>CM077211.1:22835862-24035862 GCA_039654625.1 Rhinogobio ventralis
AACAGCTTGAGAGACACTAAACCTGGGGATTACGAAAAACAACTGTCTCTTTTATTTTCTCCACCTTGCAAATCAAGATATATTTCAAGAAAAAGCTGTGGTTGTGTGCTTTTTCTGGCATGTATGCTAAACCATCTCTCTAGGGGATGGATGCCTTTCTAAAACATGCCTATCTCTGCATGCAATTCAATATCCTAACTAGATGAACAAAGCTATGGAAAGGGAACTAAACAACTAAAATCAAGTTAGTTTGAAGGATACTTCCATTCCACTATGTTGATGCAGGTCTTGCGGAAAGGGTTTTTGAGTGTAAAGAAGAACAAGGAACGTGGAGGTCGAGGGTTTCCTCCAGTGGCCTGCAATTTCTTAAGCTTCTCCCTCTGCTTTCTCTTCAATTCTTCTTCATTCATGATGAACGAGGCCAAAGCTGCCACCCCACCACCGCCGCCATCTGACTCCATTTTGAATCTCCCAAATGTAAAATCTTCTTTCCACAAACACGATTGAAAAATCACCCAAAAGCCTGAAATGAGATTCCTAGTTCAACAAATCTTTGATCTCCTTAAGTCCAGGTCAGATCTTCAGTATGGTCCTAAGCCTCATCCACCATCTCGCCCTCTCTGAGGAAGGCACAGTCTACCTTCTTGGCCCTGGCCCCTGCTGCAAACCTACACCAGACAAGGAGGCATCAGAGGGGCAGGGAGCATTTAGGCACAGCTGGCCCCTTCTGAGGGATATATATAGACGGGCAGTCAGTGTCCATTCTTGGGGGTGCGGAGGCAGGTGGAGGAGGGGAAGGGCGGCCTTGGGGTGCAGCAGATGAAGAAACCAAGAAGAAAAAGAATGACTAAGGTTCCGTAAGAGAAATTCAGCTGCTTTTACAACAGATAAAATATGAAGAATAGAATACATGAAGTGCTGAAATATGCCAGGCTTATTTAGTAGGTGATCTACTGTATGAAACAGCAGATGGGAATGTTTACAGGATCCAATGTTGGTGGTTTCCAACTAAATATATCTCACCACTGCATTTTAGTGTCAAACCTTGCGTTACTCTCATAACATGG
This sequence comes from Rhinogobio ventralis, assembly GCA_039654625.1. Classification (NCBI taxonomy): domain Eukaryota; kingdom Metazoa; phylum Chordata; class Actinopteri; order Cypriniformes; family Gobionidae; genus Rhinogobio; species Rhinogobio ventralis. Next base: position 22,836,930 of record CM077211.1, read on the forward strand.
CAATAGTAGGACTCTCGAAAAATCAATTTTAACTCTTTTTGATCTTGCTCAAGAAAAAAAGCTGTACAAAGAAAGTTGACAAGATTCTGTATATTTAATGTTTCAGTGCCATTTTCACATAAGCAAGAATGTTTCAGCCGTAAAACAGCTACAAGTATTTTGAATACATATTGGAAAAGAAATTCTTATAGCAGCAAATACAATGGCCAAGCAAAGCCTATTGCACCTAAATTTTGAGGTGCAAAATGCATATTATTGAATGTCTTTACATCAGACTATTCAACAAAAGTGTCAATCATCTAAGAGGAAGCTTAAGAGGATACCATTCAACAGTAACGACCACTCAAAGCCTTACTTCCTCTACGCTTATGAAGAATATATACATTTTTGTAAATAAGGTTATTACAATGTGACATTTAAAGAGATATGATTGTGGCATATGCCATCCTTAATGGTATTATCATTTGGCAAACTAAAATAATTACAATAAAATTCTTTTAAAAAACAACAACAGTAATCATTCAATACATTTTCTTTGTAACTCAAAGTAAAACTACAACAGTGCAATGACATTCTACACACCCATATGCGCATCTATATTAGATTATATACAGTTCCACATCAATGCTCCAAGATTACACTATTTTCATTTTTGCAATTTCAAAGCAAAGTATTGACAGGTAATATAATCAAGTTATTGGGTGAGAAATGTAAAGGTGACTGCTGGAGTGAGACAAACTGGAGCTGGCTGATTCCCTTCATTTATGTTAACAGCAAGCTACTAAATGTTTTCACAGCCTCAGTTTGAAAGCTGGATTTAATCAAGTCAGCCTTCATAAGATTAAAAGAATAATAATAATAATAATAATATACAAGCATCAGGCCAACTGATAAAATACATTGCTATAAAAGCTGAAATTGTAAGACATCTATGCAAATGTTGTCTCAGTCAGTGGTGCTTATCTTGTCCTTTTCCCTGCTGGAGTCTGAGGTCTTAACTGAGCAGTTTGTGGCGATCAAACACAGTCTTTCGCTGCTCCTGGACCTGTTTCTTCCAGCGCTGTTGAGCTCCCTCTACCCTCTCGAGCACCGTGTTCCCGCGACCCTGAGCACCATCCACATGTGGCCTCATGTCCTGTAGGTGGAGACAAAGGGCACAATTAATATCTAAACCTAACAAATGGTCAACAAAAATATGAACTATAGCACAAACATGCGTGATGTAAATGTACTAGACATGTTCACAAGTCCAAGTCTTCTCATTTCAAAACCCTTTTGGATATAAGTGTGGGTATGTTGCCGTTTAGTTTTACAAATCCAAATTCAGAAAATTCAGAATAGAGTACTGAGCAAAAGTCTTAGGCACATTAGTATTTTCACCCAAAAAAGATGGCAAGACACGAAGAAACCTACATGCAAAGCTACAGTACTGTGAAAAGTTTTAGGCACTTGTGTAAAAATGCTGTAAAGTGAGGATGCTTTCAAAAATAATGTCATAAGATTTTATTTATCTAATAACTTGCAGTTTTTCAGGTAGCTTTGCAGGAAGGGTTCTTCAAGCATCTTGGAGACGTTGCAGCAGTTCTTCTGGATTTAGTCTACATCAAGTTTTAAAAATGTATTAAGCCTATTCCAAGTAATTTCCTTAATAATTAAGTCATCTAAACATCTGTTTTTCTGTCTCAAGTCAGCGAGTGAGGGACCATTAACCTAAAAAAAAATCTGAAAAACTTGTTCTTTATATTACACATTAAATGGAAAATGTGTCTTCATTTTTGTGACTGTGTGTGTGTGTGTGTGTGTGTGTGTGTGTGTGAGTGAGTGAGTGAGTGAGTGAGTGAGTGAGTGAGTGAGTGAGAGAGAAAGAGAAAGAGAGAGAAAGAGAGAGAGAGAGAGAACGTATCTGAGCAACGTTGTGCTAATGTCAAATGTGAACTTTTCAAACAATAAATGAGGGCAAATAAGCACAGATGTGCACATACTTCAGAATCCTCCTCGTTCTGAAGTGGCATGGTGTACGGATCATGTTTGCGGATCAGAGGATCAACTAGAAGCAGGAACAGCATGTACAGCAGAAGAGCTCCAACCACTGACAAATAGATGATAATGGTCACCTGGGAAATATACAAGAAAAGGAAGTTGCGATAGTCTTTTCTTCCGTATTGTGACGTATATCCAAGTGAAATGGCTTCTCAAACAAGAAAACATTTAAGAAGTGATTATTAAAATTCGCTCAATACCTTGATGGTGTTGCTGCTTCGTTCTTCATACTTGCACTCACAGAGCAGACAGTAGGCCTCCACATCATGGCCAGGCACTGGCATGGGCTCCACCACATGCAGACAGTTACTACAGTACAAATCAATACATTCACATTTCACACACACACACAATATCAGATGAAAATAGTATAAGACAGTTCATCTATCTATCTATCTATCTATCTATATATAATATCCTTTACAGACAACAAAGGTCTTTCCGGACTCTCACCAGTCTTTCTGGGTCACGTTCCTTTTGTAGATATGTCCACTGATGTTTCTGTAAGGTGGGCAGATGCACTTGCAACGTACATCTTCAAAACTCTGTGTAAGCAACATATTAAGTGACATTTTACATAAGTGGGAAAATACGAAGAGCATAAATGTAATGGATATGTGTCAGGGGAAAATTGTACCTTATCTGCACGTGCCAGTGATATCACGTCTATGAGAACAAGAAACACCAGAACGAGTGCTGGTGCTCGAAGAGTTTGAGCAATGCTGGACGACATGATGCCTGCACATAAACATCATTTACTTTATTTATTGTTTTGTCATCGGTTGAAATGCTTATTCATGTGGGACTTAACCAATATAACGTTTCTCATAATCAGTTTATGTATTGAGTGGCTTATGCAGCATTTATATAAAGCTGACAGACACCCGGTGTCAATTCCACAGTTTAATGTTTAAGCTAAATGTTGCATGCGTAATTGCAAACGTTAAAATAAATGCATATACGCACCTTTAATAATACATCAATGCCCATCAAGCATATGTTGACTTTCTCCGGAAGTTGAGGATTGTTTCTGTGTCACGTGATGATGGATGAACTCTACGTCCCGCCACCATAACCAGTGAAAAGCAAATTAAAAGTCAACATGTTTTATTACTAACTGAAACGAAATAGTGTTATTTATTTGTTCATTGGAACAACAAACTTATGATATATTTATGAATTGTAATGTCCCCAAATTTATATTATAAACTAGAGATAATAAAATTTTAAATAACACTACTTATTGACGTTATGACCCGACTACACACAAATAAAAAAAAATTGTAAACCATCAGAGCGCAAAAGGTCTAGGCATAAAGAGATGAAAAATATTTCCCCATTTTTTAAACTTTCATACATAAACCCAACTTTGTTCAAACTTCCCATAAACAGATTATCGATATAAATACTCTTTCTCTATTGGTTGCCCAACCCGTCACTCAGACAGTGCCGCCTCCAATCATTGAGCAGCCTTTTAATCATATATAATTTTGGCGGCGGTCGGAAGATGGCGGAAAATTTGAAAGGTAAGAATATATCGTTTTAATCGTTCAGAAACAACGGTTTACCTAATATATGTCGTATCTATTACACGCGTTGTTCGTTTATGCATTTTCAAAGAAACCACGGAAACAAATTCCACGTTTTGGAAGAATCTTTGCTGCAAGTTGTTGATACAAATTTACATTAGGTCGATGTTATGGCCACCGCGCGCTCACGCAGCACATTCAACAAGCGCGTTGTGAATGCCTCGAATTCTCTTTTCTCGCGTTAACTTTTTTTTGTAAAGTTGTACAGCGTAACATATGATGCAAGGGTGTATAATCAGTAGTTAGCATAATGTTCAGTGTTTAGCTAACTTTTCCGTTCTCTGGGGGAATATGATCTAACGTTACTCGGTGAGTTCGAACGCTGGACACTAACGTTATATCAAAAAAAGCACATTTCCCCTCAACATGTTAATCTACGCCTATGTCTTTGTTTACCCACTAAGTTTAGGTTTACATCTCTTGTCTATTTTACTTATGACGATTAGTCTTAAGCCAGTTTATTAAATGGCTCATTGGTTAGTGGTGATACATGTGGGATTTTCTATAAGAAAACTGGCAAAATGATCCTGTTATCTGTACAATATTTTAATAAATGTTTAGCTTTCATGTTCTGTGGTCTTTCAAGCTTTTTAATGCCAAGAATCATGAGTTGGGGTTATGATGATGATTCCCTCCTTGTCAGGGAGCCCCTTCCTGCAATATACAAGCAGTTACATATTTTCATTTCAAAAGACCCGTTTAAACTTTGTATGGAATATTGTGTTATAATAACATCAATTAAATTAATTGATTGGCATTTGTTTTGTAATTGTACTGAAGAATGTTTGTTAAAATATTATATGTACAATATTTGCAATGTAAGTGTTTTTTTGTAAGCACTTTTTTTTTTAAACCCCAATATTAAAATATAAGATTTTTAATTGAATTTAAAATGATTTGGGTAGCACTTTTCACATAATTTTAAGACAAAATTAAAACCATACAACTACTTAGTAAAAGCCACCAGTGTTGACTTCTAATCCTTAAGAAATCATTCTAATATGCTGGTTTGGTGGTCAAGAAACATTTCTTATTATTATCATCAGTGTTAACTTTTGTGCTGCTTAATATTTTTGTGGGAACCGTGATGCATTTTTTCAGGATTCTTTGAATTGAAAAAAATAGCATTTATTTGAAATAAATGTTTTGTAACAATTTTGAATGGTAATGTGTATATTACCCTTAAAATCCATTTTGTAATTTTTTTGCTGTCTCATTCTCTGCAGACTCCTAGTTTTTAGGCTTTACAGGCATGTGTACATCAGCTGTGCAATGCATATTTTTATCTAAAACTTTTCATCATGTGTTTTTCCTGCAACTAACATCTAATTGTTTTTGTAGCTCAAGTGTGTAGGGTAGCATGCATTGCTAAGGCAGACCAGCTGGAGGTGATCTGTCGAGAGCAGGGGGTGGTGTGCGAAGAGCTGGGCATCACCAAGAACAACCTGAGCGACTATGAGGTAGAATACCTCTGTGACTACAAAAAGAAAGTTATCAACGATGGGAAGACACAAATAGTACAGGTGAGCATAAAACTCTGGCTTGTAAGTGTTAAGTGTACCTACTTTAGGGGTGGGTGATACGACCAAAATCATATTTTTTACAATATGAGATTTTATTTCATGTTAGCTATATATATCACAATATAGTTATTCATGTTATTAAGAACAAAGCAAATTACAAACAGAAGGACAAATATAATAGAACAAAGATACAAATTAAACATAGTAATAAATACTACAAATTGGATAATAAAATGTAAAAACACTGCATAATCTACACTGTATGAATTAAATATAAATTGATTCTTAATAAAAATACAATCGTTATTCAGTCAAGAGCAGTGAGTGATTTTTCTCTTTATCTTTTGTTGTTTGATGAACATTAATGACAGACAGCAACAGGTATAATAGGCTGCTGTCTAGGGCTGCAACTAACAATTATTAATTCCATTCAAAAAGTGAAACTTGTATATTATATTCATTCATTACACACAGACTGATATATTTCAAATGTTTATTTCTTTTAAATGAGGATTATAACTGACAACTAAGGAAAATCCCAAATTCAGTATCTCAGAAAATTTGAATATATCTTAAGACCAATACAAAGAAAGGATTTTTAGAAATCTTGGCCAAGTATGAACATGAAAAGTATGAGCATGTACAGCACTCAATACTTAGTTGGGGCTCCTTTTGCCTGAATTACTCCAGCAATGCGGCGTGGCATGAATTCGATCAGTCTGTGGCACTGCTCAGGTGTTATGAGAGCCCAGGTTGCTCTGATAGTGGCCTTCAGCTCTTCTGCATTGTTGGGTCTGGCATATCGCGTCTTTCTCTTCACAATACCCCATAGATTTTATATGGGGTTAAGGTCAGGTGAGTTTGCTGGCCAATTAAGAACAGGGATACCATGGTCCTTAAACCAGGTACTGGTTGCTTTGGCACTGTGTGCAGGTGCCAAGTCCTGTTGGAAAATGAAATCTGCATCTCCATAAAGTTGGTCAGCAGCAGGAAGCATGAAGTGCTCTAAAACTTCCTGGTATACGGCTGCGTTGACCTTGGACCTCAGAAAACGCAGTGGACCAACACCAGCAGATGACATGGCACCCCAAACCATCACTGACTGTGGAAACTTTACACTGGACCTCAAGCAACGTGGATTGTGTGCCTCTCAAAGGAAATGCAAAATTTACTTTCATCAGAGAACATAACTTTGGACCACTCAGCAGCAGTCCAGTCCTTTTTGTCTTTAGCCCAGGCCTCTTTTGCAATGACCTTTTGTGTCTTGTGTCTTACAAGGAGGCTTGTGCAAGGTGTCAATGGTCGTCTTTTGGACAACTGTCAAGTCAGCAGTTTTCCCCATGAGTGTGTAGCCTACAGAACTAGACTGAGACTATTTAAAGGCCTTTGCAGGTGTTTTGAGTTAATTAGCTGATTAGAGTGTGGCACCAGGTGTCTTCAATATTGAACCTTTTCACAATATTCTAATTTTCTAAGATACTGAATTTGGGATTTTCCTTAGTTGTCAGTTATAACCATCAAAATTAAAAGAAATAAACATTTAAAATATATCAGTCTGTGTGTAATGAATGAATATAATCTACAAGTTTCACTTTTTGAATGGAATTAGTGAAATAAATAAACTTTTTGATGATATTCTAATTATATGACCAGCACCTGTATCTACCCTTGCAAAAATTAACCATGGTTTTACAACAAATAAAACAAGCAACAAAAAAAAAACAAATTACCATGGTTTTGCATTAAATCCATAGTTTAACTATATGGTATTTGTGTGGTTATACAAATGGTAATCAATACGCCAAAAAACACAGTTCTACTAAATTAACCATGGTTTTATTATTCGTAAGGGTTTGTGCTATACATTATGTGCAAAAGTTACTATACAAAAGGACAGTTTAAATCCCTACATTAAAATTGTTAAAGAAAAACAAAACAAAAATCACAAATTCAGTGTTAGCAGATAAGATGTTCTGCAGGAACACACATACAAAGTAACCTGTTGCTGCCATTTCCTTTAAATTGGCTATAAAGCCGGGTGCACACTGTGCGATTTTGGCCGTCTGGGACAAATTTTGCAAATCCTAAAAGATTCCTCTGATCCTAGGCTAAAATCTTAAGTCTTTGATCGTTAGTTTGACATGTTCACCGGCAGCCGATTAATGACCCCTGCGATCAAATTTGACCTCAGACGAAATTCTGGCAGTGTCAGAAGATTTGGCGCACAGTCCTGCAGTGTGACATCTCCTACGACGACCGTCAAATATCTATCGTTTTTCAAGACAAACTATGACCAAAATGAGCGCTAGAGATTTCTTTGTAACCATCATTTCAATCCCGCGTGTAATGCAGCTCACCGTCACCGAACGTGTCATTCATTGATGATATAAAACTCCGGACGAGTTTTCTTGCGTGCGTCCGTTTTTAGCGCGCCTTGAATATCGTACAGTCTGACATTAATAACAACTTCAATCTTACAGTGTGACATGGCTTACAGCGAGGATCATGTTTGTACAGTCTGACAAGGAACAATCGGAAAGGACTATTATAAATCGCACAGTGAACCCGGCTTAAGAAACGTCTTACATTTATATTCAATTACATGCTGTTATCCCTTTACAGTTACTACTGTCATAAAATACTTGAATTACATGTTGACTTTTAAACCTAAATTTAGCGTCCAACCACAGATTTTTCTGGCTAAATGAATGTTTTTGCGCTGAATATTAATGGTCTCCCTCTCGACTGTGTTCCGTCTGTTTGACGCGCATGCGCTCTCCCGCCGCTCGTTCAGTAAAGTTTAACACACTGTCAGGACGCGCTTTCATGCAAAATGGAAATACTGAATTAGTATAATTTACAGATGGGGATATAACTACTTTTCTTTATATAGACCAGTGGATAACCTGTAAAATGAATGTTTGGCGCTGAGGACACAGATGCACACACACGTCTGTCAAAGCGCATGACAGGGTATTTTAAACGCTATGCATTCGCTTGAAGCTTAAAATACAGAATCCTCCTGTTTTGGGGCGCTTGGATCACGTACCTTTCCTGCAGAAGCTCACTCTGTTTCCTCCACTATTTCTAGATGACCATTTTGTCCATAGAAATGCGTTATTCAGTGCTGTAATTTGGCGCGACTGGTGGAAGCTTTGCGTACAGAGACCAGACCCGACTAATCGATCATGAGAATCGTTGTCGATAATTTTCATTATCGATTTTATCGACTAGTTGTTGCAGCCCTACTGCTGTCATTTTAAATTCACCTTGAAACCAAAATGTACAATTCAAATTTTTTTTATGGAACATTGCAGTATTTATTATAAATGTATTCATGCACATCTTTTTTTTTTAAATATTGGTGTGCTTTAGGAATCAAAATAACTTCCTCTCCCTCTGCAATGTCATCTCTTCTGTGATGACGTGTTTATTGGCACAAGATCGCAGCAATAGCAAAACACGATCCAATTAATTCCCAGTGGACAAAAACCAGCCCTACTTTTTTTCTTGTTTGAGAAGCCGTTTCATGTCACGAGGAAAGAAAAGTCTGTTGCAACTTCCATTTCATGTTGATTTTAAAACCTCATGCATTGACCCATTATACTGATAAACACATTTGATTTCCTCCTAACTGTTTAGGATCACTTAAGACATAACTGACTGTGTTTATAAATACTCCACACAATGGGCATTTTGACATAAGAATGTGTGTGTATGTGACCATTCAAGTGCAAAGAGAACTGAATTTGGGATCAGTCAGCATGGGTACAGCATTGTGTTCTTTTCCATGCCTCAAATTTTAGTACTGCGCTATGTATATTTACATGCATGATATAAACAATATAGCAAAATCTTTAACGACACTTTATATCGCCCCCACTATATAGTGAAAGTAAATTCTACTACATGAAGGGTAAAATGAGTTTTATTAAAGCAAAAATGTATCCAGATCTAAATGCATTTAAGTTCACTACCATCCCTATTACCCCCTTCACAGGAGTTATACTTGGTGAAATGGAAGGGCTACCCTGAATCCAGCAACACATGGGAACCACGGAAGAACCTGAAATGCGTAGATCTGCTCAACCAGTTCTGGGAGGACCTGAATGCGGAGATGCAGAAACAGAAGAAGCGTGCCGCCCCTCGTCGCCTAGACCCTGCCACCGTGTCGCAGCTCATCCAGCGGGCGAAACTCCGGCAGATCCTTAAACGGTGGGAGGTTCACCTCAACAGCCTGGGCGCCCACAAGGGCCACATCTATGTCCGGAACCAGGTTGACCTTGAGGGCCCGCCTAAGAACTTCACCTACATAAATGACTATAAAGTCGGTGATGGGATCATGCTGAACGAGGTGTCCGTGGGTTGCGAATGCACAGACTGCCTGGGCAACCCTGTGGAGGGCTGCTGTGCCGGAGCGTCGCAGCACAAGTTTGCTTACAATGAGTTAGGCCAGGTCCGCATTCGGCCCGGGCTGCCCATTTATGAATGCAACAAGCGGTGCCGCTGCGGTCTCGAATGCCGAAACCGAGTGGTGCAGAGGGGCATTCAGTATTCCCTCTGTATTTTTAGGACAGACAATGGCAGGGGCTGGGGGGTACGGACCATGGAGCGCATTCGCAAGAACACTTTCGTCATGGAGTATGTTGGGGAGGTAAGAAGCACGGGAGGGTTTGAGCCATATAGTTACTTCACGTCTGGATCAGATAGTTTTAAATATTCTATGAAATTTTTGTCATTTAATCATTTTGGTTTAGACACGTTTTTTTTGTTCACCTTCATGGAAACGTTTTGCTTCACTAGTAGATGCATTATCAAACAACCAATGTTTTCAGTTTTATTGTGATGGCCGTTTATCTGTTTTCCCAGTAATAAGTAGTTTGGCTTCATGATTGTTAAACCCTTTTTTCTGTTTTGCTTTAGATCATTACGACAGAAGAAGCAGAACGCAGAGGTCATATATACGATAAAGAAGGTGCCACCTACCTTTTTGACCTGGATTATGTGGACGACGAGTACACTGTGGACGCTGCTCACTATGGAAACATCTCCCACTTTGTCAATCATAGCGTGAGTGGACTTGAGCTTGCATCTACTTGAAATTAGATTTATTTTATCTATGTGAATTGAATCTTAGATTTCACTAAATGTCACCAATAACCAACACGTTTTACTTGATATCACTTAAACTGTAGCTTTTCATTCAAGGGCAGTAATTGAATGTCACAAGTGTTTTCTTCATTTGTGTCCTCAGTGTGACCCGAACCTTCAGGTATATAATGTGTTTATTGATAACCTGGATGAGCGGCTGCCTCGGATAGCGTTCTTTGCCACACGTGGGATAAAGGCTGGAGAGGAGCTCACCTTTGACTACAAAATGAAGAGTACGTATGGGACTGTATAGAATAGGGGTGTAACACTATTCAAACCGAATTGAAAAACCATGATACACCACTTTTGGTACATACTGCGGTACTCCCATGGTGTACTAAAGGCCTCCCACCCTGCTGCCCCAGCCCGTTGTTGAGGTTGATGTAACTTTACCTTATGTCACAAAACTAAATTCTTCCTTGTCATATGATTAAATAGTAATTAGGTGTGTAAGAGTACACGTATTCATCCTGCAAATTTTTTGGTACGTGTCTTGGGTACATGACGAATTGTACAACAGCGTTGTAGCCTAACCACCAATAATCGCAATAAGCTCCACATTGTTACTTTCAATAAGTAACAGTGTCATTTTTAAATTCTGTCCATTTTATCACGAAATTCAAGCAAAAAAATGCTGTTTTGACTCTTTAATTTGCCGTGACAGATCACTGTATAGGCGCCTCAGTTCAAGCAGCAGTGTGGAGCGCGAATTAACCCGATCATCTCTTCCTCTTCAATACTAGTTACAGAATAAACATGTATGAACATTTGAAACCTCATATCTTGTGTAATCGCTCAGTGTTTCAACGGCGGAAAGACGTCAATAAAACCGCTTGTAAACAACAGCATTTACCTCAGACAAGTCATTCAGTGTTGACAGCTTGTTAGTTGCCAGAGAAATGAACTCTTTCACTAAATATATGTGACCCTCGACCACAAAACCAGTCATAAGTCGCATGGGTATATTTGTGGCAATAGCCAACAATACATTGTATGGGTCAAAATTATCGATGCCAAAAATCATTAGGATATTAAGTAAAGATCATGTTCCATGAAGATATTTTGTAAATTTCGTACCGTAAATGTATAAAAAAATTACTTTTAGTAGTAATATACGTTGCTAAGGACTTCATTTAGACCACTTTAAAGGCGATTTTCTCAATATTTAGATTTTTTTTTTTTTTTTTTTTTTTTTTGCACCCTCAGATTCCTGTTTTTCAAATAGTTGTATCTCTGCCAAATATTGTCCTATCCTAACAAACCATACATCTATGAAAAGCGTATTTATTCAACGTTTTGTGATCCAGGGTCTCACATGCACTATATTAGCCTAAATTATTATCTTATTTAACCTGTTAGTGATGTCTTGATTATTTAATGTGTAAATAAATCTGTCATGAAAATGACAGCCACTGTGTAAATGATTAGATATTTCAACAACGAATTGGAGGTAAAAAACATAATTTTATAATTTAATTTAGAAGTTAATACAAAAACTGCCTTATGTGCAGTTTACATGTTTGCATATAATTTGTTATTTGAGTGTTGATTTATTATCTAAAAATAAATGGCAGCAGAATTTAGGTTAATAATATTTTGGGTTTGTCGTTAACCTTTAATATTAAAGTAATGTGCAAGTAAGGGCTCCCTGTTACAGCATTAGCAGAGTTTTTTTTATTCAACGATGCATTAAATTGATCAAAAGTGACAGACATTTATAATGTTACAGTATATGTTATAATGTAAGAGTTATATTTCCAATAGATGCTTAGATGCTGTTCTTTTGAACGTTCTATTCCTATTCATCTGTTACTTTGTGTAATGTAATAATGTAGCTTTTCCATTACAGAAATAAATTACATTTTAAAATATATTAAAATACAAAACGGTTATTTTAAGTTGGAATAATATTTCACAATATGGCTGTTTTTACTATATTTGTGATCAAATAAATGCAGCCTTGGTGAGCATAAGGGTGCTTTCACACTTGGTTCGATTGCCTGGTCCGAACCCTAGTTCGATTGCTCCTCTCTGCCCCTGCTGGACTGTTCAGATTATATTATTTGGGTCCGAAACGGGGTGCGTTTGCGTCATCAAAGCAGCAGCTGTTTACACCGTTGCTTGGTAACGATGGCGAGGGAGAAGGCGGCAAAATGCATAGCAATGCTCACTTCACTTTTATATTTTAGTTTTTGAACCATTGGTTTTGTTTGCAAAGATTCAATATGAAACAACACTTGTCTTATCTGCCGCGAATGTACTGTAAATGCTCTAAAGAACGCTGAAGGCGAGCAGAAATGAGATCTACAGCTCTCTGCTTGCAGTACGGCAGTCACACTCGTCAGGAAAATAAGTGAAACGCACACACACACATTTTAATCAAATCATACGACATTAATAGCGGTTCACTTCTGCGATTTAGTACAATTGCATTCATATCAGCAGTAAACCGTACCGGAGTTCACAGGAACCATACCCCAGACCACCCTTTTTAAGTGGACTCTGGTACGGTTTGCGGGTGCGCACCCGAGTTCGGAAGACAGCGTTCACACCATCCAAATGAACTGAACTCTGACGTCAATCGAACCCAGGTGCGCACCAAAAGTGCTAGTGTGAAAGCACCCTAAGAGACTTCTTTCAAAAACACACAAAAAAATTACACCAAATTATTGAATTATAGTGTATGTATTTATTTAAATGCATTTTTCACTATAAATCCTTTTTTTCCCCTTTTTTTTTCCCATAGTTGATCCAGTAGATGCCGAGAGCACAAAGATGGATTCTAATTTCAGTCTGACGGGACTCCCAGGATCCCCTAAGAAGCGCATGCGCATGGAGTGCAAATGCGGGGTGGCGACATGTCGAAAATACCTCTTTTAGAGGATATTCATGCTGAAGAGGGACTGAAAGAAGATCATGTGTTCAAGTGAATATGTTGAAACCATCTGCCGTTTAGAAACTGTATGCAGTTTGAAATGCATAATGGAATTAAGTATACATTTAATTTCCCCCCCCCCCCAAGATCAGCCTCAATTTTTTTTCTCAGAATTGTTGTCCACCATATTTAGTGTATAAAATGTGGCATTAATCTTTTATTTTTTCCGTTAGAAAAGACTTTTTAAAAAAAAAAAGAAAAAAAAAAAGCTTATTTTCAGTCATTTTTAAAAAAAATCATATTTTAAATCGTATCAAAGTCTTTGACACAATGGAATTCTTACACATGGTTTGAACATTTATGTTTGTTTTATTTTTTTGAATAGGAGGGATTATTGTTTCTTTTTCCATCAAACTTTTGTAGTGTAACTTTTTGCCCTGTTTTTAGTAAATATCTTTAGATCAGTATAAAATATAAAAAATCTACAATGTACTTTTTTCATGAATTACCACCAGGGGGCAAAATTTTACTATTAATGCACAGGAAGGGAAGTTTGTTAGACTGAGGGAGGTGGACCTACATGAAATGTTGCCTTTTACGCATGCAAATTGTTATCCTGTTTTATGTGTATATAGTCTAACGTGACAAAATATATTCATACTGTCAAACTGGCCTTTCATTGAATGTATTTGAGAGCTGGACTTCATGGATGCATAAATGAGTGCGAGAGCTTAAGTTTGGTTATTTCACAGATCTGTCTGACTACTATTCAGGGTTGTTTTTTCTCCAAATGTCTCATGAACCTATTGTTGGCAGTGGTTTCTACAATATTTTTGGGAAAAACAGCTCAGGTAGTTTTCAGAACTGGACAGGGAAGCTGGAGTGTGTGCTGTAAATTGATGAGATGCTACATAAATTCTGGATTAGTTTATGCTCAGGAACACTTTTAATCATTAAATTCACAGTTATATAACTACCATCCTCAACCAAATCTGTGCATATGTATATATTAAAAGACTACCACTTGTTATTTTTATGTTTTGTATTAAAAAAAAATCAATTTAATTTGTCAGACCTCACATTTATCACACACTCGTGTATGTGCAACAGACTTTGTGTCCTTGTAAATCATAAAATGAGTTCCACTGCTCCGTGAATATAACTGTTCACTACCAAATTTTGATTCATTTCAGTTTGGATAATTTCACGTCTTGCTGATATTGACAGCAAGCTTGATTTTAACATTAAAGGGCTGCACACAAAAAAGCTCTGAAATAAATTGGTCAGTCTATCAGTTATATAGACATTTATTTCTTCTTTGACATTGACAAAATATATGAGAACATATGTTATTGAGAACAGAATGTGTTCACAACTGCACATTAATTCAGTGACTTAACAAAGCAATAAAATGTGTGATTTATACCTTAATGTAGGCTAAAGTTTTTGGAAGAAGGGAACAAAGTGTGAAAGATTTTTTCAAGGAACTAACTTCTCTACTGTAACCTGATGCAGTGGCTTCAGTGCAATGCGTGACCTTTTGGGGTGATATCATAGGCTTGGGGCATGCTTCTAAAGAGCACTGTAAAAGGCCATATACTTGTCTGCTTACTAACAAGAAAAAAAGACAGTATTTTAAGTGAATTTTTTTTACCCTTTTGGAAGCAGATGGGTGCAAAATTGTTGCATACACTTCAAGCTTAACATTCACTTATAAGTTAGTGTAATCCATGTTACAAAATGATCACATACAACATCAAACACACTTTCACAGTGTCATTTAAACATACTCAGTATCTTTAAACATTTCCTACCAAGATGGTTAGTTTTGGAGGCATCTACAAACACTTGAGAACACATTGTGGTGTAACTAAACAACTTAAAACTCAAACTTTCCTAAAATTCTGCACTGAAATAACCTGCACCGTTTGTCCAGTCTCGCATCATTTCTTACCACACATGAAACAACATACACTCACCATCAAGTCATCCCACTCACAAGTGACTCCCAAGTTTGTATATAGAACAACCAAATGCAATCTTTAGGGCCAGTAGCTATGCACATATACACAGAAACTCACAAAATAGACACACTTTGTGTATTAATCAATGAGCTGAGCCACATTTCCAATGACCAATCATGTATGAGGTACTAAGTGATGTAATTCAGCTAAAATACACATTGCTTGCTCAAACTATTATTTTCGGTTGTATATGAACCACAGCAGATTTTATACTATAAGTCTGAATGATACACACTATATCAAGCAGAAGCTCAACTCCTAAATTTAAAGACACTAACCAATTCTTACTCTACTTACAACCACATAAACACAAATATGACACCAGATTTGATTGCATTACAATGTTTTTTTTTTGTTTTTTGGAATTCCTCAAGGCACTGGGGAGAAAGGAAGAAGGTAAAATCTTAAGGCTTTTTAGGAGAAATGGATGGATGGGGAAAGAAAACTGGCATAGAAATTAAAACCATAGGGACAACAGAAACAATCCCACATACAGAAAAACACTAGGCTCTCGAATCCCAACAGCCAGGCAGATAATAGCACTGAAGAAGGTCACAGAGACCATCAGACAAGTGTCCAAAGTAACCTCAGAGTGATCCTTTGATATTTGAGATAGTTCAGTGCCGTCTCTTGGCAGTGCGTGCTGGGTTGAGTCTTTACATGTCAGATCTGGAGCAGTGGAAGGTTCAGCACCATCAAAAGTTAAATCATCTTCTGCTGAAGAGTAAACAGTTGAAGGTTGGAGATCAAAGGCTGTTGATGATGTTTCAGAAACGCTGACCAGTTTTGGCTTTTGTTGTTTGCTTTTTTGATGTTCTGGTGTACACATGGAAAGAGTTTGGTTATCAAGTTTTGGATCCTCAAGAAGGACTGAGTCGATAACGCTTGGATCCAAGACAAGTCCTTCCTCTTGCTGATGTTGCATGGTTGCCAGTTTATCAGAGGTTGGATGGATGAGTAAACTTTGGGTTTCTCTATCCTGTCTTGTGGGACCTAAATGAGAGGGTGACAAACAGGAAGCCACCAAAACATCTGTTTCCTCATCATCCATCTTGGTGCTTTCCACCTCAACCGCCTTGGTGGTCTCAACTTGGACTGAAGAGACAAGCTCTACTTTCTGTTCTTGAATTCCTTCCTCCAGAGGATGCTGTACATTTTTTGACAGACTGAGCTTCTCCATGTCTTCAGCTGTATTGTTTACCTCATTTGACGAAGAAGGCTGCCTGGCTTCTTCCAACATGTGAAAGTTAGTTCCTGTTTTATCCTCTTCTATATTCTGACTTGGTTCTTCTAGCATGTCTTCCAATGTGCCATAATTTTCCTCAATATCTTCCTTCTCATGAACATCTTTCATACCTTTATCCTGGATATGTGGCGTGTCTGGAAACCCAGCCGGTGATGGTTGGACAAACTCGAAAGGCACTTGCACTAAGATCTGGAAATCATCTTTCTGTGGATGAAGGGATTGGTTGGGTTTATTGGAATCCTCAAATTCATCCTTGGTTGTCTCTGGAGCATCAAAGGGGTGGATGAGGATTGCAGGAAGGGAAAGGGACATGGATGGGACAACATTATAGACTTGATCTTGTGCCTCACAGGACTGCTGGGTTGATTGGGGGATAGATATAATTAATGGCTGAAGTCCAGACTCTTCTGTTTGTGTTGAATTACTGGATGACATTGACTCTAGTGAAAGTTGTTCTCCGAAGGGAATATCCAAAGTGGACAGAGGACATCCTGCCTCGGAGGAAGTCCTGGTGGACTCTGGAGAACTGGATAATTTTTTGGCAGTCTACAACAGAGGAAAAGTAACAAAAAAGCTTGCACTCTAAATGACTTATGAACTTTTAACCAAGAATGTAAGCTGTAGACAGTAAACATTTGTTTGCAATTATGAATTTGAATTTTTACAGACTAACAAAAAGTGTAAGATCAATGGCACAAACTTAAAACTTAAATTGTATATTCATTGCAAGTGAAATTAGAAATAATTTCTTGATTGCAAGTAGTTGGACAATCAAGAGTAATGCATATTATAATGCATATTATTATTATTATTATTGACACGAGCACTACTGATATTAGTATAGTTTTCCATGGATGTGAAATACATGCTGTTGTTTCAGTTTATCTATTTAATGATCATTACAAATAACTGTGGTGAACATAAAAGTAAAAAAAGATCATTTTATAAAGAAAAAACTATTTGAATATGAATATCAATGTCTATCATTGATTTCACAGATTTTAACAAAAAAGGTTAAACTAAAATGCTATGTGCAAATAGGAAAATGATTTGTGTTAGCATGAAGCTTGTGCCAGATCCAATTGGCTCTTTTCCCAGAAGCCCATGCCAATGAGGGAAGACTACACCAATGAAAACGAAGCCTTCAAAAGACTTCTGAATGTTTGCGACAAATTAATATTAAAAAACGAAGATGAAAAAGGTGATGCTGAAATTGCTAAGAAAAAATGTTGTTTAGCAACATCTATTAATCTGTTTAAAGTTGTACATGGTAAACATGCAACGATACTGACAATATACACAGAATTAAAGCAATACAATTTTTTACTTTTTTTTGGTAGTTTTGTGTGTGTTTACTTCAGTTAAATTTTTTTTCCTCCCAAAGACTCCTTGCCAAAATGCTCTATATATATAGAAAAACAGCCCAGGAGCCCAATAAAACAGCCCAATGTTTTGTTAAAAACAAGATATTCCCACTTTCACAGCAGTTTTTTTCTCATGTGGAAAATATCAGGAATTTCAAACAAGGCCTTTTAGATTTAGATTACACTACTTGACTGAACTGCTTATATAAATTAACATGATATGTAGTATACACTAAGCTTATTGCTTTTTTAAAACTCAAAGCATGAAAACAAATACCTTTTACATGGTTGATCTAGACATTATGTTTTATGAGTCATGATACAGGAGACACATTACATGCAACACGATGAACGGGTGACATTAGCAAGGTATTAAGTTAGCAAGTCACATGCACATTACCTAAGTTGATGCTGAAGCTTCAATGAGCTGTTCAGGTAGACAGATGAAAAGAATAACAATATCAACAAATCAACACATCTTGTTTTTATCTGATATATAATGGAGAATTAAATTAGGTTAAATCATTCTTGTTTATTAACATGAGCTAATTTACAAAAAGTAATGACATATTGTCAGATGGATACATATTTAAATATATTTTAAAATCTAATTTTATATATTTTAATGGCAGTCCAGAATCAAAGGGATAGTACATCCAAAAATAAAAATTCTGTCTTCATTTACTCACCCTCATGTCGTTTCAAACCCGTATGACTTACTTTCTTCTGTGGAACATTTTGAGAAATGTATCAGTGTATCTTTGCTCATACAATGAAAGTCAATGGTAACCAAAACTGTTAGGTTACCAACATTCTTCATAACATCTTCTTTTGTGTTCCGCAGAAGAAAGTCATACAGGTTTGGAATGTCATGAGATTAAATAAACATAGCATTTTTAGGTGAACTATCCCTTTAAGACCTCTGGTAAAGAAATAATAATGTGTCTGTCTACTTATTGTAATGGGCTGACCACAGACCAGAAACCGAGATGGTGATGCTATTGTTATAAATACCAGATTCAGTTACTTAAAACAGCTGCAAATAAACACACTGCAAATAGACACAAGCATGTGGTTATCAGGAAAGTGAAATGTCGGTGGGAATTTTAACAAGCAAACTGAATTGTGTGAGTAAGCAGGTATAATGAAAACCCACAATATCAGTATTTTAGCTAGTGTTAAATAGACAATGTGTTAAAAGTTTAATTTATATTTATATTCTTGATTTATCTTTAGTCTAAATTGCTCTGAAAAACACTACAGCTCTGCAATATATAGTGAAAAAACAGAAGACAACGCTAATAGATAAATAACTGTATACCACCACAGACATACAAAGCAGGGTTCTACAATAATGACTGCTCGATGGCCCCGGGCCAGCATAAAAGATGCTTGGGTCAGTTGACAGAACTGTCACTTGCCCAATTGGGCCAGTGCTGCATCGCCACGAAAGTTAATAATTTGCACGTGTTTTTGAGCCTTGCCAATGTAAACATTTAAGCGCAAGAAGAGGCGAAAGAGAACTCAATTTGGTACTCATGCACTGTGCACACACCAAGAAAGCCACGTCTCAGAGCGAATCGAATACTGAACCGAGTTCTTATTCACGTCTTCTTGCACTTGAATGGACATATTCTCACAAAATGATATCAATATGCCCGTCTTTGCGAGTATCCTCGTAAACATAGTCAATTATTTCTTAAGTGAACGTAAACGGTTGAGAAAGAAAACGCATGTGTAACAATATATTGGATCTATGCATTCCGTCTTAAAGTGACAGCAGCCTTATAAACCTTTAATAAGGAATAATCTATATTTAATTTACACAGACTATACAGTGTAATTTTACATTTGGTTACTTTATTCAGTTTCGGTACCTAAAAAATACTGCACGACCAACCTGAAAAGCACTGTTTATTTCATTTGTATGTTTATTCTATTGTACTTATTTGTGCTATTGCTCATAATTTGATTGTTTGTTCTTATTTTATTACTGACTGTTTACTTGTCTTTAACAATATTTGAAATGAGATTAGTTTTTATTAAGGTTACATGGATAAAAAACAATGAATACAACAACTAGGCCTATTTTATTTTATTTATTTATTTATTCATTTTTTGTGGTAGTGCCAGTGAACATTTTGGCAGGGCAAGAAAACATTTAAACCACTGAACCGACTGGGCCAGCAGAAAAAAATCCTTATCGTTGAGCCCTGCAAAGGCTCACTGTAAGCGTGTCTAGACGGCATAGAGGTCAATGAGTTTTCCGACACACCGCAACAAAACATTTTTTGAAAAAAAAGAGGTTGTTACACCACATATGAAAACCGTCATGGAAATCTGGTAAAGGTTAGAGTCAGGAGGGGAAAACAAAGTTTTGTTTAAACTTTTTGAATGTTTGTGATGCACCGTGTATTTTTCCACCTGCTATCCAAGCCAAACTCAGAACTGGAGATTATAAAGCAAACCTCACTCACCTCGATGTCGATCTCTGGATGGAGTATAGGCAGCTGTGTAAAAGAGGCTTGATTCTCTGCTTCTTCACACTCAGTGCTGCTCAGATCTGCTGAAAAAAACACTGAGGAATCTGAAGCATAAAACGACTAACCTAACATTTGTTTGCTTTATTTTTCCCAAAATGAATAAGCTATTGGATAACATTATGACACTTAAAACATACCATCTCCTCCGTCATCATAGTCATCGTAACCAATGTCAGCTCTAAAAGGAAGACACACACATACACACCAAAACAATCTTTCTTCAGCAGCACACATTGATAAACAGCGTTAATAAATGAAAAGTATAGAATTTAATCAGTTACAATCCATATTACAAATTATTATTTATATAAGACTATTAATTGTTGATTATAGAATGTTAGATAGTTAAAGGGATAGTTCATCCAAAAGATAAAATTCCGTACCAAACCTGAATAACTTTTTTCTGTGAAACACAAAAATTAAATTTTTTGTCCATACAATGGAAGTCAATGGCAATCAAAACTGTTAGGTAACCAACATTCTTTAATATATCTTCTATTTGTGTTTCACAGAAGATAGAAAGTCATACACGTGTGGAACAACATGAGGGTGAGTACTAATTCCTAAAAGTACAAGCATCATCAATTGGCCAGAGTTATACATGATTGCTTCATTAAATGGAAAATAACTGTGACCTCTGTGACATTTGTTACTATGGTAACATCTGACCGCCTCCAGAGCTTGAGATGTTTGTCAGAGCTGTGGGTGAAGACTGTCTAGTCCACACTCCCCCTTAAACCCCACGATAGATCATATGATGGGATAAGGACCTGTCCAAATATTACACATGCATTCTTACATGTCACCAAAAGGTTTTGATGGTCAGATGTTCTGGTCATGTGACTCTTTGTATAAACTTTTCCATTTCATGTAGAAGTCGCTATGCATTCTTCGTTTTTTATGTGCGAATTCAATTGACATCCTCTTCTTCTATGACCTTCTATTTGTAGCATGTTTGAGCAATATAATAGAAACAAGCTTGACATTTGAGGAAAGGTTGCGAGTAAGACTTGCGAGTCTGCTTGGAACTGAAGGTCGAAACTCATCTTCTGATTTTTATCTCCTGACAAAACATGGGTTCCATGACATTGTTGTGTGTAAAAAATGTTTTCATCTGGGTTCAGTCTTTTCCCCCCTCAAACTTTCATTGCTGTTGTGTATATCCCAGACAGAATGTGAAAAGTGAATGGGTAAAATGATTGTCTCCGGGCGTACAGAGGGAACCGACGTAGGTTTGTGTCTGTTTTTGTTGGTTTGTTGTGTCTCTACTGTGCAACCCCCACAGAAAGGTCAGAGGTAAGGTCTCGGTACACCAGAGCTAAAAGTGTCACCTTCCTTGTCCTATTTTCATCCTCCTCACACACCCTTGAATGGCTGTCATTCTCAAAAGGGAGTGAGGGGGTGGGGAGACTGCAACCCCAAAACTCACACAATATAAAGATGCTGTTTAACAGGCCCTGTATGATACAAGATGACGTTGTTAATCCATTGTTTTTCCATCTTTAGTACCAGGAAATTTAAACATAGGACAGTGGATGTTTGATGCTGAGAGAATAATGCAGCTTCTATGCAGCAATGCAACTTAAAATTTCAGTAACAATGTCACTATTTTTGTTGATGTACAAATATTAAATCATTAATGTAAATCTAAAATGATAAGTTTCACTGCTGCTGCATTTCATTTATACAGAACCAAAGCAGCATCACGGTTGCCTTTGATTACTAGGGCTTAGAGCATCATTTTTTAGTATTTTTATGGGGCATTGTGTTTTTTTAGAGGCACAGACTAGTGCGCTCTCTCACTCCAGTATCTCTCAGAGCAGGGTTTCTCTCTCACAGGTAAGCAAGGAGCGGGAAATCCAAAACCTGGAGTGGAGCTGTAGCGGAGTGATTACAGAACTGAATGATCGTCTGAATATATCCGCTCCACTTAGCAGAAACTGAAAGTGAAGTGACGTGAAGGCTAAGTATGGCAACCCATACTTAGAATTTGTCCCATCCAAGTTGTGCACACACATTAGGAGCAGTAAGTAGAGAACACACACACTGCAAACCGTGGACACACACACCCATACCAGTGGGCAGCCATTCACTGCAGCGCCCAGGAAGTGTGTGGGGATTAGGTGCCTTGCTCAAGGGCACCTCAGTCATTTCCTGCTGGTATTGAGAAATACCATCAAGCCCTCAATGCCCCTAAAAGTATGGTAACCCATACTCAGAATTTGCCCTCTGCATTTAACCCATCCAAGCTAAGAGCAGTGAGTAGTGAACACACACATATGGCACACTTATCTGGAAACACTTCAGGAGTTTCAAAGTCGTCATCAGATTGGTTGAATTCTACAAGACGTGTGTGTTTTGTTCTTTAACGGTCCGCCTGGAAACAAATGCCGCGACTCCAAACTCCCTCATGGAACAAGAACGCTGTCGTGTTTACAACTGTAACAATGAGAGCTTACCAGGATCAACTGAATGCTGGATTTTCAAAAGTATGTGAAGTTCGAGGCTCCATTGTTGCAGTAAACTACGTAACTAAGTAAACTGTTCTTGAATGAATAATTTATAGATGCACGCCGGTCTGTTATTGCAGGGACATCGACTTTACATTTCGACATTGCTGCTTTTGCACAGTTTCTGCTTGCTGTTTAATATTTGAAACATAGCAAACTGGCAGCTCCAGTAGTAATGACAATGTTTATCTTGAACTCTGCCATGGAAACTAGCATGTATACACTGTAATTAAACAATTTAATAATAAATTAAAAAGTAATTTATATCTGTATGATATTATGCTGGACCAGCGCATAATGGATGATTCAGCTAAGGGCGCCATCTTCTGAAGACGCGGGAATTCATTCAGTGCGCAACTCTCAGAGTGCATTATGGGTATTCTCTAGCTGTTGAGCGTACATCAGTTGTACACTCGTTATTACAGTGCATTGTGGGATTGAATGAGTGCACTTAATAACGTCCACTATGGTTTCGGACACCACTACAAATGGCTGTCCCCTCAAATAGTGCCCTAATTAAGGGTTTAGGAGGCGATTTCAGACACAGCCTAGGTGTTAGGTGACTTGCTCAAGGGCACCTTAGTAATTTCCTGCCGGTATTGAGAATCGAAACGCA
The DNA here is from genome assembly GCA_039654625.1 of Rhinogobio ventralis. Lineage (NCBI taxonomy): Eukaryota > Metazoa > Chordata > Actinopteri > Cypriniformes > Gobionidae > Rhinogobio > Rhinogobio ventralis. The sequence goes on from CM077211.1 coordinate 22,860,411, forward strand.
ATTTTGGGTTACCAGTCTGACTCTCTAACCATTAGGCCACGACTGCCCCTTATACAGTGTTTTAGACCAGCTTTTAGTCTGCACGTTGCTTGGCGACATCCAAATCTAAAAGATTGAAACTATAGATCTTATGTAGCCCCGCCCCTTTTTAGTGCTGCGCTTGTTGTGTCCAGTCTTCCAGTATTTCCACAGCACGAAGGTAAGATCAATGAATCGCTCGTTTTAGAATTTTCCCGGTCTACTGACATTTGTTATGACATCCGCTTCAAAGATGGCTGTGCACTTGTTTCTCTGGCGAATAAAGTAGAGAAACAGAGAAACAAACGGTAGACATTATGCGCCAGACACACAAGCATGCAGCCATTTTTTAAATTTGGTGTTTGAACTTCCGTTTTTGCGGTAGCTCTGTATATTTCTAAATTAGCCAGTGAAGTGGATTTACTTATTGTAGAGTTAACAAAAGTTACTGTGGGCATTGTAATGTTTGAAGCGGTTGTCATAAGAAATGCCTGGAAAGTAGACTGGGAAGATTTTGAAATGAGCAGTTCATCCATAAATCCATAAGAGCTTACCTTCATACTGTGGAAATACAAAACCGGAAGACAGAAAAGGGGCGCTGAAAAGGGGCAGAGCTACATAAGGTCTATCCACCTTATTTTTAAGGTTAGAGTGTGCCCGCGAGGCCATTTGTAATTTTAATGTGTCTGGCTTTCGTGTCATTTGCTTCAAGTTATTAGCTGTACAAAAGAGCTTGTCATGCTGCCTGATATTGCAACATGTTTTTTCTTACCATATTATTTTTATGTTTTGTATTAATTATAAACACACTGGTTCAAGTATTTTGACTCCTGGGAGTGGGCGGGGCTAACGAGATCTTGTTTCGACTCTCTGATTGGTGGAATTTTCTGTACATCATCATAATGCAGTTTATTTACTACAATTCTGCTGTTAAACAAGATTATTTTAAAACGAAGCAGAAATTATGCTGGCTGGCGGCTTCAACAGAAGCAAATACTATCGATTAACAACCTCATAGCTCACAGTAGGTCTGTCTTTAAAGGTTTATAAGTTATCGTTTAAAATCAGTTTGCCTAGTATGGATAAATTTAATGAAGTTTTTACTTCCAATATCCGACTGTTGCACTATTATATAACTGGATTTTTTTGGTTTGAAAGGTAAATTGCACAATATTAATTGATATTAATTAATTAATACTGAGGATAAAAGCAAATAAATTGTTAAACAATATCACACACGGCTGATATTTCGTACAACAGCACTCTCGCGAGTGCGACATTGCTTAATTATTTGCTTTTATCCTTGGTAAAGGATACATCGGTTCTTAGAAGGAATAATCCTGACTGCTGGCTAACAGTAGTTTTGACAACAGGGTTTGACCTCTGTCACAAGTCCATGGACGCCCACTTACCGGTACCTGGGAGGTTTTAGGATTCCTTTCAGCTCATTCTCCTCTGTGGTGGTCTGGTCTATTTCGTCTTCATATGACTGTAGGAGAGATACCGAATAATTCCTGCCAGAGTTGTTCGCCCAAAACTCTCCATCTGACGTCTCATAACGTACAACAAAATCAATACGCGCTCCGTTGAACAGGTACGGTGAAGTGAAAGACAGCTTCACGGAGAACTTGTCCGTTTCGCCGTCGTTGGAGCCCTGGACATACTCGGCTGGGTAATCAAAGTGATTGATCCAACCGTCCATCGTGGAACGCACATAGACTGATTTGTGAAAAGAAATGTTGAGCACACGAACCATCACCTCGAATGACAAAGGCTCATCTGGCACAGATGTCACGCTCTCCACTTCTAGCTTGTTGGTCTGGACAGAGAGCACGAGATCCGTTCCGGCGAGCGCCTGGAACTCTGGCCACACACGGTAAGTGGGCTCAAGGTAGGCTTTTCGGTAGCGCGCCTCCTCTTCCTCCCATCTTGAATCGTCCTCCTCGTCTGAATCAAACGGAATAAACATTCTGACATCAACCAGCTCGGCTCCCGTACTGTCTGCAAACGACACTCTTCTGTTCGGCAATACCAGGCGGATTCGCATGTACTCTGCGGTTTCATCCGCGATCGAAGAGCCTCGCTTTCTGGGAATAGGAGAAGACCTCGGTATTAGCCGGACGTCTTCCTCTGTTTCTTCCTCCTCTTCATCGTTACTGTTGTCTCCGGAACGCTCGACTCTCGCCGTCTTGAAAAGACCCTCTTGTGAGGGGAGAGTAAGGAAGTTACTATTATTCCCCTGCGCCATTACGCTTGTTTCTGAGCCTCGTAAACATGAAAGGTGCCGTTACTGCGGTGGTGTGCGTTCGTCAGATCGAGCTGCCGTTCATTATGTCAATGTCAACGGAGACCCGGGAGGGTCTGCCACCTCGTTTCGACCGAACTAGGCCTAAACTATTGACATAAACGAGAACAACAGTTTGGAGCGCATAGTGCACAGACACGAATAAGTGTCTAAATTTAGAAGGAAGCGGCACGTCCATCGTTTTCCAGAGGTCAGGAGGAAGATGGGCTCTGTTGGTATATCCCTCCCCTCATCTCTTGTTGGTCGCTCCAAAGCGCACACGCCCCCCACTTCTGTTTTACAGTTTCAAGACATGCACATTTGTTTGCTTGCAGTTTGTTGTGAGCATAAATACCCATTATAACACCAAATAAATAAATACATAAATAAAAAGAATAAGAATAATAATCGATCTATTGTCTAATAATACTAATTGTTATTGTTAATATAATTCATATGAGAACAATAATGATGATGATAAATAAATTATAATCCATTTTATTTATCAATTTTGTTGATTATAATGATGACAGTGGTGGAGATTATCTGAATTTAAGAAGTCATTTAAACACTTTTTCAGTAAAGAATACAGCAAATACTACATTGTGTATGTACATTGTGTCACTGTCAAGAGTATGTAAGCACAAAGCAATTTTTAAGTTTTTGTGCAATTTCTTTTATAATTAATTATTTAATCAATTAAAAAGGTGCTTTATCTGTGGCCTTTGTGAGTTAAAGTTGATTTATTTAAACAACCAGTTATGGCGAGTTATGCAGCCTTTAATATTTTTGGAAGACTGAGCCACTCACACATACTCTTCTCCATGATAGGGTAAATGAGGTTAAAGGCCACCTGAGGTAACAGGCCCCTGTAATATTCTAAAAAAAAAAAAAAAATTCAGTTATGAAATATGTGACCCTGGACCCTGATGACCCTTTATACATTACATGAAAGCTGAATAAATAAGCTTTCCATAGATGTATGGTTTGTTAGGATAGGACAATATATGGCAGAGATGCAGCTATTTAAACATCTTGAAATCAGAGGGTGTAAAAAAATCTAAATACTTTAAAGTTGTCCAAATTAAGTCCTTAACAATGCATATTACTAATAATAAATTTTGAATATATTTACGGTTGGAAATTTACTAAATATCTTCATGGAACATGATCTTAATATCCTAATGATTTTTGGCAGAATTTTATTTTGTATTTTGACCCATGCAATGTATTGTTGGCTATTGCCACAAATATACCTGTGTGACTTATGACTGGTTTTGTGGTTCAGGGTCACTTATGTGCTAACAAATGTGAATCAAGAAAAGCAGTTATGAGGGTTAAAAAGGCAGTTTTGATGCCTAATTCTTTTATTCATGAAAAAAAATAAAGCACAAAAGTCCCTGTAACTCTATGATCAGTTTGCCAACCTGTCACTGATTGCACAGATTACACAGACACACTGTTTCTGATCAAATAATCCAGTCAGTGGTTATGTGCATTTGCAACTGCTCCAAAAGAACAATATAGCAGAATAATCACTAAGCTAATGAAATCCAATGGTGACAAAGAATAGCTGGCATATTCAATTACCGACCATTACTGTTTAAAGATATTGATTGGTAAGCTATTTTAACCCCTAGATGGAGCAATCAGTCTTGCTTAACATAGTGAAATCAATATGTGCAACAAGTTTGGCATTAGAGCTTTGGCTTGCTGTGCATAGAGGGAGACCGGGGATGATCGTAAACCATTTTCGTCTAACCATGAATAACATTTGGTCCTTGAACTCTTATATTTTAACACAAGATATCTGCTTGTCTGCTACAAATATATGTTATGCTTATAATGATTATAAAATCTGAAGATTATAAAGCAGACTTCAAGAATAAATGTTGAATACATAGAATTCCATTGTTGCCACCTTTAATATTTTGAATGCTTTAATATTTAAGAAGTTGTGTTACCTATATTTGTATGTTATCTATCTACTACATTTTAAAACTCCATACCACAGGTCTGCTGCCTGCATCAAATAGTCAAGACCACCTGACCGTGTCTGATCTTCAACTGCTGTACAATTTACATTGTCTGTTTTACAGATTCTTCATGGTGCATGTCGACAGCTTTTTAAAAATTGTATTCTGAAATATCTGTCTTTTTTTCTACTGTCTAGGCATGCTGGAAAATCAAGAAAATAGAAAAAGAAGTCTTCAATGGGGATTGGTTTTGTTACAACTCTCCCCACTCTTGTCAGGTATTGTTGTTGAATGAGGATAAGAGATAATCATGATTTGAATGCATCCCCATATTTCCCTACAAATACAAGTTCTATGATTAAAATGAAAATGAATAAATGTGCAGACTTGATTCAAAAATCACTTACAGCTTTATGTCTTGAAAATCTTGAGTGACATCAGGAAAAAGTGGGTATGTACTCCAGTGACTAGTGCTTTTACGACTAACCCTGTGTTAAGATTACACCTGCTTAAAGACACCTCAAACATACGACCCCTTTCTTTAATCTTGATTTTTTTTTTTATAGCTAACCAGTTGGTTCTTTGCCTACCAAATGTTTTATTTTCCTCTGCTGACACAAAACTTGAGTGAAGACTAAGAGTATAATATTGTATGAAACACCTTGTGATATTATATAAGCCACATAGAGACAAATAATAATGCAAAAAATTCAACCTGGAAGTGGTTGAATGTTTTGTTTCATTATTTTTTCTCTACAGGGCTTATATAACATCACATGGTGTTTAATTCGGCAAGCAGAAATTGTTTTGTTATAGAAGTTGTAAATTAATGCAAAAGAGCAGAAAGAAGTGCAATCATAGAAGATAAGGATTTTCAAAGTTTATGGACACAATAACTGTTTTTCAGTATATAAATGTTTTAATAGTCTTTTCATAATCATTCTGCATTGATCCCTTAGGTTTACAGTCCAATGAAATGAATTATTTATAGCAGCGTATCGATTTAAAATATGAAGATGAATGGTTTGAATTGTTGAACATGAAACAGTGTCAACAAGTATGAACAGTTATCAAATGTTTATTTATGAAAGTTTATTAACAATCTAAATATATGTGTTTCATATTATGTGAAATTCTTTTTAGTTTTTCAGACTTTTAATTATGACCCTAAATAGCATTTGTTTTTTAATATTTAATATGGATGTGCCTGTTGTTGAAATGCATGTTCAAACAATCTACTCCGTTTTCTTCTTTAAAAATGTTGTATGTTGTATCAGAAAAGACTGTAAAAAAGTCTTGCAAGTCTACATACAGTACACGTGCTCATTATTGAAGAACGTGTCATTATTGAAGAACAATTTGTTCAAAAACACTCAAATAACCTTTTTTAACCACAGGATGAGGATGTTTTTTTCTGCGTTATTCTAATCGACACACATGCTATGTATATGTACATATGTTCAGTCTCCCCTCAGAACCCGAATACAACGTCACACACCCTCCAAACGGACTTTCCGAACACGTAATAGGTTATTTTCTTTGCAATCTCATTTTCCGGTCTTCCGGAATGGACTTCACCAGGTTTTGATTTGAAAGTGGCACAATGGTCCTTATTTATTTAAGCATAAGGCACAATTATTATTTTATTTATTATGTGACATGAAACATCTGATCCATGAAAATAAGTTTTATCTTGTAAGATAAGTAGGATGTTTTCAAATAAAACAGCATGAATGAGGTGAAAATCAGATATCTGTCAAAATGACAGATGAAAAATCAGTTTTGCTGGCAAAACAGACCAAGAGATGTTCAAGATTAATTTGGGCTTTGGCTCTTCCACACCAGAGGAATAATTCTTAGCAATACACATACAGTATGTGACCCCATAATAGAAAAGCCAACTATCTATGAAATATTTACGTCTAGAACCCCTCAGTAATCACTTAGGGAAAAAATGGTATTTTGCTGTAATGTTTCTATAATAAGAAACGGAAACAACAAAATGCCACATAATTTCTGAAGAACTTGTGGAGACATTCTGACTAGCAGTAACTACTCACTTTGTAAATGCACACGTATATACAATATGAACATGCGCGCACACACACACACACACACACACACACACACACACACACACACACACATACACCAACACCCAGTGGGGAAACAGTCTGTCTTGCCTAATTTCCACTAAATGTCATGCTAAACCTTATAAAAGGGGTGACCCGAGCACCCGCCCTAATAATTGCTCTCTCACTCACATCTATCCAACACTCGCACAACAGGTGAGTTATTTTTTACCTTTAACCTGGTTATATTAATTAAGTACTTGTTTGTTGTTTGTTTTCTGAAATAAATATGGATTTATATATATATAACTCAAAATGCAACATTGAAAGGCTTATGCGTTTAAATGAATATCAGGATTTTTTTTGTACAGTTTGCTCTTTTTGCCAGTTATATTTGACAGTAGTGTTTGAAAATTAGATAATTAACTTATGAAATCTTTTATTAACATAAAGAAAATTTTAACACCTAAAATCTGCTTTCACTTTGAAAGACAAGTGCTTTAATAATCATTAGATGTTTCAAAACTAGATTATTTTGCCTTCTGATTGGTTAAAATAATCAAATATTTCTCAAACCAACCACTGAATTAATTGTTATTCATTTTACATATAAAATAGCATTGAAAATCCAGACAATTTACATACTGTTTACTGACAACACTCCATTACGCTGTAGTTTTTTTTTTTAACCTGACACACTAACAGCGCAGGAAAAAGAGACAAGCAACCAAATGGTGTGCTTTCCTAAAGTACAGATGTAAATGAGGTCTGTGCATCTTACAAACTCAGGGTTTTTCTTTCCTGTTCAGTGGCACCACAGCCCTTTGTTGAGGAGAACGTAGGAAAACGCTAAAGCACACAGACTGACAGTCTCAAGGAAAGCAAAGGGTAAGTTACAAAACTCTAAAAATACACTTGTGTACCTGAGAGCTGTACATGAGAGGAAATGAGTAGGTGCAACCTTTTTGACTAAATTACTTTGTATTGTCTGTTAAAGGGCCATCCCTTTTTTTAAGAGTTTTAACCAAAAAAATCTATGTAGTTGTGACAGCCACTCTTAAAAGTAATGGTTCTTCAATTGTTCTTTGTGGAAGCTTAAATTCAGCAAACAATCTACTTCTTATATATATATTTTAAAAAATTTTTTTTATAATAATAATAAGAGTTGAGCTATATGGTTCTTTGAAGATTGAAACAATTCTTAATGTTGTATTTTTAGTTGTACAGATCAGTATTTTGATTTCTGGGATCTTTAAATCAACAGTGCATCATGGTTTTCAAAACTAGACAACAAACAGTTCTTGAAGGAAAATGAAAAGGTTCTGTTTTGACATCAGGCTGTAATAATCTTTCTTGGCTCGAACCTTTATTTTTAAGAGTGATACAATTAGCTAGTTAGGATAATAAAATAATTGTATGATAGTGACTGGATAACCAAATATTATGTTGGAAAATTTGTTCAGATGCAACATAGATAAGAAACACTAGATACAATTCTACAGATGCACGGTACAATTCTGATAAGCCAATCATTATTTTCATGTTATGGCCAATAAACAATAACTGGCAGATACTTATTCTATACTATGTCTAAGCAAACAAAAAAGAAAAATAAGAAAAAATAAATAAATCGCGAGATATGCATTCCTATAAAATAGACTAATGTGGAGACATTCATAATATTAAAAGAATTTCCTCTAACTTGCATATCTTCAGCAATTGCCACAGATAATGCAATAGATGCCACTTTAACCTCAATAAATTCTTACCTCCAACAATAATAAACCAAGATGGTGGAGCAGGGTGTCCAAGTATTCAATATTATCATTTGTTTTTTGAATTTACAGTACAGTACAGTGCATGCCCCAAATATTTTGGTCTTTGATTAATGTGTGTTAAGAGAAAAAAAAACATGCTATAGCAAGTGAGTGGGCACAGTGGAAAAAAGTGAGTCAGAATGAAATGGAGAGAATTTAGGCCTGCTTTCTGTTCCATACCTGTAATATTTTTTATTAGATTTCAGGTTAAATTATAGGTGTCTGCAAATTTAAAGTATTTGACGGGTATTAATTCTGAGATTCTGTTAGGTCATAGCTCAGATCTAATGATTATCATTGACTATTAATTCCACAAAATAACATGGAAACTAAAACTGATTTTACTGAATACTAAAGTTTTTAAAGTGGCATAAATGAAACTTGCTGTCAGTCCAGACTATTCTCATATCTTGAGGGAGTTTATCTCTGTGAATGGAACTGAGAGGAGACCGTATTCAGACTGAGAGATGAATAATGAGTTTCATTGCCTTGAATAATCCTCATCAATATCATCCTCAGGTTGAACTCTCAGTTGAACAAATTAGAATCAATGTACATGGCACAAGGTCACAACATTGCAAATGACTGGAAAGCTGACCCTTGCATGTAGCCGATATAAACTGAACATCTAATAATTAGTCTTCATGAAGAAAGATACAGAGTTCCGAGAAGAGCAGAAAAAAGGGTAATTAAATAACATTCACTACTTTTAGAAATGTGCTGCAAATAGGAAATTTATAGTTTTCAGGGGTAAAAAGTTTTTATAGCATATTTGAAAACATTTGCTACTATTCAGCACCAAAATAAGGCTCTTCTTTCAATTTCCTACATCTGTATCTCCTTCTTATCACACCAAGTTGCTCACTTGAAAAACCCCCCAGGTGAAAAAATTTGACATTTAATCATACACTTGATGTGGTAATGTGAAATGTCAGAGAAATAAGCAACACCATCCACACATGACTTCTTAAACAAGTTCAGAAAACCGCAATGACAATAGTGCTCTAAAATCCAAAGATGAAGATTTTTTTCTTTCTTTCTCAGAAGTTACATGTGCAAGATTCTTTCAAAAATATTTAAGTCCATCCAGGGTTTTCAGAATCAGAACACTGATAATTCCATACTTTTACACAATTAAACATCCAACAGAAGTTATTGCATTACATCTAAACACATTGTACTACACATTGAGGGTGAATCAGATAAATAGTCCAGGTTGGATTCTCATAGACCTTTGAGATTTAGTAGCTAAAATCGTAATAATCTAAGGCTTTTGCATGTACTTGACATGTAGCAACTGATGTGATTTTTCTGAGTTTCTAAGATGGATAGAGGAATTATTTTTGCAGAGGAAAATATAAGATTAACAATAAGATTAATGTCCATACATACCAATTGATCCTTTAAATTGATGTATTCGTAAGACACAAATGAACATATAAAAGTGAAGTACTGTGATCTTGATTGACTCTATAAGAAAAATGTGTGATTTGCACTAATTTAATTTAAAATGGTAATTTTAAATTAAATTAAATTAGACTACTAAAACAATTAACTACTAAAACAATTCAAATTTAAGGCTGAATATATATATATATATATATATATATATATATATATATATATATATATATATATATATATATATATATATATATATATATATATATATATATATATACACAATCACCTAAAGGATTATTAGGAACACCTGTTCAATTTCTCATTAATGCAATTATCTAATCAACCAATCACATGGCAGTTGCTTCAATGCATTTAGGGGTGTGGTCCTGGTCAAGACAATCTCCTGAACTCCAAACTGAATGTCAGAATGGGAAAGAAAGGTGATTTAAGCAATTTTGAGCATGGCATGGTTGTTGGTGCCAGACGGGCCAGTCTGAGTATTTCACAATCTGCTCAGTTACTGGGATTTTCACACACAACCATTTCTAGAGTTTACAAAGAATGGTTTGAAAAGGGAAAAACATCCAGTATGCGGCAGTCCTGTGGGCGAAAATGCCTTGTTGATGCTAGAGGTCAGAGGAGAATGGGCCGACTGATTCAAGCTGATAGAAGAGCAACTTTGACTGAAATAACCACTCGTTACAACCGAGGTATGCAGCAAAGCATTTGTGAAGCCACAACACGCACAACCTTGAGGCGGATGGGCTACAGCAGCAGAAGACCCCACCGGGTACCACTCATCTCCACTACAAATAGGAAAAAGAGGCTACAATTTGCACGAGCTCACCAAAATTGGACAGTTGAAGACTGAAAAAAAATGTTGCCTGGTCTGATGAGTCTCGATTTCTGTTGAGACATTCAGATGGTAGAGTCAGAATTTGGCGTAAACAGAATGAGAACATGGATCCATCATGCCTTGTTACCACTGTGCAGGCTGGTGGTGGTGGTGTAATGGTGTGGGGGATGTTTTCTTGGCACACTTTAGGCCCCTTAGTGCCAATTGGGCATCGTTTAAATGCCACGGCCTACCTGAGCATTGTTTCTGACCATGTCCATCCCTTTATGACCACCATATACCCATCGTCTGATGGCTACTTCCAGCAGGATAATGCACCATGTCACAAAGCTCAAATCATTTCAAATTGGTTTCTTGAACATGACAATGAGTTCACTGTACTAAAATGGCCCCCACAGTCACCAGATCTCAACCCAATAGAGCATCTTCGGGATGTGGTGGAACGAGAGCTTCGTGCCCTGGATGTGCATCCCACAAATCTCCATCAACTGCAAGATGCTATCCTATCAATATGGGCCAACATTTCTAAAGAATGCTTTCAGCACCTTGTTGAATCAATGCCACGTAGAATTAAGGCAGTTCTGAAGGCGAAAGGGGGTCAAACACAGTATTAGTATGGTGTTCCTAATAATCCTTTAGGTGAGTGTATATATATATATATATATATAGCACATCTAGTCACTTTCACATTTCCGTGAGCTATGGAGAAAAAAAGGAATTTATGGGGTTGAAAGCAAAAAATATTTACAATGTTCAAATTACTTAAGTTATTTAAATGTGCTGTTGCAATATATGCAGCTGCTTTTATTTTTATTTAGATTTAGAAAACCAATAATTATGCAATATAACTATTAATAAAGTGTGTATATATATATATATATATATATATATATACACAAGCAGGAAAAATGGACAAGCGTAAGGATTTGAGCGAGTTTGACAAGGACCAAATTGTGATGGCTAGACGTCAGATCATCTCCAAAACTGCAGCTCTTGTGGGGTGTTCACGGTCTGCAGTGGTCAGTATCTATCAAAAGTGGTCCAAGGAAGGAACAGTGGTGAACCGGCGACAGGGTCATGGGCGGCCAAGGCTCAATGATGCACGTGGGGAGCGAAGCCTCGTCCGTGTGGTCCGATCAAACAGACGAGCTACTGTAGCTCAGATTGCTCAAAATGTTAATGCTGGTTCTGATAGAAAGGTGTCAGAATACACAGTGCATCGCAGTTTGTTGTGTATGGGGCTGCATATCCGCAGACCAGTCAGGGTGCACTGCCCATGCAGACCCCTGTCCACTGCCGAAAGCGCCAACAGTTGGCACATGAGAATCAGAACTGGACCACGGAGCAATGGAAGAAGGTGGCCTGGTCTGATTAATCACGTTTTCTTTTACATTATGTGGATGGCCGGGTGCGTGTGCGTCGCTTACCTGGGGAACACATGGCACCAGAATGCACTATAGGAAGAAGGCAAGCCAGCGGAGGCAATGTGATGCTTTGGGCAATGTTCTGCTGGGAAACCTTGGGTCCTGCCATCCATGTGGATGTCACTTTGACACATACCACCTACCTAAACATTGTTGCAGACCATGTACATTCTTTCATGGAAACGGTATTCCCTGGTGGCCTCTTTCAGCAGGATAATGTGCCCTGCCACAAAGCAAAAATGGTTCAGGAATGGTTTGAGGAGCACAACAATGAGTTTGAGGTGTTGACTCCAAATTCCCCAGATCTCAATCCAATCTGTGGGATGTGCTGAACAAACAAGTCCAATCCATGGATGCCCCACCTTGGTGCCAGATACCACAACACACCTTCAGGGGTCTAGTGGAGTCCATGCCTCGATGGATCAGGGCTGTTTTGGCAGCAAACATCATTGCATATGAAGTAATTTGGCTAACGTCATTGCATAAGAAACAGTATCAACGCCCCCTCGCATTTACAGACAAAGCATTATGAAATAATTTACTTAATTAATGCAGCTGCTGTCAGATCCAATACAGTTGGCTGCTTTAGAGGTTTCTTTGCCAAATCTCCATTACGCTGATCCTCATTTAAAAAAACAAAATGCTCCGAACAAACATATAATCCTCTGATGCGATCCGGGACACCATTACAATAAATCATTCACTTGTTTCTGAAGCTGGGATCCTTCCAGTGTAGACGGCGTCAGTGATTATAATGAGTTCTGTTTGCTTTTGATTCGATGCAGTGCTCACATCCAGTGTAGACAAATATCAACTGTTAAGCGACTGAATGCCAGTGGGTGGGGCCTATTGTGTGATAATGTATAGCTATTTGTCAATGTCTTGCTCTGGAGGCAGTCATATGCAAATGCATTTGCCTGTGTGATGTCACAAATCCAAACAAAATGTTTTTGGACTTTTTAAATAAATGCTTTGTTTATAATGAGGAGCACGTTTTAAGCTATGAAAACTGCAGGATGTTTTAATGGTACAAAGACTTCTTGTATGTCAAAAAATCCAGGCAATTGATTTCTCATGTCATGACCCCCTTTTTCCTGACCTCTTGGTCCCTGCTCAAGGGAAAGTGTGGTTTGTGCTCAGAAAAACCTGCATAGTGAAACGAGAAAGAAAAACAACCTCCATTTCATTTAGCAGTTTTGAATTCAAATGTGTTTAGTTATACTATATTTGGAAACAATGCAAAAGGTAAATGTATTTACACAGGAAATACGTTGCTCTAGATCTTGGATAGCTGATTAATTTCACTTTCAGTACTTAGTAGTACGGTAAAGTGAATGATCTGTAAGCTCTTACAGTTAAGTATGTCTTCCTATTTATTTCTGTATAGGAATGCTTCAAAATGGTCTTGGAACATACAGAGGTGAAGATAACCGGAGCAGTCACAAGCATCAGTACCAAGAGGAAGACTGTCCTACATTTTCCAGCATACAGATGAAGCCCAGAGGAAGCAGTTCACCTCTGACCTCAGCTAAACCCATGGCTACCAAGGTAACAGACTGGAAACTGACATATTTATATTTAGATATTAAAGGAATATTAATAATGTTAATTTAATTTAAAATAATTCTTCCACAAAAAAACCCCACAAACATAGACAACTTTAGATGTTCAAAGCTCAAGTAACATCATACTGAAGAATGTATACAAGTGCTATTATACAAAAAAACATGCCTGTGTAAATTTAAAAATGTATTCTGCAATCTTTATACGATTGTGATTTCAAAGTTATCTTTTGCTATGGAGAGTGATCTCAGAGGTGCTGGCTCATCTCACATTCACAGTTCCAACTCCACTTCACACATTCCATTACAACAGCAGGTACAGCCCAAACATAAAAGGTTTCACTTCCATAGCAACACTTTTCCAAAAAACTAAAGGATTAAAGATGCGGTAAGCGATTTCTGTTGAAACACTGCTGATATTTGAAATCAGTCCAAACAACAAACCACCACCCACCAAAATGCACAAACATGCAATGCAAGAGGGAATGTCTCATTATCATAGCTGAAGTGAAGCAAAATAATGATTACATTACAACAACAGCATATCTTGGTTATGTGAAACATAGCAAAACCAATGTTACTCACATACGGTGTAGAGCAGAAATAACGCAACCTCTGCGTCCGCTTTCAGGTCTTCCCGCTTGAGTCTCTTTTCCAGTGATATTCCTCTTTTTCATTTGTAATGTCTCTCAGCCATCCAGGGTTGCCAGGTCTGTAAAACAAAAGTAGCCCAATGGCCAGTCAAAAGTAGCTCAAAAATAGCCGAATTCTCCATGGAATTTGTACATCTGGGGTTGTTTTGGGGGTGTTGGAGCGCCAAAATCATACATACAGGGGTGAAAATCCCCCAACTCCCTTATAATGAGTGGACACTGCTGATTGGCTGGAAGTGTTTTGTGGTACTCGGTCCGATCCACTTTCAACAGTGTTTCTCAGAAATCGATTACTGCATCTTTAAAATTATTTGAATAGAATTGCATTTTAAAAAACTGACACATGCAGCATTGGATTGTCTAAACATGATGCATGATAGTTTCTGTTTTCTTTATCCAGAATGCCAGTGAAAATACAAGCACTCCAGTGAAAATACAAACACAACATTTTAGACAGCACAGACCATCAGTACTACGCAAAGGCAACCAGCCTTTCCCACAAGGTACTGGTACTGTAAGACTCTATCAAAACTGGGAAATATAAAATCATTTATCTCTGGAACTAAACTTTTCATAATGCTCCACAGGATTTGGTGTTCATGACTGGGTTGTAGACACTGTGTGTAAGACAGAACCTGACAGCGACCTGTCAGACCCTGTCCCACTTTACAACAGCCAATCTGAAAACAGACTCAGTGCCTCCGTGTCAAGTCCTCAGCCTGGAAGCCCAGAGCATTCTGTGAAGTGAGTATCTGGTTTGAGAAAACAAACACACACACACAAATAATGTCCATATAGTCTCAGTTTTGTGCTAAATTAAGTTTTTTTTTAAAAATTTTTAAAAAAGGCATCCATATAGTGTTCCAGGCAGCTTTCTGTGTGTTAAAGGACAGTGCAGATGGCCGGGGTGCTCAAAGAGCAGGGAAGTGTTTAAAGAATATGGACATTTCTTAAGGTGAGACATAAAACAATTATGTAATTAATAACTATATCATTTAATAAATAATTCCACAATACCTGATATCTGTACATCTTTGTGTGTATTTCATAATCTAGACACCTTTCTACTGACCATGCTCCTGGGGATAGAAGTGTAGCCGAGCTGAGGATACAGAAAGACAAAGTACAATACATGGAGAATCAGGTATATGACCCCAATACTCAAAAACACAACCAACATACTGTAAATGGCTTGTTTTACAGTTTGTTCTACATTTAACCAGCTTACGTGGGAAATACAGAACCCATTTATTATGTATCACAGGGCTAAAAAAAAAAGAACATGGTGGTCAGGAGGTTATAGATGAACTGGATGATCAAATGGATGCTTGCTTATGACCCTGTGTTATATTTACTTTGTAAATGTTACTGTTAGTTGACAGCAGAGAGGCAGAAACTGCAGGCCATGCAGCTACACCTGTTTGATGTCAAATCTACCTCTCAGGTAAGCACTCTTATATTACATAATATAAAAAATATATCATATAGCTGTCTGCATTGCAAACAACAGTTATTTATTATGTATATATATATAAAAAAAAAATAATAATAATATATATATATATATATATATATATATATATATATATATGTCATAAGAAGAGTAATTTACAAGTGAAAAACATTAAATTCAATTTCAGATCATCCCAGCAAGCTCACTTACTAAGGTAAGAATATGTAATGCTCTGGGAAAAGTTATATCAATTGATCTACAGACCTCTGTTAAAGATTGAACAAATATAATGGCAGGCAAAAACGGTAGGTCTGAAAAAAGTATGGACCAAATGTTGTCTCCACAAACTCCTACCAGCTAACCATCAAGCGTGCCGATGAAGGGATTATAATCTTGATTTTAACTAGTTTATGGATTTTTCTTCACACCAGTGTATTCTTGAGACAAATGCAAGGCCATCTGTCTGCCAGCTTAATCTGATCTGAAATTGGGTCACACCAGACAACAATGATCCTCAGCGGATCTACAGCAGTGGTTCCCAACCCTGGTCCTGGAGTACCCCCAAAAACTGCACATTTTGGAATTTCTCTCTTATCAGCCATTTGAGGTCTTGCAGTCTTTACTAATGAGCTGATGCGTTGAATCAGGTGTGTTTGAATAGGGAGACATCTAAATCCCTATTCGGACGGGATTAGTTTAACATGAAGAGGTGGGGTAAATTAATTATTACCAGAGCTTCTCAGTCATTTTAGTCCTTAGATTTAGTCCGAATGTGCCATCTCAGTAATCATTACGGACAATGTCAGTAAAGATTACGGCGACTTTTACCTTCTGGAAAAAGGTCTGGAAAAATTACCTCAGGTAATACTAATCCCGTCTGAATAGACCCGCTGTAAATATGTACGTAAATATTCTGTCATTTCCTAGTAGTTTTCCGCAGATTTTTAAATATGGAGGTGCTTGAAAAAGCGTTCAGTTGCGTTCTAGGCGGTGGGACAAGTCTGTGGCAAATCTCCAGTGTTTTCTGCTCACCATTCAGATAAAAAAAGGTTGAAAGCACTTGTCAGAGGCACAAAACTTCTTTTAGCTTTATGTAAGTGCCTATTACCAACAGAATCCAATCAGAATTTAATTCATTCAATTAATAAATCGTTCGACCATAACATATAGGTTATAAATAGATTATATGTGTTTGTGCATGTAATATCAGGCAGCAACTTAATATGCACATGACGACAAGGAGGTGACGGCGGTGTGTAAATCAAGTTACCCCTCTCACTTCTGCTAGTTTTTGTGAGATTTCTTATCCCGTGCGAATTGGCCATTCAAATTACAGACGTCCTGTGGTAAAATTACTTTACTCCATTTACCCTTGTAAAACTAGTCCCGTCCGAATAGAGCTTAAGATGTACAGTGCTGGGGGTATTCCAAGACCAGGGTTGGGAAGCATTGATCTACAAAACTGAAAAAGAGCCATTTGAAAAGCCAAGTCAAAACCATGTGTGAGCGGCACGTAAACTAATGCCATTAATCAAATTGTGCCATAATGACAGCAGGATCAGTTTGTTCTGTTTGTCACTTGAGGTTAGAATTTTTTTTACCTACTTTTAGGGCCTGATAAAGGCCAGATGATGCACAAAATTATATATTGATCTAATTTTCTCCTTCTGATCTCAGGGTGGTAGCGGTGTGGAGAAGCCGGGAAATCTGTCAGGACTCCTGCAATCTGCAGCATGTCAGAACACAAATGGTCTGTATGACAGTGAGAGAGTGGCAGCTGATGCGTTAACACAAGGATACTGGCAGATCTCTACCTCACAAGTTTTACCAGGTCATTCAGCACCCAAACACACCAAAACATTTGTTGCTGTTAAAGCTGTTCTATACATATCTTTAAACACTGATTCAGAAACTGAACGTGTATATTCAATTAAACATTTCATCTTCACACACAACAAAACATATAGCATATAATTTTTTGTTTCTTTTGCTGTCCATAGGGATTATCCCCAGTTTTGAGTATTATAAGTTAACAAACTTAAGGCCACCATTCACCTACGCCTCCATGATACGATGGGTAAGCACTGCTGAATTAAATCTCCTGTGTATTACCTTTTTCATTTCCTGTCAGTCACATAAAAATCATCTTGTATGCCAGGCGATCCTGGAGTCCCCAGAGAAGCAGCTTACTCTAAATGAAATCTATCACTGGTTTACCCGCATGTTCTTCTACTTCCGTCACAACACTGCCACATGGAAGGTATGAGATACAGTATTTGTACAGCACACGTTATTATAACTGTCATTCCATGACTCACTGCCCACAAACAAGCCAATCCTGAAAGCCACATTCTCTCGTTTACATACCAGAAAACTTTCACAACTTGAAAATCATTGACAAAGTGATGACCTGGCTGTGAAATTACAGTGATTTTATGCTGGGGAAGGCCAAGTGAATCTTATTCAATCAAGTTGCATATAAGGAATAAGTCATTCTTTTACTTCTGTGTGTAGAATGCTGTTCGGCATAACCTCAGTCTTCACAAGTGCTTTGTGCGCGTTGAAGGAAGGAAAGGTTCTGTTTGGACTGTAGATGAAGAGGAATTTCTCAGGAGAAAAGGACAAAAGTTACACAGGTAAACTGTCCTTCCTGCTTAAAAAGGATGACAGTATCATTGTGTGTATATTCCTACTAATGTTCCACTGTTTGTGGACAGTTGCAGTGTTTCCCCATTCATTAATAAGACTGTGGCAGCCCACCACAGTTTCATAATGAACCGAAAATATATTTAAACTTCTCATAACATTGTTTTGCACCTTTGCTTATGCAAAGTATCTGTCAAACAAACTAAAGTCGAAAGCACAATATGGATAAATCCCCTAATCAAATCGCAAAAGGCTGTGACTTATATCTGTCTGTGCTACATGTTTAAAAGCATGCACTTGGTTCACGTGATCAGTTTTTCACAAGTGGTGCTCACTGCAGAGCCAAATGTCCAGCTCCACCTCTCTGGACGTCATGGGTTGACCTTGACCGAGTCCAGCTCCACCTCTATGGATCTACTGAGTGGAGGGATAGAGATTTACATCCAAAGAGGGAGAGCTGGGCTTCACATTTCACACATAGCTCTGCAGTGAACGGCCTCTCATTTTTTGCATTTCAGAACTGCGCTGTTCACAGTTAATGAATGTGTTTAGCATGCATTTGTGAACGCAACAGGCACCAGTTTTTTTTTCACATTTGCTTTTTCACATTTGCATAATTTCAATTACAACATTTCACTAGATTTGTAATGAGATCTAATGTTTGGAAACCTGTTTTCACAGAAGCTGGTGGCAGTTTTCCACCAAAATAAAAGCCCAACTGCAGTTTTCTGTCAAAATAAAAGCTAAAGAGTTTTAGCTTTAGAGAGTTAGAAATTAGGACAAAATAATATACTTGTGGGCGCCCTAGAGGGACCAAGGTTCACCTGCCATAGTCTCACAAAATCCTAGTTTGTTTAAAGTATAAGTATGAATATAAGTAAAAGGTTAAGATGGCTAATTAGTTAAAAAAAAAAAAAAACTACCTTGAGCTCTTAGGATGGATCTAATAAAGTGGCTTTATTGTTGGAGCTGGGAAACACCTTAGACATATGGACTAATAAAGGCATTTAGTTCTGAATCATGAGAGATTGATTGCAATTACAACAATTTTTCCTCTAGGGACCAGGATATGGCCTGGATGGCACCTTTTCACCTGTTTCCCCTGGCGCCACAAGGTGAAACTTACCAGATGTCAGGCCCAAATGGACGCTGATTAAGAGATTGCAACAAAATTCAACCACAAACAATATTAACAACTTTAGAAAGAATGGTCAATATGATGTAAATGACAGTCCTGGTAGATTTAAATCAATGGCTGGCAGTCTATTTCAGACCCCCCCCCCCCAATCAATTGGGTAATCAATTCTTTAAGAATCAATATAAAGTTCACTTCATCCAAAGATAAAGTTAAGAAATGGAAGTTAAGCAAATTTTCATTATACTTCTCACATTGAAATGTACAAGTATGTAACACTTATAATGCCTACATATGTACATCAATAATGATGGTATTAATGACATCGCAACGTATGTAAATACATTTAATATGGTACATAATGTTGATAACAATGCTGTTAAAACAACTGCTGTACTTTTTTTTCTCTTTGAAAATAAAATATTTGATCCTAACTGAAATGCAATCCTGCACTGTTAGGCTGTTTTCTAGACCAGCACACACTATATGCAATATCAAGTTTTGCTTCTCATAAACTAAAGTAATGTAAAACAGTTTCAGTAAGAAATATTTTACAATGCGTAATTGTAACGCAATGGTGATGTACTCAATGAAATGACTCGTCACCAACTGCAATACCACGTTTATGATTGGTCGAGAGATTTTTGCGCGGTGCATTTCAGCCAATCAGAGCATTGTTTTCTCGATCGTATGTAAAGCCTCAGATAAATGGCGAACGGAAGGGCAAACTGTAAACAAATACTACAGAACTGGACATTTTAGACGAATTGTGACTTTTAAGGAGAAAATAGCTCAACGTTGCGAATACTGTGTCAAAATCAAACGGAAATATTTGAAATGCGATAGTCAGCGAGAATATGAACTAGCCTTATTCGGCGTTAGGAAGCTACCTAGGCCTGCTGACATTTGCGCAGAATTGGATATTGGAAGTGCTGTAATGCGAACGCGGGCAAGGGATAGAGACCCGCACAGTTAACATACTTATCCAGTCTGTTTTTAAATCATCATTAACGTCTTATAAATCTACAACCAGTCAGTATCATGAGTACAAACTCGGACAGCAGCCAGCCGTCCGAAATTAACCAGAGGAAAAGAAGCGCAAGTCCGAGTGGAGAGTGCGAGTCCACGCTGCTCAAGCAGGCGAAAGTAAGTGATGAGGAACCAAGAAACGAGTCTCATGAAGATGCCGAACCCGAGAAAGTTGGGAACGGTGAGCCAAAACACGGAGCTGACCTCCCTGAAGGAATTGAAGAGAAGGATGTGGTAATGCAGGATGAAGCAGCCGCACAGGAGAGCACGAGACAGGCTGGTGGAGGTGAGAGCGCGCGCCAGCCGTCAGATTCCGCTGCCATCGCCGCAGCAGAGGCGCTTGCGAGCCTGACCGGCGGAGACGGGGACGAAGACTGTAAAGAAATGCCCTGTTCGTCCAAAAAACCGAGCCGAGAGAAATCAAGGGATAAGTCCAATCGTCCAGGTTGCTCTCAGAGCGAGAGAAGGACGGAGGCAGCCGCGGCGGACAGCTCCTCATCCTTGCTGATCTGCGAGGACAGAGAAGATCCAGAGCAGGCATCGTTTGTGGATGAAGATGATGATGATGAGGAGGACGATGAAGACTCCCTTCCTGGCTCTTCCTCCACGGCCAGTTCGTCTGTCGCCTCTGATAATGAGGATAACGAGGATGGTGAGTGTGCCATTGTGTCGGTGAAGATGGCCCCGGAGGTGCGGCAGTCCGTCTCGCTGCTCGCACAGGTACAGATGCGGCTGGATGCGCTGGAGAAGAAAGGCGCGCGTCTACATCAACGTCTAGAGATGAAACTGAGCCGCCAGCGACGCCCTCACCTGGACCAGCGCAGCGCCATCACGCAAGCAATCCCAGGGTTCTGGGTTACTGCTGTATCCTTTAACACAGTGTGCGAATTATTCAATGACTTTCAGAAGTGGCTGAGGTAGTTTTTGCGGCCCCTATAGCGCATTCAACTACACTGTAAACCCTAATGCTCAAAATAATTAATTGGTTTGAGTAGAACCAACTCAAATCAAATTAACTTTTATAAGTATTTAAAACTTTCTTTTTCTTTTGAGTTCACAAAACTGACACATTTTAAGTAATCTGAATTGTTTAATTGTTTTGAGTTTTATGAACTTGTTTCTTTTAATTTAATTCTTAAATTTAACTGAAACTGGGCTGGGATTTCTATTTCCCAGCATGCTTTGCTATGACACTCAAAAGGGAGAGTAAGTGCTATATAATGTTTTGTGCAACATTATTGTTAAGGTGGGGATTTAGAAGTGTTTAATGTTTTGCTATGTTAGTTTAGAAGAGTTTCTATTATGTTGGTTTTTTGGGGGGTGACGAGTGGAGCATGAGCTTAGTTTGAGAACAGGTATACAGTATGTTAAATGTTTTGTGTTGCTGTCCTCATTCAGCAAGTGCTATGCTAATGCTATTAAAGCATTGTGTTACCAAGTAGCAAGATGGCATTTATTGAATTAGCTAGTTAAAGCTAGCCAAGTTTCCACTACTAAAAATATGTAAGTTGATCATTTTAAGTTAAATATATGAATTAGCTTACTCTAATATCTGAAGTTAAGAGCAATTCAAATGTATGAGTACAAAATAAAAATCTGCAAGTTCTGCTTACTTAAACTTTACATTTCTTAACTTAAAAAAAGGATGTAACTGATTGCCTCAATTTTTTTTTGTTTTGCCAACTTATTCGGGTTTACAGTGTATGTTTTAAAGAAAATAGTACAAATGATAAATATATATTTGTGTTTATCTTTATCTATTTTTGTCGATATACAAAACTCTGATATAGATATAGATGTTGCAATGGTTACATCCTCTTGTCAATATGTATGTATTTACATATATTTATAAAAACAAGCCTAACCTGACTGCAGTCTCTATAAAATGTTTTTAAGGATCTTTTGAAAACAAGTGACTGGAGTTGAATAGGTCAAAAGATTCACAGGTGGATGTTATAAGATGTCCACTTTACCATGCCTGGGGACATGAATTTCCACCAAAGGTCATACTTGATACTAGTATAATAATGTTTATGTAGGCTGTATATGCCTCAGGGGTTGTTGTTGTTTTTCCATTTACATCAAAAACCAAATGAAGCTGGTTTGTGGTTTCTAGATGTTTGTTGTCATTCACTTAACGTGAAACTAATCAGCTTCTGAATCACCCACATCTATCAGCGCAAATCGATGAGTCTGATGAAGACGCACTTAGCTACATGACTAATTTAGAGGTAAAACTTTCCCCCCCTTGATTAAACCTGTTCTCAAAACGGCAAATGATTTATATTTTTAATATGCTTGTCATTAAACAGATTGAATCTTTCAAGAACAACAAACTTGGATACCGCATTTGCTTCCATTTCCGGCGAAACCCGTTCTTTCAAAACAAAATGATAGTGAAAGAACTTCATCTTGGAATGGGAGGTGAGCTGACCACTGTCACAGCACCTCTCTTTTCATGTGTGTGTGTGTGTATGTGTGTGTAATATGCATTATCATTTGTATGTGCTTATTTTTTTGCTCAGGTTCTCCGGTGTCCTTCTCAAACCCAATTTTGTGGCACAGAGGGCAGAATCTTGTCGGGAGTGGAGAACCGCGTCGAACATCACAGGGAGTCTACCAGAGCTTCTTCCATTGGTTCAGTGATCACAGCAACCCAGGAAGGGATGACATAGCACAGGTACATCACTCATGAGGTTAGGTACAGGAAATGAAAATGCATGAAAAGGACAAAACTAAATCATTTTATAAACACAGTAAGGATGATGTTTTATAAACAGACTCCATCTCCTTGGCTCTAGATCCTAAAGGAAGATCTGTACAGAAACCCTTTGAGATACTACCTGACTCCACTGTGGGAGCCACGAGAGAATGGCAGGTAATTGCCAGCCTAAAACAGTTTATTTCCTCCTCCAGATTCTCCCAAATGTTTTTTTTTAACCAATTTCCCTTGTCCAGCAGTGCTCCCAAACCTAAGGGCAGCAATAATGGAGACGAGTGTGTAATCATCTCAGATTCAGATGAAGATGAGGAGCGGAATAGCCAAAACTTGGGGCAGGAGGATGATGAAGGTGATGATGAACAAGTTGGAGGTGAGGTTTTCCTTTTCACAATCATCACACATAGTGTAATATAAAGTGTTTCATAAGCAATAATAAAAAAAAATCATTTTCATATTTTTCTTCTAGGCTCAGAAGAGAATGACAGAGATGAGGGGGAATCCTCCTATGAGGAGAGAAACGAAGAGGAAGTGGATGTTGAGGAAGTAGAAGAGTCTCGTGACTCTGATGGCGGTGAGGTCAGAGAGCAAGGAAAGGAAGAAGATATTGATGTCGATGAAGAGAAGAGTTAGGATGTGCTGTTGTCTCCGTTTCTTTTTATGCAGAATAGCATCATTCGATTTTTCTATGATCTATTTTACCGATTGTTTTCTGAATAAATTAAGAGTCTGTTTCAAATAACAAGTGGTTAATGTTGCTTAATGATTTATGGTTTAACCTTATCTTCATTGTAGATGGTACTTTCTATACATCAAAGATGATGAATTTTCACATTCAGTGTGTGCACTCCTCCAAAACATGTAGTTTCTTTAAGATTTTACACATTAACAGATTTCACGGAGAGGGCTACTGATACCCATAATACACCTCTTTTATCTCAGAACTGACTGTTTAAAGCTTGGGATTATAGACCGCACTTAGTGTAGTGTTTTTTGGCTAGTTTAGAGTCCAGGTTGTTGAATGGGATACAGTAGCATTGTCTGTCACCAACAAGTACATTTTCACAGCAGAAAGCTACATAATCATGACCAGTTATAAAAACACACCATACTTTCCTGTTTCTACACTTTAAGGGCCTAATCATGTTTTTCAGTCATTGCTATAATAGTTTTTGGTTAATTGTTTCTTTCTACTTTTTTATCCACATTTATAGAATTCTAGCATCATAAATGGTGTTGGTCTTGTCTTGTCTTATTATTGTTCATAAACTCTACCACCATATTTTAGCTATAAGGAAAAAGGTCAAACATTCTCAAATGCACTTCATTTTGAACCAAAACTAGATAACTCAGGGATGTTTACTCTTTTTACCCTCCTTATAGATGCGTTTCCCTTCATAAGTTGCATTCATTCAATTTTGTGTCTTTAATACATAATACCTTATGAATGTTTGTTTATTGATGAACATTTAAATAATTGTAGGTTTATTTCACCTTGTTTACATAAGCAGCTAAAACCCTGACACTGTTCTTGCTATGAGGTTCGGTGTCATGTGATCCTTTAAACTACTTGTCATTTCTAGGAATTGAGTTGGATATCTACACACTATCAACACATGCACGTTACCATTTATTCACTGCAATGAATAACAATTGTAATGTTTTTTAAATGAGTGAAATTTTTGGAAAGGCCATCTCGTTGTGTTATTTCTTTTGACAGCATGATGTGTGCACTCAATACTTTTTTGTGTCGAGTTAAATGCTTAGATAATGTAAAAATAGTGAATATGTATGTACACATTTGTTCCTTTTGACTTCTTTAATATTCATCTTTTTTCCCCCTAATAATACTTATCCTTTGCAATAATATATTTTTAACTTTGGTCAGTCAGTTATTAGAGTAAAATCATCCTAAATGGTTGTCATAGGAATTTGTAATAAGGAAACTGTTAAACATATTTAGTTTACAATGATTTTTAGTTTTGACCTGTAAAAGTTTGGTTTAAAACATTGAAAAGCTGTTAACTCATTGTAAGTATACTGGATTGTACTTGTTTTTCCCGCAAGGCCAGTGGTTTGTACATAATCCTTTCCCTTAAAAAGGGTTTATAATATGTTATTGAATTATTAGGGTAGATTTGACCTACATTATCAAAGAAAAGCTATATTTTGTGTGCTAAATTTTATAGAGAGCTACACTTTTTAAATGTTTGGGTTTTGTTTTGTTTTTTGTTTTTCCATGTCAAATAAAGTTTTTGTCTTTTCATTCACAATGTGGCATTCTGTCTCTTCAGTTTCTCCAGAAAATGTATCAAACTTATTATGCCTTTGTTTCCTGATGACGCACATACACTATATTGCCAAAAGTATTGGGACACCCCTCCGAATCATTGAATTCAGGTGTTCCAATCACTTCCATGGCCACAGGTGTATAAGATCAAGCACCTAGGCATGCAGACTGCTTCTACAAACATTTGTGAAAGAATGGGTCGCTCTCAGGAGCTCAGTGAATTCAAGTGCGGTACCATGATAGGTTGCCACCTGTGCAATAAGTCCATTTGTGTAATTTCCTCACTACTAAATATTCCATGGTCAACTGTTGGTGGTATTATAACAAAGTGGAAGCAATTGGTAACAACAGCAACCACGTAAAATCACAGAGCGGGGTCAGCACATGCTGAGGTGCAAAGTGCACAGAAGTCGCCAACTTTCTGCAGAGTCAATAGCCACAGACCTCCAAACTTTGTGTGGCCTTCAGATTAGCTCAAAGACCAGTGTGTAGAGAGCTTCATGGAATGGGTTTCCATGGCTGAGCAGCTGCAATCAAGCCTTACATCACCAAGTGCAATACAAAGCATCGGATGCAGTGGACTCTAGAGCAGTGACGTGTTCTCTGGAGTAACGAATCACGCTTCTCTGTCTGGCAATCCGATGGATGAGTCTGGGTTTGGCGGGTGCCAGGAGAACGGTACTTGCCTGACTGCATTGTGCCAAGTGTAAAGTTTGGTGGAAGGGGGGATTATGGTGTAGGGGTTGTTTTTCAGGGGTTGGGCTTGGCCCCTTAGTTCCAATGAAAGGAATTCTTAACTCTTAAATACCAAGACATTTTGGACAATTTCATGCTTCCAACCTTGTGGGAACAGTTTGGGGACGGCCCTTCCTGTTCCAAAATGCCTGCGCACCAGTGCACAAAGCAAGGTCCATAAAGACATGGATGAGCGAGTTTGGTGTGGAGGAACTTGACTGGCCTGCACAGAGTCCTGACCTTACCCCGATAGAACACCTTTGGGATGAATTAGAGCGGAGACTGTGAACCACGGCCTTCTCGTCCATCATCAGTGCCTGACCTCACCAATGCGCTTCTAGAAGAATGGTCAAAAATTCTCATAAACACACTCCTAAACCTTTTGGAAAGCTATCTCAGAAGAGCTGAAGTTGTTATAGCTGCAAATGGTGGGCCAACTTCATATTACGGATTAAGAATGGGATGTTATTAAAGTTCATATGCATGTAAAGGCAGGCATCCCAAAACTTTTGTCAGTATAGTGTATTTATTGTTCATTTCTAGCAATGCTCATCTCTAATTCCTCTAAGCAGGAAACTATAATAGGAAATTACATAATGTGCACCTAACTGTTCTCACAAGTTTCTCTGGAACTTCTGTTTTTTAAAAAAAAACCACACATTTCAAGATTTCTGTTTTTCATGTCTACCCTCAAGGGGGCAGTATAGCAAAGACAATAATTGAATCAGATGTTCCGTTTTAAGCTGCTAGACTAATAAAAGAACAAAGCAGTTTTTTATGGATTTCATACCCAAGATTAATATCCTTCATTTAAAATGACTCTGGTGCAAAATATTGGGATTCCAGCCTTTTTTGTTTTGTTATTGTTTTGACTTGTGTATGTGAAGCGCCTCTAGACAGCAAGCTCTTGGTTAGTTATGGGGGTCTGTGGGACTGCAAAGGCAATGAGATAAGCCCTCCTAGAGCAGCGTAGAGTGATGTCATTGTCAAATGCTCTTATCTCCATTCAGATGCCTGTGCTTAGACAGCTGTGCTGTGCTTGATCACGTGAACTGATGCATTCCATGTTTTCATGATGAATTCAACAGTCCTTACAGGTTGGCAGTGGCTTTATCTGAGATTTGACCTTTAGAGGTCCAGCCAGCACACATCTTTTAGGAAATGCATGGATCGAACCCAACACATATTTCCTTTAAAATATAGAAATACGTGATCCACGAGGTAAACTTTATTTTGCCCTCGTCACCCTGGCTGCATGTTAACCAGTAGCTTAGATCTTGACTTAAGAGAGGTCAATGTGTAATGAAGCTTAGATTCGTATGGAAACAGCAATGCACTGCAAACAGCCGAAGGGCAGGCATTTTTGGGCAGGCCTCAACAGAGGAGTGCCGATGTTGCAATGGTACACTTAAAACCTTTGATTTCATGCTTAATGCAATGCTATAAATATTCCACTAGCAAAGGCCTGCCCTGTTTTTAAACGCAAGGCAGCCAAGCAGGCAGCGGGTGTAGAGCCGTACAACTGTTATAGGCAATGTAAATACCACAAGCTTTATCGAGATTGAATTAAATATGTGATTTCCATGGAGTATGAGCTACTGTCCTACCCTCTCAATTGGAAGAATATTGTAGAATCGAGAAGTATTCGAGAAAATACATTGGGATTTCATTTTGAATGATTATTATTTATCTATTTTTATTTTGTTTCATTATTTCTTTTTAAATTGTATTTAATTAATTTACTTTTAATTTAAATACTTATTGTTAAATGGTAAAATATGTTGAATAATAATTATTATAATATATAATGATATAATATCTGATATCTAATATGATAATATATAAAATATAGATTTTAAAATATACCATTCTATTTAAAAATATTTTATAATATATTTTAAGTTAATAATAAGCAAGATTTTGACTGTATTATTATATTTTTCTGAATATGCTCCACATTCATACTTGTGTGTTTACTGTAGGTGCAGTGAATCTCAAAACCTTTTACATTCAAATCATGAATTAATTATATACATTATTTCCATGTTGTTGATCATGGAAGCTTTGAGACTCTTGCTCAAGTTATAACTCATGTCGCTGTTTTAGTCAGGAAGAATATGTGAGGAACAAATATCTTGATTTTGCCCTTTACAATTTAAAATAGGAATTTATTCCTATATTGGTCTCTCTTTACATTTCAGTAAAGTATCCACAATACCAGGCCGTTAGATCAAATTAGATCAATTTAAATTTATATAAAATCATCTGTCCCATAACTTTCAGGTTTAGAAAGTGCACTAAAATAGTCAAATGTAACGGGCAGAACTAAAGATAGAAGGTCAACGAGTGAAGGAGACAGAGACAGAGTGTGATGGAGAGGGTGGGAGTGAGGGAATGGAAAGAGTGCGAGATAGACAGAAAGAAAGAAAGAAAGAAAGAAAGAGAGAGAGAGATGAATGGTAAAGCTAATTAGCAGGGCTTCTGACAGCCCTGGCGAGCAGATAAATGGTTTTTATCTGAAAGATCATCAGTGGCAGCAGGAGTCGCAGCCTTCAGGCGTCCCCTGCACTCTTTCCACCGTCTGCCACCCAATATATGTTTTGACTCACTCTGTGGCGACATATGAGTATTCTGTGCAATTTGTTATTTCATAAAAAACATCCTTTTTGACTAAACAAAGTGTGTGTGCGTGTTTCTCTGCTTTTGTGTATAAATTGCCCATTACCCGTTCTTAGAAGAACATCATGCCTCGGGCGATTGCATTTGTAATCAAGATGAAACTGAAGGAAAAAAAGGGAAAAGGCACCTCAGTGGGACTTTTATCATCCCAAAATCTCATGGCACTGCATCCATCTTTGATGAGGCAGGGCGCTTATACGCTCATCCATCCTGGGCATCCCGTGGGCTGCAGCTAAGGTGCTGACAGATTTATCTCCTAAGACAGATGTATTTTAGACTCCCACACCCCTCCAGCTTTTTAACTTTTCCATGGCTCCTGTTTTACTTTCCTTTTCTCTGCATTTTGGAGGTTAATTCTAGGGCCGCCCTGGATACTGACTCGTGCGGGAATCTATTGGAGGTGGAGAGAACTGTTCTGAGGAAATGACACATTTTACTTTAATGGAGTTAAATGGTACTAGGGTCAATGACATGACATTACGCTAATGACATGAAAACACAGCAGAGTGGTGCTGGGATTATGTCTTTTTATAAGCCAAAACTGGGAAATTAGTTACATTACATCGCCCTGAAGTCAATGGGCTTTTGGTTAAATGCCTGAAATAAGGTCTGTGGTGAACACAAGCTCATGATATTTTCATGATTTATTCTGCAACATAAAATATATCAGTAATATCCCTTGTAACTTTTTAAAGTGGTTAAATAGTACTACTGCTCACCGAACAGTCCACTTTTACAGCCTTGTGTTAATAATCGCACTCTTGCAAACTATTCAAACTCAAACTTTCAGAAAAATCTTTTAAATAAAGAGCTGTCAGAAGCTTAATGGTGGTGACTTTGAAGTCATGTGTTCATTTATAACCTACATTTGGCTTTTTACTTCCTGCGATTGTATTCATTTAAGCTTTAAAATTCATAAACGTTGTGTTCATTTGTGAAGATTATCATGATGAACAAAACATGTAAGAATCGTAAACTTTTATTGGTCACAGAAGACCAAGAACCAGGGTGATGAAAACTTTTGGGTTGGCCTTCAAAAATATGTCATTTGAATAAGCATATTTTACTTTCTGAATTAAAATTAACTTTTGTTTTGTATAATAAAGTAAAACATGTCTTTTTGTCAACTGTTCTGATAGCAAAGAATACTACTTTAACAAAACCGCAGATTATTATCTGAAAAACCTTTGTCCACCTCTATCTAACAAGCACAAATTGCAGAAAAAAGGAAATGACATCACACAGAGGACCCCTGCAGACCCTCAAAACTGTGTGCCAAGCTCAATAATCCTCTTCAATAAAATATCAGATAATTTGACATTTTTATGACATGGCAAGGTCAGTTCAGGTTGTAAAATAGTGGTGTGACTCCCCAAAAATGTAATGATATTTGTAAATAAATAATTAATGATATTTGTATTTGTTAAAAAAAAACGGGGGGAAAAAATAAAGATTTTTTTTTTTAACTTTTTTGTAAAAACAATAAACCATATGAAACCAACATGTATCCAAATAGTCAATTTCTAAGAACTTGTAATGCACATATTTTAAACTACATGCTTCCTTTTATTTGTTGTGGAGCCTCTTATATGTTATTGACCCAGTAGTCTACTTTAAAAATGAATCCCTCCCCAACCCAAAACGTGCACTGACACATAGCCTACAGTGTTTCATAGAAGCGCGGCCTGGATTGATGAGCGCCACATACTCATGATGATAGATTTGTTGTTGTAACTCTTGCTTTGAGCCTAAAAATCCCTGTTTATACACTCTAGTGAAAGAAAGACCATCATTTCCCAACAAAACCCCACTGACGTCCTGACCATGTATGAGAACATATACTACTAGATAACTTTACTAATGAAAATGTGACGCTTTTTGTAGAGCAAATGCATTTGAGCGCTTTAAAATTTAAATACAGCCTTTTTCAATCTTTACAATGCATATTTAAATCAAAATGGAGGATAAATCATGTGCTCTTCCACACAAAGGAGAGAGTTCAAATTCAGAGCTTTCACAAACATGAGACGGTCACTCAAAAGCTCTGTCAAAGTTAGTAACAAAGGGAAAAATATAGCTGTAACATTAGGTCATTAACTTTTGAGTTGCATAGCAACAGCATGTTCAGACAAGATACAAAGGTCACATGTGAATTAGAATATAAGAACGTTTTTCACTTAAAATGCATACAAGTCAAAATTCTCATGCTTTTTATTTTTCTTGCCACACCATGTTGTTTCTTCAGTGTGGTATTTTGTCACCAGTGTGAGGTTTTACAGATAACCTTATATATTAGGCAATTAAACTTCTGAGTTGATTCACTAGTTTGCGTAGATAGTTGTAAAACTACGGACTGTGTAAAGTCTCTCTGACGTGGGAGAATTAGGGGCTGAATGGAAGATAGTGGAGCCAGTGGGGCTCAGTGCATCAGTGAAAATCACACAGAAACCTGAACTTAAAGCCGACTTGAGTCACTTCCTCTCAGAGGAGAATAAAGGATGCCTCCCACAAAGAGAGAAAGACAAGAAACCACCTCCACATCCGCAGCAGTATAAGAAAAGGGCACATTGTGTGATGTCATGAAAAGCAGAGCGTCTTTTTAATCAGCTGAAAAGGAAATGGTAAAACTTTTTACACGCCCTTCCACTAACTTTTGAATTATATATAAAGGCAATATACCACATTTATACATTTAGACTAAGCACTGGCGTCCTAATGTGTGCAAAAGTGTCGGAGGCCCTAGATAAAAACGCACACCAAGGGCCTTTTGTGTCTAAAATACCGAGTCGCAAGTTTTTTTGTGCAAAAGAACGTCCTTTCACCCAACCCACCCCCTCTGTTGTGTTTCGTCCCCGTCGTCGTGAGTCACGCAGCACGATGCAAAAGAACTTTGGGAATTTCAGAAGGCTTTCTGGCGGGACAAATGGATCCGTTACAAATGCACTGCAGTGGGTCTCCTACACAACGCCTTGACAACTGTCTGTCACTCTGTTTACAGCAGTTAGTAATGAGCAGTGAAAGATGGACAGGACATGTAGGTTTCATACCATGACAGTACTGGCGCTTTTGTACATTTTGAACAGTGGAATGAATTAAATGTTATTTGTACAAGATAAAAAAAATCTTAAAATTAAGATTTAAGAAGTCAATAAAATTATAATCTTTTTAAAATTATAACCTTATTATATATACAATAGATCTTGGGTAAACAAATAAACACAATAAAACTGTTCTTATGATCAATGTCAGATTGTGGCAAGTTGTCACATGTTTTATATCTTGTAATTTCATAAAATTTATGTATTACAATTTTTGTGTTTTGCATTTGACATGTATTACTGTTTTTTTTTTATTATTGTTTTACTCCTTAAACTGTCCCCCCCCCCCCCCCCCCCCCAAAAAAAAAAAACTTATAATAGGCTGTTTGATGACAAACTCCATTGTGACAACATAATCCTAAATAATGTGACAACATGCCCCGCTATTGGTTAACACGTGTCCAGTAAACTATATTTTTTTTCCCCCTGGGTAATAACAGAGGAAATGTTCAGTAGATTTTGTAACCCATACTTAAAGATGTGCCAATTCAGAAATTAACCTACCTTGAGAAATATTTGCTGGAGTAAAAAGTCCTGTGCCAACATTACTTAAACATAGTATGGAAATGTCATAATAGCAACACCATGAATGCAAATTTAATGATTTCACTCAACTAACCGGTAAATAGGTTTTTAATGTGAAGATGTCCGAAATGTACATATAATTAAAGGAATTAGAAGAGAGAAAAAATACTTCAAAATAAAAACTATAACTTTTAATCTACAAATCTAAAAACATGGATATGTCCACAAATCCCTCATTAACAAATAGACATATATGTGTCATCTATGTTAAAGAGAAAAAATGAAGGGGGCATACCCCGATTTAGGCTACCTAACGTTCAATATTTAAGTTTTTTAATAATGTTCAAATGTATTAAATGTAAACAGCAATTAATCTGCATTGATATGTTCATGTTTTCCTGGTCTCTTCATCATTAAAGGCTGGGACGGAGCAGTGCGGAGGGGGCTGGACCGTGACACTTCACCGAATAAACCAAACACCTGCCACCGCGCAGACTTTCAACACTAGACGACGTGCAGCGTGGAGCTTACGTGACAAGACGACGAACACATCTTATGTTTTGTATTCAAACTGGCAAACGCTGGAGATATTGTCACGAAAACAGCAAAACACATCTTGGCTTTTGTTGCCTTTATCTCCTCAACTGTCCAGATAACAGCATATTATCCCGAGGAACTGCGTGCTCAAACTGCAACTTTTATCTCCGTTTTTTTTCGGACTCACTGACACGCCCCAAAAGTGGGAATTCAAAAAGCTAGATCTATATAATCTCTTATGATTTTATGAGAAGGTTTTGGACGGATTTTAGAGTTTGAGGCACGAGCTTTGCTCACAGAGACGGTAAGGAATGTAAGGATAACATCTCACCTGATCCTCAAGACACCAAATACACGGAGCAACAGACCGACTGAGCCACAAGACCAGCGAATCAGGTGAATATACTCTACTTCTCATAGAGATAAACAGTTTTAAACTTAACAGTCAGAGTTGCTAAGAGCTTTTACCACGAAATTCGCTGGTGAGGATGAAAATAATAAAGATTCGTTTTTGTTATTGGTCGACAAATACGTCAGTTGCTAATTTGTGCGACCATGCCGAATTTTTATCATAGCAGAGTTTACATTTTACAGCAATTAATAATGTCGTTATCAGATTAGATTTTAAAATATTGCAATACTACTTCAAAAAAATCTATTTAAATTAGTGTTACAGAGAAACTACATACAAAATATACAGATCATATACGTTTGCCTAAAATGGAGATAAATATTACCTGTACACACATTTTCCAGATGGTTCTTTGTTCCAAGCTTGGCCAATCTTTCAATATTATATAGACAGTTTTATTCAAAGCAAACGAAATATCCCAGGAACGTTAGTTCGTAAAGTTTTGCCTAAAATAATGATTTTATTTAGCAGATACTCTTTATTCATATAATCAGTTAACAATTCATGATATCCTAATTGTAATTAAGTTTCCTATGAATATAAAGCTTATATAAAGATGCAATTAACATGACAGAGCAAAATGATTTGTCCTGCTAGAAAACTAGACCTATCAAATCTGTTGATAATTGTCAAGTACTATATGTGGCAACTGTTTAATAGTTTTGGACTCCAACATCTGACATCACCCTACCATTTTATACATAATACTCTTTTTGTATTTACCTAAATATATATATTGGACTTTAAGAAAAGAGAGATACAGCAGTCTGACATTTTGTCATTCACAAAAAAAGGGGCAAAAACGGACACGTTGGAGTTGGATTTAATGGACGTCATAGATTGCGCTTGAGCATCCATAATTCATATTCTGGCCATTCCGGCAGAGGACGACTGATACATAATGCATGCTAACAAGAAAGTAACCGTTTACACCTGTGAAGTTCCACTGAAAATTTAAAACAGCAAATATCCCACTTAACAGTTTACTTGAGAGATTTAGGCATGCATAGTTTTGTGTAAGTAGATGTAAATTAGTTGCATACAGCCAGGTAAAGGCTTCTATCCATCCATCCTTCTAGTTAAATGTTAAGCAATGGTTGTGTGTGTGTGTGTGTGTGTGTGTGTGTGTGTACTTCCTATACTCTTTCCCCTCAAACCAATGCCAGAATCATGCCAAGTGACTGATGCTGAATATGTGAAGGAGAGGAGACATAAAACAAATCTGATCTTGCACGGTGTGAGTTTCATCAAGAGCCAGTGAAAAACAGTAAAACATCAGAGGATTTTTGAAATCAGGTTCAAAAGTGAGGACGCTTTGAACTGGAAAAGATTATATCAATTATTTGTTGGTTTTCATAGCCCCTCACGGGTGCACCCGAGATCACAAATGTGCGTTTGCAGCTTTCAGACCAATAATTCTTTGCTCTTGTCTTGTCTAATGCTAACAAAGCAACTATGATCCCAATCTGATGTCTACAGAGCCATGATACACATCTACATGAACATACAGAGAGATAACTATCTTCAGTTCCTTTTCTTACTCTCTGCTCTCATTTACCAACTTTTCTATGTAGTCTACTGTTTTCTCTCACTCACTCTATGTCATCTTGCAGTTTGGACATGTAGTACATTCCTGGACAAGCCTCTAGACGCACTTTGAATGTGAATTTGAACCAGTGACAGCTGGCAGAGCCTGGACCGGTGTTTGTGTTGTGTGTGCACACGTGAGTTTGTGGAAAAGGATTAAGCAGGTTGCCTAGTGTCAAAACTTTTGCCTCCACATGTACTTTAGGCAAAACACACAAAGAGCTGAGAGCGAATCTGTGGTGTACACACAGGTGCAGTACTTGTAAGTGCTAATAAAAATATGTAAGTTGGCATAGCTGATTTAATCAAGCATCTCCGATGAGGAGAATGCATGGACATGTAAATCCCAAGTATGCGAGTGCCTGCTGTGCTGACATCACCCCCATACATCACCGGCCAGCTGATGATGTCATAAACAGGAGCCCAGGATCAGTACCTGATGGAAACTGATCTAAAAGAGGCAGCAGTTGCAGCCCTGGACTCTAGCGAGATCTTCCAAGTTATAACAATGAGCAGCGTGACGGGGCTTTGCTGCAGCTTGGACTGATTTGCCACCTCCAGCTTTTGCTAGGCACATGGCATCATAATAAGCTCTTTTTCACAAGCAGTGAAAAAGATTTCTGGGTCAATGACGGGACGGCCACATTTCTGTTTTAGGGGCATCTAGTATGTTAAATATGCAGTTCATACATAAAATAATGGGAATTCACTAATGAATTACAATTACTTCGATTTAAAAAAAATTTTTTTTTGGAAAAGCTTGAAGTTAAAAATGTCAGGTTGATGCAACTGATATAATGAAGAAAAGGCCTCATTAAAATAAAACTTTAAATAATTCAACGTGAAATCATGGCATTAATATCTTATCTATTGTATTCAGTTGTCATATCAATGACATTGTTTTCAGTCACACTTATTTAACAGTTTACTTATCTATATAATATGAAATGATTTTGATCTGTTCTGTGTGACTTCTGCTGCAAACTCGAAGGATTCGAAGGATTGCATAATAGGGACTTTAAGCAACAGCTGCTGATGAACTGCAATGGCGACCGGAAGTAAACTGTAAACTGCCATAGCCAAAGAATGCAAAAATCACTAAGCAACAAAGAGGACGGCGTAACAGATCACTTAATCATTTAACAAAATACAAAAATAACATTATAACATTTACTTATCTAATCTGTCATGTATTTATGACTACGGCAAATCAGCTGTTCTCCCATAGTAGACGGTTACAGTAGAACATGACAAAGTAGCAGTTAAAGTCACGCATTTGCAATGGACCCGTTTCACAAACTGTGATGATGTGTTTTAACGGTCATCAGCATCATAAATCCTGCAAAGTGTTTTATAATGTCATTTAAAAAAAAAAAAAAAAAAAAGCATTTATAACACTATACTTAGCATTATATTACCTTTGCATCAAATTACAAGAAAGTGGGAGTGACGGTAAAATTGACATCTTTCTCTCTTTTGACTGCTGTTATCAATCGCTCTCTATTTTTTTACTCTTTAACAGAGTTTTTCATTTGTTATTTGAGCAAATGGGAGCACAAAAAGTATATTTAATGTAGTCGCTCATTCACCGCTATAGAAGTTTACCCAACTATGACGACTTTTGCTTCCGAGAAACCCGGAAATGTGAAAAGTCAATAGAACGCTGTTGCCGTTTCATCAGAAGCTGTTGCTTAAAATCCTTATTAATGTTAAACAAGACTACACTCTAAAACCTTACAGTAAAGAACATTTTTGTAATCGCTAACTGTTATCTATCATGCAATATTCATTTTGTTTGCCATGGGACATAAAGGGTGTTTTTTTTCAGTATATTCCTGTGCTGTGAATGACAATAGAACCATAAAATACACCAAAAACATAAATTCACAAAGTAATTAATTTTATTAGTGCACTGTAATCCAAATCTTTAGAATCCATATGATTGAGTGACAGACCCAAATTCAAACCTTTATTCCGTGATCTTCATCTCCATTCTCAGCACCGACCGTAAACGTCAAATCCCACACGCGTTACAAAGGTAACCCTTTATTTGAAGGTGACATAGTTACATGTTACTACATGTACTTACTATAGTAATAACAGTAAATTATGCATAATTACAAGTAACTAACCCTAACCGTAACCAGAAGTACATGTAGTTAACTAATATTACTCAATACTTATTTGAGTAAGTACAATGTAACTACGTTACAAATAAAAAAATTGCCGCCTCCTTGAGAAGCTTTACAACACATTTTACGGCAGTGATATCAAAGCTCACTGGCTATCGCCCGCTTCGTCAAAGATTGCGACATGTCGTGTTTCAGTTGATGTGCGTTAGAATGAGAAATGCGCACCTTCACGGTGTGAAAATGTTCAGCGATTAATCATTTAAATTCTGTTCTGTACCTCATACTAAACTATTATATACCACCAGAGAGGACTGTGACTGCAGCACATCATCATTTGCAATAAATTATTGTGATTACTTGTCTGTTATGTTTTTCTTTATAACTGTACATATTTTTAGGTTTAGCCGCTCAAAATATCTTTTTAATGCTATATTGACACTAAAATTGTAGTTTTCCTACATATTTCTGTCCATTACATTTGATATATAATTTTTGTCTATTATAATATTGTCTATTAAATTATGTTTGAGGGTAGGGTTAAGGTATCTAAAATGTATCTATAAAATGTTAAAAGGGCAATTATACAAATATTTATGATATTAAATGTTCGTAAATATATAACTTTTTTTTAGCTGTAAATACGTAATAATGTTTGTTTTAATGTTGTCAGTATGTCCATATTACACGTTTCATTATCATGCTTTCCCTTCTCAAATCTCTCCCCTCGTACACAAGTCACCAAGTATAGTCTACATCGTAAACCTAAGTAGATCGTGGAACCATTGCCAATGGTTCCAATGGTCTCTACAATCAACTTAGCTCACAAAGCTTTTGAAAAACAGCCCTGTGCAGTTGCACCGGGTGGATAAAGTTGATTAACGGCACCTGTTTTTCCTAAAATAAAACTGACACCATGTATCATAAATGCTGACCCTCTAATGCAGGCCTGAAACCTCTGTCTTTCCATGGAGTTGAATGGAGGAAGGTGTGACAGGCTAGGATTTGTCTGGCTGTTAAAACTCCAGGCTAAATTTACAACAGTGTAGTATAGTACGTAGTCATATTTGCTATCTGTTCCTTCTGTTGTCTGTCTAAATGGAACTGTCTCCGTCTCTCTTCCTTGTCTTCATCCTCTCATTTATTTCCAAGCTATTTTTTTTCCTCCTCTCACCCTTCATCTGTTCTGCCTTTGTCATTTCAGCCTCTTCCTTTGTCGAAATCAATGATAAATTTAGCCTCTCTTGTGCTTTTCTTTCTATGTCCACCTTGTTTTATTTTCTTTCTTTTGTGTGGGTTTGTATAGGTTGCCTGCAAATGGGTCTAACCATGAGAGTTATGGAAACAAGACTCCTCCTGTTGCTGTGGGCTTTGTTTGTGTTTGAAGTGGCCTGCACACATCGCTTCGCTCCCAGAGTGCACCTGGCTTTTAAAGGTGAGGGCAAACATTATTCATTACCTGTCTATCAGACTCAGCCTCTCTTTCTCTTTTGCATACAACCACATGCCCATGCACACGCACGCACGCACACACACACCCACACACACACACACACACACACCCACACACACACACACACACTTAGTCTAAATGAGGACATACCAGACTTCTATTGTTGTTATATACAGTATGCTATAGACTAACCATAACCCACACCCTACCTCTTGAAGAAAACATTTTAGCTGTGTCCCACATGACATACTATGCACTTAAACTACGTACTATGTATTTTACTGTGTAGTGTGAGACATTTAGATGACAAGTTTGATAGTCCCTCCCCCTTAGCTACGTAATTAAAGCAGCGACAGTTGAGTGCATGAAGTGTACAACGTTCCACACTTCAGCTGTGTCTCATTTCGAAGGCTGCGTGCTCCGGAGGTCGCATTTGTCACTCGCATACATCATCAAGGATGTCTCATTTCAGAAAAGTAACCATTATAAAATTGACTGTTATTCCTTGTGAATCATAAATTGTTGTAATGTCTTTATGCTTTGTATTGTAATGGTTACTTTTCTGAAATGAGGCAGCCTCAATGACATATGCTGCTGACAAAGCCAACCTCTGGAGGGCGCAGTCTTCAAAATGAGACAGTGTTTGTTTGTTTTTTAAATAAGTAAAAAAAAAAATCATCTGGGTATTTGAAGTGCATTTATTATTTTGACTATTTATACTACAAAACAACATAGAATTGGGACCTTTTTAGAATAAAAAACATTTTTGAATAAAAACATTCATTTTATGTTTGAATTATGTATCCAGTTGAGTATGTACTACAACCAGGTTTTGTCAGATTTAGTTTGTAGAATTTTTTTTATTCTTTATTCTAAGCATATACACACACACACAACACGCGCACATGCTTTCCTTTCCAGTGGCAGGCAGTTCTTGGCTGAAAACAAATGCTGGATGTTGTCAGCACGGTTGAGGTGGGGTACACGTGTCCTCAACGGAGCATATTTCAGAGAACCACAGATTCCTGTATATTGTTTATTGTTCAAAAATTCAAGAGCTCATAGTAATATTTGTCATTTCCTAGATTTCAAACATTAGCTTTTCTATTTGTCAGCACAGTCAGATACAAAAAGAATGTGTGCTTTAATTTCAAATATTTATTGCAGCTAAATATTTTCAAATCTTTGATTTAAGAATTAATTTACACTACAGGATGGTTTGAAACAGACTTTTAGTTAGAAAGAATATACTGTATATCTTAAAATATATATATAATGTATATCTTAAATATCTTTTTAAGCATTTTTTTCAAATAAAAATCACACCGTTTATAGAAGTAGCGACACCTTATAAGAGGACATTTATTAATAGTTTTTAATTTGTACTTTATATAAATATACATTAGCAGACATTTATATTTATATTTGACTTTTAGTTTAGTATATATTTAAAATATATTAAGTGTTGAGTCTGAGAACAGGTGGTTTTAGAGGTCAAAATTCACGTCATTATTTTGATAAAGAGAAAATCTAATTACATTTTTGTTAAGAACATTCCAGTGATTATCCCTTATTAATTTCATAGTGGAAATGTTAATATTATAAAATCTAATGGCAGGTATAGATGTCTAAAGAACCAGTGCTGTAACTCATGTGAGGTTTG
The DNA here is from genome assembly GCA_039654625.1 of Rhinogobio ventralis. Taxonomy (NCBI): domain Eukaryota; kingdom Metazoa; phylum Chordata; class Actinopteri; order Cypriniformes; family Gobionidae; genus Rhinogobio; species Rhinogobio ventralis. The sequence goes on from CM077211.1 coordinate 22,900,567, forward strand.
CAGTTCCTTTTGCTTGGGTTCCTCTTTTTCTTGTTTGCCTCATTTATTTATTTTTGTATTTTAGTATCTTTCTCTTTAAGGGGAATCTGACACAGATGCCTTGTTGTGGAGAAGTTATGAGGGATATTCCCTCTTTCCCACCATCCTCCTCTGATAATTGTACATCTTCAAAGCGTATAAGGTCAAAATCAAAGTCATTTTGAACAACTATAGTCATTGTCAGCTGTCAAGCTGACTGTCACCCCTGTTCTTGACAAACACATGCACATTCATGCAGTCACTTCATACACACATTAGTGCAACTAATACATACATGCACCCACATGTAACACAGCCCCTCTAATTAAAATTTGGGAGCAGGTTGAAATATGGGCTGCTTAAAACACATGCCTGATGTAAACAGGTATTAAAAGTGTGAATCACTTAAGAGGAATCCTCTCATATAATGTTTCATCTGAATAAGCTGAAGGTGGAGAGGTGAATACCACTGTGCCACATAATTACCCAAAAATTATAGAGCGGCCCGTCTCTCATGTATGTGGGATTATAACCCTGTGCATGATTGTTTGGAAAGTACTCTGAAATTAAAAACAGCGGTGAACATCAAAATACAGCAACCCACCAGAATATAAGCACAATTTTGGATTTGTTTGTGTTATACCAGCCGGACTGTAAACAACTTTTTCCAATAGCCACATTTTCCCCAGTCACTCCATTTTAGTTTGCTATTTCTGTGGGGCCTCATTCTTTGCTATGGTACAATAACTATGACCTACATAAAAAGCTGACTTGACTCCGGTTAGCACTCAAAGCTACCATTGTTGGCCTTTCTTAGAGTATTCTGAAGTTGCTTTTAGGTCATTTGGCAATTTTGACGGATATTTCTGGAATAATTTTCCTCAGAAAACTTGCTGTGTGTAAACAAGAGATAAGACCTGCTTGACTCCAAGACCTACAGCATCTCTTCTAGTGAACCTTCAAATGTATTTTTCAAACTTCTCATCTCATTTTATTCTTTGGGAATGATAAAATAATAGCAGTCGATATTAAAAACAAACATTACCTTTGCTGTCATCTAATACTAAAAGTTAATCTTTATAAACACTAAAAATTTCATTTGTTAAATGTAATCTTTACCAAATCTCAGAATACATTTTTACTCTGTACATAACATTGTTGTGATTCCTTAAATCACTTTAAAAAAACGATAGTTTTTAGTATATTTTTTATTTTAACAAAATAGTAAACATTTTATGCTTGTTACCAGAATTGTATTATTGTTGCATCCATCGTTTTGCTGCAGGAAAACGTGAGGTGGGACGTGAAATGGTCTGATGATGGTTATGGACTTAACTGACAATAAGAAAACATCCATTGCCTTATAACCACTAAATAGAGATTCTGTGAATGAAAGAATGGTGTTTGATGCCTCAATTCTTAGTGACCTTTGAGATTTACAGAATTCAATTGACCCTTCTGTTCTTCACAAACAATCCAATCAAGATGTGGGTTAAAAGTGCCTTGAAGGAAATTCATAAGGATATTAGCAGGATTCATGAAAAAAGAAAAGCTGTTTCCAATATCAATCACCTCATGTTTCATATTTCCAATTGCCCCAGGCTCATATTCCTCCTGCTTGTGCCCTGATAAAACCTAATTGAAGAGATGACCGGGCTGAATTATACGCCCTCAGTAATTTGGATCTAACTAGTTATTGTTAGCTTTGTCTCGTCTTTCATCACCGTCCCTGTAATTCCACTGAAATTCGTTGGCTCTGATCCAGTCCGTTTTTCCTCATTTGCAACGTATTTTACCCCTGCCAGGAAAGATCCCCCTTCCACTATTAACCCTCGACCCCACCCTCTCCTTCACATCTAGAATAGCTGGGCGGAAAAATCCACTTGTCTCATTGGCCTCTCTATTTTCTGCTGTTATCTGAGATGGATTGTTCATTGTTTGCCACCGGGATGGTCTTTGTTTCGGAGGCGCCTGCAGATGAGGGAAGGTCTTTGTGTAACTCTAGAAAGTGTACCCAACTAGAGACTATGAGAAACTGGCAGAAAGATTGAAAGAGGAACATGATATTCTACAATGGCCCTAGTGCGTCCAGTGTGTAACCTTACCTTATGATTATGCATTTTACCATGCCTGTCGATCAATTTAATAATTTATTCAGATTATGATTCGCTGAATAAATAATCAAATGATTGAAAATGACTTTTAATTATTATAATTTAAAGATGTTATGCTATTGTTACTAACTTTGAAATATTATTTTAATATAAAGTTTATATTAATATAATATTATAATATATTATATAAATGTATATAAATATTTTAAAATATATATATTTTTTATACATAATATTGATTTACTTTAGCAAATAAAATGTTCATAATTTTTATTTCAGTTTGGACAAAATAAGTTTTTTATTTCATACAATGTTTTATTTGTATTATGTTTAGTTATTTTGAGACTGACATCTATTTGAAAGTAGACAAGACTGTGTATTGATTCCCTGTTGAGTTCTTCTCACAACAAAGACTTCCTGCAGGATGTTGTATCACTAGACTTTACGTGCCTCACCTTTGTACCAGCGTCTTTCACCCGTGATTGTAATGAACCCCTGTGCTGTGTCCACTTTGGTCCACTGCAGGTTTGGCAGAGGTGCCGTGTCCGGTGTTCTTTCCTGGCGGTAAAGGGAAAAGAGGGGAACAGGATTGTAAACGCACTCTTTCCCTTTTGCCCACCCAGTTCCGTGTCCAACAGATATCCGATCATTAGCGGTTATTTTAGCACCCTCTCCAGAGCATCCTGTAAACACACACTCATAGACACACACTCAAACATATATTTACTTTTACGACATTAAAGTCGTCATCAAAATGCCCACATTTCCTGTGCCTAAACATTTCCGTTGGTGTATAAACATCCGTATGGATGATAGTCCAAGGATAGGATGACAAAGCTCATTGACAAATTGGTTCCCCGCTTGTAATTTCAAGTTTTGGTATGTGCCAGTTAAAGGCAGCCTCAAATTGCAATGTGAAAGGCTACAGTGAGCTTGTATTAAGCTTCATATGAATGCTCAGAACATTTACAGGCACTGCCACCCAGTAGGTCAGTGCTTAAAATATTCAGCCCTTAAAAGCTCATCAGACACATTGAAAATGGCTCAAGCTTTTTAACCCACTCTTATATTCCTTTTGATTTGATAATACACAAAGAAAGTGTTGGATTGACTGACCTACAGAAAGACGCAAGAAAATGTTTCTTTTATACTTTTATGCTCTGTAAGGTGAGAAAACAAATCTCTCAGGAATAACATATTTCATATACGGATTGTAATCTGACACCTAGTAGAAACAATAATATTAAAGTTCCCCAATTATGCTATTTTAAAGTTTCCTAATTTAGTTTTGGAGGTCTCCTACAACATGTTTACATGCATCAAAGGTCAAAAAACACTTTTTTTTTCTCATAATATACGTAACATTGCACATCACCACATTGTTCAATGATTTTCAAACGACTCGTAAGGTGAATCAGTCTCTCTTAATCCCTCCTTTCCGCAAGCTACTCTGCTTTGATTGGCTAGACGGCCCAGTCTGTTACGATTGGTCTACCGCTTACAGCGCTTGTCGGAAGCTAAACACTATTACCATAACTGAACTTCAGTTTCCTCAGTGCTCAGCGATTGTACACACTGTAAAGACAGTAATGATAATGACAATTTCTACCATATCAATCCGAGTGCGAGTCCAATGATGAAACATTGGAAGAACTAGTTATTTAACATGAACCTCCATCGCAAGGACGATTTGAGCAGGACGTTTCTCACTGATGCGCTACTCAGTTTGAGGTACATTATGAGATGTTGCAACTGTAATTCCTCACCATCAGCATTAACAAGTGTATGTCCATCAACAAACCAATGTGTATTTCTAATTTTATGCAGTGCACATGCGGGAACTGTATCAATAACAGCGCATACGTTAGCCGAGCACTAACGTGAATGACTGATGTAACATTAACGTTTGCAAAACAAATCTTGCTCCATCCTTTATCATTACTCAAAGACAAAGTAGTAAGAACGACAGACAATCTGCATTAACAGACACAGTTGTGGGTAATAGTGGCACACAGCTGATTTGCAGTAGAAGTAAGACCGTAATAACGTGAGTTAGCCGGAAACTTACACAATATAAAACACAAAACTACGTATTTTGAACACCCAGTAGAAAATTTATACATCAATAATTACTCATACTTACAGGTTGCAAGCAAGCTGGTCCAAATAAACTGGGTACTGACCCATCTTTCAAGAGTAAGTGTTTTGCGAATCCCGCATCAAACTAAGGTTTGAGAAGCAGTCTTCAGTAAAATGGCGTGTTTGTGGGCATAACAGAAAGTTCATGATGTTACTGGACATGATGTGGATGAATCTACAATCTAGTTAGGATCAGATGTGGAGGGAAATCAGTGTATAATTGATTTATGAATGTAGCTTCTGAAAGAGCTACAGGACTTCCTCAGAGGAGAGAATTAAAGAGTGAGGAATTTATGACACAATTTTACTTTTGGGTGAACTATTCCTTTAAAATCTTTCCTGTCTATTATTAGATGCTGACGTCTCTTTCAGGCCTGAAATCATCTAACCATAATTGACAGGCGTAGCAACAGTAACTAAGGAGGGCGGGGCTTAGCGAAGGGTCAATTCATAACCGATACAAGTCTACGCTGTTAAACATTCACACAACATTAACTGCAATTCTTGCATCAGGGTCTGGCGTTCTTTTGAAGTCCTGTGACAGCCTGCAAGAATGTCTGAGTGAACGGTTCATTTTAACTCTGCTGAATTTCTTCATTTTAGTCTTTGCTTTTGAGACTGAGTGCATGTGGAAGTATGCATGTGGAAGTGTTTTTCTATTTGCTGGCACTCAGGAAATGTTTCTGGAACTGTGTTAAGTGCGGTTTGCTCCCAAGAGTCACCAACTTATGCTTCTCGGCTCTTTCTTCCACCTTCAAGAAGAGCTCGCTGAAGATTGGTGGCCCAGAACACTGCTACTACAAGATTTTTATTTTAACGATTTCATCTGGAAAAGGAAGTGCCCACAGAACTGTGTTTAGTGAGAGCGTGTGGATTTCAGAAAGCAGATGCATGAAGAAAGAGTTAAGAGCACCCCCTATAGATGAAACACTATTTTCTCACGCTTTCTGTGTTGTCTTTACTGTCTCATCAATAAGGCTCAAAAATCCATTATTGACACCAAATGTAGCCAGATAAGTGTTCCTAATTGAGCACTATCATTAATATGATTTAATATTATCATTTTATTACAGTGTGTCACAACTAAATAATTGATACTGTGTATAGTGTATATGAACTTTCCTGAATTAAAAAAAATATAATAATATATATATATATATATATATATATATATATATATATATATATATATATATATATATATACATATATAAAAATGTTTCTTGAGCACCAAATCTGCATATCAGAATAACACTGAACACTGGAGTAATGGCATCTAAAACTTCAAGAATAAATTACATTTTAAATTATATTAAAGGAAAAAGTCTGCGTGTTCCTTTAAAATAAAAAAAAGTTTTATCAACAGGATTCATCATTTTAATTCCTATGCTTCTCTTTTGTCATTTATCAGAACTGATGGACACTCGGACAGCAAGGCCTTTCAGTTTCTCCTTCAACACCAGTGACTACCGGATCTTGCACGTTGACCCAGACCAGGGGCGGTTGTACCTGGGCAGCCGTGAATATCTGGTCTCTCTGGACATGCAAAACATCAACAAAGAGCCTCTCATTGTAAGGGATGATTCAAATGAATCAATTCCATTCACAACAAAATAACATGAAGCAATTGTCACCCAACCACTGACCCCAGAAGAATTGGAAGTGTCAGTGAATTCTTCTTATAATGCTGTGGGTGTTTTATGTCTGTAGATCCACTGGCCGGCTCCAGCTCAGAGAAAGGGAGAGTGTCAGATGACTGGGAAAGGCAGGCATGTGAGTTATTTTCATCAAACCATCCTAGTAACTGAATCACTAAATAGAATGTGAGACTGCTGATCTGACCAATATCACTTTTAACAGTTGTATGTGTGTGTGTTTTCAGGGAGAATGTGCTAACTTTGTGCGTCTGATTGAGCCGTGGAACAGGACTCACCTGTACACCTGCGGCACAGGAGCTTATAAACCCATCTGCACCTTCATCAACAGAGGCTGGAGAGCTGAGGTACGCACAGACATGAATATACTGTATATATACACTCATATATACACAAAGCCTGCAGTGACAAAAAACAAATGCTCACCCTGCTCTGATGTCCACAGGACTACCTCTTCAGGCTGGTTCCTGGTTATGTGGACTCTGGAAAGGGAAAATGCTCTTACGATCCAAATCAGGAGAATGTTGCAGCCCTGATTAGTAAGAAACGATTAATGAAGATGCCATGTTACTTTTAGATTTTATGTAATTGATCCTTCACTAAGCACATTAATAGCCAATCCTACTGTATCAACTGTTGTCTGTCATGTTATCAAACAACCCCCAAAATAGCAGAACATAACAACAGAATCATACCATATCATAAAATAACACAACATAATCATAACGTACCACAGAATCATAATCATAGCATCATACAATAACGTAACATAAATATGATCATAACATAACAAGGTAACATAACCACAGAACAGAATATATTATAGCATAAAAGAATCATAACGTCAAAACAGAATCAGAACAAAATCTTAACTTAACATTACGGAATCATAACTTAATAGAATCATAACATATCATAACATGCCAAATCATAATATATCTTAACATAACATAAAATCAGAGCATAATAAAGTATAAAAGAATCATAACATATAGAACATATAATATAACCAAAACATAACAGCATCAGAACATAACAGCACAAAAATCATAACATATAACATTACAGAATCATAACATATAACAGAATCATAACAGAATTAAAATATCAGTATACTTACTGATATTTACATTCGCTTAAATTGATGATTCAGGTCATAATGGATATACGTACTTGACTGTGATGTGTAGTTTTAATCCTGTTACTACATAATTTAATAATTGCTTTAAATACATAAAGTGCTTTGCAACATCAATTCATTCTAACCCATGTATTTATAAAGAATATAATAATTAAATAATATACATTTGAATTTACCATATCCCGTCTAATGTGTCGCCAAACTTCACAAATCATCTGAAACATGTAGCTTTCACTTGTACTCATAAAATGTATTTATCACCTCTCCTACTTCTAGATGGAAACCTGTATGCTGGAGTGCCGGTGGACTTCATGAGCACTGATCCAGGCATCTTCAGGACCATGGGGAGCCGGCCAGCTGTGAGATCAGAGCAGTATGACTCTAGGTGGCTGAATGGTAAATAGCTCGGCTGTTCATATTTGGGTTGGCAGATGTAATTTTAATTAGATTGACAATAAATATTTGCTCAGCTGTTTTAGTTTCCATTAAATATTTGGATGGATGTTACATGCACACTCTGTTTATTTCCTAGAACCTGTATTTGTTCACATGAAACAGATTCCTGACAGCTCAGAGAAGAACGACGACAAGCTCTATTTCTTCTTCCGTGAGAAGAGTCTGGACTCGGGGGGAGGAGGGAGTCCAAGTGTGTTGGCCAGAGTGGGCCGTGTGTGCCTGGTGAGCAATATCCTGCTTCACGTAACCAGAACCAGCAGGTGCACAGGAAGCAGTTCAGAGTTCAGTCAGTCAGTAAACAGCTGTGTGTGTTTCACAGAATGATGAGGGCGGACAGAAGTCTCTCGTGAACAAATGGACGACCTTTCTGAAGGCCAGGCTGGTGTGCTCTGTGATGGGGGATGATGGGGTGGAAACCTACTTTGATGAACTGAGTGAGTGCTTTTTTTTTCCAAGTTTGTTTAATATGTGTTGCATAGCAGTTTTGAGATTATTGTGCCATCTAGTGGTGTTAATATGCCAAGTATTTCAGATATAGCAAATGCTGTTGTATTTCTAGAGATGCATACTTAATATCTGAATATTGACAATTTTTTTAAATGATTTTCTCCTCCTCTCCAGGGGATGTGTTTATCCAACCTACCCAGGATGTACGAAACCCTGTGGTATATGGCGTCTTCTCAACTTCTGGGTACACACCTGCTTTTTCATTCATACATCTCTACATCTTTTTCTATATATCTTCCCATCAGCACATATGCTGCATCCAAAATCACATACTGTATAGTAGGTACTACATTTGGTTTGAAACTTACTTCACGACAATTAAAAACGTATGTTTTATAGAGTATGAACGTGTGTGGTATAAATGAATTTTGGATATACTACATCTACCATGTTTTCATTGTCATGTGACCTACAACGTCATTTGCATCGCTTCACCTCCATTCACAAATCCTCTCCCGTGGCCTCATGGGATAGTAAAGTGTCCATTGAATGCGCTGTACTGTTTTATGAATACTATAAATTCAGACATATTGCTCGGTTCACATACTGCTGTTTTGCCTGTGTATAGTATGGAAGTAGGCATATGATACGCAGTGATAATGTTAAATTATAGTAATTTCTGACTTTTTTTATAGTCATTTTTGACACCCTCACAATTGTTTGTTTCTGGATCTGTGATATTTTACTCATCTGTCTTGTTTTTGTCTCTTAGCTCTGTGTTTAAAGGCTCAGCCGTGTGTGTCTACTCAATGGCTGACATCCGAAATGTCTTTAATGGTCCTTTCGCCCATAAACACGGACACAACTACCAATGGACTACATACACAGGGAAGATTCCCTATCCTCGTCCGGGAACGGTGAGTTTCAGTCAATTTTTCTCTCAAGTATCATGAAAACTTGGTAATTTCACCCAAAATATTTGTTATTCTTACAGTGATCTGTGATATCTTTTTATTGCTGTAAGGCTATTTTATTTGAGCAAACCCAGAAGCATGTACATTTATCTGACCGACTCTCCCTTTGTTTCCCGCATTAGTGTCCAGGAGGCACATTCACACCGGGTCTTCAGTCCACAAAAGAGTTCTCAGATGAAGCGGTTAACTTCATTCGTGCTCATCCTCTCATGTATCACCCTGTGTATCCCATTCACAAGCGCCCTCTGGTGGTGCGCTCTGGTGTAGACTACCGCTTTACTACTATTGCAGTGGACCAGGTGGATGCTGTGGATGGCCGATATGAGGTTCTCTTTCTGGGAACAGGTGAGACTGGAGTCCTCTGATTTGCTGAAATTAATCAAGTTTCTTGAATCTGTTAAACTTGGGATAGTGTAGCCTAGTTGTTAAAGTCGACATGAGAAAAAAATTCACCCTATCAATTTTAGAAATGTAATGTAGGTTGCAGATTCTGGTAAACATATTGTGTAAACTGTGTGTCACTTTTCTGTCATCCCACAGATCGTGGTACGGTCCAAAAAGTTATAGTCCTGCCCAAGGATCCTACCACAATGGAAGAGCTCACTTTAGAGGAAGTGGAAGTTTTCAGGGTAAATTTATTTTTTCAACATTTTTCAGACATCAGAATTTTATGTTATATATATTTACATAATAAAAGCGTACAATACATATTTAAGTACAATACGTAATAAAACATATAATGAAGTATGCTTTTCTATTCTTTTTCATTTACAGACTCCTGCTCCTGTCAAAACAATGCACATATCAGCCAAAAGGGTAAGAGTAAAAAATTAAATGTAACAAATGAGTTCTAAATACAATAGCCTTTAGGAGTATAATAAAAAAAATCATAGAATTATAGAATTCATAGAACAGAAATCATAGAATTAACAGCAACAAATATTTTCCTTTTTTTCTTCTTTTTTTGCAGCAACAGCTGTACGCATCTTCAGAGGCAGGTCTTACCCAGATGTCTTTGCACCGCTGTGGAGTGTATGGAAAGGCCTGTTCGGACTGCTGTCTGGCCAGAGACCCCTACTGTGCCTGGGATGGAGAAAACTGCTCTGCCTTTACACAAGCCACCAAAAGGTCAGAGAACCTGAATTCTTTGAAATTGCACTTACTCAACTTCCGTCCTCATAGCTGAATCATTACGAGAAGGTTCTTAAAACATTTCTTAAGGGGCTTATGCAAGTCCCATTTCAGTAAAATGATGTGGAGTTTAATTATATCATTTTTGCATTATTTAATTTAGGAGGAGCAGAAGGCAGGATGTTAAACACGGTGACCCTTTGCGTCAGTGCCGGGGCTACAATGCCAAAGGTAACAAAAACACACAGTTCATCAACAAATATTAGCCTGCAGGATTATAATGAGGTCAGTCTGATGTATTTGTATAATTAGAGACAGCATATGACCATAATCTTTTGCTGTGTCTACTAGTGGAGAGGAGACTGAAGGAGAAAGTTCAGTTTGGCGTGGAGGGAAGCAGCACATTTCTGGAGTGCGTGCCGCGCTCTCCTCAGGCCACTATCAAATGGCTTTACCAGAAGGAGGGAAGACGAAAAGTGGTAAGATTGCATGCTTTTACTTTATTTCAAACCATCAGTCACTGGCAGCCAAATAAAACATTTATTGTATAATAACATTTTTATTTTGTTGGTTATTATACACTACTGTTCAAAAGTTTAGGGTCAGGAAGATTTTTTTGTTGTTGTTTAAAGAAATTAATACTTTTATTTATCAAGGATGCATTAAATTGACGTTGACTGACAGACATTTAAAATGTTACAAAAGATTTAGATTTCAAAGAAATGTTGTACTATCTATATTAAAAAAAATCCTGAAAAAATGTCTCAAGGTTTCCACAAAAATATTAAGCTGTTTTCAACTATAGCTATGTTTCCATACAAAGTGGCGAATTTTACTTGTGCGCAGAATTGGAATGTCGCATAAAACATTTGCGAATAAAGCAGTGTTTTCATCCCATGTGTTTAAGAGAACAAAATCGCCACTTCCTGGGAAATTGGCGCAAAATATCTGTAATACTGTGGCTCTTTTTTTTATACATCATAAATGACTATGACGAAACCCAATAAACGCTGTCATCATGTTATCTTGCATATGGATGCCTAATGTTTGTGCAACACTTCTGGGAGGGAATTAAACCAAATCATTCAAATCAACCAACATTTGAGATGCTGTGCAATGAAATTGTTCCACTGGTTAGTCCAGTTATCCAATCAAATCAACATGGTTGAGTTGAGACTGTTGTACATCGAGGGATTTAATTGGTAAATGTGTTTCCTGTATTTTAAATCAAATAAATGCAGCCTGGGTGAGCAAGAAAGACTACAAAAACATTTAATAAATCTTACCAACCTCAAACATTTGAACAGTAGTGTATAGTCAGATTATACATGCAAATTGCTCTTATGATTACAGCTGAATCGAGACGGGGAGGTTCTTAAGACGCCTCAGGGGGTCCTTCTGAAAACTCTCACCAAAGCAGATGCAGGCCAATACCATTGCCTAGCCACAGAAAATAACTTCAAACACACGCTGGCTCGTGTCTCTTTACGTATCCTGGACCGGGACATTGCTGTAGCCCTCACCACCCCCGATGAGGAGGAAGAGGCTTCGAGGAGAAATCAACAGGACCCTGCACCTCCTACCCCAGCGCTCCTGCTGGAGCCAGAAATGCGTCTGATTCAGCAATACTGCCAGTCCTACTGGGAGCAGCTGACGGCCGGGGGGAATTCTCAGGCTGACCTCCCTAAACGCACAAATCGCAGACACACAGAAGACCTGAAGGATAGTGGGGAGTGAGGAGGAGAGGAAAAGACAGTTACCTGTTTGTCACCTTGTTCCGAGCATTTCATGGACTTGCATAGGTTAGTGACACCTAAAAGTATTTGGACACTTTTGGACCGTTTTGGAAGTTTTACAGTGTTCTGTAAAATACTCATTTATGACACTTAAAAATGAAAATGTATTAATTGAACTGTACCTGCATAGGATAATTCATGAACCGTGGCCCCAAAAAGTATTTGGACACTTTTGGACAATTAAAAATGATCACATTTTTACAATATTTAAAAGTAATTATATTGTTGGACACTTAAAAATAATTAAATCTTTACCGTGTTAAAAATTTAACATTTTAATTCATTTGTGAATAGTGGCTACATATATTTGGAAATTGAAAACGATCAATTTATTTTGGACACACAAAAATTAAAGAATTTTTACAGTGTTAAAAAATTAACCAAATTAATCAATTCATGAACAGCAGTTCCAAATATTTGAAAATTACTTTTTAAAAGGATTTTTTTTTTTAAATTGGACACATACAAATTAATAATTTTTACAGTGTTCAAAATTATAAAAATAATGAACTGTGTCTGTTGTTTTGAAATTTGCCAATTTGATATTTTGTTATCTAATGCAATAGCATTCACCCCCAAAAGTTAAGTGTCTAAATTCTTTTTAGAGTCACTGTATGTAATCCTACATTCATTGTTCATTCGTTCACTGATCCAAAGTTAAAGTACCTGACCATTCGTCTGTTGTACTGAGACTGTAGTCAGTGTTGATTTTAGAACTGAGTATTTCCACTTACCAGTGATTTGACTGCATTTCAGTATTATAAACAGTATAAACTTTTACTAACCTCACAAATATGACCTTCAGGATACAGTCATTACATACTGGCTTTAATTAAAATTAAAATCAACCAATAAACCATAAAGCACCTTTAGAGGATATTACCTCATAAACTTTGAAAACGTTCCACTATCCTGTAGTCAGAAAAACAAAGTTGCCTACAAACTCATTGTTAAATCACTCAATCAGTGGGCCAGTGCAATTTCTAATGTTCCAATTGGATTATGAAATTGTAAAAGTAATATATGTATGTATGTATAGTAATATATGTATTGATTCCAATAACTGGGTTAATAATGGCACCAAACATCTGCAAGAACACTACTTGACTTCATGTCTGTGTGACTGTGGCTGCTTCTTACTATTTGTAATATATATTTATTTGAAGTTGTATATTTTTTATGGGATGATACTTGTTGCTAGAGGATACTGAATAAGGGTGGAGGGCATTTTTGCATGATTGACAAATTAAATATGTTGTTATATTTATTTAAATGCATTCAAAATGACTGACTGTTTAGGAAATAACACTTTTATGCTGTGCATTTAGTTTTAATGCTTTGTGTCCGGTTGAGCAATCACTATTCAAGCGAATACAAACGTTCAAATGAGTTCACTCAGATAATATCTAACACTGGAAATATTTCATAATATTTGTGTGCTTTTTTAGTAGAATGGTAGAATAGTCCCACTGTAAAGTACAATGTTATGTCTTGCTCTTAGATGTTGATGTCTTAGATGTCTTGTAAGAAAAAAAATAAAAATAAACAAGCAATAGTTTGTGAGCCATAGATTTACTTTTCAATTCACATTTGAGTATATTTACATATGGTAAATACATTCAGTACTGATTAACATTAGATTATAGAAATAAACTCTATCTGATTAATTAACACCCTCAAAAAATCTGATAGTACATTTATTAACCATAACCATGTGTCATTCACAGACAATGCCCACACAACTATACACGACTTAGAACTTGATTGTTTACATTTCAGTAAGCGATGAACTTTACATTTCACATTGACTTGTTCTGGTTTCTTTGAAAACCTTTTTTTAGCTCTGTTGTATAGAATTTATTTAATACACTCACAGAGACTAAGAACCCTTGAGACTAGAGAGAGATCACTAGGTATGCATGACGACATATGTTTTTTTTTTCTTTTCAGTATAATAATATTTTTTTTACATTAGATTACCTTTAATTATCTTTGTCATCATTGAACTTATCACTTAAGGTAAAATTTAAAAAAGTTAAATAATTAACAACACCGTTAAATGTGATATCAAAGCAAATCAAATTTTTCATACTGTGTATTATAATGTTGTGATGACTAAAATCACTTGTAACATTTCAATCAACTGATTTTAGTCATCAGTGTTGTATTTTTATTTTATTTAGGAATAATAGTGTAGAATTTTAATATCAGTCATTTATCGTTTTTTGACCATTTCATGAAAATAATTATCAGTTTAACTTGGCCAGAATTTGAATATCAGTGCATCCCTAAAGAAAATGCATTGGATCAGTGTTGTTTAACTTCAAAAACATGTAAAGCTGCACAAGTACATATATCAAAAAAAATTTCAATTAATCCCATTCTTCTTCATCATCTTCTTCATCATCAAATTCATCGTCCTCATCTACAAAATATTAAAAAGTAGACCATGTTAAAAGCCACAGCACACATAAACAACAGAATCCAGTAGACCAACTTAATCTCTGAACATCATATTTACAGAATATATTGTGTAAATATTAATGTAAAAGTACTACTTTTCCCCTTGCATAATTACTATATTAAATAAATAAAAAATCTTGAGTGGTTACCAGATGAATGGATGACTTTACTCCTCTTCTGCATCACCATCATGAGAGCTCCAACTATTCCCTCTCCTGTATCCAGTGCAGGTGAAGGGGGTTCTGAGTTTGCAGCCACCTGGACATTACAAGAGGCATTAATGTATATTGCTTGTATCAGGTGGGTTAGTTTACCCAAAAATGAAAATTCTGTCATTAATTACTCATCCTCATGTTGTTCCAAACCCGTGAGACCTTCGTTCATCTTCGGAACACAAATAAAGTTATTTTTGATGAAATCTGAGTGCTTTCTGACCCTCCATAGACTGCAATGTAATTACCACAAGGCCCATAAAGGTAGGAAAGACATCGTTAAAATAGTCCATGTGACTCCAGTGGTTCAACCTCAAGTGATGACAATATTTTTCGCGCAAACACCCCCCCCAAATTACATTATTCGCCAATTTCTTCTCTTCCGTGTCAGTCTCTGATGCTATTCACACAGTGCAGCGCTTCCAGGTTCTACGTCAGAACGCCGGCTCTGTATTGGCCGGTTCCTGCGTCAGCATCACACACGTGTCATGGTGCTCACGTGAACTATTTAAACGATGTCTCAACTACCTTTCTTGGCCTTGAAATTGGTAATAAAGTTGCAGTCAATGGGGGGTCAGAGAGCTCTCGGATTTCATCAAAAAAATTGTGTTCCGAAAATGAACGAAGGTCTCACAGGTTTGGAACAACATAACATTACCAATAAAGAGAAGCTAACACAATTGGATAATTTCTGTGATGGCAAAGCATCATTACATAATTTCAGTGTCACATGATCCTGAAATCATTGTAATATGCTGATTGTTGAAAACAGTATTTTTGTGGAAACAATCCTTTTTTTCAGGATTATTTGATGAATATAAAGTTCAAAAGACAGCATTTATTTGAAATATATACTTTTTTATAACATTATATGTCTTTACAATCACTTTTGATCAATATAATGTGTGTTTGCTGAATACAAGTGTTAATTTCTTACAAAAGAAAAACAAATCTTACTAACCCCAAACGTTTGAACGGTTGTGTAGACACTCACCTTTTTGAGCTTCATCCCTGATTGTATCTGGGCTAGTAATGCTCCTCTACCCACTTCCCCATCGCTGGATTCTTGAGGTGAGGAGTCACTTTTAAAATTCATTGGAGGAGGTGGAGCAGCAGCAGGAGGTGGAGGAGGAGGTGGCGGAGGTGGACCACCTGCACTAGGTTTGGCTGAGACTGGAGGGAGTGGAGGAGTGAAGCCTGAGGAATTGCTTCTGGGAGGAAATGTGGATTCAAAGGTAGGAGGTGGAGGCATAGAATCAAAGTCTTCAGGTGGAGGTGGAGGAAATGATTCACAAGGTGGAGAAGGGAAAAAATCAGACGGGGGAGGAGGTAGCGGCATTTTAGATTGTGGAGGAGGTGGCAAATATCCTCTATTGTCTCTTGGAGGTGGAAGTAAGGGTGCGCTCCTTGCTCCTGGAGGTAGTGGTGGGGGAGCTGCCTCAGTAGGTTGGGGTGGCACAAAGCTACCTCGTCTTTCAGACATTTGTGGTCCAGGTCTCTTTCCTGGAACGGGGGCTAAAGACTCCCTACGTTCTCCTGGCAGTGGTGGCTGGGGCAAGCCTCCACTCCGACCTCCAGGTGGAGGCGGTAAGGATCCGCACCGGACTCCTGGAGGTTGAGGCAAGGGCCCAGTACGCCCACCGGGAGGAACAGGTGGCAGGGGCCCTAATCCTGCAGATCGGGCTGGCAGAGGACCACCACGGCCCTCAAGTGTTTGCGGTGATGCAACAGCTCTTGGAGGTGTGGGTGGAAGGGAACCTCGATGGGATGGTGGAGCAGAGGATTG
Organism: Rhinogobio ventralis; assembly: GCA_039654625.1. Lineage (NCBI taxonomy): Eukaryota > Metazoa > Chordata > Actinopteri > Cypriniformes > Gobionidae > Rhinogobio > Rhinogobio ventralis. The sequence continues at coordinate 22,916,899 of CM077211.1, forward strand.
ACCAGGGACAGGTGGTAGAGGACACGTTCGACCTTGAGATGGTGGCGGCGGCGCTGAGGAGAACCCGGATGGCACTTGGGGAAGAGAACCCCGATGTCCACTAGGAACAGGAGGGGGTGTGGACTCTAAACAAATATTAAACAATACAGTTAGAGCAGGGATGGCCAATCCTGTTCCTGGAGATCTACCTTCCTGCAGAGTTCAGTGCAAACCCTGCTTCAACAAAAACCTGTCTGTAATTATCATATGTTCCTGAAGATGTTATTTAGCTGGTTCAGGTGCATTTGATTAAGGTTGGAGCTGAACTCTGGTTTGGTTTAGAGGCATAATATGAAACAAATCTAATATTTTTACATAGTTGGTCAGCTGTTTGCATATCTGAATGACTTACCCTTCTGGTTCACAACCTTTTTAACAGCCTCCAGTCCACCTGAACGCTCAATGACATCATAGATGAGTTGAGAGGTTTCTGAATCATTCATATCTGCTTCGCTGATCCCAGCACAGGACAGAATTTTCATCAGGTCTGGGTCCAAATTGCTGGGACCCATGCCTAGGTGACTGACATGTCTAAAGTCATAACACAACAAAACATAAGCATTTCTACAGAAGCCATTTATCTTGGTTAAAGAGAGTCCACTTATTCACTCACGTGAATCCACTGGGTGCTCCAATATCACCCTTCAACAGTTTGGATCCTTTTTTCTTATTTTTCTTGTCTTTTTCTTTCTTTTCTTTCTTTGATTTGGAAGAGGTCATTTGGTTCTGGACATTACTTAGTACCATTGGAGGCATGGCAGGAGATGTAGGAGTACCAGAGCCTGTGATTCAAGATGCAATTAATTAATGTACTTTTCATGCTGTTTTACATCACTGAACAGAAAAATGTAAGTTTATATTATTTTCAGAACATGTTTAATGCTTCTGGTTAATTTGTGATGCAGAGAAAGCACAGGAATATTTGGTGGAAAATCAATTCTGTTATTGGACATGATATTGTTTTTTTTTCATGTAGGATTAATTTTTTTCTTACAATAACCATATCAACTTAAAATAATACAGTTAAAACAACAGGAACCAGACCAGAGTGCCTTGTTTTCTAATATAATACAACAATTTAATACAAATAAACAAAAGGCTTATTAAAAAGCACAACATTCAAAATACATCTAAATATTTTAGGTATCCCAATGGACATGTAATATTAGTGTAAAAAAAAATCACTTACCATTTGGTCGAGGAAGCAGTGGCATAGCTCCACGATCTAAGAATATAAAAACATTTTGTTATATTTGGTTTGCACTTTATTCAAATAACCTGCACTTCAAAAGAAATGAAATAATGTAGTGACTGTGAGAAATCAGAGATTCTGACCTCTAGATCCTTTACTCTGCTGTTTCTCTTTATGTTATGAGAGGAAAACACAACAATTATTTTCAATGAGATGCTATATTAGAATGTCTTTATAATCCAATTTATGTTTATGTTGAATTTGAATAAAACAATAGAAACTTAATATTGTGCAAGAACATATATATATTTAATACCAAAGCGACTATTTCTCTGGCTGATCTTGTCCTCCACTACAGCAAAGAAATTTTCAGCCTCTGTTACATCTGCAAAGTTCAACCCCACTTGACAGTCCTGAGGAGAAAACAAAGTTTATATTTGAAATAGTCCATGACACAAACAAAATGTTAAGGAGTGAGTCAGTTAAGTTGATCAAATAGAGTAAAATGACACTACTAGAACTGTAGCTTACATTAAGGCTGATTATGCTTGTTGTTAGCATTATGCTAACTCACTATTAGTATTGAGTTAACAAACTTTTGAAAAGTAGTCCTGGCATCTTGCAAATACATAAATTTACATTTAAAAGTACATTTATTTATATATATATATATATTGCCAAAGGTTTTGGGACGCATGCCTTTACATGCACATTACTGACATCCCATTCTTAATCCGTAGGGTTTAATATGGAGTTGGCCCACCCTTTGGAGCTATAACAGCTTCAACTCTTCTGTGAAGGCTTTCCACAAGGTTTAGGAGTGTGTTTATGGGAATTTTTGACCATTCTTCTAGAAGTGCATTTGTGAGGTCAGGCACTGATGATGGACGAGAAGGCCTGGCTCGCAGTCTCCGCTCTAATTCATCCCAAAGGGTGTTCTATCGGGTTGAGGTCAGGACTCTGTGCAAGTTCCTCCACACCAAACTCGCTCATCCATGTCTTTATGGACCTTGATTTGTGTACTGGTGTGCAGTCATGTTTCAACAGGAAGGGGCCGTCCCCAAACTGTTCCCACAAAGTTGGGAGCATGAAATTGTCCAAAATGTCTCGGTATGCTGAAGCATTAAGAGTTCCTTTCACTGGAACTAAGAGGCCAAGCCCAACCCCAAGCCCTGAAAAACAACCCCACACAATAATCCCCCCTCCACCAAACTTGAGCCCGCTCTGTGATTTTTACGTGGCCTACCACTTCGTGGCTAAGTTGCTGTTGTTCCCAATTGCTTCCACTTTGTTATAATACCACTAACAGTTGACCATGGAATATATAGTTAGTTAGATTTCAGGAAAGGACTTATAGCACAGCTGGTGGCAACCTACATATTTAAAAGTATGTATTGGTGTCCGTGGGTCAATTTGGCCCATACAGGCAGCTATTTAAAAGCAACTGTACAGACACGAAATAACATTTCTTTGCTGGTGCCAGTGTCTTGCTGAGTTTAACAACTTTTTATTTTCAAAGTTTGTGAAAACAAAACTGTTTAACTAACTTAAATTGTTATGAATAAAAAAATATGTATACATTTTAATGCTCTGCCATGATGACGCTTTAAGCTTGACGTCGACTATGATCATGGCCTTTAGAGGGCGCAACAGGATAAGAAATCTTTGACGTTTCCAACAGTTAAAATGACAAATGCATACTCAAAGAGCGCTCCACAAGATATGTTTGATTATACCGTCTGGATGCTTAAACGAACGAATAATTTACGTGATTCATGTAATGTAATATAATTAGAAACTGTCAATATGAGAGGACAAGAAACATTAACGAAGCTTTCTTCATATAAGGCATAATAATGAATGTGTAGCCTACATACTGTGAATGATGTTTTTTTATATTTAACTAGCGTTCGTAGCCTTCAGTAAATTAACTTGTCTTAGAAAGTGATTAATAAAAAATATTCTAAATATAAACTCTATGTTTACTTTCTTGACTGCTTTAGGAGGGGAAGAGACAGGGCAAGATAAGGAGAATGAGAGAAACAGAAAGAGTGATGGAGATGAGGAGAGAGCACGAATTGACAAATAATCTACTGTCCACTGACTTTTTTGGTTTTAAAGCTATTTCTCATCCATTTTTTGGCCTTCAAACGTCTTAAAATGCACATATGTAGATCAGAGAAATCAAAATGTTCTCGAACCACCCTAACTAGCTAGTGTGTGTGTGTGTGTGTGTGTGTGTGTGTGCGCGCGCGCGCTTTATTAATAAATAGGCTAAAGCACCTTTGTTTGCTGACCAATTAGTGATCATACAAATGTTAATTGAGTGACTTCTTCAAAACTTTTAAGTTTCACAACATGAAACAACAACATGTTAGCTTAATAGTTCTGTCACATGAATTTGTGATTTGAACATTTGAAGTTTTGCTTATCCATGCCAAATAATATAGGGTGAATTCAGGGTGATTGGGCTTTTTGATGCACAGAAAGATAGACAAGATAATCCAGCACAAATTAGTGCATAAAAAGTCACCAAAAAGAAGTATTTGAACCTCATAATTAAATACAAAATGGAAATGGGACTGAAAAAGGCCCACTTTAAAAATAAAATAAAAAAAAGACCCCCCTTTCTACTAGGCTGGTTACGGGCCTGCTATATCTGTATCTGAACTAGCAGAAATCTGTAAGAATTGTAACGCCCCAGAGACAAAAGAACTGATAAAAACCAGCTGTTTTGAGCAATAGCCTTGTGGACAGCGTGAAAAATAGCTAGAAAAATAGAAATGATAGCTAATTTTTACCATTTGTGACAGACACTTATTTTCTGTATTGAAATAAGCTGGAAAAAGCTCCTTTTATAGCTTTTTTTAATTATTATTTTGGGTTTGAACATTGGCCTTAAAAGATTAAAATATGTGGGTCAGATTATTTCCGACAACTCAAATCAAAATGGGTCAAATTGACCCGCAACAAAACACGAGGTTAAAGGTTCAAGTCCAAGGGATTATGGGTATTCCTCCCAGCTACAATGCTTATCCACTGGGCATGCTCAGTAGCAGATGCAGCGATATGACGTTCAAAGTAAGTTTGGGTGGCCTGGCCAATCCTATACAAATGGCTTCCACAGGGTTAAGCATCAGTGATCAAACTGAACATGCTCAACAGTTTGTTAGTTCTGCCTTCACCAACAAATAACACTTTAAGTTCCCATTATTTCAACTTTTAAGCTGCTCATATTAAATGACCTAAAACATAACTCTATTTTAATATTCTACATTAGATAGTTAAGTCAATTTTTAAAATGGAAGTATTTTTACAGTGGTTATTTACTCAACCAGAAAATTAGCCCAACAAGCTTTCGTAAGCAACAACTGATTGGATTCATCATACATGCAAATACTATGTGCAACTTTAGCTCCATTTGCCTGCCTGAATGCATCGGCAGACAGTGTTGTTGTAGACCGTGCTATGAGGAAGTGTTGGAAATATGCTAAATTAACTTTACCGGAAAGAGAAATACAACTTTCTCAACACAGACAAAAAATATTGTTGTTATTTGATACTGTGAATGCATGTTAAAAGCAATTGTAATAATGACAGTGAGCATATAATGCACAAGGTTGCCATAAACTGCTGTAAATAATACTTACATCTCCAGGGAAAGTGTGAAAAAAAGGCCTGACTCTTTGGTACATCAGTTGGTTATAGATTTCCTGTTCCCACACCAGATTCCCTGCCTGAAGGGAAGTAACAGATCATCTCAGTTTTCTTTCAGACAAACACAGGTCAGAACTACCCAAGGGGAAAATTTAATTAAATTTTATTTTTTTGACAGTTTGTTGAGATTTTAATTCACACATGCACATGCAAAATGTGATCATGTTTATTGTGATGGCATATAAAATCAGATTTAATGCATTTCTTTAGTCCATGCTATTTATACAATGTTTGCCAATAAGAGAGAAATAGTCTCAAAAACCTTGATGTCATAGAGACGGATGAAAAAGGAGCGCTGATGACTGTCCTTGACGAAACAAACTACTCCAGATTGCTGAGGTGTCCAGCGGTTCGGCTCACTCGGAACAGCCATAAGCAACTGCACAACCGCTGAGGACAGAGACTGCAGACAAAACCAGAAAAAAGGGCTGTAATTAGCATCACAAAGTAAAGTTTGGGTGGCCTGTTTCATAAAAGTCCATTATTCTCACATGCATGATTGTATGTGAATCACGTTTATTAATGAACACGCTGAGCAAACACTTAAAGTTTCAGATTATACGGTAGCTTTTTACAAGTGCATTCTTTTGTGACAGGAAATGTCTTTAAGCAACTTCCCCTGTCATACCCCTCTCAGTCATTACAGTTCAAGCTTCACTGAAGGCTAATTTCACACCTTCTCTTCCTTTAATCACAAAAGATTTCACTGTGCAGTTGAGCAGCACCAAAAAATACCCACAAAATGGCAGTTCCTGCGTTGTCGGATCTACAACAGAGGTCTGCTAGAGGAAGGCTACAGTCTTTTGATAAGCATAAACAACTTCATCTTTGTGGTGTGTGCAAATAAAGCACTACATTTGCATAATTAATGCATATGTGAATGTATATGGCGTAAAACCTAGTCACTTTAAAGTGTTGGGAAGGTTACTTTGGAAATGTAATAGTTTACAGATTACAAGTTACCCTATTTAAAATGTAATAAGTAGTGTAACTATTTCAATTACTTTATTAAAGTAATGTAACTGATTACATTTGTTTACTTTTCTAATTTCCCGCATTGAAGTGCATTTTTATCACTTGCCATGGTGGCAACTCTCAAACAGGTTGTAGCCTAAAGCTTTCAGCGGCAATGTGGATTGATGTAACTGGCAGATGTGGTGCGCTGCAAATTCAAACAAGAGAACCAATCAAAAGCGTCAGAATAGCATCGCTTTACTAAACAGCCTTTAAATGGCAGGAGGCATTGTGCACATCAAAAACAGACAAAGCAACAAATATTATTCAACATATCCTAGCTTTTTACACAAAATATTCAGATAACCCCCTTTATAATCGTTAACATTTTTCTCAGTAACTGTAACTGATTACAGTTACATTTATTTTGTAATTACGTAACTCCGTTACATGTAACTAGTTACCCCCCAACAGACAGTGCTTCTGCTACATAAATGTGGATGTTAATATAAAGAATAGTCACACACAACAGAACAACAGACTGTCCTGAATGTGTCATAATGGAATGATCCGAGGAAGTAGAAATAAAAACAATACAGAAGTGAGAAACACATTTGGATTTACTGGTTTACCTACAGCTTTCTTTGATGTACAGTATAGGCTACATGTGGCTGCAAATGTTTTGTAATGAATGACTAAAAAAATCTATAAAAATCTATTAAAAACTGGGTGGTGAATTTACAGTAAAAATGTAAAGAAATATAAATACGTCAAGAAAAAAACAATCATTTGTAATGCGTCACGCATGGAGTTCTGAAATTATCATTGAACTGATATTTTGTACTTTCAAAAACATAACTTTACCAGTATGTTACTGTTACAGTACATGTATGGTCTGAATAGTAAAAATCTAACATTTAATGTGCAGTTTTACATTTTGCTGCTGTTAAATCTACACATTTTCACTGTATATTGTACGGTAACTTTTTTGTAGCATTTTACATCCTTTACATCGATTTAAAATTTCAAACATTATTAAAATTTGAGAGTCACACCATTAAGTTAATAATCAACTTCATTAAATTAAGTTACAAAGAATGTGGGTTTTTTTTTCATTCACACATGGTTGAAGTGATAGTGAACATTTTTCACTTCTTATTTCAGATAAATGAGAGGGAAAACACACAAAAAAAAGAGTTCAATCAATCCATCTTGCAATTCCTAAAATGAGCTACCGCACTGATAATCATAAATAAATGACCACACTCATGCCTGAAGAGCATTTTTTAAAATGCTTTCAAAGCATTTAAATCAAACTTTTGGCTCGCAGTTTGCATAGGTGTGACTCAATATTATCAAGAAAAACACTTGTGCTTTTCTCCATCTTCCCTCTACAAAGTGTAAGTTTGCCTTAGGTCTGGTCTCTGTACTGAAGGCCCCTGAACTTACCACACACCTCCTGCCCAGCAGATCCTCCAGCCTCTCATTCTCCTGTGGACTGAGCAGTGAGCTGCCCGCACTCTCCTGACCTTTCCCCTTCGCTGCTCGCCTCATGGCCTCATAAGCTCACGGAACAAACCGTTAAAAAGTTACACTCGAACCAAGAGACCCCGACAGAGAACAAGAGATCTCCTCTGCACTACCAATGACTAGGCTGAACAGCGAGCATCGAGTTTCTCTTCCTAGTTCCTACTCTGAGCATCAGCAGACAAAAGCTTTTCACAGGAAATGGACAACCACACTTTTTTTTCTTTTCTATTTTCATTCTCTCGCCTGGTTGTCGGCTTGACACACTGCTGTATGTTCATGCTGCTTTCAGATCAGAGCGGAAGTCCCTTTAGTGCCGCCCCTGTCACTGCAGTCAGATCATCAGAACAGCCATTACTGTCTCAGTGTACAACTACACCAAGATAACCTTCTGTTGGTGGGTTCCAGTGCCTCTAATATCTGTCTGAATGTCACAAATGATGAAGGACAGAATACAAACAAAAAAATGGGCTGAGGAATCACTACTGTGGTTAAAAAAAAGTGAAATAAAAACTAAACATTACGGCAATAAGATGCAAGAGATTTTTTTTTCTCAACTTTTGACCAAAGTTCCTCACAACCAAACTGTTTAGCTTTTTGTTTTGCTCTGTTGAAAATAATTAGTTGAGGCAATATTTGAGAAAAAAAAATCAAGGCAACGCATTGCACTGAAGTTTTTGCATTCTGGAGTGTAATTGTTTTTCATAATTGAGTTAAAATGGATTTTGTTCAGTAAATGCTAAATGTCTCCTTCAGCAAATACACCCTTGTCACAGCAAATACAGATCTCCTGTTGAGATTTTTTTCCAATTAGAAACACTTTAATTAGCATACATTATTATTTTTACTATTAACTAAAAATAATACACACACACACACACACTCTGGTGCACCTACACTATATTGCCAAAAGTTTTGGGACGCCTGCATTTACATGCACATGAACTTTAATGACATCCCATTCTTAATCCGTAGGGTTTAATATGGAGTTGGCCCACCCTTTGCAGCTATAACAGCTTCAACTCTTCTGGGAAGGCTTTCCACAAGGTTCAGGAGTGTGTTTATGGGAATTTTTTACCATTCTTCTAGAAGCACATTGGTGAGGTCAGGCACTGATGATGGACGAGAAGGCCTAGCTCGCAGTCTCCACTCTAATTCATCCCAAAGGTGTTCTATAGGGTTGAGGTCAGGACTCTGTGCAGGCCAGTCAAGTTCCCAGTCCATCCCCAAACTGTTCCCACAAAGTTGGGAGCATGAAATTGTCCAAAATGTCTTGGTATGCTGAAGCATTAAGAGTTCCTTTCACTGGAACTAAGAGGCCAAGCCCAACTCCTGGAAAATAACCCCACACCATAATCCCCCTCCACCAAACTTTACACTTGGCACAATGCAGTCAGGCAAGTACCGTTCTCCTGGCAACCACCAATCCATCGGATTGCCAGACAGAGAAGCATGATTCGTCACTCCAGAGAACACGTCTCCACTGCTCTAGAGTCCAGTGATGGCGTGCTTTACACCACTGCATCCAATGCTTTGCATTGCACTTGGTGATGTAAGACTTGGATGCAGCTGCTCGGCCATGGAAACCCATTCCATGAAGCTCTCTACGCACTGTTCTTGAGCTGATCTGAAGGCCACACAAAGTTTGGAGGTCTGTGGATATTGACTCTGCAGAACGTTGGCGACTTCTGCACACTGTGTGCCTCAGCATGCGCTGACCCCGCTCTGTGATTTTACGTGGCCTATCACTTCGTGGCTGAGTTGCTGTTGTTCCCAGTTGCTTCCACTTTGTTATAATACCACTAACAGTTGACCATGGAATATTTAATAGTGAAGAATTTTCACAAATGGACTTATTGCACAGGTGGCAACCTATCACGATACTGTGCTTGAATTCACTGAGCTCCTGAGAGCGACCCATTCTTTCTCAAATGTTTGTAGAAGCAGTCTGCATGCCTAGGTGCTTGATCTTATACACCTGTGGCCATGGAAGTGATTGGAACACCTGAATTCAATGATATGGAGAGGTGTCCCAATACTTTTGGCAATATAGTGTATTATTGTGAGGACATTCCATAGGCGTAATGGTTTTTATACTGTACAAACCGTATATTATATCCCCTACACTAACCCTACCCCTAAACCTAACCATAACAGAAAACTTCCTGCATTTTTACATTTTTAATAAAACATTGTTTAGTATGCTTTTTAGGCCATTTTAGACAATGTTTGGTGATAGTATAGCATAACAAGAGATTTATATGATATTTTTTACGGCTGGGAACACCACAAGTGTCACTTTCTGCCATTTTGTACAAAATAAAAGCATTTCAAAATAAACTTCCTGCTTAAACATGAATGCACACTATGTGTGATAAAAAAAAATCATATTTTGTTGAATGTTGACAAACTTATCCACAAATATTGTTTTTTTCAGTCAAAAGCTCAGAACAATGAGGCCTACAATTAGTTCCAAAAAGAAATACAAAACCTATCCTAACTGAAAGAAAACAAGTTGACAAACTAATTGAATCCAATATTTTGGTGATAATATAGTATAACAAGCGATTTACAAGCAAATTTTAAAAGGCTGGTCATTTTTGACCGGGAACACCAAAGGTGGGTTAAACAAATACAAGAACTATACATTTTCATAAGGGCAAGTATAACATAGAATCTTCGTAAAATGTTTTCTGTTCTAATTGTAGGTGCCAGGTATGGTGCGCTGTCTCTTATTTTGAAATTGTCTTTTATTTTGAAATTGTTACTTTCTGTTTGGGTAACGTCACGTGGGGTGTAGGTGCATATTACCTGTTCGTTGTGGATGGCATGCAGGGAGGGGGTGAGTAGCTGGGACGCTCACTTTCTGTTGACCGTTTTCGTACCATATATGTTTTGTATTGTTATTTTGTTTATGTTTAGCTACTTTATTATCATTATACAACACTTGGCTGTTCCTTTCTACATGTATAATTAAACCATCTTAATATGAAACGAAACTGCTTAGCCTCTCAGCGGCTACTGGCGGCCGCTATACTAATGATGGCTGATATTAGGAAAATCTGGCCTTTAGGTGATGTTGCCTGTGGTGTTGCTTAAATACAAATACATATATTTGTTGATTTTTTTTGTGTATAATAGTTTTATGCAATAAAACCAGTCATCTTTGAAACATTTAACAATCGTTTGACTTTATTCAAGATAGCCTGAGAGCAACGTGTTTAACAATAAATACATTTATTATAAAAATTAATTGTTTTTTTGTCATTTGTTGTCAGGCACTTTGAAAAAAAAAACAAAAACAATCATGAGGAAATGTAAATTAATCTAAATTTTATTTAAATTAAATGTTTTTATTTTTGATTCTTTGCTAATTTGATCTCAGCATTCAGGTACAATCTGAGCAGAAAAAGACTGTAAAATATGTACACAGATGTACAATAACTGATATAAAGTTTGTTCCATTTCAACATATCACACAATATGTACACATAAAAGACTATACAAAACAAGCACACATTGATATTAATGATAGTTGTGATGTCCAACCGGAAAGTGTTTTAGTTCTGTCCACATAAACTCACAGATACTGATGAGGAGTGACAGAGACTGGCGTATAATAGCATGACCACAGAAACATTTCAGTGAATGCTGTTCTACAGCCCCATATTCTGTAGTGACCTTTCATATGAAGTGATAAACAGCATTTATAGAGTGGAATTTTTGTCACTGAAACATAACATGTCACCATGTAAACCACAAAGAAATCAAGTATGCTTATTTTCAAGATGTTCAAAAAGTATTTTCAATTATACTACAAACAAAATGACATGGGTACAACATGAAAAATGTCAAAATGTTTTTTTGTTTCTTGAATACTACAAGATAATTAGTATTCCTTTACCTCTCTAAAACAGAGTAAAGAAATGTTGTAATATAACAGTGCCGAGAACTGCACTAAACACTGTTGGTGTACTGTAAGAAATCTTGTACTGTAGATTTAATTTGTTTGAATTTGGTGTAACGACAAAATGTATCAATACATACAATACATTTACTGAAGGATCTTCCTCTAACACTCAAGAATTGTCCTTAAAGATGATGTTGAAATTCATCACAAAACTGTACACTTTTCCTATTTAAATAATGTTATAAACAGTATTTATATATAAATATATGAAGACTGTCTTTCGTTCATCACAAATAAAGTTAACTGAGATTCACATACAGTGGGGTCTAAAGGTCTGAGAACAAATTTAAATATATTGGATTCAAAATCAAATCTGAAAATAGAAAGTTTTGGGATAAAAAAATAAATAAAAGAAAAAAATTATAACATTACAGATACTCTATGTAACTTTTTTTGTTCAAAATGAACAGTTTAAATAATGAGGCAATACATTTTGCGACAGCTTGTAATAAAACAAGAATAGACATTGGCTTGGTTTTTTAGAGATGGCGAGAACTGAGGTATTTTATTGAACAGATAAACTGCTATATGTAGCTCTCTACCGTGTCTATTAATGGATATAGCTTTACCTCTTCAGCTAGCTTCATCTAAATTGGTTGTATTTCTTAAGCCTAGTAGTGAATGTTTTATGAGCAGTAGGATAACCATATTCATCCGCACAGTAGGCTTGCTGCGATAGTCGGTGTTGCCGGTGTTACCGGGGGTTTAAACGAAACACTGGTTACATCACTTGCCCACCACGGCACCGCCCCCCACCGTCGCTTTCATTTTTATAGTAATAAAATTATTTAGCTCAGTTAGAGAACAGACAAATGCAGCAGGAGTCAGATTTCATTTATCAGAGAGTGAGGTGACAGACAAGATGATCGCAGAAAATATTTGGTTTCAAAGCGAAATATAAAAGCGCATTTTTTTAAGTGAGTTTGTCATTGTACTGTGTTGTTGTTGTGTTTTTCATGAATAACAATAGGCCAATGAACCCACAATTCAAGCAACCCGCCCCCGAATTGGCGCTAATTCTAAACCAAAAGTAAAATGAGCACGGCCGCACGGGCATTCATTCACGGCCGCACAGTGCACATGCATTTACGGCCGCACTATCATTCATTTATGACCGCACTGTCATTCATTCACAGTCAGAGTGCATCCAATCTGCCGCGTTTTCAGTTCATGCCAATGGAAGCTTAACTTTCATAGGAATTCATTGAAAACACTCGCTTTGCTCCGCACCGCTCCGTAATAAATGCCAGAGCGGCCGTGCACATTTTACTTTCGGTTTAAAATTAGCGATTTGTAAAGCCCCGCCGGTGATACCGGTTGTATTGGTGTTGTCACACGTCGATTAACCAGTGGGAAAATGTCCTCACCGTCACATCCCTACCCCACAGTCACGCAGAGCCGAAGCACGACCAAAACAATGTTCTTCCGCAAAATGCATGCAGTTTTGTTACATAGTGTACCTTTAAGATAGATTCAGGATCATTTGCACAAATGTTTCACTTGAAATGGTATGCTGATAATATTATTTGTAATGAAAGAAACAAAGCATTTTCATTAATGAAAGACTTTTGAACCCCAAAATATGCACTGATCAAAATAAAAAAAACTTTCTCTGTCATTGTAAAATTGCTCTGTTTAGTAGGAGGTAGACTTCAAACTGCATCTTTACAACTTTGGCAATAAAGATGAGTGAATTCTCATCATAGTTTTTCCATCCATTTTGTGTAATTTATGAAGTTCCATTTGCCAGTCATAACAGCAATACATTTGAATGTAAAAATAATTCCAATAGAAATGCTATTAGAGCAGTATGGCTATAACATGTCAAGAACATCTGTTACCAAGCTTTTTTTTTATTCTTCTTGGATTTTGGTAAATGGCCTCCTTGAAAACCATTTTATTTTGGATTGAAATTGGTACTGATTTGGTATTACAAGCTAAATGAAACTGAACCTGGGTCAGAGGTTGCAGGTACAGGACTGTGTATTCTGTGTTTGGTCTTTAGATTCTGGAATCCTGCTGTGCTCTCTCAGCTCTGTCAGTGGCCAGCCATTGACTTTTTTCCAGTGATCCACTCTACTATGATGAATGTAATACTCATAATCATGAAGATGAAACCCAGTGTCACAAACACCATCGCCTGGAAAACATACATGGAAGTGAGAAAAAAGAAGCAACAGATCTGTGAGAGTGAAGGAACTTTCAGTCTGATTCTCACCTGGATCTTTGGCCGAGATTTCAACGGCTCCTGTTCTTTGGGGACGATGCAAATGTAGAATATTCCTGGCAGAATGAAAATGAGGCTGGGAGCAGATGTGGCACCTAAAAAATAATTATTCAGTTGAATTCTGCATATTAATGTGACCATTAAAATCCTCTACGCTGCAAATCGGACTCACCAATGAAGCCGAAGATGTCACGAATATTGGGCACGAAGATAACGAGCAGATTGACGGCAAAGAGGAGACACACAGCGATGGAGATATGACGCACCCAGCTGAAAGGCTTATCAGGGAACAGAAGCTGCAAAACAGCACGGCGGATCTAGAGAAAGACAATGAAGCGCTGTCAACACTCAACCAGCATGATGATGAGGAATTATATGCCAGAAATAACTAATGAGCCAAGAAAACCAGAAAAATGAACATACCGGAAAAAGGACCACGGGAACGGTCAGTGTCACTGCCACCAGCACAGCCAGACGAACACACAGCATCAGGGTGTCTTTTTTACTGTACATCTCCAGAAGCTCTGAATTCACTTTTGCTAAACATATGTAGATACATGCTGATTTATAAAACATTTTCAAATATCGCAAACCTTGAAATGTTGGTACTTTGATGATATGGTATTTCGTAAATGGCATGGTTTTTTGTGAAGTTCCTCTTACCATAGAAGGTGAGGTAGCCAAACATGGCAGTCAACAGGTACATGACAAACATGGCCAAAATAGAGATATTAGCAATGTTTTGCATGCGTTTCTTGCTTGGACTGAAATAACAACGAGACAAAGATGCAAATATATTAATAAATGTAAAACAGTTTTTAAAGTCAATGTGAATGAACAAAACTGAAATTACAGTCTTACTTTTTGAGTTCTGTGTAAATGGGCAACACTTCAGGGTGACACACAAAAGCAAACGCCATAATGGGAATGGTAAAAGCAGTCTGTGATTTAAAAACAAAACATGAAATGAAATGGTTAATTAACTGGGTTTAAAGTGAAGCCAAAAGGACACCTGTTAATAAGCTTTTCAGTTGATATCTCTTACCTGTGGGTTGACGGTTATAAGTTTAGCTTCACACGTGTCAGCACTGGAGTTGTATATGCTTTCATTGAGAAAAGTGCCATTATTGCTGTGTGCTACAGAACACACTGTGACAAACTTCTTGTAGATGACCTAATAAGACACAATGGAGAGAGATGTATTCATTCATCACAATGACATGATTAATGTATACTGGTGTCCTGGGTTGCAATATCTGTGGATTTCCCACAGAATTGGGCTACTCTTAAACTGCTGCAGTGGGTTGATTTTTTTTTCAGCGGGTGAAAGGTTTGATATGTTGCATAAGTTGTACTGCCTGAAATGCTTGTATTGAAATGATACCAAAACTGTGCTATATGAGTTTTGTGAGGGAGGGCACAACAGTGACTGTAAAATATGTATTTTAGGTATGGGAGTGGCATATTTTGAGTTGATATTTGGTACAGGGTCATTGTTTTTGGTCGGCTATTGGGCTAGTTCTGTTTCGGCAAACCTGCTGGTGTTTTATATGTAGGCAGATGGAGAGTTGACTTACAGATATGAGAAAGAAAACCATGCAGCTGAGGGAGAAGCCACTGGTGTAGCCAAGATACCCTAAAATAAAAGCATAAATACATGATAAATGCATGTACAAATTCCAATACCAATTTTAATAATTTTTCAGGCCATGGGTTCAATTGGGTTCCAAGGTGTGTACTGATAAAATGTATAGCTTTAATGCACTATAAAGGTGCGGTCACATTAGCAAATTTTAAACAAAATGCACAGCTGCTAGCTCACACAGAAGTCACTTTTACAGCTTTCTGGGGATTTCCCTTAACCACCTTAAAGGGTTAGTTCACCAAAAAATGAAATTTCTGACATTAGTTAATCACCCTCATGTCATTCCAAACCCGTCAGACCTTCGTTCATCTTCGGAACACAAATTAAGATGTTTTTAAGTGATATCCAACAGTTTTCTGAACCAGCCATAGGCAGCAACATCATTGTAACTTTCAAGGCACAGAAAGGTAGTAAAGACATCGTTAAAATAGTCCATGTGACTACAGTGATTTAACCTTAATTTTATGAAGCGACAAGAATACTTTTTGTGCACAAAAACCAAACAAAAATAACAAAAAGTATTCTTGTCAATATTTTAACAATGCCTTGACTACCTTTCTGGGCCTTGAAAGTTGCAATTCCATTGCTGCCTATGGATGGTTCAGAAAGCTCTCGGATTTCATAAAAAATATCTTAATTTGTGTTCCGAAGATGAAGGTCTCACGGGTTTGGAACGACATGAGGGTGAGTAATTAATGACAGAATTTTCATTTTTGGGTGAACTAACCCTTTAAAATGAGTGAAATTATATGCCTGAGGATCTTTTCGCCCTCACACGTAATTTCGCCAAACAGCAGTAAATGTGACCGCCTTAAATCACTTTAAATTTAAAACATCTGGCCTCATTTAAGGCACCCAACAAACAGCTTTAGTGCATGTATAAATGTTTGATTAAGATTATGATTATTATGAAATATGATTGATTATATGAGATATGATTATTAGGAAACTGAAAATGAATGAACGAGAGGAAAGGTGGTAGGAACGTACCAAGTCGTTTCATAAATGCCAGGGGAAGAATGACCATGAAACTAACGATAATGATGAGATACTTCCCATTAACGAACCATTCACTGACAAAGAGAACAAAGGTGTTTTACACAACATGCTAAAAGAGTGAAAATATGACTATAAAAAGCAGCCAGAGAGGACATATCTGAGAGTGTGTACACAGATAATAAAACATTTTAAAAATGAAAAGGAAACACAGTGGGGTTCAAAAGTTACACATTTTTGGATTAGTGATTTTTAGCATGATCTCACATTTGGACCCCACTGTATCCAGCACATCAGCATCAGTACTATATTCTGGTACTCACGGTGAGTCAGCTGGCAGATCCATAAGACCCTGAATAATATGAGGTAACTCTATCTTCACAATGAACAGGTAAGTGGACATTGCTGTTTGGTCAAAGGAAGAACACAGTTAGTGTTGTAGTGAAGCTGTTATATTCAGCATTCGTATTGCTATCACTGATTTTGACTGATCAGCTCAGATGATCATGAGTATAACTACTGAAAGTAATAATGCATTTCATTTTACCTCCAATGTTGTGCAATGTTATAACGCATGCTGCTAAGATTTTCCCAGGTGTACCAAATGCACGGTTCCCGAGCTGTTCATATGCACGGATCCCTAAACACAAACAAACATAACCGAAAGTTGAGATGCTTTTTTCATGTTACCAGGATTGCCTGATAGACATAAAAGAGAAGATGTTTCTCACCAACCACTTCAGCACTCTTCAGAAGTAGGTGAATGGAGTAGGCAGAGAGAAGAGCGATGCTTATCAACAGGATTCTGAAAACAAGTAACTCAAATGATGAAACTATAAACGACAACAGCAAAAAGTAACGTCTTGTATACTGTATACTTCAAGGTATAGTTCACCCAAAAATGAAATTTATGTCATCATTTACTCACCTTAATGTCAATTCAAAACTATATGACTATGACTCTTCTGTGGAGCACAAAAGAAGATATTTTGAAGAATGTCACTGGGGTCCAAAACAACATTGAACCCCAATGACTTTCATTGTGTAGACAAAAAAAAGAAAAAATGTTCCACAGATGAACGTAAGGTTTGGAGCAACATGAGGGTGATAAAATGATGATTTTGGGTGAACCATCCCTTTAATAACCTGGCATATCAAATCTTGCCCTTTTGATTTTAAAGATTGTCAGACTCATCAATCTGTCATGCGCTAATTTAATCGCGATTAGGTGGGGAAAACTGCAGTTTCATCAGCAATATTTTCGACATCGTCATCTAACCTCTAATCTCATTAATGACGCATTAGACAAGCTCAGGAGTGTTTATCTCCGTAGTACAACCCACAAAACCACAGTCACACGCAGTCTCTGTGATAAAGGTATGCAAAATACGCAGATACCTGTAATTGCATATAGCTGAATGTTATGATTGGCAGTAGTGTTTTTCTTTTAGCAGAGAAGCTGTTGAGATTAAAGCTATAGCAAACTGTTTTTTGTACAACAAGCTGCTTTAAAAGCCTGCTTGGGCTGGACAGACGGGCTTTGATTTGATTACAGCAGGCTATAATCCTCTCAGATCTAAGCTGTGAGCACAGTACATGTGTGTGTCACATCATAGACATAGAGCGACGTTAAAGGTCCCTACACAAATAAAGCCAAATCATTCACAAGTATTAGCAATTGCATCCTATCAATATTGGTTTTTGTAGTTTTCATAGCGTGTTTGCATTCAGAACGGAGTGTACTTGATTTATCTAAGTACTGGATCAGTAAAGAATGTGGTAGTGGTAAGGAAACAAGGAAAATTAAAGAATGAAAGGAATATATTTAGCAGAGACTCTTCCCTTTATGTTACATGATACCTCAGGGAAGAAAAAAAAAAACATGCAAATATTTGACTTTGTACTGACTGAGTATTTGTAAGGCTGGTGTACGTGACAGAGGCACACTGGAGTATGGCTGCATATTCCTAGAGTTAAATGTAGAGGTGGACACAAAGAAGCCTTAATGCTCAGTTAGAAGCAGTTAGATGCCGAACTCAGACACGCATTTGCAGCACACACATTCCAGCATACTAACAGAAGTCCACCACAAGGTGCAGCCAAACACCAAAGAGAGGCATCATTCCACCGCTCTAGACCTGAAATGTTCTGTTTACATTTGTAACTTTGGACATGTACCAGAAAGACTAGAGGGCTCTTCATTTACTCACAGCACATTTTTTTGTTTATGACATAAAATAAAAAACAGTAGAACTCCTTTTTTGCTATCACACCTTCAATAACCTTTATTTTGATTATGTATTATAGGCCAAATTAACACAAATGTGAATGCAAAATGCATAGTTTGACTTACACAAAAAGGATGATTCCAGTGTTGGCCATGGCATAAGCCAGTCCCAAAATTCCACTGCCCATAATGGCGTTACTGAGGTTGAAAATAGACATTCCGAAAGAAGTCTTTCCCTCGAACTGGAATAAAAGATGAATGATGTATTAGTCATGAACCTGTTTAATTGAATAGGTTCCTTTAGCTTGAATGGTAGTTTCACTTTTTCTGTGTAACTCCACGAACAAATTTAAATATGGAGTAGTTAGAAATGATCCCTACTGTTACACATTATAGATCATTATTTGTAATATGGGCGTCTGTGTTTGTTTTAATCAATCTTCTAATCAGTTTCCCCCAGACTTATACGTTTCTGTGAAGTAAATTCTGAAATTTGCATACTCACATCTGTAAAACGAGTTTCGATTTTTCCATTGCTTTTATCGTGGAGAAATGTATCACCCTCTGTTATGGTGTCAAGGGCATCAAATCTGTGTAATATAAGCAAAAGGAATATTGTTTTTTTAATGCAAAGTAACAATGATACATTTTAACATCTCTGAGTTCTGCTTCATCTGTCTTATACAGGTGAGGACCCTTAAAATAAAAAGTTCAGTGTTGTTGTTGTTAACAAAAACTTTAACTACTATACATTTTTTTAAAACAGAAATAAAACTAAATGGAAATATTAAAAATAAGTTACAACTTTAAAAAATAGTTTTAAAACGCACTTGAAATTCCTAAAAATTACACAAAAATTCAAATGAAAGCTGAAAATATAAAAATAAAAAGTAAATTTAAAATATTAATTAAAACTATAATAGCATATAAATAATACTAGACAGTGATAATATATATATATATATATATATATATATATATATATATATATATATATATATATAAACATTTGTTAAGGGGTTGAATTAAAATACGAAATATATCTTGTTTTGGCTTATTTTAATGTTTGTTTTGTTGTGTTTTTCTGTAAAGCATTTAAGGCATCTTGAGGCCCCTTGGAAGTTTGCCCCTTAGTAGGCCTAATAACATCTGGCAAAGGGACTACCAATGAAAACTAGCCTTCAGGCTAATTTGGGTACATTTACATTCATGAATGTTGATTCATGTACACGGTCCCTGAAATAAATAAATAAATATTTATTTATTGGTCCCCTGCCCCCTGGTTGAGAACCACTGCTAGATATGTAACAATCATATGAGACAATGTAACATTAACAGACAATCCTACATGCAGAAAGTGAAAATTAATCTGAGGTCTGATTAAATGCTAGACTATTAAAATTTTAAGACCACTGCTTAAACACTAGTTTAATAAACAAAGCTTTGCTTTAAGCTGCAGTGTTTACAGGATAAAAAGATATGAGGTGACTAATAAGGTGACATAATATGATTTGGTAGAGAAAGGGAGCACATCTCTGAAGGAAATTTCTAAGATAGTTCCTTATGAATGTGTTGGTGTGGAAACGTACCCGCTCTCCAGACTTTTGTCAGGACTGAGATTATGGTGACCGTTAGACATTTTCTGTACCTCCATTTTAGGCTTCTTAACACTTAGCAATTCTCCAAAGAACACTGTCTGTAAGGTCAAGCTCTGTAAACACAATCTGAAACACAGAAAAAAGGTTCTGGGGTCAATGATCATTTTATTGAGAACAAAAATGATTATAGAATGCGTCACTAAAAAAAAAAAGAAAAAAAAGTGAGGTGTGGAAGTGTCCAAAAGCTATATAAAGCTGTGAGATCAGTGAGAGAATGTGCAACAGGAGCATAATCTTCACATAAATACACAAGGTGGAAGAGGAGGCAGGGGGAAAGTAATGGTAAAAACATTCCTCAGAGCATTATTGGCTGCTAGAAAGACACCTACTGGAAAGATTAGTCTTGATATAAAACATCTGTGAACTGTGTGCATATTTTCCACCTTCATCATAAATTCAGACTGATAAGTTAGTTGTGAGCAGTATTCTGCAGCTCTGTGTTTTTAATCATATTTAAAGCTTGATTACTGTAAACAAAGTAAAAATACACAGTAATTTGAATACGTGGGAGGTGCAATTACATGCAAGTTAAGTCTACTAGAGCAGTATTCTCAACCTGGAAACTAAATATATGTTCAGGTCTTCCCAAAGTGTTTTATTAAAGGTCAACTGTGTATAAATACAAATACATGGCAGGCAGAGAATAACGCTATTGCGAATTCAGCTAATTCAGCCAGTTTTCACACAGGTTTCCTGTATTTTCCCCCTGATTGCCATTGGTCAAGTGAATGGATAACCCACCACCAAAGTCATACTATTGGTTGAGCCAATGTTGTTATGTCTTGTTGGTATCCATGGTCCTGTGCTAATATATAGCTTCCTCCAGGTTCTACCTGTTTGTCTTAAATAAACAGAGCAATGTTTTCATAGTGTCTCAGAGCCACTATGAATATCAATCTACGAATTACATACTTTGTGGTCTCTAATATTAAACTGTTGAAACATCTCTAAGTACACTTAAGTGGCCTTTATTTAATTAATATTGTATTATCTGAAAGCATATTTAAAAAAAAAAAAAATATATATATATATATATATATATACTTTTATGATTTGAAGTACATTAAAGTGCACATTCAATATAATTAAGTAGACTTCTTTTTCACAAGGGTACTTAAGCATGATGCAGCATATGTTATGATTATAAATAAATACCAAGAATTGTATGTGTATATCACACAAGGCACCTTTTAAGCGTAAACTCCGTTTAAGCATGGCTGATGCAACCTTTCGTAAGCTTGCACTCTCAAGGAAACATTTTGGAAAATGTGCCAGTGCTTGTAGGTCAGGAAATACTTAAGTCTTAATCTGTCATTTGTATGCAGAGACTTGCATTTGCCTTATTAGGCAAACTGTATCCATCCAGTGCTTTGTTAGGTTTTGATGCAGAATTCCCTGAATAGTTTCAGTCCTGCCCGGCCAAAAGCATGGCAAGCACAGCTGGTCATTGTTTAGTGGTCAAACTGTCCAAAATATGTAAATATAAAATACCAGAACTTTATTTTAATTTTGAGCTGTGAATCATTTGCCCATTCAAAACACTATACATTTAAGGCCACCATCACTGTACAATATATTATGTGTTTGTTTAAAGTAAGAGCGAGAAAACAAGAGATACAGTTCAAGTGAAGTGTACTTTAACAGCGTTCCATTACCGAATGTCTGTAGCTTTTTGGTTATAATGAAAAAATATGTCTATGGAAAAGAGCAATAGTCTTGACAAACCATCTACTTGCTGTCAAAATAAACAATTGGTGGGAAATAAAGCTTGAAATGAATAAGCAAGGGAAGTTAAGCCAGTGAGGTAAGTCTTGACCACATGACGCTTGTCTGATGCAAGACTTTATCTGTATTGAAACAGAACCGACCTCCCTACACACCCTTATTTAAACACATGCTTTTATTCCACAAGAAATAGGCTGTTGAGGAAGTACTCACCACTGTGAGAAGAAGGGAAACCTTGCAAAAGTCAAAAGTCTCTAAGTGTAGCTATGTAGTATCCTGAAGTCAGAGAGTCTTCATTCATTAAATTGTTTCTGTGTTGCCTTAGTGAAGCTGTCCAGCTTGTGTGAGTACATGTTCAGAGCTCACCTGTGTGGGGGAGGGGCAGCAGATTAACTCCTGCGTGGAGGGATGAAGTATGTCTATGTTTAAAGACGCTTTGGCATGAGTCTGCTATCTTAACACTCTTGTACAGGTTAAAAATAGTGAACATGCAGAGTTTTGTACATATGATGGAAATTTGATTGTTTCATATGGCTCTTATTTTTTGAAAATGTAAAACTTCATAATGTTTTTTGTGAGGTTTGTGTTTATGGGGACAGAACAGAGTTTGTACAGTATAAAGATCATTATGTCAATGGAAAGTCTCTATAAAATATGAAAAGTCAACCATGTGTTTGTTTGTTTGTTTGTGTGTGTGTTGTCATAAGTAATGAGATTAGGAGATCAGGTCTTTTTTAAGGTTACCTACATGCAAGACCTATAACAACACTATTAGTCATTGCACACTATGTTATTTCAAACACTTTTTTATGATTTTGTCCAAAATAACATTTCAAATGCCTTTTAATAGTTTTCCATATGCTTTTTTTTTAAACCCTGTCACGTGACAACAGATTTTATATGTTTTTATAAATAAATATTTTCCTGATTCATTAAGTCATATTGAAAGTGTGTGAAATTTTAATTATTTAAATTTTTAATACAATTTACTTTTAAGTTATTCATAATCTCCTGAATTGGCTATTAACAGATTCATATTAAAATGAAAACAAAAAAGTAGGCAAATCTTTCTGTAAATCCCCACTCAACAGGACAGGGACATCCCCATAAATTTTGTTTACTATTTATTTTTTATTTTTTTTATGTGTTATACATTTTCTAAAGGTTAATGCCTGCAACAGTCACATAAGAAAGAAATCTGTCTCTTATTAGTTTTTATTATATAATAGTCTATCTGCCATAAAGTTCTTGGGCAAAATATTTGTCTGACTGATGAAAATTATGAACCATGTCAGATACTGTATATATACACTGTGTGTATATATATATATATATATATATATATATATATATATATATATATATATATACATACAGTCAAACCAAAAATGATTCACACAAGATATATTTTTTTACAAGTGGGTGCAGGACACTATAGTTTATTTATGTAAGTGATGATAGCAAAATAAAGTAAACTGTGAAATAATATACCCAACAATTCTTCATACAGTGGACTGCCAGTAAAATGGATAAAAATTTGGGACCAAAGTTATTCAGACACTTTGACCTGACCATGTTTTGCTTAAGTGTTTTTTCTTTAATTGATAATGCGACCTTTTATACCACAGACTGAACAAAATGAATCATTGCTTGGTGATTGGTTGACCTAAATTGGTATTATCTAATTGAAAATATGCACAGTCACAATGAGTGGCATGCCAATCATGAAAATAGCACATGTATTTAGTGTTCATTAATGCTTCATTGGACTTCATGTACTTTCAATTTATATAAGAACTTCAAAAGTATACATTTTTAAGGAATATTAAAGAAAAAGGCAGAGTATGAAAGACTATTTATCTCACTCACACAGACATAGCCTACTAAAGGTGTTATGCCAGTGTTTGCAAACATGTGGCCATTTGGTCACAAGGGTTTACTTTCAGGTAATAAAGAGATTGATATTAAAAATGTTGTGTGATTATCATCATCAAACAGGATGTTCTCACACAAAGACTATAGCGTCAGACAGGAACTAGCTTATATGACTCAGTCATATACATGTGGCCCTCACTCACAGAATGCTACTGTTGCAGTGCCTTGTGGGTAAAATAAAGCTTTACACAGGAGTCAAAACACTACATTATAACGTCTAACGTCTTTTTATGTGAGAGGAAACGTCATCTATTGTATTTTAACTTGCCTAAGACTTGCCTAAAAATTCAGTTGAACAATATCAGTGATCCACCTCAAGATGTGATATCTCACAAGAACAGGCTCTCCTGGAAAGCTTCTGCCAACATTCACTGATATAACCGGTCACAGAGTACCATCACGTCACGTTAAACACCTTTATGACAAAGTGGAACTAAAATGCTAGAGGTATGACGCATTTTAAACCAGTAAAATGCCTTTTGAAGCTTTGAATGTATGTGAAAAATGAAATATCCATTACAGAAATGAGTGCACAATGGAAATGTGGTGCATGCATTGTATAATACTCAATATAATTCCATTCATTTCTTCAACCTCAGATCACTCCACATCCTGTACACAACACGTGTAACTGTAATCTGTAGATGTGTTTGAGTATGAGGTAGAAAATGCTTAGTGATGAATATCCCAATTCACAATCCATATCAACTATGCGTGTCATTATAACTAAGGAATATTAAAATATTTTTGAATAGAGTCTAGATATACACATAGTAATCTCTACAATGGCAAGTATGTGTGAAATACATACATTAATATGATTCTCCTATGATCAAATGAAGACAGTGTAAACAGTGTAAAGATCCATATGAACCTACAGACAATTGTGTGATTGTTCTGCTATGAATTATTGCTGCTTTCGGCTATAGCTGCCATGTGCCACATGGCGTAGGTCTCCCTATTTCCTTCTGATGTAGCTGAGAGGAGATCTCATGAATGGTGCTAACAGTTAATCAAGAAACAGATTAATTATTAACTATTGACTCTATGTAAAGAAATAGTTTGACAGCTGTTATTTTAGACTAATATAATGTTGTAGAGAATATTTGAAAGATATTATATTCTCCTTACCTTTTTGACACTTGTCAACAGTCTCTGTAATGTAGACAACAAATAGATCTTCTAATGGAGAAAAATGACGTTTGATACTCCCAGATGGTTCTTGAGTGTGTCACAGACAGATGGAGTGAAAGGGAGAGAGAGCTTGAAAGACAAAAATGTGGTGGCATCTACAGTAGTAAGGGAAGTTTTTTAGCCACTCCTTCAAACTAAAAAAGAGCGGGACTTTCAATTTGTCCCTCCTTGTTCTCAACTTAGATAACTATGCTTTGAATCTCACATCTCTTTCTTTTTCTCTTTGTGTGTACATACTTAGCTAGTTTGAGGACAACATTGTCCCCAGAAGTGAGCTAAATCTCACAAAACCTCATTATCATGACATTTTAGGACGTCCTCAAATGGGGAAAAAAATATCTGAAAAAGGGTTAGGGTTAGTCTGCTGTCAATGTGAAAATGCTTCAGTATTTGTTGGCATACTTACCGTGTTTTGCCTTTGTAAGCACAGCAAGAAATGTCCTGCTTCTGGCATGTAACAATAGCAACTAGGAGTTTCAAATCCTCCACAGCTTTTTTGACAAGTTAACACTAATAGCAGGCTTCTCACATCAGCATAATAGTTAAATGTGATGTAATTGGTAAAAACCATACTGATGATGTTCTGCTGCGCTGTACCTCACTCTTCCAAGTGAGTGTTGCAGAAACATGTCATGATGATCTAGTCACCAAGTACTAGCATGTAGTTGTTTGGATACTGGTTTACTGGTGACCACCCAAAAGACTTCTTAACTACAGTAAGAGGCCAACCGGCTTTACCAAAAAGACCATGCTGGTTGACAAGCATTTTTGTCAGGATTTCTACCTGTCTGACCAGCAACAAAGCAGCTGTAACCAGCATGGACATTCATGCTAGTCTAAGCTGGTCCTTTTCCCCCGTAAATAAAGATGAAAATAAATTTGTAAAATTGAAGCAGTATTGTTTAGATATTTAACTCAATGTTCAGTTTACCCCAGTTATTCATTTATATTATTACGTTAATACATTAATATAGCTGTAATTGTTTTGTATTAGTTAGCATAGCTATTAGTAAAGGTTGGCATCCTTAGCAGCGTCTTGCATAGACTATGTACAACAGCTCCCTCATATGGTGATGCGTTAGAATAGAATAGCTTTAGAATTGTTATCACAGCAGTGGGTTCAACTGGTGTCAAACACATAGTCCTTCTTTGTGAATTCTGTCCTCCAAAACTAACATTCCAAAATCACTGTACATGAAAAAATACCATAGTATATTATAGTAAAATTACTAGAGAAAATAGGCCTAGTACTATAGTGTTTTTGAACCATACTATATTAAATATACTATAGTAAATTGTAGTATACCTCAGTATTTACTATAGTTTAACAATTGACTATAGTTAATAATACAGTATGCTGTAGTATAAATTAACAAAGTGTAGTAAATACTATAATATACTACAATATACTAGAATTTACTGTAGTATCTTTACTATAGTATGGTTCCAAAAACACTATAGTATTTACTAGAGTACTTTTACTTTTTTTCACGTTGGAGCTTTTGGACAAACAAGTGAACTCAATAAAGGTTGGGGCAATGTGTCACATGTGTTTTAAATGTTTTACATTTACACAGTTTTATTAATTACATTTTTGTTGTTGTTGTTGTTGTTTTATAATTTGTATGTTACTGTTTCATGACGTGTTATAGCCTATATGTTTCATAGCCTACTTATTTTACTGTTTAAATTTAGCTAAAAAAGTCTTGTACATTTTTACTACATTTTTTTAGTAATGAATGTAGTGCATGTCTTTTTCTTCTTTAGACTGTGGCCCCATCAGGGGCATAGGCCACCAAAAAATACAAACAAAAATAAAAATAATAATATTTGTAGTATCTAATCAGAAATGTTTAATAATACATTTTATAAGGAAATATTGACTGTGTCACAACTAGCCCTGATCCCTTATATTGGCTAAAAATGATTTCATTCTTTGATTGTATTGTTTAAATAAATGGGTCCTTCCAAGCAGTGGATTTCAAAATGTTTAAAAAAGAACTATGTTTTGAGTGTGCAAGCATAGCCAAAGTGGGTATTATATTTAAAAAAGTGTATGGGTCAAAAATAAAGGAGGATGATAGTTTTCAGCAGGTTAATTAATCACATTAAGGTTGGCTAATTTTGTCAAATTTTAGACATTACATTTTAACAGCTGGGCCGTCAGAAAAAGGACTTTTGTTTTGTTCCTTTTTTCCTCACTGAAGCACCAACCCGGAAAAAGGAAATAATGTCCGTCGTCGTCCACTAGCTCAAGTCAGTTTGAGGTCGAGTGGAAGGTAAGCAAACAAATATTTTTTCATACTAACACGTTGTTTACCTGTGAATAATAGTTTTGTTTTCGGTAGTTGTTTATACTTTGACAAAGTCGCTTGAGTTCTTTTTAGAAATTCAACTGGATTTCAGCCGTTTCACACTTTGCTATGAGAGCAGATGAGTCTGAACAGACAGTTAGCGACTGCTGCTAGCAGACTGACAGTCTTACTACACTACTGATAGTAGTTTTACTTTTCATACTTTCTCTTTAGGCTTATAATTAGTAGTCTTTGATTATTCAAAATTCGTTAGCCTTAGTTTTGCTTTTAAAATAGCATAAATGCTAAATACACAAACCCACTAAAAGCGATGACAAACTTTAGTGTGTGTGTGTGTGTGTGTACAGTATTTTTCAAGTCCGTCCGTTTGCTTTTCCGTTTTTCTGTCTGTAGTCTTTCTCTGTGACTTAATAGTATTAAGTGTTGCTCATGTCATTACTGTTTTTGTTCTGATTTGCTTTGTCAAATTTGTTTCATTTTATTAGTCACACGATTTATTCAGAATGAAATTCCCCTTGCTGTCTGCAAACTCTTCTTAGACCTCAGTCTCAGTGACATCAGCTGTGGAAGTTGAGTCATATGTTAAGTATGGCATTTGTTTGAATTTCCAAGCAGAGTAAAGCATATGTACGTCTTTAGCCGGTATCTTAATGCTTGTTTTGGCCATGGCTCAACAAAGGGCCAGTCAGACTTTACAGGCGTGGATTTTCTGGGAAGTTAAACGTTGTAGCTGATGTTAAATGCTGCCTTTCACTGAATACCTGCACAAGAAACCCATGTGAAGCTGGTAATGGAAAGAAATTATAATTTTGATGTGAACCAGCAGCCTTCTGTTCCCATGTCATAAATTTGGGGTTTTCAAATGGGTCCGTGGGCTGCAAGGCAGTCCATGGAGAAGTTAAGAGAAAAACAGTATACATAAAAAAAAATAAAAATAAAAATAAAAAAATAAAACTATTAAATAAAAAAAATAAAAATAAGATATTAACAATACATATTTGGGGGTCCATTACATCTAAAAGATTGATAACCCCCATCGAAGATTAAACACACGGAGACATTGTATATAGCCATGTCAGATGTGAAGCTCTAATTTCTTTAGTTTAATATATGGGACGATTCATTAATGTGAATAAAATACCTTAAGAGAAAACAAAACTTGTCAAGATACCCTGGGCTCTAGTATTTTGTATCTTGTTTGTAGCTATAAACACTTCAAATACTGTCCGTTCTGA
Organism: Rhinogobio ventralis; assembly: GCA_039654625.1. Classification (NCBI taxonomy): domain Eukaryota; kingdom Metazoa; phylum Chordata; class Actinopteri; order Cypriniformes; family Gobionidae; genus Rhinogobio; species Rhinogobio ventralis. The sequence goes on from CM077211.1 coordinate 22,945,455, forward strand.
TGCAACATATTTTTCCTGTCCAGTTAACCATGGCGATGACAAGTCAGACGTCCTGCTCCTCGATGAGCAACCACACTAAGGAACGAGTCACCATGGCCAAAGTGACGCTGGAGAATTTTTATAGCAACCTGATATCACAGCACGAGGAAAGGGAAATGAGGTGAGAACCAAAAAAAGCAAAAAGCTTTTCCAAAAAAAGCAATAACTTTCTCATTTAATGTTATTTTTAAGTGTAGACTTTATTTTTCCATCAAAAACTTTTTCCATCTGACTTAAGCAATACTTTCTCTAATGTAGTTTTGTAACTTTCACTAGTGAGCAGGTTTGTCAGGTCTAAATGATTCACTAAGAATTTGGACAAATACATGTAATTCCTCACATACTTTAGGTTAGAGTGAATATGGCTAGATGACTGTCTGTCATTTGCACCCATTGTGTTTCTTTATGAACCTCCCAAATTCCAGGGGCCCTTTGATACGCACTGTTCCTGCCGTCTTGAGATGATGTCAGACTAGTGGACCACACCTTTCGTTGGATTGATGAAACAACTCTACCACTTGGTAATAGTGTTTCATCACATGTCTAAAAGCTATTCTCTATCTGTTACAGGCAGCAGAAACTGGAAAAGGTCATGGATCAAGAGGGCCTAGCTGATGAAGAGGTGAGCTTTTCTGAAATACTGCTTTTTGTCTAAAAACAGTGCCCTGCTTACGTTTTCAAATGTCTTGATCAAGACACTGGTGGTTTTCTTAAATATTTAAACACACAGAAAATGCAATTTCATGTGATTGGTTGATTTAATGACTACTTTTTTTTGGTCCCGCAGAAGCGTCTCCGGCGGTCTGAGCATGCTAGGAAAGAGACAGAGTTTCTTCGGCTTAAACGGACACGACTTGGATTAGAGGACTTTGAGTCACTCAAAGTGATTGGCCGTGGAGCTTTCGGAGAGGTATGAGTTTCTTTCTGTTAAAGACTATATCAGGATTTGTTTTTTTTTAACATTGATAATAAGAAATGTTTATTGAGCAGCAAATTAGCATATTAGAATGATTTTTAAAGGTTCATGTGACACTGAAGTCTGGAGTAATGATGCTGAAAATTCAGTTTTGCCATCACAGGAATAAATTACATTTTATGATATATTAAACCAGAACACAATTATTTTATTTGTAATATTATTTCACAATATAACTGTTTTACAAATGCAGCCTTCATGAGTATGAGAGACCACTTTCAGAAATCTTACAAACTCTAATTTTAGCACATTTAAAATGCACTTTCTCTCTCTAGGTTCGGCTAGTTCAGAAGAAGGACACGGGACACGTTTATGCCATGAAAATCTTGCGCAAGGCTGATATGCTTGAGAAAGAGCAGGTGAGTTTTCACTGATGGAGTCCCATATGTCCACATATGGCATTTAAGTTTATTTGTCTTGTTAACAGGTCTCTGTCTCTGTTTTCTGTTCAAGGTTGGTCATATTCGAGCAGAAAGGGACATCCTTGTAGAGGCAGACAGTCTGTGGGTGGTCAAGATGTTTTACAGCTTTCAGGATAAGATGAATCTCTACCTCATCATGGAGTTTCTGCCTGGAGGTGAGCATGGGTTGATCTCGGTTAATTTCAGAGAAACATTACAGTCGAAATGATGGCACCAAATTTGATTTGTGTGTGTGTTTGGCCAGGTGATATGATGACTCTACTGATGAAGAAAGACACTTTAACAGAGGAGGCCACACAGTTTTATATTGCTGAGACTGTACTGGCTATTGACTCCATTCACCAACTGGGCTTTATCCACAGAGACATCAAACCAGACAACCTGCTGCTTGACTCAAGAGTAAGAAAACGCGCAGATTATTTCATGAAATTAAATATATAAATATAAATTTATAATTTTTAGCAAAATACTTTCACATTATTCAGAAAAATATAGGCTGCTACATTTGTCACAATCAATTTCAATAGTCAAAACTAATAAAATTATAAAAAATAATATATTATAACATTGTGTTTATTAGTATTGAATTGTAAACTCCCTATAGGCAACTGTAAGTTCAATAACAACCTAGCAGGGTCACATGATCAAAAGAGTTATTGTCATTCACAGTGTCATTTTGCTCTTTTAGGGCCATGTGAAGTTGTCTGATTTTGGCTTATGCACTGGTCTGAAGAAAGCTCACCGCACAGAGTTTTACAGAAACCTCAATCATAGCCTTCCCAGCGACTTCAGTAAGCAGACAAACATCTCTTCTGGTATTAATCCTAAAAATTTTATATACCACATTACATTCAAGTGTTTTTGCATCATGATCTTGTTAGTAAAATGTATTTAACATAATTCGCTACTGTTCAAAAGTTTGGGGTTAGTAAGATTTTTAAAAGTTTTTGTCTCACCTTCACCAAGGCTGAATTTATTTGATTAAAGGGATAGTTCACCCAAAAATGAAAATAACCCCATGATTTACTCACCCTCAAGCCATCCGAGGTGTATATGACATTCTTCTTTCAGATGAATACAGTTGGAGTTATTATTTATATTATTATTATATTAATAAATATTCTGTTTCGACTCCAGGGGATTAATAAAGGCCTTCTGAAGCAAAGCGATGGGTTTGTGTAAGAAAAATATCCATATTTAAAACTTTATAAAGTAAAATATCTAGCTTCCGCCAGAACGTCTTTCGTATTCAACTTACGAAGAAAGTGTAATGCCTCTCGCAGTTCAAAACTCTTACGCTACATCCGACGTCATCGTCGCACCAGTTACACTTTTTCCGTAAGTTGAATCAAAAGGCAGTCTGGTGGAAGCTAGATATTTTACTTTATAAAGCTTTAAATATGTATATTTTTCCGATTCATTTCAGAAGGCCTTTATTAACCCCCTGGAGCCATGTGGATTACATTTATAATGGATGGATGCACTTTTTGGGCTTCAAATTTTGAGCTGTCATTTACTGCCATTTATAATGCTTGGAAGAGCCAGGACATTTTTTTTTATATAATTCTGATTGTATTCGTCTGAAGGAAAAATGTCATATACACCTAGAATGGCTTGAGGGTGAGTAAATTATGGGATAATTTAAATTTTTGGGTGAACTATCCCTTTAAAAATAGTTAAAAACTGACTAAAATTTAAGATAACCTTTAATATATAATGTAATTTATTCCTGTGGTGGCAAAGCAGAATTTTCAGCACTCATTACTTCAGTCTTCAGTTTGACAAAGTCCTTTTAGAATTTAAAATCTTCTGTTACACTATGAAAGTTTTTTTTTTAATTTTTTTTTTATCAATTTAATGCATCTTTGGCCCTGTTTATACCTGGTATTAAGATGCGTTTTGGTCGATAGGATGACAAGTGGACGAGGGAGACGCATTCATGTTTACACCTGGTATTTTAATCCCTCTCTTTTGTCCACTTTCAACCACTTCTGCCCTGATTTCTTTAAGGGGAGGGGTCTATGGGTGGGTAAATGTATGGGTTTTTTAAAGATCTTTTGATGTAATAGACAAAATAAGCTTACACAATTTACATATGATGTGCCCGGAGACAACGAAAAAAAAAAAAAGGAGAGCATCAGCTTTCGTTTTTTGCTTTGATAGCTGCAAGACCACGCCTAAAGATGTGAGTGCGTGTTAGATCATCAGGAATAGTGAGAACAATTCTGCTTGGTACGTTTTTCGTCTTCAAACTAAACTTGGGCCGACAAAGTTTATATCCTGTCTAGCTAGTGTGCTTCCAATAATGTTTACGCATTTAGTCAGTAGGTGGAGTAGGTGGTCTTTTGTGGCTTTTAGAATGCATTCGACCACATGAGCGTCTACACTACAAAAGCAATCCAGTCGAATGTGTTTCGACTACCTCTGCAAGTGGTCAAGCTCAAAATGTTTTGGACCCCTTTTACACTTGTATTTAGCGTCGTCCACTTGTGAGCCGATCGACCAAAACCCTTCTTAATACCAGGTGTAAACAGGGCCCTTGCTAAATAAAAGCATTAATAACCTAGTGACTAAACCTAAACTTTTGAACAGTAGTGTATATGAAGTAATAAAGAGATTGCATGGCTGATTCTGTGGCAGTAACAGATTTTTTTTCTTCAGCGTTCCAAAACATGAACTCAAAGAGAAAAGCAGAAACATGGAAGCGAAACAGGAGACAGTTGGTAAGGGTTTCCTCTTGACCCAATACTGCCCTGCACATAGTGGGTGGGTACAGATAGATTTGTGTTGCATGAAGTTATTGTGAAATCAGTGTGTTCTTAATATGGCAGTTGATGATTATAAAAGTAGTGTGGGAGGGTTAGGATGTAGTCTTGTGTAATCCGTTATATTCTCTATCTCACAACTTTTTGTGTTAGGTCAAGTAGAATAGAATACAAAGAGGTTTGTCTGAATTGAAGGCATCTTTTTCAGGCCTTCTCCACTGTTGGAACCCCTGACTACATCGCCCCAGAAGTCTTTATGCAAAATGGGTATAACAAGCTCTGTGATTGGTGGAGTTTGGGCGTCATTATGTATGAAATGCTGATCGGTGAGTTGATTTTTTTGTCTGTAAATAAAGTATTTTTGTTTATTTTGTTTTAGCTAAAGTGTTTATGTGGGTGGTTTCAGGTTACCCTCCATTTTGTTCCGAGACACCTCAGGAAACGTATAGGAAAGTGATGAACTGGCGGGAAACTTTGACCTTTCCACCTGAAGTCCCAATTTCAGAGAAGGCCAAGGATCTGATCCTCAGGTTCAGCTCTCTCGCTGCTTATAATTCTCCTTCTTCCCCTTTTTATTGGGCTTTATTTTCATATTTTTGCTGTGATTATTTGCCTTTATTTTATACTCTTAGCTAGTGTTGTCACAATACCAAAATTATGACTTAGATACGATACCAGACTAAAATACCTCGATACGATACTGAATCCATACCAAAAAACAAAAAACAGTAAAAGTAATTGAATATGACAGAACTTACTATTCATTGTTTTATAATTTTTTTGAACTAAAAACTCACTTGAAAAGCATGTTCCTGCCCTGCTTTTTGACCATTCCCTCCTCTTATTGCAGTAATAATTCCATGCCAGTGTGAACATCCTTTGTTGTGTAACAATCACATTGTTTGCATGTTTGCAACAATCACATTATCAATCATGTTAACATTCACTAACCTTTCACTATGCTGAACAGTTTGGGATGACCAATATCTTATTTCATGATACGAGTCATTTTTGTAACGAGTAATTGTAATTTTATAATTACAATATAGATATTTAATTTTATATTTGTTTTTAAAAATAAGCAAAAATGCAAATGACAAACAATATGATGAGAACAGTGCTTTATTTTTCAGCTACACAGGGTTCCCATGCTTCTTTAAAGTCCTTGAAATTCAAGGACTGGAAAGTACTTGAAAACAAACATAGGTCCTTGAAAGTGCTTCTATTAAGCATGAACTACATTTTGTTGGAGTAGCATGGTGCTATTACAAAAATCGGCCTTTATGCACTACCAAAGCCAGAACAAACCAGCGCTACTGATTGGAGAGGAAGTGGAAAAACCTGAAAAAATGCTGCATGAGTGGATGGGTTGTAATCACGTGCAGGCAGCTCTGCATAATGAGCGCATAACGGGCCGCTTTTTAACTAGCTTAGTGCCAGGGAAGTGCAAATTCAGTGACACTTGGCTCAGTGTTGAGCTAAATAAAAATTGGTTTATCAAAGTTCCAACGAATAACGCTTAATAAAGTAGTTTATAAGCGCAATGCTCCTTTGTTGACAGAGGTTACCGGGGAAACCAATATATTTCTGCTGTTCCATAAGCGCCATCTACTGTCAAAGAGTGAAATTGCATTTTCATCGCGTCAGTTGGTTTGTTCAGACTAATGCATATCAACCAAGGGGGTAATCCAGCACCTGGAAAGCGTACCTTCCATAGGGGCAGCCATTGCTAACCAAGCCATCACCTGCTGTTAGCATTCCATTGACTCCCATTCATTTTGGTGTCATTTTGACAGCGAATAACTTTACATCTGAGGCGTTTAAAGACTCAATTTGTCCATTGTTTATTTCTAAAGAAACACGACAATGTATAAAAGGCTCCATTACCTTCTATCTTACACTATCGCCCCGTAGAAGCCGTTTTTGTAAAAATAGGCTAACGATTGCATCATAACTACGCGACTCTGTCGCACAGTAGAGAAATTACTGTATAGACCCGTATAGACAGGAAGAGAAGCTCGCAGGCAATCTGGCGTAAAATTTTAAAATAAATAAATACTATGCAAAATGACAAAATAATTAATCAGAATACATACCAAAAGTTGCTCCTGCTCACACTCTCCGTCTCTGCAAGATTCGGTGATTCAGATTTCACTTTGCACAACTACTAGAAGACTTACAACTGTCAGACAGGTTTCTCACGTCACATCTACGTCGTCAAGCTCGACGTACGCTCAGCCATCAGGAAGTGAGTGCTTCTAATTGACTTCACTTTTCTCCATTGAAGTCTATGGGGTCGCTGTGTCAATTTCTTTTACTGTCTATGATATCAACCCATATTTTTACACCGCTTACACACAGTTGTAAATATTAATTGGTGGATCGATGAGAAGCTAATGTGCTTTTAAAAAATGTAGAATAATAATATATCTAGAATATTAAGTATCATATTTTAAATTAATACATATAATTTAGATTCTTCAAGTAATGTCTTAAAGGCTGAAATGTGATGTTTTTATAAGACTTGTTTTTGTCAAGTTATTATCTGAACTGTAAAGTTGTTTAAGTTTTTGAAATACTTCAAAAAGTTTTTTTTACATTCATTTTATGGTTTAGGATGTTTCATTAGACACTGATCTCACCCTGTGCAGGTCTTAATGTCTTAAAAGCCTTTAAATTTATTTTTAAAAAGGTACCATGTACAGGTGATTGATAAATAAGTTTGCATATTTTTAATGCCTGAAGGATAAAGTAAAATATCAGGAAATTATTTTTGAAGCGAACTAATCCTCTAACAATAAACTTTTCCATATCTTTTCATTTAATTGGAAAATTCATATATACAATATCATCTCAATATTTTGGTGTTTTAATTAAGTAATGATTCATAAAAACACATCCAATTTCTTACTCAGCTCTGTATTTGTTCACTAAAGACATACCCGACTGGGTTTACCTGAATACTCGCCAATACGTGCATTTTTACATATTTTTGACCATTCAAACCCAATAATCTGCAAAAGAGAACTGAATCACGATCGCGATTGCGCGCGCTTCAGGTCAGAGTCCGGCAGTGAAAACGTTATTTTCTCATGCATGCATGTATCTGTTGCTTTCTTTGACTGTTCCGCTTCCGTTGTTTAGTGAACGGTTAAAGCAGAGCTCTGCACACATGTCCTGACTTCTGCTGTCACACATCGATGTAAATTTAAGAAATACTGCTCTTTTTTTTTTTTTTTTTTTGTGCTTTCTTAAAAAGTACCGATACTAATAAAATTTCATATCATACCATTTTTAATAGCAGGGTATTGCAATATTTTTCTAGTACCGGTATATCATGCAACACTGGAACTTTTGTCTCTTCTCTCATCCCAGTGCATTTTGCTTTCATTAACCATGATGCTAATCTACATTTTGAGACATGGTTAATTTTGATCTTTTTATCTTTCTTTTTTTTTTTTCCTTCAGTGTTTACCTGATGTTCTGTTGTTTTCCACTAGGTTCTGTTGTGAGAGTGAGCTCAGGATTGGAGCCACTGGAGTGGAGGAGATCAAGACTAACCCTTTCTTTGAGGGGGTGGACTATGACCATATCAGGTATACTGTCATCTAATGTAGACAAACACACAGATTAAATTAGATTAGAAATTAGATATTGAAACGTTATTTTCGGTTCATTACTTCTGGTTCACGCAGTGTGCATTTTTAATCTGCAATTTCTATGCCTACAATTTGCATACCATGCACATTTTACAATACCATTAGAAAATGAATTTATTTAAGAATGGTAAGAGAGTAGTATGGATGTATTCAATTCAGAACACAGCTGATGTTTTTTCTTCTCTAGGGAGAGACCAGCGGCTATTCCAATTGAGATCAAAAGCATTGACGACACCTCCAACTTTGACGAGTTCCCTGATTCAGACATCCTCCAGCCTTCAGGTGCATTTTTAGTCCCTTTAGTTAGGCATAATTTTATGGGTTATGTATTTCCAAACTATATAATAACATTACTCCCTCACTTCCTCTCTCTGTCTCTCTAAAGCCCCTCCTGTGTCCAACCACACTGAGGCAGATCTGAAGAGTAAAGACTGGGTGTTCATCAACTACACCTACAAGCGATTTGAGGGGCTGACCGCACGAGGAGGCATCCCATCGTACATGAAAACTGGGAAAAGATAGGCTTCGATGGGACTTGATGACATGCTGCACTCTTGCAGTGGTTGTTTTTCCATAAGGAGAAGTTCTCCATCGCTGCTCCTTGCATCTGAAGGATCTTGCATCATCCGTTTCCTGTTTTGATTCAGTTGACCATGACTCATTAATGGATGTGGACTCCACCCACACTCAATCCGTTCAGAGTCATACCTAAGGGCTTCTTTTCCTCGAACACTCAAAATGTACTCACTTCACCCTTTTTTCTTTTTTTCCTTCTTAAGGATTTAAGATTTGAGGTAATCTTTCAGGTTGCCAGTTTTTGTACATTTTGAAATGGAGATATTTTTAGAACACTGACACTGGTTAAAAAAAAAAAGGGCTTGAATGGAAGCTAGTTAGATCTCCTCCAACCATAATTGATTTGAACTGCATTAGCACTGGTGGATCATTAAATTACCATTTCGAAGAAAAAGCTTTTGTGGTAAAATCCCCATCTCAGCCTTTTTCCTGTCCACATCTTAAAGATTGAAAACTTCCCTAGTTTTAATGAAGATGGATTTTTTGAAAATCCATTCTTTTAAAGACATTACTTTCCTCTGTTTCCTGGAAATTCCTTCTCTTCTTATGCTCACCATCTATGATCTCCGAGACAATGGCAAAACACGGGGCCCAGTCAGTCGGATCTGAATGTGATTTCATACGAACCCCCAAAGCTGCAGATGTTGCCTTGCCCTCGGATCCTACTTATACCAGCAGAAACATAACGAATGCATTTGCCAATCAAACCAAATTGTTCATCAACTGCATATCAGGAAACTTCACCAGCTCATGTCAACAACCAAGCAAACTCTACAGACCAGCATCTTTTTTATATAATGGGTAGTTTCAGCCACTGACTGATTCAGAAGTTGCTTGGTGCTAATGCTATTGTTTTTCTTAATAAAGGGGCACATTGCTGAAGTTTGGGGAACAAAGCGACATTTCTTGCATCTTGAGGAGAATAGCAACACACTTCAGGGATTTGAATTTGATCGAGTCTTCCATTTTGTGGGGATGAAATGTTCAATGCAAATTTTGTATACTACCAAAGAGATGCCACTTTTAATCAGCTTTACGGGGTTGAATCTCGACGTTGTTTTAGCATTAATTAGCAAGCTTATACTTTGTCTTAAGCAGCTAGCAACTTAACTCGTAGCAAAATATTAATTCCGTATGGTTCCATTCAGTCTGCATTACTGAAGCTGCTTGTACCAGCATGTTGCTCGTGATGGCTGACTTTGTACAAATCAAACAAGAGTGGAAGAATGGTTTTTAGTGTGTGTGAAATTCGCAGTCAGTGAATGACCCATATGTCGTCTTTCTGTGACCAAATTGAATGTATCTTGAAGATTAAAAGAGGCTTTCAGAAGATGCATTCACTTAGAATCGGCTGCTCAAGAATGACCTGAGATTCGCATAAATGCTTAAGTGAATGATTTGGTGTCTAGATTTTATGCTGCGCACAGCATGACAAAGGTTTTGTATGTGGAATTGCTTGTTGATAGATGTCGAGCTCAGCAGCCAGTGAACACAATATACTGCTTGGGTAATATGTCAAATAACATTACTGTATCCCAGAATGCTAAAAATGATATGGAAAGTAGCATGAAATTGTTTGAATGGTGCATTTTTTTTTTATCCTTAGAGCAATATGTGACCGTCTTTGGTCTGGATGTATTATTATTATTTTTTTTGTTTGTTTGTGTATATTAGTTATGGCTGGAGATTTTTCATGCTCTCTGTCTGAGCGTTGTTCTGTTGCATGTTTTCACGTTTGCTGGACAAGTCAAAGAGCTATGAATGAGTTTGTGAAGTTTCATGCTGCTTTCTTTGTTCCCCTTATTCTAGTATCAAGAATATGTAGGGGTGATTTCATGGTTATTGCTTATGAATGATGGCTTGGTGGAATTATACACTGTCTCCAGGAAGCAGATCACAGGCTGGACTGCTTTGTATCTCTTGTTGCTGTATCTCACATGCTGAAAATGATCATGAAGATCATGATCATAAAGAGTTTTTTTTTTTTTTTTTTTTTTTTTTTTTTTAAATTCTCACTTGTTTTTCTGTAGGTTTCTTGCTTGCATCCTTGTCCTGCAGTGAGGACGTTCTCTTTGAATCAGGAAAAAATACTTTTTTTCTTAAAGATGAACAATGCACCTTTTGCTAGTTGTAATGTCTTGTATATTTAAAGTATATACACACACACACACACACACACACACTTGTCAAGTTGTTATACACACTGAATGACTGTTCTGTTGTTTGCCTGCAAGAGAGTTTGTAATTCTTTCAGCAACTTTTCACACCTAACCAGATGTAGACTAGTCTTAAGATTTTTGGGGTCTATATTTACTTGCTTAGAGCTGAAGAAATAATTACACCAATGTGTATAAAGGCGTTTATTCAAACTGGCGCTAGTGTGCACCCGTGCAGGAGAGCCCAGATTTATTGCTGTTCATCCAGATCACAAATGTGTATCAAATGGAAAGCATGCATTCCTGCTTCTGAAGGGTTTGTGAACACGGCTCCTGGTTTTACTGATGTCACATTCTGCTGTGGGAGGTGGGCATTTGTCCTCTCCCTGCCTTAAATTTGAGTTGTAGAGTGTTTGTGGATTTTTCCTATGCTCACAGAGCACCTTTCACTGGTTTATTTGTCTGATAGAGAGTTTGTTTTTGAGGTGTGGGCACACTTTAACCTGTAAAACGTCCTGAATAAAACACCAGTTCATTTACTTGTGTGTGTGAGACTCTTCTGTTCCTTCTTTCCACCTTATTAGTGGTACATGCTAAGACCTATTTTTTTTTTTCTCTCTCTGTTGGGAATTTTTAAACTCCTAACCCTAGGTATTAAACTTCAGCATGTAGCTCGTCCTACATGTTTGAGATGCAGACCTGAATAATAACTTTGCTTACTTTCCTAAGCTATCAAACTTCCCACAAGCTTAAATGGAAAGACAGACCCAGACCATATCTATCTTTTGACTTGAGCCATTAAGTCACTCTATAGCATCATGCTTATGAACCACTCAAAACACCTTAGCAACTGCATAGTAACGATCTGGCATGTTGGCAGCTTTTGCAAGGGCAAACACCATTTTTTTTCAAAGTGTAAAAGTAGATGTATGCATTTATTTTTATTTTTAAACTGTATATGTGTAAAGATTTATGTCAACTAGGGGACATAGTTCTTGAAATTGATGTTATTCTGAAAAAATCCCTATAAAAACATGATAGATGGAATATACAGACACACGTGTATATATTTGAAAATATTTAATAAATATTTGCATGTATATACTGTATATATATATTTATATCATTTACATTTTATATATATATATATATATATATATATATATATATATATAAATAAATAAAAATTATATAGAAATATAAAAAAATATATTATACACAGTACACACATATGTAAACACAAACTTTTTATTTTGGATGGAATTGCGATTAATCGATTTGACAGCACTAATATTTAACACTATCACTATGAAAACGTGTCAAATGTATAACATATAAACTGATATACCTGTATATGTATATAAACCTTTTTTAGTGAAGAATGAAAATTGTCATGGTTAATTCTATTGAATTATTTTAGTCTTAACCAATTGGGGGCCTCGGAGTCGACCACAGCTGTAATGTATGTGTTGCTCTTAAAGTTGGGCTGCTTTAAGTACAAGTTAAGGAACTTAGCTTCATTTACTGGGATCAAAATTAAGAACCTGTGACCACTTGAACCCATGGTTGAAGTGATCTGTTTGTCCCTTTGAACACAAATGTGGATGCGAATCCTTTGTAAACAGTTCATTAACAGCTCTGCTCTATAAATAGTACACCATAGTTTGAACATGTTTTTCAATCCCATGCGTTTGTGACATGGTCGAATTCATTCTTAACACATCTATTAATCAGTGACTTAGTAAACTATGATTAAAAAAATGAAATCTGGGAATTCATTTTACTTTTTAATCATTCAAATGTTGTCCTGGGAAAGTTGAGCTGTTCTGGGTCTTCTCCAGTATAAACTCCACAAGAGCAAAAAGGTGACCGCCGACATTACAGCAGATATAGACACGCTTATCAACGTCATGTTTCGGGCAGAGCTGCTGGGATACATGTGTCCTGTGGTAGTGATGTTAGAAAACAGGCTCACAGGGCCTTCCCAATGAATCAGACCTTTAGTAAAGTCTAACCTCAGTTCATTGGAAGATAACACCTTTACCCCTTTATACATTCTCTTCACTCTTCGTTTGCCCGTGTCCAGTACGTCACAGCGGTATGTCCCAGAATCCTCTTCTCTGAGAGGGTCTAGCACCACCTTGTCCAGTCTGAGGGCTTCATAGCGGGTGAATAACGAGTCATCAGAGGTGATGACTCCACGAGCGAAGCGCCAAGACACCACAAAGGCAAAGCTGCCCATGGCTTCCATCACTTCCTCTAAGCAGTCAAGCACCAGACGCTGACCGGCAGTTGCTGTTTGGGTCTTCAGTCCACACTGCCAGGTGTCTAGGCAGCGGATGGTCCTCAACTTACAGGAAGTTTTGAAGATGTTTCCGGTCCCCCTGATAGGGCAGAGCTCTTGAGTTCGGAGACCAAGCCCACAGGTGGCACTGCAGGGAAAGCTGCGTTTGATGACCCAGGTATTGATATTCTCTAGTTCTTCCAGCTCGGCTTTGATTAAAGTGCTACACCAGCTGGGGGAGTGCAGGAGAGTGCAGTACAGCAACACCAGCCAAAGTGCTGAGCGAGCCATTGTAACTTTAGACATAGAAGAGGAGCAGTGACCAGCCAAGCTGTCAGAAGATGTTCAGAATGAGAATCTATAAGACCATATGTGTATTAATAAATTATTCTAATTCTTTTTAAAATTCATTTTAAAGGGATAGTTCACCCAAAAAATGTTTGTCATCATTTACCACAAGCAGATCTCGGCAGCCATTGACTACCATGGTGGGGGGGGGGGAAGAATACTATGGTAGTCAATGGCTGCCTAGATCTGCTTGGTTACAAACATTCTTCCAAATATCTTCCTTTGTCTTCAACAAAAGAAAGAATTTCATACAGGTTTGGAACAACTTGAGTGTGAGTAACGTTAAATGGTGAAAGAATTCAAATTTGTGGGTAAACTATCCCTTTAATAACTGTATATAATTATTTTTATACACATATCATACATATACTTTATTTATATTATTAAATTGTATGTAAATTGTATGTATGTATTTATTTTTATAAATTTTTAAAAACACCTTTGCACACATAAATTAAATTATTAAATTATCCCAATTAATTTATTTAGTTATTTATTTATTTATTCATTTCTTCTCTTTTTTTGTTTTTAGCACACCTGAATTTTAGGCCTAAACTCATCCATTTTCAATGAGGAATCGCCTTTATCAGAATATTTATGTTCTAAACTGGTATTTTGCACTTATTATGATGTGGTGAAATGCATTTAATATTTGTAGTGATCGTTCAAAACAAAAATAGGTTTGTCTTACCTTCGTTGGTGTGTTCAAATTTTTTTTTTAACGTCATATAACTCTGTTCATCAGTTGCGCCTATCACTTGTGCTTGAAATAACGGAGGTAAGCGCGTGCTTAAAATAGATTTGCTACAACGGTCGGCTAAAACGTCTATTTATTTGTTTTTGTTTAAAATAATCGTTTTTTTTTTTTTTTTAATGTATTTATTTACAACGTTTGTATTCCATCTTGCCACAAGATGGCGCTCGGTCTCACAGAACGTATGCAGTGTGATTAAATATGTACGTTACGGGTGCAGTTGTCGTAAAATAAGTAAACTGTTGATTTTATCATCTGCGTGTCATTTATATTCGTTTAAGTTACTGTTAAACAATTATATTTAAGTTATGTAAAAGCAAGTGGCTACTATGTAAGCTACTCAAGCCAAGTAAAGGCTTGACCAGCGGTTATTGACACCTCTCAAATGTCAGACAGCTATGAAATGCCTAGAGCTGAAAGACTCCTGCGGGGTAATAGTGATTCAAACCAGGCCAACGAGTCAATTCTTACCCTTTACGTTTTGCCCATTCATTTGGTGGAGTCTGGTGGTTTGGTGGCCAAATATGTTAGTGTGTGTGAGAGATAGAGAACTGTACTCTTGGTTTTAGTCTTTGTGATGGTGTAAACAGGATGTGGATAAGCTCTGATGGCTGTTTGTCATGCTGAGGAAGCATCACCTCAAGGGCGCAGACTGTACAAACAAAACCTTGACTGTCTTCTGTGCATCAGAACAAACAAACTATCATTTACTCACCCTTGTGTCATTCCAAACCTGTATGACTTTCTTTCTTCTGCAAAACAAAATAAAATAGGAAATTCTGAAGAATCCTGGTAACCAAACACTTTTGGTGACCATTTACTTCCATTGTATAGAAAAAAAGAAAAACAACACAGAGAAAATGAATTAATTTTACAGGTGTGGAACGACATGAGACAGAATTGGACAGAATTTTCATTTTCGTGTGAACTTTCCATTTAAACTGCAGGGATACCACATTCCATGTAGACGGTGAAACATTTTATTGCATTTTCTTGGACATTCAAAATTGATTTGCCAAATTGATGGACACTGCTGTCCATCACCAATTATTAAATGAATGATTCAATTAAACAGATATTGTTCATGGACACTTTTAAGAATCTATTATATGCACTTTATTTTTGTTTATAGAAGTGTTTTGAGTTGCGTCTGAATTTGCTTGCTATCTGAGTAGGTACTTGTTTTGAATAAGTTCTTGCTTCACAGCTGTCAAAACACATTCTACATTCACATTTCGTACATTCTAGATACTATGAATGTGTGTAGTATGAATGTAATCTTGACCTAATACTACATGCATCATGTTTTCATTTTTAATGTGACCTACAGTTCCAGCGTCAGTTGCATCGCTACACAGCCATTTACAACTCTTCCTCCAACTCCCTCTGGCCCTATAGGGTAGTAAAGTGCCCATTAGATGCACACTTTAGAATCTCATAGGTCATCCAGGTACATTTTGATAACTATTTAATGAATATTGTCAATTCAGACATACTCTTTTCACATACTGTTTTTGTTGTTGTTGCCTATACTAGTAGAGAAGTATGCATATTTGAAGGCAGCCTTAAAGGGATAATTCACCCAAATTCTGGCTGAATTCGGAATCACATAGCCTATTAGTATACTCTTACTACTTCTGCCACAGAAAGATGTGGTAAAAGTAGTAGGATTAGTATAGTATGCGGTTCTGAATTCAGCATCTGTCTTCATTTACTCATGTTGTTCCAAACCTGTATAAGTTTCTTTCTTTCTGCTGGACACAAAATATGATATTTTAAAGAATTTTGGTAATCAAACCGTTGACGGTAGCCACTGACTTCATTAGTATTTTTTCCTACTATGGAAGTCAATAGCAGAAGAAATGATGACAAAATTTTCATTTTTGGGTGAACTATCCCTTTAAAATCGGCATGAAATGGAAGTTGCAATAGTTTTTTCTTGCCTGTGATGTATATCAGAGGGAAATGGCATTTTGAACAAGAAAAAATGTAGGGCGGGACTTGATTTTGTCGTTTGGGAATTGATTGGATGGTTGGATCATCATGTGTCATGCATCAGGCACTTTTGCCTATGTTTTTTTTTTAATTACTGTGAATTCGGACATAGGCCTACTTCTTTTGTCACATACTGTCACATACTTTGTAGGGAAGTATGCGATTTCAGATGCAGCCGTATAGCTGGCCCTTATTTGTCCCCATAGTAGGCCTACCAGTGGATAATTAGGTTTATTACTGACACCTGTTGGCCTGGATGCAAGAAGTTTGTTTAGTAACCGCTGCGGTTTCATACTATAACGGTTGGAATAATTCCTAACTTTTTTCATTTGATGTTGGTGTTTTGTGCAGGTATGCTAGTCATTTGATATCAACATGGCGGTGCCCATGAAGTGGCGACCCGCTCCATGTAGAATATATAGGCTATTTTAACTAGAACTATTTTTCTAAAATATATGATCCAGAGTTAGTGAAAATAAATTTAACAATACATTCCAAAAGTGCTATTCATTTTTATTTTTGTGAAAGAAACTGTATTCACATAACACATCAAGATCGGAAGGGATTATCAGTTCATTGAAACTGAAGACGTACGTGATTGTTCAAGCGCTGCAACTTGCAGACGGTCCCTCATTGGCAGACTCGCTTCTCTCTACAGCTCCCACAACCGTCTCACTTTTCGTGTAGTGCACACTGAGCACTTGTGAACTCGCTACTTCGGCGTTTTCTGCACGGTTTTGCCAGTGATTTCAGGGTTAATGGTAATTTCACGTGCACTCCCAGTTTCCACATCATTTGGCTCCTCTGGCCACTTTCTTCATTTATACTGCAGGCACCCGGTGGGCTACTTCTGATTTACCTTTTAAACGGAAAGTGTTTTTTTAATGAGGTGCAAATTGCCTTGCTACTGACTTCGATGTTGCGCGTTGCTACTTTTACAGAAGTTTCTTCAGTTTCAATATAACATTTTTCCCTGCCGCATCCTGTCGCGAGGTTGCGAGCAGTGCGCGACGGATTAAATGGATTAATTACCACATCTTCACCTTAATTTTCAAACAACTGGCATATATATTTTTGTTTGTTTGTTTGGAGGTGCTTCTCTCAAAGCGGTTTTAAAAATGAGCGAAATAAACACCGAGGAGGACAGTCAACAAGAAAACTGGGATCTAAGCAGCAAGGACTCGGACCGTCAATTTCGTCTGAGACTGTGCGTTTTAAATGAGATATTGAACACCGAACGGGATTACGTGAGAAATTTGGCATTTCTACAGTCGGTAAGTACTGGGTTCAATCCAAACTCTCTGAGTGTTGCAGTTTGAGCACCCATGTGCCTGGTTACATGTTGCAGTCGCGCGGTTATTGTTACAGTCTCGTTTACAGGCTCATAAACTGGAGATAACGGGCACCGGTGAAGCTGTCAAGCTGTGTTTAAGTCACTGTACTGTCGTCAAGAAAGAGGAAGAGGGAGAATGCGTAAAACATGCAGCCTTTCTAAAACAACTTGTGTGGGCTAGGTAATTTTTTAGTCACAAATAACAAACAAAACATAAAGCACAGGGACTTGGGGGGGGGGGGGGGAGGAATCTCAGATGATGCTTTGCAAGGACGTCAATGTTGTTTCTCCAGTGGGTGTTTTAACTCGGTGTTTCCCAATGTTTTTTTGCCTTTATTTACCCATACAGACCCACCAATAAGGCTCACCTTCCATCATTAATTTTTATTAAATGCACTTTGAAACACACAACTTAAAATGGCTCTTATTTTGTTTCTAACTTGCATACAACATGCATTACATATATTGTTTTCTTTCTTTAGAAAGGAGTTGAAAATCATATTAATCATAATTAGCTATCTAATTTTATGTTCCCATAATTTTTTTGGTTTAAAGCAAAGCCAAATCGATATTATGTGCTACCTTGAACTTTCTTACACATAAGCTACCTCTGATTGGGAATCACTGTTTTACAGTTTATTGGGTTATCATATCGGTTGTACTTTTCTGTTCTTCAATTTTTTAGAGATGACTCTGAAGTGTGAACACTCTCAAATCGAGAAACAAGAGTCTGACACTTTTACTGCCTTTTTCAAGTAATTCAAAACAAGCTCTGACTTAAACTAGTGTATTTCCTGGTCATGTGCCATTTCCTTTTATAAGCTCTGCCTCATAAAAACAGCAGCGACTCATGTGAGAGATGGGATTTTCAGGTCTTCAGGGCAATAGCTAGTAAAACCCCCTGTAACTTTCGAAAACACGTGTTTTCGTTTGTTCTTTTGATAAGACTGGGTTGTGCTCATCAGCATACAATCCCGCTCAGCCCAGAGCATGTTGTCCTAGTGAAACCCCTCTTGGAGCATCACTGACCCTGTACTGATAAAATATGTAAAGTAAGTAAAAAGTAAATACAGAAAGTGTTTGAAATCTCCAGATAGTGATTTGGCATACTTGACAAGTGTTTTCTTGCTCTGATTAGCATCAGATCATGACATAGCTTGCCTGGATTAGAGAATAGACCATCACAAACCCATTCATATTCCAACCTTCCTACATAGTTTAGGGTTTTAAAACTAGTTTAGCTTTGGTAAACCACGTTATTCAGGGTTTTTTTTGTACATTTCTCACATTCCACACCAGCACATTTTCCACACCAGCAAAACCTCTTGATCCTGGGATAAATTTAACAGGATCAAAGGAACTGGAGAGGTTTTACAAACATGCCAATGAGGGGTAAGCAGCCTTACAGTTATTAAACCAGTTTTATAACAATCCTTCATAATCATATTGGCCTGTTAAGCTGCTGGAGTACAGTGGCTTTGTGAGAAAGCTGCCAATTGATGACGTCAAGCCTGCTGTGGCAGTTAAAGATTTAAGTGAAAGACACTCTTGGCGGTTTTCTGAAAGAGGATGGGTTCACTTGTCCTAGTTATTGTTCTTTCTCTGCATATGGGAAGAATCATAGGCCCCTCTCATCTGCTGAGTCTCAGAGGGTTTCATCTCCCCAGCGGTGCGTCTGATGTTATCTGATCTGGAAGCATTAAGTGAAGCGGGACCAATCAAATTAGTCCCTGCAGATGCACCTGACGGCCTCTCGTCAAGATGTGTTGACGCAGGTGAAGCGAAGCGGACAGTGGTGCATCAGGTGAAAGGGAGAGGAAAGCACTTTGTCATCCAGCATCTCTGACTTTCCAAGGGCCTCTGTGTGAAAAACAAGGCTGTGCTTGAGATCAATATCAAAGACGTCTGCCTTTCAACTCATGGCTGGCATGCTAGGTGGTCTTTATGTTCTTTTGTCAGCACACACTGTCATGCCAAACATCACTGGCTGCCACACTCTAGGGAGACTGATAATTGCCTCATGAATTTGTTTAGATATTTCTGTATGATACCCAGATAACTTTTATTAGACCAAAACGTTTCAGGACTGCGACTTTGTCGCTCCCTGGATGGCTCTTTTTGCATTTGTTTATCTGTGGAATTCCACAAGGACACTCAGATATGACAAAAGGATAATGTTTTAAAGGAATAAACCAGGCTGTAATTTCATTAAGCCTGGCAGAACCAGAGATTCCCATAAGAAGCTTTATTAGGCCCAATTTTTTTACATCTTTTCTGTTGCATTTTGAATTTTTCATCAGAGATGACAAAAACGTGTGAAGGATTAAGAGTTAGGGTTTGGAAAAACATTCTAACCAACACATTGAAAATGTCCACTTTAATGGCACATTTTGTAATACTGTCCAATGAAAGTCCATTTTACATCTACTTCAAGTGGCACATGGGGGAGGGGGTGTGTCTTAAACATTTAGGCAAAAGTTCCGATGGTATTGGCAAATGCTTTCTGCATTTTAAAAGTTGCATTTAAAATTAATTTATTTATAATTTATTATTTCTTTAACATTTTAAACCATGAATTAAATGTTTTAAATGTATTTGCTTATTTAAAGATATTTATTTGTTTTATTGTTAGGCAGTTTTAAATGTCTATTCATTTGTCCATTCAAAATTGCATTTATATACATTGTTATATTTGTTCATTAAATACATTTTTATATTTGTATTATTAAATTAATAATTTATTATTGCAACATTTTATTTTTAAGTGGGACTCTATAAAATAGTGCAGAAAATAGTAGAAATTTGCGGTCAGTAAGATCTTTAAATGTTTTTGAAAAAAGTCTCTTCTCACCAATGCTGCATTTATTTAAACAAAAAACAGTGATATTGTCAAATATTATTGCAATTTAAAACAACTATTTTCTTTTTTAATATATTTTAAAATGTAATTTATACCTGTGATGGCAAGGTTGAATTTCCAGCATCATTACTTCAGTCTTCAGTGTCACATGATCCTTCAGAAATCATTGTAATATGATGATTTGCTGCTCAAAAACATTTCTTATTATCACAGTTGTGCTGCTTAATAATTTTGTGGAAACCATGATACATTTTCTTCAGGATTCTTTGACAAATAGAAAGTAAAAAAATAAAATAAAATAAAAAGTACGGTAGTGCAAATATTCATAAAGCATAGGTGGCAATTGCAATAAGACTTTTTAAATTATTATTATTATTTTTATTATTATTCATCTGAAGGCAAAAAAAAAGTAAGCTTTTGTTGCACCGAGCATGTCAATATATTTGTCTGTAGCAGAGCCCAATATAGTAAATCCTTTATAGCAATGTCACATTTGACATTTGACATTTTAAACCATCAAGATAGTAACCCTATTGCAAGGAAAGTTTCCCTGGAGCAACCTGAGGGTTAAATGTCTTGCTCGGGGGCAAAAAAGTAGAAGCTTGTGATTCAATTAACTTTTCAGTTCCTAAATGTAAGAGCCTCAGTGTTTGCATATGACAGAGGATCCGTTTCCTGTGTTGGGTTGGGACTGTGCCCCCTCTGATGTCTGTACTGCCAGTCCAGCTGTTTATAGTTTGTGTGCCCCAGCTGGGCTCCTAAGGACAAGAAGACTGTTCACCCAAACAGGATGACATGTATGTATGGAGGAGCAAGGGGGAGGAAGTCAACCTGGTGCTTCCTGCTTGCCGATGATGTCTCTGTCTGAGTCCTTGCAGGAGGGAAGCATAAGCATAGGCTTTCTGGGTTATAAATAGTTTTATAGAACTGATCTGCACCGCAGTGTCACTCACAACCAGCTACCCAGCAGCCATATGGCTCGGCGGGGTACAGCTCTGCACCCGCCAAACTATGGAAAGAATCCTCAGCTTAAATAAACTACTTCATTTTATATTTTATGTGTAAACTCTATGTGTAGGGCATTTGCAAACCACGCCCCCCCCCCCCCCCCCCCCCCCTCCCCCCAAACGATCTACGGTGACCCCCACCCACTCCCCTTCTCGCTGAACGCGAGCGAATTCGATAGTAAAAGCGTTGCCCTTGCAACGGTTCTGGTCCAATATACTGCCAAGGTAGATATATTGGCCTATATTTGGCATTTTCATTACTGGCATTGACCAATACGTTTTTTTGTTTGGCCGATGTGTCAGCATTTATTTTGACAGCATGCAAGACTTTTATTTTGACAGTGATGAGAACGCCAGCGCCTGAGCGTCATTGCTCACATTCTATATCTTTATTAGTTTACTGTCTCTGTTTAACAGTTTTTAACAGTCTAATAAATAAAAAATGTGTGTGTACTGTAATGGTCGGCCCTTGCAAATTGTACGCAGACAGTAAAATTCACCTGTCACTGGGCACACATGTTCGACAAACTAAATTCTTGGTTGAAAACGATGCTGCGCTATGTCCAATTTGCATATTCATGTCATATCACTGTGCTGTATATAAAATTAGCACAAACGTGTCTTTTTTTTTTACAATTTCTTTGTTGGAAAGTAAAATTGTATGATTCAGAAGGCTGATTGCCGAAACATTTGATCTTGATTTATATGTGCTTTGTTGCTAATAATAAAATACTAATAATTAATTAAGACACAAGTGAATGTGGATCTTTCACTCTATTTCTTTGTGAAAATATAGAATATAGAATTAAGAAATTGCTGTTTATTTTACAGATTTATTTTTGATCCAGTTCAAATTATATTTTTCATATAATTTAATGAATTTATTTATAATTTAGTAAATATTATGTAAAATAAATTGAAATTTAATTTCAGCAGTTATGCATGTGTTTTTGCTATCTTTAAATAGTGTTAAATTTATATTGGCTTTATATTGCTCTCTAAGATCTTGGCATCTGCAAATCTACATGATTTAGAAGCGAAGATGGAAGTTAAGATTCATTGCTGAGCATTTTGCATGTTAAACTCTGGTTCGCTGACCCCCGTAGACCTTCCGGATGCTCAGTAGTACTGATGATCATCATCAGTAGTGGCGGTGCCACCTGTACTAAAACAGTCTGCAGCTGCGAGCTCTCGCCGTGACTCCTACAAGCTCTGCTGATTACGCTCCTCTATCCTATAAAGTGTCAGATTATCACTGTCTTAAAGTTGTGACAAGTCATGCGTTATAAGCCATGGTACAGAGGCACAAGTCAGCACCAGGAATTTCAGGAATCTCTTTAACCTTCCTCAGCTCAATTAGTTAAGTAAGACCTTTCCTTGTCTTCAAGAATCTGATAGCAAACAAACACTGGGATAATGTTGCTAATTATGGCTTCCTTTTTGATGCTGATGAGTGACTGGTTTTGTTGAGGGGGTTGAGTTTCCTCATGTTCTACTCTGATAACGTATCGCTTGAGAGAAGAACAGTTGAAGGAAAAGTGCTTTTGTAGTTTGAGTCGTTTCTGATGACTCTTCTGATGTTTGTAACACCCAAGGACGTCTTTAATATTTGGAAAAGAACTATATGCTAGCATTCCCATTCATCTCAATGGAAGTTGCTCGGTTCTGGACTCATTTTGAATTGGTCAACCTGAGCCGTAACTGTAATGTGACTTTCTGACTTATCAATGGCAATGACAACACTGATTGGTACAGTCCCAAAAAAAAGTCCCTTTCACTACGAGTGAGTTATGATGTCAAAGGCAGCTGGCAGGGAAAAAAAATCCATTTCACCCTTTTAAGAGGGTACTGGTACCCTTTTACTGGGTACTGGTAAAACATCTACTATAAATATAATTAAATATTAATGCTATAATATATGCATACAAAGATGGTTTGTCATAGGCTGGGCTACCCAGTGCAACACTGATGAATCAATCAATGTTGTAGCTGCTGGTTAATGGAAAAAAAACAGTGGCAAATCATCAACGTTGCATGTTTTTCATGTTCAGGATGTTTTTGTGCTAATGTTTTGTAGGAGGGCATCATGTATCATCAGCATCAGCAGTGAAAGTGAGGATCTTGTACAAAATAAACCGCAAAACTAATCCCCAATGGCCTTTTATGGTCTGACCGATATTGTGAGTAAGAACGTCTGCTGATGTTCACTGTGATTTAGTCAAACTTAAACTCCTAGATAAAGTCGACTGATTGGTGAGTCACTGTGAGGCCACAAGCACAGCATGAAACTGATAAAGTCGTCTGTGTTCCTGACTGCCCTGTCAGAGACCTCTGAGGTGTCAATGAATTATGTGTTTATTCAGATATCAAAGACAGAGAAACATTGGAATATGTAACCAGCCGATGGTGGAATGGCTGTCACCTGCGCTTACTAGCTGGATTCACACCTCTAATTTAATCACATCTACCTGGTCAGGCGCCATGTTACAAACACTTAAGTGAATAAGGTATGCCTGTTGGCACCTCCTCATCTTTTGCAAACAAGCAGACAGCAAACAAAGCCATGTGTTAGAGATTATGGACACTATCAGATGGAAGAGAGGTATGCAGACCACAGGCATATGGGATAAGGCTCTTAGCAGATGTTCCCAAAATGTTCAATAAACTTCGGATTGTGGCTTGCAGCACTGAACTGACACTTGCATAACTCCACTTTGAGCAGGTTTAAGGTCTGTTTTGTGTTCTTGGCTGTTTAATTATTCAGGTAATGAGGATTTATGTGCATATATGAGGTCGTTTTTTCCCTTGGATTTTTCTGTGGGATGGTTGCGGTGAATTGATTGTTTGCTTGAATTAGCTGCAATATTACTGTTTTCTCACTCTCACTTGACGGTCAATAGCCTTGATTGTGACCCCATCACAAACATTACTCTGCAGCTGTAGACAATAGCAGCCTACTTGAGAGGCATGTTTTGCAAAGAGAAGGGTTAGGAGTAAATAGAAGGCCATACATTTCTGCATTGACCCTTGACCCCATTGACCAGGAGAGCTCTGAGGAATTCCTCAGTTGTCCTGAGGGAATTGCCCCTGTGGTTTGTGGCCAGAGGCTGGCTGTAATGTCATGACTCTTGAGATATTTTTTGGGTGAGATCTTCAGATGTATGGCTTTTCCAGTTGCTCCTGAAAGGGAAGAAATATGAACGTGTGATGTTAACTTATCCCACTTACCTCATCCTTGGATAAACAGGAGCGTGCAGTATTGATGGATGTAGACTATGTCAGATTGACTGATTGGAACTGAATTATTTATTTGAGTACTAAAGAACGCTTGGAGATGGAATTAGTCTGGTTAGCTTGATCTAATGCCCGTTTAAACCGCAAAGTCATTCATTTAGGTAACTGGATAGATTAGGGAACTTAACTAAAGTAACTTCACATTCTCTGTCAGGATTTTTTGTAATGCAGCTTATCGGACAATGTGACATAATGTTGTTTACTGATTGTTAAAGGGATATTTTACCTAAAAATGAAAATTATGTCATTATTTACTCTCCTTCATGTAATCTTGTTCATTTTCAATGGAGAATGTTAAAAAACAATACCATAAGAGGACCACAAAAGTGGTGCTACAATCTAATTCTTCCAAAGTCATTGGATAGCTTTGTGTGAGGAACAGGTTGAAATTTAAGAAATTTGACCACATGAGTGTCTATAACTTAGACACTCAATCTTTTAAGATTGAACATTGGTCTGGGGAGTCAGCTCTGTATTTTCTACTGCACGAGGCGTGATCAACGAGCATAGTTCAAATGACTGTACGCAGTTGGATAGGCCTTTCACCCAATCAGACCAACGATCCATTGCTTCTCTATCCGATATCGTGTTAAACCGCCAATAGCGCGCCAGGTGGATAAGCCGGTTTGTGATTGGCTCCCACAAATTTGTAACAGAAAGCAGGATAAAAAGATGTACAGGTTTCCAGGCTGAGCTGCAGGGTGAAATAATTCAATTTACTGAGTTCAGTTTAGTGATTGGCTGCATGTATCTCTCTGAAGAGGAACATCATCAGTGAACAATAGCTTAAATTTGGGTCTGTTCTCCACACAAAGATATTGGATTCAGAAGACCTGGGATCTAATAAACGAGTCCTTTTTTGGTCATTTTTAAAGCTTATAATAGATTGTGTGGAACAGAAGAAGATTATTCAAAATATTGAATCATTTGAAATATCTGTCATATGGCATGATGATAATGACAAAATCGTGATTTAGTAATGAATGAACCATTTTAATATGTACTTCAATCTGTCATAACCTCACAGCTGACGTAAAGCACTGGGTGTTATGTCATCTTGTGGGTTTTATTTCCTGTGGTGAGAAGGAAAAGTCTTCTTGTCCAACCACCGAAGCCACTCTTCTGATGATAATCAATGAAGAAATGACAGATTTGTAATGCATTTGTAATTTGACTCTAATTAAGAAATACTGCAATGATGATTATACACTATGTGGCTTCTGGATGAATGTGCTGCAGTGACATTGAAACCATTATTCTAGAGGGAAGTAGGAATGACACAGCCAAAGAAATCCCATTTTACGCCAGTACACTCCAGAGATAATTCAACTGTGTGTGTGTGTGTGTTTGTTTGAGTACTCAAGCAAGCTTCTCTCTCTATGTGAAGTGATAATGATTGCTGTCTGTTGTTGTCGTGTAGGTCAGTTCAGGGTCCACTGTGTCCTTTCCCCCCTGTGGTGAATGAACCCCTGGCTCTCGTGGCACCTTTCCATGTGCTCAATCGCTCTTCCATGGAGATGAGCCCAAATGCCTTCCAGATGGCCAATCCAATCTGGACTGAGATCTTATCTGGACTACCACATGTCAGCACCAAGCCTTTGTAGCAGTACTGTCCAACGGTCAATGGGTGTTGGATTTTCTCTACGCTCAAGCTCTTTAATGATGGGGTGGTGTAACAGACACTTCTTGTGAATTGGGCCGTTCACGGCAGTGTGATGTACACACCTACTTTATGTAGGAATCAAAAACAGCCAAAAGTATTTCCATTGGTTGCAGCACTAGTACTATTCCTCTTAGGGTTAGGGGTTTCTGAAAAAACCTGACCATAAGTATTAAACTCTGGTGTAACTCAGCTGACGTATTCTAAGCAATCAGAATTATTTATGCCTGGTGGATGATAAAACGGACAAAAATCTCATGAACTTATATTAAAGGAGAGACCCAAGTCATATCATAACCAGAATGTGATAAAACAGAAACTTTGAACGGTAAGCAACCACATAGTAGCTACCTTTAAAACTGCCTGTAACTGACTGCTTTTGTAATTGTTTTAGTTGTTGTTGTTGTTAAATATTGGTTTATTTAATTTTTAGTTTTATTTATATATTTACTCTTAGTAATTTGTGTTTCAACTTATTTTAGTTAGTTTCAAAGGCCACATTTTTCATTTTCATTTAAAGGTTTTCATTTAATATTTATATTTGATCTTATTTCAGCTTGATTTCAATTAACATTGTTTTTGCTAGTTTTAGTTTTAGTAATAATAACCCTGCCTAGAACCACCCAGAACACCCTAGCAAACACCCAGACAACCACCTAAAACCACCCAAAACACCCTAATAATACCCTAGCAACCACACAGAACATTCTGGCCACACCTAACAACCATCTTGAACAACCCAGATTGCCCTAGCAACATCCACTCACATTTTCTTCAGAAATTTTAGTTTGGAAAATCATCTTGATCAAGTGCTATTTAGCACATTCTTGCTCAGCATATCAGTTATTACTCTTGCCATGTCACTCTCATATCTTTCTGTCTCTCTGCTCTCCTGTGGTGCCATGGCTCATTTCCACCCCTGTGAGCTGCTCAAACAGCCATGAACTTTGAAGCCCCTCATAGCGGAAGTGCGGGACAGGGGGCCGAACTCAAAGAGGACTTTGTTGCAGCGGGCGCTGCTTGAGGGGTGATGGGGAATCAGAGTCAGAACTCGGATCCCCTCTTTCAAACCTCATCCTCCTGCTACTGGGCTCTTTGTCTCCATTAGCTGTGTCGTGGGCACAAAGAAGGGTTTTTTTCCTCTCTCTCCCCCCTTCTCTCTTGGTTTATTTATTCGATTTCACGCCATGCCGGCCAAAATGGCCCCTTCCTTGCATCCAAAACTTCTTCATACCCTTTTGCAGCAAGGCAGATTCTCACAGAGAGCCATGAAAGGGCCCTTTGGAAGTGCCGGGGTGTGTTTTTAGCCGGGCATTCACAGGAAGCGTGAGCATCAGATTCAGTAAGTTTTGCTGTTGCTCACGTTGTGGGAACCAGTTTGGGATGTAGAGATTCTCCTCACTTGCACTGGTGAAAGAGGAGAACCTCAGGGGGTTCTTCTGTGACCCTTTACTCTTCATTGAATGGCAATGCTAAAGTACCAGCAAGTAAACAGCACTGTTTGTTTAAAGCGGGAAAATCAACTTTGGGCAGGATGCAGTTAGTCCTAACATGTGCTTAGACATTTAACTAGAGGAAGGCCTGGTGATTTGATGTCTGAGGATGTCCTGGACAAAGGCAGAGATGACATCTTATAGTTTAACAATATTCTGTCACTTAATATGCTTTTAGTCAGAATGGATGAGTTAGTTTCATCAGATACCTTCAGTCCTCAAAGGATAGAAAAGCCTTCATGTAAACTCTTCACTCAATCCAGTTGAACTCAGTCTGAATAAAATTTTGAACAGATTGAAAGGGTTGTGTAGACATGAAATAATCTGATCAGTAGGAAAAAATGAGCAATCAAAAATGCATTTGTAAATGTATTTTTTACTTCTGACAAATGTGCATATGTTTATTTATGTCTTACAAACTGGTCAGTTGAGGAGACTGAATATTGACAAAATATTTGCTAGAAAAGCTCTTCTGACATTTGTCAGTTTTCCTTATAGATATGTCATCAAGGCAAAAACCACAATTATATGTCTCAATAATAGCAGTAAAAAAAAGCAGTACCAATGTGCGATGTTCTGCAGTCACAGTGTTCTCTGGCAATATATAATAGTTTAGTATGAGGTACAGCGCAGAATTTAAGTTATTATTAACCGCTGAAAATGTTATCCTGATCCACACCGTGAAGGCACGCATGTTTCCATTCAAATGCACATCAAGCAAACACGGCATGTCGAAATCTGTGACAAAGCAGGCGAGAGCCAATGAGTGTTTGATATCACTGCCTTAAAGTGTGTCGTAAAGCTTCTTGAGGCGCCAATTTTTTAATTCATGATGAGTGATCTGTTTTTCACAATCATATGGATTCTAAACCTTTTGATTTATAGTGCACAAATAAAATGTATTACTTTTGTGAATTTATGTTGCGTTTCTTTTTGTATTTGAAGTTCAATTGTCAGTCACAGCATAGGACTATACTAAGAAAACACCTTTTGTGTTCGACAACAAACAAATTATGAAAAATAATGGTTAAATGATAACAGAAATGCTATTCATTTTAAGATTTTAAAGTGTTGTTTAACATTATGTAATCCTTCAAAATGAGTTGCATAAGTTACTCAGAACAGAGCAAAATGTTATTTCATATTAAGTAGATGAGTAAACTGCATTTAACAATTGCAACTGAAAACAATGTCCTTATGACAATTGAATACAATAGAATCAAGTTATTAATGATTTTAAGATTCATAAATAAGGAACATTTTAAACAGTTTTACATCTGTAAAGGTACATTTTCGTTTTAGTGGTCAATATGCCTATATTGTATGTTTCAAATGTACGTGTTGTAGAACCACACTTTACGCAAAATACATATGAATACTCATGAGATAATGTTGGACAAATTATGGAGAAGGCAAAAGGTGGGTTAGTTAAGTTATTGAGCATACATAAGTGAGGTTTGTGCAGTCTGGTGAATCCTGATAATTCAGATGACTTTGGTTTTTAATATTTCAAACTTTTGATTATTTACATTTTATTTTCTTCAAACTGTCCTAGTTCTTTTTTTTTTTTTTTTTTTTTTTAGAATACCTGAGTTCATTTCATTGTTGTGCTTTTAAAACTCCTCTACATTGTTGTTGCTGTAGAATTACTGCTGACTGAAAGCGCCTATCAGGCAAATTGAGCGTTAGGAAAGCTCTGTGTCTGCAGATATGTCTGCTGTCTACTTTCAGTCTGAACGCTGAAGCATTCTGTTTTCTGATACAGTAGTCTGAAGATATTACACTTTAAATTTAGATTTAAATGTGCACTTTAAAACTTCTCTATTCATACAGTGAGTTTTCCCTGGGAGCAGTGTTACTAATATTCAGGGCATGCTATATTCACATTTACTGGAGATGATTTCTGGTTATGAATGTGTGTAAATGTGAAACATCCTTATTTGATGTGTCAATATACAGCAGTCATACTCTGAAGGAGAGAGAACTTTATCATGCTTGTATATCACTTTAGCTCCTTGGTAGTGATGTAAGACATACTTTTCTCTTTGGTTCTAGCTTTTTAATGTAAACCATCTGATCATAAAAGCACCAAACCTGTGCAGCTTCATTTTGTACAGGCTTAATTCCAGTAAATCAGACCTTGTTTTTGAAAGTCATCTCAAAGTCAAAAAGTGGCCCAATTTACCTGAATTCACACTATAATGCATGATCCATCTTAAAATGATCTTATTTTAATTTAATTTAAAGGATCTTAGGCCTTTAAAAATGATCTAAATAATCAAAATATGGTTATCTTGCCAGATTGTCTTTTTTTGGACCGTGATGTGACCTGTAGGTTCAGCTTTAGGTTCAAGAGTAAGTTGCTCTTGTACATATTGTTCTGGTACTGCCTGTAAAAACAGCACATCACTGTTTTTTGAACATCTCACTTCTGTTTCTCCGTTCGATTTGTAGGAATCACATGCTACAGTGAAGGCTTAGAAGCGTGCCTTAATACTTTTTGCGTTTCTGCTTTTTCCCCATCTAAAGCTTCCCTTATGTTGTTAAGCAATTTAGGCTCTCCCAGACCACTGTTTTCTGACTGATTTTGATTAGAATCTGACAAGCTCTTGCATAAAATGGGGTCACAGCTGTTATTTTATTGTATTATTTTGAGCTCACGATTATCAACAAATTGGCTCAGTGCAGAGCTAACAATTAGGGCTGTGTGATGAAATGATAACGATAATTTTCGCAATATAATTTTTCTTGATAAAATTATAACAAAAGTTTAAGTGGTCGATATAAAGTTTATGCACTATGCAAATAATGCTGCGCATGCGTATTGCTGACCATCGCACTAGTGCCAATACAAAATTGTTGATACTGATGAGCTCTGCCATTTCTGTTGCATATGAGAAACATTAAACGGAAAATGCGCCAAAAGCGGATCAAAACAGCTGCTCGTTTTAACGGCGCCACACAGACCATTTAACAGCTTTTTTTGTGCATTTGTATTATACTAAATGTCTTTAGGTCTTTTAGCTTTTTTACCATGGTAGTAAAGTGAAGTTAACATGATCCAAATTTTACCATATAAAATTGTATCCTTTAAAAATGAGGTTGTTACAATTTTTACAGATGTTATTGTTTTTGTTAATGAACATATACATTTACATCTGCATCCCAACTCAAGCTACTGTCAAATGTGCATTTCTTAGTGACAAGACATGTAATGTTAATTTGTGAAATGTTCACCTGTTTGGCAAGTGTTTAAGTTCTGTTCTGATGACAAAGAACTAGTCTGTCTGGTTTCTACAACTTTTATTCAGAAGCAAACATCTGATTTTAAACTTTTATTGTGATTAATTATCGACTGATATAAAATATTTCATTGTGACTTTTTTTTTTTTTTGTGTGGCTATATTGCCCAGCCATACTAACAATCTCAAGTGCTATATCTCTTTTTTAGTTGATGATTTGGAGGGGCTGTCTTTTTTAAAGAAATTGCTGACTTTACCCTAGTTTCACAACCAGAGGTTTAAAAAGACCATGTTGCAATAGCCAGACTTATTTCAATAGTGCCACTGTATTTGCCATGTGACAGACTTCACGTGCTTTCAAGTTGCATGTGGTTAAAACAGGATCTCACTGACGCATAAGAGAATATTCTTGTAGTAATCAAATAGGTCAGTGTATAGACTCCCCACTGTTGTGCTGTAAAATAAATTTGGTTAATTTTTTATAGTGAAATAATGTGACTTTTGATGGTATCGTAATCCAAATCCCAGAACACATTGATTGTCCACCATACTTTTTCCCGCCGTCTGTGGCCTGGCGCTGCTAGGTCAACCAGAACAGTGCTAGTCTCGACGTCTGCTAGTGGCAGAAGTGGTGGCAGCAGGCTCTTGACCCTCAGTCCTGTTGGGAGAGGTTGAAGTCCATGACAGCATATGGCCAGTCTGGTTTGGTCCACCTTACTGTCTGACCATCTTTGCCTGACTGCTTCACATCAAACAAAAGGCTTGTTGCCCATGTCTGACCTTCTGTCTTTCCACAATTCAGCACGGCTGGTGGGTTAGATCTCCAGTGATGTGAGATGGGGAAGTACGTCAGTCAGATTTCTATCTCTTTTAGCATAATTCTGTGAATAATAGTGTGAATTTAGTGTTTTACTCTGTAAAATGCTGTTTTGTGTCTCTCACAGGAGCTTCACTTCCCTCACATTAAGAATGGCTACAAACACACTATTCCCTAAAGGTTTGAAGTCTTTCAGCCTGAACTTTACCTCAGTCAGTGTGTCGAATGGATTTGCGAGTCTGAGATATACTTCAACGTTTATCAGAACCCAGATTTGTCTGCCGCAATTTGTTTCTCTGTTTTGGCAGCGGACTGGCACATGTGGCCTAATTCTCTGCGCTGACAGGCGCTGACCACACAAAGTTCTTCACACCGCACCGTTTCCTATCTAGAGTCATATCCTTCCTCTTTTTGTTTTTCGTAAAGAGAACTCAACATTGTTTTCCCCTTCCTCACCAAGTTGCTCGGATTTTGGGTGGCGTTCGTTCTTGAAATGACATTAAAGAACTATGATGTTTTAAAGGAAGATTCTCATTTCCTAATTACACTTAACATTTACCAAACACTGGAAAGTGAAAATGGAGCACACCGATTGCAATGTTGGCTATTTTTGGAATTGAATAATTACTATGTATGTCGTAGTATACACTACATACCTAATTTTTTCTGAAATACGGTATTATTAAAACAGTAGCCATATACACTAAAACATTGAGTTGAATTTTACATTACGTAATATCACTGTGTGTGACATGACCTCATCAAGTTTAATGCAACTATTATTTTTTGGCAAATATCATCTTGAAATTATCTTAGCATTTTGTATACCGATCAAATAATGTGCCAAGTGATCAAAACATCAAAGTTGATATTACTTCTGGTTCATCTAGCACACTGAAAATGAAATTTCTCTGCATATACTGTACTTTTTATTGTAAATATTGAAAATATGTATGCTGTGCATTCAGATTATGACCTGATTATGTCTAATACATTTTCATTTGTCCGTACTTGCAGAAAGCAACACATTGGCATTGCTAATATCGGCTAATTGAGTTGCAGTGGTGTTTGTTTATCAGAGAGGGACTAAGTGGTGTGTCTGTTTGCATGATAATGAAAGACTCTCATCTGTGAGAGAGGCCGTAAAGGAGGTCATTGGAGTGGCCTATCACCGTTCAGTGTCAGACCGCTCCAAGAGCGAGCAAGTGTGACAGAAATGGCTCTTCAGGCTCTTGAGGCAGAGATGTGCTGGATGGATTTCACTATGTCCTTCTCTCAGCGTTGAGACTGGTATCATCTGCCCATGTGCCATTGTTAGAACTTAACTGCTGCTGGTTATATCTTCACCTCAGCTGGTTCAGTTGCATATGCAAGGTTCAAGGCTGATTTATATTCGACACGTCTGCAAGTTCGCTTGGGTGCACGTGGCAAAAAAATACGTCATTACTAGGCATGCACCGATACCATTTTTTAAGGGCCGAGTACGAGTACAGATATTATTTTTTCTGGTACTTGCCGATACCGATACCTATACATTTTATTAATTTATTTGATTAGATTTTTTTTTTCATTTTTTTTTTGGGTGATGTGGCAGTTTTCCAAGCACAACACAGTGAGATTAATGAATGTAGGACTTTATTATTACTCTTTTTTTATTATTATTTAAAAGTAATATTTATATGTGCTTATCACAAACTTAAAGCACAAATTTCAGTGTCCAATAACCTTCAAAGAGCGTAATTTACCATTGTCATAAAACAAAACATCGTCTTTTTTAACCTGCCTTTCAAAAAGTGCTAAACAAATATTACAGAACAAATGTTTATAACATAACACATGTTTATAACATAACACTGTGAACCAATGTAAACACAACCAAAAGTGTACAGTGAAATATAACCGTGTTGCCGAGTGCTACTATTTCTAGCGGCAAATTCTCTGTGCTCATTTTTGTTTTAATTTCAGATGTTTTATCAGGTTACTTGTATTATATGTACTGGGTTTCATACCTCCTCTTGATATTAATGCAGAACAAAGCATGCAGTTCGCAGTGTGTGGGTTGTTGTCATTAATTTTGAAGTATTTCCACACCCCTATGGCTGACATTGTGTCTGCTACTGCTGCCGGTGTCTCTGTGCATGGAAAATTCTGTCAGTTACGTCACGTGAGGTATCAGTCTTTGGTATCGTTTTTTTTTTTTTACGAGTATGAGTTAGGGATGTGACGGTGAGAATTTTCCCACCGGTACGTGTGACAACACCGGTAATACCGGTATCACCAGCGGGGGCTTTTAAAACGCTAATTTCAAACCTAAAGTAAAATGTGAACGGCCGCAATGGCATTCATAACGGTGCGGAGCAAAGTGAGTGTTTAATTAATTCAATGAAGCTTTTATAGGAATGTACTGAAAACGTGCCAATAGACATGCACAGTGAATGTGTGACAGTGCAGCCGTGCTAATTTTTTACTTTCGGTTTGAAATTAGCGCCAATTCGGGGCGGGTTGCTTGAATGGTGGGTTCATTAGCCTATTATTCTTAACGAAAAACACAACAGAACAGTACAATGATAAACTCCCTTAAATAGGCGCTTTTACATTTCGCTTTGAAACCAAATCTTCCGCAATCATCTTGTCATTCAGCTCCTCACTCGTGATGAATGACTCCTTGCTGCCTGTGCTGCGACTCATCCGGCTCACGCTGCACGTTCAGTTTTTAATTGTAGTGTCTGTTCTCTAACTGAACTTAATGATTTTATTACTATAAAAAAATCTAAACGACGGTGGGGGGGGCGGTGCCGCGGTGGGCAAGTGATGTAATCGGTGTTTGCCTGGCAACACTGACTATCGCAGCAAGCCTAGTATAAGTACAAGTGCATGAGCTTGGTATCGGGCCCGATACTGCATCCCTAGTCATTACGGCATTGGCGGAAGTACGCATTGACTGTCCGCGCGAACCGATTTGCATGGCGGTGTGCACGGCATTTTTTGTAACTTTCAGCACGGCTCCACTTCCGAAGATGCACGACTTTAAGGCGAATCCGGTCGAGAATGTACGTCTCACCACATCGGCACCCAGTTTGTGCATGTCTAAATTAGTTGCTTGCATTTACTAAATGAGCCTACAATAGCAGAAATAAGCTCTTTTAATGAAAATAAAGGACCATGTTTAATAAAAAGTTAATGAAATTAAATGAAAATGTTTATTGAAATTAGAAAATATTTAAGAGATCATTGTTTAATTTAGTTGTATACATATGTTCTCATGTCCATATATTAATGTCACAAGTAATAATCTCAAGGTTTACACAATTCTTTTGTACTCTGGTTTTGGTAAAGTGTACAAAAACAAATATCATCACATATATAGCTTACTACTTCTCACCACTGATTCCTGATGGCTTAGAAGACCCCCTGTCGTTTCAAAGAATAGTATAACGGCGAGCGCGTTAAGTATAAGTGCCTCATCCGTTTAGGGGAGGTGCATGCGCACTGCGCAGTCAGCGGAGTGTAGGCTTAATACAATGTGCGTTTTTATTAACCTGTTTTGAATAAATATTTTGGGTCAATGCTGAAGTTGAGGTTTATTTCAGTCCAGTCACCACTGAAAATATTTTTGGTTCCTCAATTTGTAAAAACAAACCAAAAACGTGCTGACATAAATGCATTTAACATGAATGTTTTGAGGAAATTATTTGTTGCCGATGCTGCTCAACTTGTATTGGAAAATTCCGTTAATCTACACATGACTCCTAGGAAGGCACTGCAGTGAAAGATATTGCCATGACTACAGGTCCTATACTGACGCCACAAGTACATTTACTTTACATTGATATTCTGTCCAGGCACATCCATTCCAAAGGGGCTTACAGGAATACGTATACTGTGTGGTGTGTAAAACTGCAGTGGACATCATACATGGCTGTGACTTCTCAGATGCCTTACAAAACCACCACAACCATGACAGTCGAGTGCATATTTAGTGCATTGTGTGTGTTTATGCATGTAAGTCTTACTTCAGTTTCCATGTGGTATGTTTATTGGCAGTAGTCCATTCTCAATACAAGGGTGAAAGGCTGTGCAAGCTTACAAACCTTTTTTTTTTACCCTTCTATCTTAATAATGACAATCATTGTTTGGTAATGCACTAATTTAAAGGAAAACCATCTAAACAATGAACAGTGTTGATGTATTGTGTGTGGGAAACAGCAGCCTTTTTGTTACGGAAAAGGTTTGTTCTGCCTTTTCCTTCCTGAAATGCAAGAGGCCAAGGTCTCGCTCCCGTCATTGAATTAGTCTCAGTGTTTGGTTAAGGTCACCCTGTGTTGCAGGTGGCAAAATTATAATGTCTGTTTCCTGGCAAAGCATTTCATTGAGGGGGGGAAAGAGTCAGCGAACAGCTTGTTTCCTTTGTGGGGACATATGGACACATTCATGCTCTTCTACATCTAATAGCCTGTGGCTATTCTACTGTGTGTAACTCTATTCCCCTGTCTCTCTTACCAGCTGGACAGAACAGTCACAGTCACAGTCTTCAGATATGTAAACCTCACCAGAGTGCTTACAATTACTTTTTTAATAGTTTTTCAATTCTGTCTGGGTGCATGTATTTTTCTCTGCAGTATTTATAAATGTTTAATATATTTAAATGTATAAAATTTTGATTAAAAATGATTAAAATTAAATGAAGTATATAAATAAACATAATTAAGTCATCTGACTTAAGATTAATATATTCTGATTAGGGCTGTCAAGCGATTACAATTTTTAATCTAATTAATAACACGATGTGGTGTTGAATTAATCTAATTAATCGCAAATTAATTGCACATCAAATTTGGCTAAGAAATTACTCCCAAAAGTAAATGATTCTCTTTATGGTTCATTGTATCATTGGTTCACCCGATCGTTCAAAACAGTTCTGCTTTGTCTTTATATTTTCGTTGGCACAACTGAGCAAAACAGACAATATTGTGTCTAAAACCACACAATATTAACTTATGTCGTTTATTAAACCGTTATAGATTTCGCATTTGCACTCGTCTCGTGCTATTCTGGACAGAAAAACAGAACTTGTGTGATTATTGCACTCGTTACTCGTGTGATATTGCTTATACTGTGTCATGATGTAAATGTGAGGGCGTTTTCACACTGGTAGCCCTTACAAAATTGAACCATGGTTTTACTACAAATAAAACCATGGTAACCACAAATTAACCATGGTTTTGCTACTCTAACCATAGTTTAACCATGGTATTTGTGGTAAAACTGTGGTTATATAAATGGTAATCAATTAGCCAAAAAAAACATGGTTACTACACTTTTACTATAATAAAACAATGGATATTTTTCGTAAGGGAGTTTAGTTCGAAACGGGGCACGGTTCACATGAAACATTGCATTGGTGATGTGAAAGCTGTCATGCGGACCCGGGTGAGCTGAGCTCAGGGGAACTAAATTCGAGACTGCCTGAAGGAGGTGGTCTGAGTTCGGTTGCGCAACTTGCGCTCGCTGTGCCGCGTTTCATGTGAATGTGAAAGCAACACAGACTTGGGTGCGCAAGAAAAGTAATTTTTGCCCCATATCTTAAATTTTAGGGACATTCTAACTGCATTCTATAGGCTTCGTCACACAGTGAGTTGTTGGCCTGCATAATATTCTTCAATCAACTGTATGAAATGTAAGATAAATTTTAATTTATGTGTTAATGTGTTAATTTTAACGCGTTATTTTTTACCGTAACTAATTAAACGAATTAACACGTTAAATCGACAACCCTAATTCTAATATATTAAAATATTGTTTTTAATATATAGGCCTATTAAGTTTGACTTATTGACTTAGGTTTGTAACTATTAGTGACCAACTAAGACTAACAGACTTTTTCTGAGAGAGCTTCATCTCTCAAACTTATGTGTTTTTTTTTTTTTTGTGCAATTTAGTCTTTTTCAATTGCCCCCATTGCGGTTTTGCTCACTCTTCTCTACATGTCAAATGCATCTGTCATGTCTGAAGTCTGCTCGCACTGAAGTTTCCGTTTGAGAACTTAATCAGAGTAATATGTAGAAGTCCTCTCATTTAGTTTTGTTCTGGCTCTTTTTTATTGAGATTAAATGAAACGCAGGCTCATCTGATTACTGGAAGAGAGTTTTAAGTCGCATTAAAATTGCTTGTAAAGGTTGACATGCAGTATTTCATTAGCTCAGTGCCTTTTACCTCTTTGATTCGGGATGAATGAATTCATTTTTTCATTTCACACACAGGCCCCCGGTCGCACCTGTCATCCTCTGCTGCTGACTTCACACTCTCCGTTGCCCAGAGAACAGTAACGGTTGCCATGGAATCACAACACAGCCTTGTAGTGTTTGTTTATTTACATGATTTCGTTTTGACGTAAGCATGAGAGTGATGCTGGAAAAGGCCAGAGAAAGGCCAAATCAAGCCTAGGAAGGCCTGACAGAGAAAATCAAACTCTTAAGGGTGTTATAATTTCTCATATTCCAGCTTGATGTACAGAGAGGGCTAGAAGTAACCCTGAAAAGTGTAAACATTGTGATTTGTTTGTTGAGAATTCTGACCAGTTGAACACAGTAAAGCCCAATTTATACTTCTACGTTGAGTGTACGCTGTAGGCTGTGTGTAGGACGCGTAGCCTGACGTGCATCTCTCCAAAAATTTAACAACGCGTCAATTCCATGCGGACCGCAAGCGCTGTGATTGGTCTGCCAGAACCCCTCCTTCAGGGGTTATCATGCTCCCTCTGCCTGTGTAATTGCACGTCGACGCTGACATGAAAATCGATGCGTAGCCCACGGCGTAGAGGCTACACCGCAGGTCCGACACAGAAGTATAAATCAGCCTTAACATTGGCTAGACCAATGGCATGAGTTTAGGGGCAGGGCTGACCAATTGGAGATGGGGAGAGGGTTACAATTTTTATCTGTTCATTATTTTTTAAAATATTGAATTATCTGTCTCCATCGGTGTCATCCAAACACCCCTGTTATCACCATTCATTCTGGTTGTGGTGCAGTTTGGAGATGTACATCCTGTCTCTTACTCCACGAGCTCCTCGGGCTGAGTCACATGGATGACCATTTTATGGATGAATGTGGATGGGCCATATGAGAGATTAAATTAGCGCATGCCTGAGGGATGTGTCCCTCCTACTGCCTCAGGAACTGCAACAAACAGCACAACCACCATCATCACCACCCATATTACACTAAGTGTCAGTTACAAATGTGTTCTGGGTCCTTCTGGGAGATCTGATGTACATTTACTTCAGACAAACTAGCTAAACATGCGCCTTCAACAAACATAATTTTTTGTTGTGCTTAATGCTGCCTTCACGCCATGTCGTAATTACCTTTGGCTCAAGCTGACAACACGTGACATTCTGGATTTGAATGAAATTTATTGCACGTGTAAACACAAAAATCCTCATGAGATTTTTTTCACATCAGATCTAAGCCATTTCCAAATGTGGTTTTAAATCAGATACATATCCGATATCTGGACATCCAACCAACGTCTAAACACAAATATCCGATTCCCCTTTGAATTCCAAGCCACTGCAAGATGAGGGCGACACGTTTGCCCACAAAGATAGCTTTTTAATGTTGTATGAAGCTGACCTGCCTGTATGCGTTTGCTCACAGCTTTTTATTGAGGTGGAAACTTTATAAAGGAAATAAATTGTGCGCACATTCAGGAGCTGGTTTTCAACCTCTGTCCTTCCTGCTTCTCTCTCTTTTCTCTCTCGTTAATTCATTCAAATTCATAAAAAAATGTAATCTTACAATGCTACTTTATTTCAGTTTAGAATTCTAGATCTAGAAATTTTCCGTTCCATATCCGTTCGATCAGATCTTGTCCATGCTGGCAAATAATCATGGCCACCCGACATGAATTATATAAATCATTTTTGAATGGCACAACCATTCAAAACCATTCGGATACCAGTGGTGTCTAAAGTGAATGTAAACAGATGGGCCAAAAAATCAGATGTGGTTAAAAGATCGGATCTGTGCATTAAGACTTGCAGTGTAAACGCAGCCTCTGTTTGGAGCTGTTTACGTCCTCAGACTGGGAATTATGCGTTTCTATGTTGACAC
This sequence comes from Rhinogobio ventralis, assembly GCA_039654625.1. Classification (NCBI taxonomy): domain Eukaryota; kingdom Metazoa; phylum Chordata; class Actinopteri; order Cypriniformes; family Gobionidae; genus Rhinogobio; species Rhinogobio ventralis. The sequence continues at coordinate 22,985,249 of CM077211.1, forward strand.
TATCAACGCCTAAATGAATCTGCAGCAGTCTCAGAAAAGTTTAGTCTAGGAGTTCTCCGAAAATTCCCATATTACAAGCTGTAATTACGAGGACGTGAACTCTTTTTATAAGTTAAAATCTTACAATTACAGTAATTTCAACAAGGCGTGAATGCACCTTAAGCATGTGGCATTTAAATGGATAGTTCACCCAAAAAGAAAATTGTCATAATTTACTCACTCTAATGTTTGTCAAGACCTGTATGACTTTCTTTATTCCGCAGAACACAGAGATATTTTGGATTTTGAAAAAAAGTTGACTGTTTTTGTAGGGTGAATTCAGGTTGAATGGGACACTTTTTCCTAGTCATCTGAATGGCAAAAAGTGTCCCAATCAACCTGAATTTTCCCTACATATAATGAAAGTTAATGGGTCCAAAAAAAAAACACTAAGAAGAACTTTCTTCAAAATATCTTTTTATGTTCCACAGAAGATACAAAGTAATACAGAGTGAGTAAATGATTACAGAATTTTCTTTTTGGGGTAAATTCCTTTTAGCTGATTACAAGTTTTATAATTGTGAGCATGTTATTTCATATGATGTTTACAGCTAAATGTGTTGGAGAGTCTTTACAAACAAACGCTCTTAGTAGCATAAGCTGGCATGGTAAATGTCTTCCAGAGATGCAGAAGTGTGACAGAGTCAGTCTGTCATTATCAGAGGGATGCCATGGGGTGGCGAGTGCTTCTCATTAGAAAACTTTTCGTCCTGTCATTGTGAAGCATGATGACCTGCATTAAAGGTCTCGTTCGCCTTTAAAATCCATGAGAGAAGGATGAACAAGAGTGACAAAATAATGAGAGATTTTTCAACCGAAACAATCAGCCCTATGCTGACACACAAAAAGATTTCATATGCTAATAAAAGATTCAAAGAGAAAGATGGAATGAAAAAAAACAACAATAGTCGTGTGGCAAAGGTGAAAACGCGCCAGATAAGTCTTTAGCTGTGTCGTGTTGCTGTGGGAGACCGTTGGAGACAATAGCTGGAGTGACAGGTAATTTAACAGACACTAGGGTGGAATGAGTCGAGCGCACTGTTAGCAGATCGGCTCATTGCTGCTGCCGCTGCTGATGAGAAGTGTTTTACAGAGCTAGAATTAGAAACCGTTAGTGATTGGCAGACTCTCTTTCTCCAAGGGAGACTCTAAAACTGTGCAAATCAGTGATGAAGATATTTATAATTCTCTCTCATCCCTCTGCTTCAGTTTTTCTATCTGATTCTCAACAAAGTGAGTCAATTCTATGGTTAAATGTGCCTGTCTATAGTTATTTTACAAATCAGATTTACTGTTTACTCACAGAGAAGGTCTAAATGTGTATATATCAGTGGTTATCAAACAGGGGGCCTCAGCAAACTTCCAAGGTATCTTCAAAATGACTTAAAATTATTTAAAATAAGTCAAAACAAGTATTAGTATGCTAAAACAACTAAAAGACATTAAGACATTTCTTATTTCAATTCACCTCCTTAACTGTTCTTATTTAAAGAACTAGGGTTCCCACTGTCTTAAAAAACCTTGATATATGATATCTAGACCTGGAAAAGTCATGAAATAAATACAATTTTCATTGGCATTTTTATAATGAATATAAATGGTTCTAGTTATGCCAAGCTTTAAAATGTTTTATAGTGTAGAAATAGTGAATAAAAAATATTTATTTAATTCCTTTAAAATCATTAATCCTTATCTAGAAAATTATGCAAAACTGTCGTGTGGCTTTCAAATATTGTTGTGGACAATGGGGGGCCTGGAGTCAAAAAGGTTAAGAATCACTTATATGTATGTATAATGTATGAGACAGGGCCCATCCCATAGTTTACCGGGAGCACTTGATTTGTAGCCCTCAGCTTATGATGACTGAACATTTATAATGAGTTTGAACAGCTTTTTTACATGCAGTAAATGTTGATATAAATTGTTGTTTTGAGTTTTGTGTTGTTGATTTGATTTCAGTGTTTGTGTAGCAAGCCTCCCATTATTTCATTGTCGGCACATAGTCTGCATGCACAGCAGGGTATAAGATCTCTTTGTAAAGTTTCTGATAATTTGTCTAACACTACTGTTTTTTTATCACTTGATGTGAACCAAACCATTTCGAGTAGACTGTACAGTATGTGAACTTCACACTCTTGTGCGTGTTTGCCAAGCTGAATGTTGAGTCTCCAGTTAGATATGCAGGCAGAAAAGGGTGTAAACCTACAGGAAGTGTTACAACTTCAAAAAATTAACTTTAGTGTGGTGGCGACCATACAAATCTGCCCTACCGTTTTCACACCGCAGTGATTCCATGTGTAAACACTAACTTTTTTCTCTCTTTGTCTCTCTTTTTGTAAATCAACAGGCTTTTCTCCAGAGAATTAGGCAGACTGCAGAAAACCAACAATGTCTCACTCCAGAGCAGGTCAAGGTAAAACACCATTGACACGCACTAAGCCTTTACATGCAGACTTATTATTTATATAAAATATTCATTGGCTTCAAAAAGTATTTGGACAAAAAAATTCTGAATGTCATTGTATTAGATCAAACTGTGTGGAAACAAATTATGCTAGAGCAGAACTAGCTTCAGTTTTCTAGCCATTTTTCAATTACTTCATACATCTACTAAAATGTTAAAATTATTTGCCTGGAGTCAGTGTACATGATCCACTTAATTTTTGTCTTCATATTCAATAGAATGTAATATTTTCATTCAAATGTGGCTCTTTAAAGAGGAAAAAATATCAAAAGCCTTCCCTCTTGCAGAAAAAGTAGCATTTATTTTGGATGATTTTCTTAAATTGTGTCTCTTACTTTCACACAGATCTTGTTTTCTAACATTGAGGCCATTTTGGATGTCCATTATGAGTTTCTTTCCACTCTGGATGCCAGTTTGCAGCCTGAACCCCAGGCGCACCATTCTCTCGGACATGTGTTCCTCCAATTTGTGAGTCCCTGAGATTGCATTTAAAATCATCTTTGAACTACTTAGCAGTTGATTTATGATTTGAGTTGAATATGAATATGACCATGAATATCTTTTCCCAATCTATCCCAGTGTGGGGATTTTTCCTAGTATCCTAAATCTGTATGCTCTTAAAATACTATTAGCCCCAAGACTGCCTCCCCTCCCTATGGTCTTTTTGAAAAAGTGTATAAACGTGGAACTAGTCGGACACATGACCAGTAGTTGAATAAATAGTAGTTTAATGTATAAAAAGTTTCTGTCAGAGACACTGAATTCCAATTTTAGAAACAAATCAATTGCTGTCTACAATTCTAGCTTCTTTATCTGTATTAAAACTGTTCTGTATAAATTAAAATACTTTTCCCTAACTGATGATATGATAATAATGATGATGGTGACATTCAGTGATTTGATTAATTTCTTTTCAGTGACGGCTGCCAGCAGCAGTCCAGTATCTATTAAAGCAATGCAGATTATATCCGGCGCTTTAACTCTATCCATTGGTAGTCACAAGAAGCGTTTTGGCATGTGTATGTGACCTTCGACCAAGTTCACTGAAACATTCTGAGGTTTTAACCTCAAACTAGAGTGAATTTCCTCTTAATTGGGCTGGCTGTGTATGTGTTTTTGGATGAACGGTGTTATAAAGCATATGCCAGAACAGATGTTCGCCTCGTTCGTGGATGAGAGTGTGCGATGCTGCCAAACTCTCTCATTACAGGTGCTGTGGTCTGGAGCCCTGAGGGCACAACCAGAATACTCACACACACACACACACACACACACACACACACACACACACACACACACACACACACACACACACTGCATTTGCACTAATACAAATGGCAAACCCTGTGTAGACACATACTCACATGCATATAAAGACAACAAGCATAGTCAAATGAAGAGGGTGAAAAGAGAAAGCAAAACATGTATGTAAAGATGTATTGTAAAGAGAAAAACAAACACAACAGCTCTCCAACCACACAGTGCCTCTGGAATCCCAGTATCTTTCAAGCTCAAATCCCAGTAGCTTCAAACACCCTCAGCCTTCAGGATTTACATCGTCCCTGTTACAGTGCCTACACATACAGTTATTGTGGAGCTTAGATAAATGACATCCTACCTTCACCACATGCATCTTTAATAAACTGTCACCTCAGCCCTGAATTCTTCTGGACTTTTTAACCAGACCTAACCATTTTATTTTATTTTTATTTTTTAAAAATTTATATATAAGGTAATATTTTATTTTATTTTTTATAAATGTATTTATTTTTTTTACTTTGACCGTGAAGGGAAAGCAGTTAACAAGTGTCTTCCAATACCATTATAAAAAAGCACCTCAGGTGGCATCGCACTTGTGCAGAGCTGGCGTGATTTTAAGTTTTTATTTGTTTATAATTTTTTGGTCACTACATAATACTCATGCTTCTGCTATTTGATAGTTTTGGTGATTTAAAATAGTAATAATCAAGAATGACTAGGTGTCTAAATTTTAACTGGTAACCTAGTAGTAAAGATTTGTTGTAATTACTGCATGCTGGGATCAAAGATGTGCACTGCTCATTTTTAAGTGCCTGAAGATGAGTTATACAGCTTCCTATTTCTACATAGCATTTGTTACCCATAGAAAGGTGTGGCTTTCAGGCAAAACCTATGCACTTCGATTTCACTTCCTGTGTTGTTTCGAATAATGTAGGGCAGAATGACAGCGCCTCATTGCATCTCTGGCAGTTTCACTACCTGAAATCAGCCTCTTATGTCACTTCTTAGCTCAGTGTTTGAGAAAATGGTTAAAGGAGTAGGTGTATTAAACTATACAAAGACAGCTCGAAACATTTATTATTTGTTTAGTGTTTCCCATATAAGCTGAACGAGGTTGTCATTAAAAGGACAACATTTTTATAGGTGGACTGGATTCCCTTCATCAGAGGGCCAGATGTATATAAATCTGTTAGGAGTTGTTTCATTCTAACCAAAAACGAAAACATTTGACAAAGAGTGTTTTGAAGTGTGACTCTCCTCTCTCCACTTCAGAGGGACCGTTTCTCTGTGTATGGGGAGTACTGTAGTAACCATGAGAAAGCGCTCAGACTACTGGTGGAGCTTAACAAGATCCCTCACGTACGGACTTTCCTGCTGGTAAGCACCTTTTATATCAATTTCAGAGAAAAAGTCCAGTCCTTTTCATTACATCATATTCTGATGAAGATCCCTCACACATGAGTCTTGTCACAGATCAGTTTCACATATGTAACCCTGAAACAGATTTCATTAGTGATTTAAAGCAAATAAACATTAGTAGTTAATCAATTTGCCACAGGAAATAAATTGATCTCCAAAACTTATTGAAGTGGAACTGATACCTGAAATTATTTAACTGTACAAACCAGGATGTGAGATGGTGCCATTCATCGCTTTCCATGGAAACTCACTGTATTCTCAACATGAATCAGTTTAAAGGGATGTTACGCAAATCAGATCATGTGTTTGTTTTTTAGCACCTCATGTTGTTGGGAGGGAAGAAGAGCACAGATGTTCCTCTTGAGGGGTATCTCCTCTCTCCCATCCAGAGGATCTGTAAATACCCGTTGCTACTAAGGGTATGGCTATTGTTTATTCTATATATACTACTTTACAACATTCTGTTCATATTACATAAGTTTAATTTAAAAATGTGTACATTTACAGAGTAATTATAATAAGACCAGGAATGTATATAACAAAAGAAAATGGGGTTGATATTGATCTCATGTTGCCTTTAAATAGTCTCTTGTGCACAGTATCTGAAGCATATCAGCAGATAGTTGATGTGTAACAGTGTAATACAAGCATGTACCTGCTGTTTGCCCTTCAGGAACTTTTGAAGAGGACCCCTAAGAAGCATTCAGATTACCCCGCGGTAGAAGAGGCCCTGCAGGCCATGAAAGCTGTGTGCTGCAACATCAATGAGACCAAGCGACAGATGGAGAAACTAGAGGCTCTTGAGATATTACAGTCACACATAGAGGGCTGGGAGGTGAGTTGAGGGTTGAGACATGTTTTTGTAATTTTCATAAATGGTGCATTTTGTTTTTGACTGTTTCCTGGTTGATGGTTTTAAAGGAACAGACCAGCACCAGTGGTTTGTAACTTAATGTTTCTTAAAAAAATCGTCTTTATTTAGGGAAGTTCCTCTGACAGAATTTTTAAGCATGGCCTCAAAAGAATCACTGATGCGGACATGATCAGTGTCGCCTTGTGTCTGCTGATGACATTTTCTTAGGCCATATCACAAGCAGGAAGAGGAAGTCTTAACACAAAGGCCTGTTACCATGGAGATCTCTTAGTTTTGTGTAACATGCAACAGTGTGCCACCACAAACTCAATTTCGCCTCTTCTCTCTCTTTCTCTTAAGGACTTCTTTGCTCGTCTTTCTTTGCTTGTCTCTCCCCGCCTCCTTTTCTTTATCATCTTCTCTATACCATAGTTACTTTGTCTTCATCCTCTTTTTCCTCTCACTCTTTGTACCCTGTCCATTAACCCTCTTTATTGATTTATCTGACGCAGTACTGAGTGGTTGGACAAAGTGTGGCATTTTCTGTAGCCGACAGTGAGCCCTAAGTGTGCTTAGATGGTTAAAGTTTTCACAATTTAGTGCATACAGTGCATTCTTTTTGCTGCTGTTATTTTCCAGTCCTTTCATGCCTCTGTGACTATTCAAGATCCCTGCCAAGCATGACAAGCTGAGGATTATTTAAATATATTTTGAAATTTAGGTAACACTTAGGTCCAATTCTCACTGTTAACTAGTTGATTATTATTATGCATATTACTAGAATATTGGCTGTTTAATACTTATAACACACATATTAATGTCTTATTCTTCATGACCATATTGTACAGCCCTTAATCCTACCCAATTTCTAAATTTAACAACTACCTTACTCACTATTAATAAGCAGTAGTTAAGAGTTTTTTGAGGCAAGTCATAGTTAATTTTTGGTTAATAGTGAGAATTGGACCCTATACTAAAATGTGACTGAAATTTGTTTTATAGGAATAGTCTGCCCATAAAAATTTAAATTGTCATCATTTACTCAACCTCTTGTCATTTCATGACATGTTGTGTCTGTGGAACACAAACTAAAAAATGTTAGAGAATGGTTTGGACACTATTTAACATATAATAAATGTTAATGTGTGCTGTTGAACAACAAAATCCTGAAAAGGATAAAAACAACAAAATACGAAATTATATACAAAAAATACAAAAGTTCAGTAAAAGTTTGATAATAGTTATATAGGGCAGAAGTGATATGGACCAATTTTATGAAACTTGCTTTTTTTTGTCATAATGGAGCTCGACATCCTTTATCCATTCATTTTTATTATATGAAACAAGCTGCAAGTGCTTTCTTTAACATTTAACAACTCCTTTTGTGTTTCACAGAAGAAAGAAACATTTCCAATGCTTCTGAGATCATGTATAGATAACATTAAACATTTAATGAATATAAAATGAGAGCTTAGAAAGCAGGCTGTATTTCACCTGAGATATAGAGTGTTTCAGGATGTGTGGTCTGATTTAAAAGCAAATGCATTAAGTTTCCATTTAGTCCAGAGTGTTTCACCTTTATAGGTAAATAGTGCAGAACAAGCGGGAAGCAGATTCCCATCTCTCTAATTGACCCGTCTGGGCATGCCATTGATTAAGCAGAGAAAATGGACTCTGCTTATCAAACACACTCAAACACACCCACACCTGCCAAGCATAGAAAATCACATCCTGTACAGAGTCAGCACGGACTGCGGCCTCGGAGTGGAATCAATTTTTAATGGTCCTGGATATTGAGCAGGACACAGTATGTGTTACCAAAAACCTGTCTGGCTAGGGGTCGCTGCTTTTTATTAGATTTTTGTTTTGCATTTAATCAGATAGGAAGCAAAGTGGGAGTGAGTAGAGAAAGCTCTTATCTGAGACAGAGATGAAAGGCCATGATTAATGACCAGATTGGAATTATTTTACACTCTCACGGTTAATAAAACTTGAAAAAAAAGTCCACCTGTTGAAAGAATGGATCGATTAAGGAGTTAGTTTGAATGAATGATGGCAGCATTTTCATATTTTATTCTGCTGCTTTTAGTTCCGCTACATGAACATGGGCAGCTAATCATTTTTGACTAGAAAATCTTACACTGGCACATGTTTTCCAGGGGACAAACCTGACCGATATTTGCACGGAACTGCTGCTTCAAGGCAATCTGTTGAAGATATCAGCTGGAAACATCCAGGAACGAGTCTTCTTTCTGTTTGACAACCTCCTAGTTTACTGCAAGAGGAAGTCCCGGTAAGGCCTTTGAGATGCTTTTGAGTTATCAATTAATCTAGTCTCTAATATTGGTAACCAAATTACATAAACAATGTATTATAGTGTGTTATGGTTAAACACTTGACAAAACCATCAGATAGATATGTAGAAACTAAATAATACTTTTCATTTATCCACTCTTTAAATATCCAGAGTGTCAGGGAAGAAATCCACCAAAAGGACGAAATCCATCAACGGACCGCAGTATGTGTTCAGAGGCCGCATCAACACGGAGGTCATGGAGGTCGAGAATGTGGAAGACGGAACTGGTAGGTTTTAGTTTGTTAGTGCTTTTAAAGTGTGTGTAGTATGTATGTTTGCGCTGCTTGGAGTATTAAGTCGTTAGCTTAGCAACATGCTAACGTCAAATACTATTCAAATATCTCAAATATTGATTGGTTGGTAAGATGTTTTTGAAAAAAATCTCATTCTCAAATTCATCATTTATTTGATAAAAAATAGTAATATTGAAATATTTATAACATTTAAAATAACTGTTTTCTGTTATATAATATATAATATGTGTGTGTATGTATATATGTGTATATATGTATATATGTATATATGTATATGTGTATATGTGTATATATGTATATATGTATATATGTATATATGTATATATGTATATATGTGTATATATGTGTATATGTGTATATATGTGTATATATGTATATATGTATATATGTATATATGTATATGTATATATGTGTATATCTCACCTAAAGGATTATTAGGAACACCTGTTCAATTTCTTATTAATGCAATTATCTAATCAACCAATCACATGGCAGTTGCTTCAATGCATTTAGGGGTGTGGTCCTGGTCAAGACAATCTCCTGAACTCCAAACTGAATGTCAGAATGGGAAAGAAAGGTGATTTAAGCAATTTTGAGCGTGGCATGGTTGTTGGTGCCAGACGGGCCGGTCTGAGTATTTCACAATCTGCTCAGTTACTGGGATTTTCACGCACAACCATTTCTAGAGTTTACAAAGAATGGTGTGAAAAGGGAAAAACATCCAGTATGCGGCAGTCCTGTGGGCGAAAATGCCTTGTTGATGCTAGAGGTCAGAGGAGAATGGGCCGACTGATTCAAGCTGATAGAAGAGCAACTTTGACTGAAATAACCACTCGTTACAACCGAGGTATGCAGCAAAGCATTTGTGAAGCCACAACATGCACAACCTTGAGGCGGATGGGCTACAACAGCAGAAGACCCCACCGGGTACCACTCATCTCCACTACAAATAGGAAAAAGAGGCTACAATTTGCACGAGCTCACCAAAATTAGACAGTTGAAGACTGGAAAAATGTTGCCTGGTCTGATGAGTCTCGATTTCTGTTGAGACATTCAGATGGTAGAGTCAGAATTTGGCGTAAACAGAATGAGAACATGGATCCATCATGCCTTGTTACCACTGTGCAGGCTGGTGGTGGTGGTGTAATGGTGTGGGGGATGTTTTCTTGGCACACTTTAGGCCCCTTAGTGCCAATTGGGCATTGTTTAAATGCCACGGCCTACCTGAGCATTGTTTCTGACCATGTCCATCCCTTTATGACCACCATGTACCCATCCTCTGATGGCTACTTCCAGCAGGATAATGCACCATGTCACAAAGCTCGAATCATATCAAATTGGTTTCTTGAACATGACAATGAGTTCACTGTACTAAAATGGCCCCCACAGTCACCAGATCTCAACCCAATAGAGCATCTTCGGGATGTGGTGGAACGGGAGCTTCGTGCCCTGGATGTGCATCCCACAAATCTCCATCAACTGCAAGATGCTATCCTATCAATTTGGGCCAACATTTCTAAAGAATGCTTTCAGCATTTAAGGCAGTTCTGAAGGCGAAAGGGGGTCAAACACAGTATTAGTATGGTGTTCCTAATAATCCTTTAGGTGAGTGTATGTATGTATGTGTGTATATATATATATATATATATATATATATATATATATATATATATATATATATATATGGTAATTTATTAATGTAAAGACTAAGCTAAATTTCCAGCATCATTACTCCAGTCTTCAGTGTCACATGATCCTTCAGAAATCATTCTAATATGCTGATTTGCTGCTCAAGAAACATTTATTATAATTATCAATGATGAAAACTTGTGATATTTTTGTGGAAACTGTGATACTGAATAGCAAGTTCAAAATCTTTTGCAGCAATGTAAGTCTTTACTCTCACGTTTTATTAATTTAAATGCATCCTTGATAAATAATAGTATTCAAAAATCTTACTGACCCTAAACACTACTATACAAAGCAACTTTTTCATGGGATGTGTTGGGGAGTTTCCTGTGTAATATCCTTGTTTGTTCCATCTGATCACCATGTGATGCTTATGAACATCACAAGCAACAAACAAAACCACTTAAAGGGAACTTCAACTTATGCAGTAGAAATTAATGCCACTGTGGCCTAAAGATAAGATCACGCAGAGCTTCTTAGAATTGAGCGCTTCGCATTTAGCACCTCCGCTGAGCTGACCACCGAGGGGCCCTCACCAAAGGTGCCGTTCAGCTGTTGGGCTGAGCATGAAATTCAATTCTCAGGGGAAGTAACGGCTGCTCTTCTCACCTTTTGCTCTTAGTCTTTCACCACACCTTAAGTAGCAGGGTGGAAGTACAACTTCTCTCTCTTTCTCTCTGAGCCACAAAGAAAAACATGTTTTCTGAAAAACAAGCCGTAGGGTTGTCACAGTACCAGCCTAAACCACACGTGCCATCAGTTGATACAGCCAATGTGAGACGTGTTTTGTGTTTCAGTCCTCTCAGTGTCATGTTTATCAGGGCTTGTGTCACATGATGCTCCACATCTGTGTGAATGTATCATTTAGCTCATGTGTTTTGCCTTCTTGGATAAGGTTACAGATAAAACGACTTGAATGCTGTGGGTGAAGATTGTGTGATAATGTGTTTGAAATTCAGATATTTATCCTAATTGTTGCAGTTTTATGTTTATAGTGATGTTTCAAGGGATACTTCAGGGCAGTGTAGTGATGAATACTGATCGGAAGTGGTGGGTGTATTATGACAAAAATCTTATATTACGCTATGAGTACATTTATATCCCAGTCAATATTTTAGCTGGAAATTCACTTGAAAATTGTATGTAAAATAAAAAAAAATGCATATTTTATAAATGTATTTGTATTCCAGCAAAAAATGTAATAAAGTACATGCATACAATACATACATGCATACATTCATGCATGCATAAAATAAAATATTAAATGTTTGCAACCCAGTCTTGGAAAAGTGGCAGGAAAATTAATAAATTTTTTGGAACTTGATTGATATAAACAAAAAAAAGATTATTTATAACAAATGAATGACAATAAAAGTCCAAAATAAGTTCAAAAGCAGCACCACATTATGTAACTGTTAGAGTTCTTATTGAATGATTCACATTTATAAAATGGCACATCATTTGCGGCAACCTTGGGAGACACCACGCTCCGTATTTTCACATTACTCCATGTTTCTTCATCGCTCTCACATTTAAAGCATGGCAATTTGATCTGGTTGTTTTGACTGAGCTATTGTTTTAATTGGAAAACAATCAGATAATGCTTAGGTGGTGTTTATTACAGAGCCAGACTTGTGTGCCGAAATACGATTACTCATAAATTCTCTCCAGTTTTATATGAGCTAAAAGCCTTTGACAAATCCTCTCAGTGCTCCGAAATCTATTTATACTACCCCAACATTAACCACTGCTCATTACCTATTCCATACCTCATTCATTTCTCCATATAATTCACCTGCTGTCAAATCTGGGTTAAAATTGGATTATGAGTAACAGTCTGAACCCCTCACTCATACACATGCTCTATGTCAGGATTTGGTTTAATGGTTGGAGAGATGCTGAAGTGCATCTTTAACGATTCCACTCTCTAATGGGTTAGTTTAACCTTTTTACATTATTAATGCTTCTAGATTTGTTGAAGAAAATCTGATTATCTGTGTCAGCATTTGTGTTTGGTCAGTAACTCATTTAGTAATGGTAGAGGGAAACTTTTTAACCTTTGGTAATAGGCTGACAAAATGAAACCTCCACGTTTTTTTAAGGTTAATTTGAAGGCGTAAATGATTTTGATAGATAATCTGGTTTATTTAGATCTCAGTGAACAAATGAATGTACTTGTTTGTATGCACATAATAGTTGCGTTGTATATAATGTTTGTGTGATTTAGTTTTCAGTTAGTTTGCTCATGTTATTAGTGCTTATGAATTTTTCATGTTCCATGTTTTTCATTGTGTTTCTAGCGGACTATCACAGTAACAACTACACAGTGACCAATGGCTGGAAGATTCACAACACGGCCAAAAACAAGTGGTTTGTGTGCATGGCCAAGAACGCTGAAGACAAGCAGAAATGGCTAGACGCCATTTTAAAGGAACGTGAACAGAGAGAGAGTGAGTAGATTTTCTCTGGTTTGCCATTGTAGACTATGCAACATAAAATCATGAAATAACACCAGTTAAATCTAAAATATTCTGTGCACTTTTTTGTATGTTGGACCCCGTTGACTTCCATAGTATGACTTTCCATACTTTTTCCATCAACTTTTGTGTTCAGCAGAAGAAAGTAATTTTGAGTAAATGATGACAGAATATTCATTATTGGGTGAACTGTCCCTTTAAATTGTTCCCTAGTAACATTTATTTTTTCAGTTTATTTTTACAATACGATACAATTATCACTCAAAATTGAATCAAATCAATAAAACTAAATCATTACCAAATTTAGGATACATGATGCAACTGCAGCTGTCAATTTAACTGCTATTTTAACTGCTTAACTGTTAATTTGGTAAATATTTATTGTATACGTAGTTATAATTGAAACATTAAATTCAATTGAAATTATTATAAAATTATTTTGAAAATTGTTTGAAATGATTTGCAAAATAATTAATTAATTGCCAGTACTAGTCACAATGTTTAGTAAAGAATAATTATTCTTAGTAAATAATAATTATTAAATAATAATTATTGATAATTATTATAATTATCATTTAGTAAAGAATAATTAAGTATAGAATAATTCATTATTATAAAGAATAAATCGTTGTCAAAGCAAATATTTACACCTAATGAATAAGAATGAACCCTTTTCCACTGTGCTTTGTATTTTAGCATCCTGCAATTTGTTGTACCTAGTATGTTTTTATGTGGATTTTTTCTTTTGTTCTGTTGTGATATGGAACACCTGTCCACTGCTGGACACCTGTTCTTGTTATCTCTTCTTTTGATGCTTGTGTGATGTGTTTTTACTACAGAGTTGTTCTGATTGTTAGGTCACATGATCATAGCAGTAATACCTCAAATATACCACAGAGCCCATTCTTATTACAGCTCTTATGTTTCAGCGTGAAGTATTAGTCTGTAGGATCAGCTTACCAGTGTCCAAAATCCTCAGCCAAAGTATTATAATGTGGTGCGAGTTGGCGGTAGAGCGAGACGTCACTTTATGCTGCGATGCCAGATGAAAGCAGAAGTTTTATGGAGCGTATCAGGTTTCCAACGTTTGAAATCGGAGCCCATTCCAACAGGTGCCACATCAGTCACACCTCTCTGACCGTCCGAGCGCCCCCTCGTTTCTCTATACAACTCAAAGATGTCATTGAATTACACATTTCGATTAATACTTGGTTTGACATGCATCCGATTAAGAAATTCTGGTAATCTGGATTCTAAGACCAGAAAAATATTTCTCTCAAGTACCCAACTTGAATAATACATTGCAAATGCACATAGCAAAAGATATCTTCAAATATAATTTAAATAATTAACTAAAGATGTTTTAATAATTATTAATCATTTTAAATAAGTAAAAATTACATATACAATTTTTAGCTCAAAAAGCAAGTGAATATTCTAAGATGTTATGCTTGCATGCATCCATTTCATGTTAGTGTGCACTGATTGAAATCGGCAGTTCAAAATGATGGAAAAATCCAGATACATTTGGGGTTTGAAATGAAGGTTTGCTCATTTCTAAAATTGCCATTCAGCATCAGACTTTCAGATGCCACGGTGGAAATTACGCTTCAGGAGGGTCATTTTTTAAGGAGCCATTTTTAATGATGTGTTGCCTCTTTGCTGAGACTTGATTGAATTGGAGCCTCGTCCAGCTGCCACGAACACCTCCTCAAAAAACTCTTTGTGAGCGAGAGCTGCAGCTGCCGGTGGCTTCCCTCTCTCTGGGCTCTCAGACACAGTAAAGAGCTCTGAATGAGAGCCATGCCAGCTGCTGCCACATCTGAGCATGCCCCACCTCTTCCATCAGCTGCAATCCCATTGATACTCTCTTTAACATCACCTTTTGTTTAAATGTACGGTAAAAACCTGAATGTTTTAGGTTTTCTTTGCATTAGGCAACAAACAAAAAGCCTCGGACGACTGACAAAGTGCTTTTTTTAGGCAACCTACTTTGTGTGATGCTCCTGTTTCCGTTGCAGCTTGACGCTGGCTGCTCTGCTAATATAAACAAGGCTGTTTTCACTGGTGGCCGAGCTGCATTGCACTATTGCACAGTTTTTAGTTTGCTGTGTTGTTATTTTCAGGTCTTTTCAGGAAACTGCAAACTCTCTGGTAGAGGTCCTTCTCTGCATCTATAACTGCATCTGTTCTCACCTTTTTAACCACATCATGTTTGGTGTGTCCTGCCCTAAGTATTGTGTGGTAACCATTTCTTTTATATCGCTCAGTTCATGTTGCAGTTTAACACCATTTATTTTATTTTATTTTGTGTATAGCGTGTGGCTTGTATCTCGAATGCTGATGCCTATTTTGTGAGCCGGCTCTCCGCCCAACAACATACCTTAATAGCAGAATGCATGTGCATGTGTGAACACACAAAACCTTATAATAAAATCTGTTAAACCAGTGTTTCCTTTCAGCCTCACCTAAACATTAACTGACAGAGCAACACCCACACTGATTTAGAGGAACCGCTAGCAAGTAATACTTGATGAATAAACTATAATTATACAGTAGAACAGTATAAAAGTCTAGTTCCTCCCTCATCTTTAATATCAGCGAATTTGCTATTAAAATTGTTTTTTTTCAAGACACATATGCACACATTTTGAAAAATCTTTTCATGAAAATGTGTGCACATCTGGCTTGGGTTACAGGTGCAGTTGACCTAGGGGAAATTTTTTTAATTCATTCATGAAATATTTTTATAAATATTATATAAATACATTCTTAATTTATTGATTTATTGATTAATTAATTGAATTATTAATTTACTTTTAAAAAAGTTATACAATTAAGCAATTTGCTTGTTTTATAAATGAGCCCATTGATTTTGTTGCTCCTAAATGTTTTTTATTTTTTATTTGTATAAATACATTTTACATTATTATTTATTATTAGTATTATATACATTATTATCTATAAATGTGACCCGTGCTGGCAAAAGGAGTCAGAATACGCACAAGATTATTTCAAGCTATATGCAAAACAACTGAAAAATGTCGATTTTGAGGTTTTCACAAAAATGAGTTCATTAAGCCCTCGTCTAGCGATCCCAATGCTCCAAATAGCAATTAAACATCTAAAAGTATCTTTATTTGTACGTTTTCTGGGAGGAGTACCTTTCCTTTGTCCATGAAAAACGATCTTACTCGCGCTGATTGACAGATCCGATGCGTGCCTACAAAGACGCCTTTCACAGCGCTCCCAATTATACACACATACACAGAATTACAGTACTTCAAAATATCTGTTGTGTCTTAAATTAATGTTTGGTTCACTGTTGTGGGACTGCTATTGTTATCTGATGTGTAACATTATAAAACATCCGTGCAGTACAGTAGGTCTTAATACACCGCCCGGCCAAAAAAAGTCACTGTTTGGATTTAAATAGGCAAATGCTTAAGAGTCAATGCTTGGATCGTTATTGCAGTGATTATGATGTTTCTAGCATGTTATGTTTGGTAACAGTTCTTCTAATACCAAATTGATGGAGTGTAAGAAGACACATCATGGCCATATTCCAGGGTGACAATGTCAAGATTCATCAGGCTCAGATTGTGAAAGAATGGTTGTGAGGGTGAATGAAGAATCATTTTCACACATGAATTGGCAGCTCTAGGAGTCCAGACCTTAAATTCATTGAAAGTCTTTGGGATGTGCTGGAGGAGACTTTACGGAGTGCTGGACTCTTGCATTGGCAATAAAAGATCTTGATCAAAAATTGATGCACCTCCTGGTGGAAATAACAACATAACATTTATTTCCATCAAGAGGTGCATCAATTTTTGTTAATCAAACAATTGTGCTATCATGGAAAAAAAAGTTGAATATATATTTTTCCTATAGATATTTGGTTTTGACTGCGTGTGCCAAATTTGGTGTTATAACCAGATAAGGCATGGTTGCTAGGTGATTTTGTTTTGGAGCCTTCAGAAAACTTAAAAAATTGGCTTAATTTATCAACTTTTTTTTTTTAAATAGAGAATGTGAAAATAACAATAACCCATTTTTGAAAATTTGCTCAGTGCGACTCATTTTGCCAGCATGGGTCACAAATATTATTGTTTAAAATATGTAAAAATACATTTTAATCTCAAAACATTTTTTTTTTTTTTTAAACTTCATTTAAATTGTTTAATTCTCAAAAAAGTGTTGATTTTTTTTTTCTGCTTTTATTAGGGGTTCTTGACTCTTTTATCTCATTGGTTGGCAGGTTTGAAGCTCGGGATGGAGCGTGATGCCTACGTCATGATCGCTGAGAAGGGAGAGAAGTTGTACCATATGATGATGACCAAGAGCCGCCACCTCATCAAAGATCGACGCAGGAAACTCACCAATGTACCTAAATGCTTTTTGGGAAAGTAAGTTTTGTGCATTATGTAATGTATTTTAGAGATTCTTGTCCGAACGAATGGGTTCACCTTACTGACCGGTCAGTTCCCATGCCGGTGATTGGCTCAGTCCGCTCTGAGTGTGACACCTTCCCTCGGCTGCTTTTTCACCATCTGACTGTCTCCTGAATATCTTGCAAGTCATCCTAATCCAAGAGGCCCCTGTATGAATGAAAATGCATACGCACACACATACACACTTACTTAGCGCTTGTAAATGCTTTCCCAAGCTCACTGCCAAGCACCCCATTGGACACAGACATTCCCAGCAAAAAAAACCTTCATTAGAGAGAAATCTGCATTCAATCTCTCTCTCTTTTTCTCTCTGTGTATCTCTCTTCATTTTTCTCTCTCTCTTTCTTTCTGTCGCTCGCTCACCCAGTCTTTCAACACCATGAATGAACAATGAGTGCTATGTACGCCATTAAACTTCCAAATACAGTGTGTGTGTGTGTGTTTGGGAGTTGAGAGGAGAGATTCCTCACACCAATTAAAATTCTCTTTTTGCACTGTACTGGTAGATAAGGGAGTGAAAACACTCTCATGTGGTCCATTTAAAGCGATTATATTGATGCAGTCTAGTTTAAAAGGCCACAAAAATTCAGATATGAGCCTCATCTTAGCTAAAGTGGTTCATAAATCTGCAGGGCCTTGCTGCTGATCAGTGTTGGCAATAAGTAACTCAAAGTAGCGATGCTGCTAACTTAACTACATTTTTCAGTCGCTCAGGTGCTTTAAAATAGTTTAGCTTTTACAGTCACAAGCTGCTTTAGCCAGGGAGTAACATTATTGCACAACAAAATGCTGTGTATATCGAAAAAATGGAAATAATCCAACACACTCTCCTAAACTGTCCTCTCTCATAGTTGGGAAGTTCTTTTTAGTGAATTTTCAATTGAGAAAAAGTGGCATTTACCTACAAAAAAGGAAAGATTCAATGTTATAGCAGAATAATTTTTAATCTCAATAATTCATTGAACCAGGTATTACATAAGGTATTTTAAGTTATCTTAAAGGGATAGTTCACCCAAAAATAAAAAATTATCCCATAATTTACTTACCCTCAAGCCATCCTAGGTGTATATGACATTTTTCTTTCAGATGAACACAGAGTTATATTAATAAATATTCTAGCTAATCCAAGCATTATAATGGCAGTGAATGGCAGCCCAAAATTTAAAGCCTAAAAAAGTGCATCCATCCATTATAAAAGTAATCTATACGACTCCAGGGGATTAATAAAGGCCTTCTGAAGCAAAGCGATGGGTTTGTGTAAGAAAAATAACCATATTTAACCTTTATAAAGTAAAATATCTAGCTTCCGCCAGACTGCCTTCCGTATTCAATTTACGAAGAAAGTGTAACGCCTCTCGCAGTTCAAAACTCTTACGCTACATCTGACGTTATACGTTGCGCCAGTTACGCTTACTTCTGTCATTTACTGCCATTACAATGCTTGGATTAGCCATGACATTTTTAATATAACTGATTGTATTCGCCTGAAAGAAGAATGTCATATACACCTAGGATGGCTTAAGGGTAAGTAAATCATGGGGTAATTTTCATTTTTGGGTGAACTATCCTTTTAAATGCTGCTGTTCCATTTTTCCAGCTCAATTATAAACATTGGAAAGATTTCCTAGTTTTATTTAGTTTAAAATTATCTGTTGAAGTTGCATATAATATGACTTTGACTGAGACTCGTAGTGTTTTTAGGTCTGATTAATTACTGCTGATTACAAACAGCAGTGCTTCATGTGATGTTGTGCATTTGTATATTTTAAATGATTGTCCTCCTTAAATGGCTTCAATGTAGTTATCTGCTTTATGTCAGTATCTTTTTTTTTTTTTTTTTTTTTTTAAAAGACTAGCTTGACTGTTGTTGAAATACACTTGAAGTAGCACTTCCGCTGATGTGGCTTAAAAAGCGAACTGTTGCTGGCCTCACAGCCTCAGCTGTGCTGTTGTTCTCCTGTCAACACCTGACTGGATACATTTTGCACAGCTCCCTCAGAACACAATTATTCATGCGTTACAGCCTCGGTGGTCCAGGTGAAAGCAGCTGTGATTGGCTCTGTTGTTCACTGGCTTGCGCATCCTTCTCAGAATAGAACACAATCCCACTCCTTCCAAGAACAGCCGAGCAGTTCAGCTGTTAATGTGGACAAACGCTCTGCTACTGCTCAGACTTTGGCTCTTTCTCTCATCTCTGGCTGTTTCTTTCTATTTTGAAGAATTTATTTTGAAGAATTTACTTCAAAATATGGTGAGATTTTGATACTTACAACTTCACAAGTTCTGAAGTACTGCAAATGCTTTGTAGAGAGATTTTATTTATTAATTTAAATTTACAGCAATGTCCTAAAGATTCCAGCTTTATTGGCACGGTAAAAAGCTTTAAATAGCCCAAGCAGTATAGGAATGTTTCTGGTTATTTACAACTTAAGCACTATTGAAAGTATCTGCTTTCTATATTCACAGAAAATAATTTTGACTGTTTCAGCAGTTTGCAAAAACAAGTTGCATTTATGAAACTGGTATGATAAAATCACTTGCTATCCTTGTCCATGTTATCCAATTATTCAGCTCATGTCGTGACCATATGACCATGGTAAATCCTGTCATTTTTGCATTATACTTGCAAGGATACAAAAAAGGACAGTTTAGATAAAGTTGAATGATGGGGTGAATGATACATTTTTGTATGAAAGAATTAATATAAGTGCTTTTACAGAAATGCAAGCTTCACAATTCTGATTTTATACCCACAGTCTTGCATTTCTGGACTTTGTAAGTACTTACATTACATTTAAACATACATTTATTTATTTATGTTAAAAGCTGAGGGACCAGTCAAAATTACTTTTCTGTGGTTGTTGAGCTGGTATTTAATATATTATTCCCATAAGCATATCTCATTATATCCTTCTGTCACACTCACACATACAGTACATGCATAATCGGACAGATATCGATACAGGCGTAAGAAAATTCTCACACGGCATGAGAGAGCTCTGTGTGCATTAGCTGTGGAGAATATTAATGAGTTACATAAACACTAATTAATTCACCCCAGGGACGCCCACCTCCACCCCTTCCCTTTCCTGCCAATCTGAATTAGAGACTTATGTAATCACAGCAGACTCTCTGTCTGTTTCGTTTCACTGCTCTCTTTCATGGGCCTGACTGCCCTCTCCTCTGTGAACTTCCTCTGCAGAGCTCCACATAAAGGCGTTGGAAGTAGTCTGTAAGATCTTCACATAACCCACATAACCATGTCATAAACATTTATTGTTTGTATTTTGTGTGAAAGGCTTGATTTATGTGATTGCTATCCTTTTATTGACATGACGTTGTCATCTTTTTTTTAGTGGTCAAAGTGGCAGCTAGAACCTTTTTGTATTTGTTCATATTCTCTTTTGTGGTAGCATTATTTTTCTGCTCAACTTTGTGTTGGAGATTGTAATTGCAAAAAACACAAACTTGACACAATGGCCACAGCTCGGATGGACACATACATTTTTGCTAATAACTCTGGAACCGTATGACCTGCAGTCCTCTTCATGTTGAATTAATTGAAAAACCTTTCCAACTAATTCTAGGCTAATTTTAAACTAACTCTTTGTCCGATTTGCAAGATTTGCTGTAAACCATCTAAAATCCTTCGAGATAAAACATTATCAAAAAGTCTTTATTTAGTCAAATTGTTGTACGGATTTATGTGTGGCCCAGAAGACTAATTAAAGGGATTTTGAAAAAATGAAATGAAAATGTTATGTTTATCTGCTTACCCCCAGGGCATCCAAGGTAAGTGAGGTCAATGTACACGATCTGGCGCTTGCGTAAACTATGCCAGAACGTGTACATTGTACATTTACCTCACTTACCGGAAGTGATTGCGCGCTGAAGGCTGTTGGACATAGTGGTGTATTAGAGGTAAAAAAATTATATAAATACTGTTCGGTTTCTTGCACAAACCGATCGTTTCGTGTCTTAAGACATCAATGTGTCCAATGTGACATCAAGACATCAAAACTATCCCTTTAATTGACCTATAGTTTCTGAATGTAAATTCTAGCTGTAACAAAACTTGGGCATTAGCATGTCAATTTTTGTACAAAAGTCTTAAAATTTAATGTGCACTTGTTTCAGGAAGTTTACATTTTACCACCAAAACACAGAATCCACATAATCTATTATTCATAACTGTGCTAATTTTCTCCACATTTTATGATGGGGACAATAGTGCCAAAAACATGGAAATGAGTTTAGTTTTTTGGTTAAATGTCGGTGGTTAACACAAGCGCAAGATATTTTCACGTTTTATTCTACAACATAAAATACAGCGGTTATATCCCACTCGTGATTTATAAAAAAAAAGCTTTTACTTGTCTTGAAAAAGGTGTTCATTTGTGAAGATTATCATGATATACTAAACGTGTAAGAATCATACACTTTCGTTAGTCACAGACCTTATTTTCTGCAATAATCCAAAAGGCAATGGAAAAATCCTATTTGGTTTGTCAAGGGAACCAGGGTGATGTGAAACTTCCAGGTTGGCCTATGTCAGTGGTGTTATCTAGTAATCTGTATCCCTGTCAAGTTTTTGACAGTGAAAGGTAATGATTTATCATGGTTAAGTATTTTAAAAGAGTTCATTAAGTTGTGCATGTTGTCAGCTGATTTGAAGGAGATGTAGAGGGCAGAGCAGTTGTGTAGTCAGGTGAGACATGAATGGAGAATCTAGTCGTCTTACTGCACTGGATGAATGTGGGGTGGCTTTGGCACCCGCGTCTTCTCTTCTCCTTCTGCTCCATCTGTTTACCCATCCTTTCATCCGACCCCTCTCCCCTCGCTGCTGTCATTCAACATTTCAAGGGCACACACACACACCCTTCTCACGTTCCCTTTAAGGCGTCATAACTGTTTACACGTTGCTTATTTCTGTCCCTGAATCTAATGGGATTCAGAGTTTCTCACGCAGCAGTCATGCACATTTCAGGCATGAAGTCACACATACAATCACACACAACATTAGAGTCGCCACTAAACCACCTCAGACATGCAATTGCTAAAAATTCCTCCCCTGCCCTCATCAGAAGCAGTTAATAATTTAATTACAGTTCTTGACATTTTCATTTGGCAGTAGACTAGCTAATGTCACGTTGTAGCTAACTATGTATGTCTGTGTCTGTGTCTGTGTGTGTCTGTGTGTGTCTGTGTGTGTCTGTGTGTGTCTGTGTGTGTCTGTGTGTGTCTGTGTGTGTCTGTGTGTGTCTGTGTCTGTGTGTGTCTGTGTGTCTGTGTGTCTGTGTGTCTGTGTGTCTGTGTGTCTGTGTGTCTGTGTGTCTGTGTGTCTGTGTGTCTGTGTGTCTGTGTGTGTATATATGTATATGTTATTAGATAAAAATACAGTAAAAAAAAGTAATTGTGAAATATTATTGCAATTTAAAATATTTATACTTTTCTGTGATGGCACAGATTCATTTTCAGGAGCCATTATTCCAGTCTTCATTGTGATTCTTGTGATCCTTCAGAAATCATTCTTAATATTCCGATTTGGTTCTTATTAAGAAATGAATAAGAAACATTTGTTCTCATTGTCTATGTTGAAAACTGTGCTGTTTAATATTTTTGTGGAAACAATGATGCGTTGTTTTCAGGACTCTGATGAATAGAAAGTTCAAAAGAACAGCATATTTTAAATAACATTATAAATATATTTACTGTAACTTATGATCAATTTAATGCATGGTAAAAAAAAATATTTCTTTAAAAAAACCTTACTGACACCAAACTATGAAGGCTCCTGTTTACAGTATATAATTGTTTAGGTCTAATATATATATTTTTTATTTTTCCAAAATATTGTATTTTTAAGTTTCTTGAAGCCTTTTTTTTTTCAAAACTAAAGCAATATGTGAACCCCACTTTTGGTGTTTGATCTTTTAAGACCTTAAGAGAGTGGAATGCAGCTTGATATCATCTTGATTTGTGTCCTTGGTGAACTTTTTACCAGTCTTGACCAGTCACTCTGAAGGATTGAATGAATCCAAGTTCCCAAGTACCTTTGACTAGTGGCTCATAAATCCCTCCTTTAGCATGTGTGTGGAGTGTTGTGTTATGCGCAGACTGATACAACTGTTGTTTCTTTGTGTCCTCAGTGAATTTGTCTCATGGCTCTTGGAGAGTGGAGAGATCAGTAAGGCTGAGGAGGGAATCAACCTGGGTCAAGCTCTCCTGGAGAACGGCATCATCCATCATGGTAAGGGAACATTCTCCCTTAAAAGAACTATGGTATTACCTTGATTTATTATTTTAAAGTATTTTAAGGTACTATGTGAATATAGTACTATAGTAAATACCATGGCAATATCATTTGATCCTGGGAGGTACAATACTCACATTTGCAAAATCACCCAGTTGGTTGGTTGCCTGAACAGCTTGTTGACTAATCGGTCAACATACTGGACGCCCTAAATAATTGAGCTAAAAATATTAAACTTTTACAAAAATAAGCTATATTAAATGGAGTAGTCAACCCTTGTGACCCATCACTGTACCATGGTAACTCAAAAAGTACATTTGTAAGTTTCATTACTTCATACAAATCTGTTATTCTTTCTCTCAGTGTTTTCTTTTTGTGTCTGTCTTTTCCTCTTTTAACCACATTCACCCCCATATATTCCATCAACATGTATTTGTGTATTGCTTGGTTTCATTCCCAAAATTCAACTGTTGTCCATGCTCTGTTTTTTGATACAAATCTGTTATTCTTTCTCTCAGTGTTTTCTTTTTGTGTCTCTGTCTTTTCCTCTTTTAACCTCATTCACCCCCATATATTTCATCAACATGTTTTTATGTATTTCTTGGTTTCATCACCAAAATTCAACTGTTGTCCATTTTTGATACAGTCTTGGCAAATGTACCACTATCCATTAACTGTTTATACAAACGTTGAACTGTTAAAAATCACTATTTGACAGATTTACACTTTACAAATCTGGCACGTATCTCTTGTTGGCCAGCACTCACTGAGATCTCCTACAGATGATCGTCAGTCTGGATAGTAACATGACATGAAATGCTGGTAGAGAACATTCTTCTGAATAATTCATGAGGTGCAGTGTTTGCCTGAGATTTGGGGAGCATCGTACCTCTACATTACAGCCAGGGGATTGTGACAGTGAAAACTGACAAACACCAGAAGGGATTGGAGTGATAAATCCAAGTATAAGGGCTCAGGCAGTCAATCAATAATATGGTGGCAGCATTCAAGGAGAGGTCAAACAGGCTTTTGTGTAGCGATGGCCCTCACTCACTTTGATTCATCACAGACCTCCACATACATGTTTATCAGCCCGAGACCATGAGCAGCAAAGTGAGAGAAACAAATACACCACAAGCTCAGTTCCAGCTCAGTTTTGTTATGTTAGAGGTAAAGTTCGGTGTTTAAGCATGACATAACAATCATTTAAATGCATGTCTGTGTGTGTTTTTTACCATAGTGTCAGATAAGCACCAGTTCAAGAATGAGCAGGTGTTGTATCGCTTCCGTTACGATGATGGCACTTATAAAGCCAGGAGTGAAATGGAGGACATCATCTCAAAGGTATTTCCTTCATCTTATGTATCCTATAACTATTGTTTTTCGTGATGAGCTCAGATGTTGGAAAACATTTAATACATTTAAGATTAAAAATGCTGTATTCTACCCAATTTGTGTGTGTGCTATGTATTTTTTTATCCTCCTTAGAATATTATATTGTGACATTAGCTTAGCAACACGCTAACATCAAGCTCTATTGAAACAAATTGTGAGTCAAGTCTCTTATATGCTGTTTGTGCCTATGTAGAGGGATTCAAATCAGTCAATTATGAGGTTCCATTCCTAGGGGGCTCTCTAAGTTTGGGTCAGTTGAAACCTGTCAGTTTACAGATTGAAGTCAACAGAATCTTGAGCTGAGTGCATATGATACATCTCGATAAATCTAGACTAAAAAATGGTCCACTTAACAATTGTGTCAACAAATCAATCAAGAAGTGATTCCAACAGCACAACAGTAAATGAAATGCATAGAGATGCAGCTGTCGGTGCAATTGTTTTAAATGAGTTTATGTGTCCGACAGGGAGTGAGACTTTACTGTCGTCTCCACAGTCTCTTCACACCTGTTATCAAGTAAGTGACACATGTTCTCTGGCATACTTTACACTCAACAGACAACACCATTACTTAATTCTCACTGTCATTAAAGCAGTTTCAGGCTATATGTTTTGCTAACACCCTTTTCTTGCACATGGACAATAGTAATTTACAAATTACAGTTTATTTATTCTCTTTTATAATTATATCCAGTTTATGCAATTTATCCGATTCCAATTTAATTTAACCATATTTTGATAAATAAATACACCGTTTTTAATAAGTGTCTTAATTTCAGCTGTCTTACATGATGGTGAGATGTGTTTGTTTGTCTTTCATGGATTCACCTTGACCAGCTGCACACATTGTCTGTGTGTGTATAAGTGTGTGTGTGTGTGTGTGAGGATTGCAGAGTCGTATTGCTTTTCTGTCACCAATCACCTTTGATGTCTCACATAAAGAGTAAGGAGGGGCTATTGAACTGCAGTTGGGACCAACTCTGATCTCATATCAAAAAATTAACACATAACATGTTGGTTACTTGCCCTTTATCTTTTTAAGTGACTTACAGTCCAGGTCACTAATTACACTAGACTAATTGCTAGGACAGACCACCCTGGAGCAGTCTGGGGTTTTGGGACTTAGTGGTAATAGTAGATCTCATTTGCTAGAAGATATATGTGTGTGTGTATATATATGTATATATATACACACACACACACACACACACACACACACACACACACACACACACAGCAATCTAGCAAATGAGATATATATATATATATATATATATATATATATATATATATATATATATATGATTCAACGTGCTGCATGCCAACCAAACTGTCAGATGTTACATGTGGACAGTTGTAAACATTTTCAAATTTAATATACAGAGACCGAGATCATCATCTGAAAACCTTCAAATCTGTCATACCAGCTAGCAAATTGGTGGACTGGCTTTTGTCACAGGTAATGTGAGAACGTGCACACAGAAACATACCACTATTTATGATTACATAAACATAACAAACACTTTTTTTTTTTTACTTTCTATTCATCTTTCAGTTAATTCTTTTGGGGTTTCTGTACAAAATGTATATCCTATATCTGCTCTAATTTTTCTCTAATTATTTACAGTCTAATATTCACAGTTGCTTGATTGTTCATTCCAGACACAGAAGTCATCTAACATGGCTCACCATCTTGATTGTTTTGTCACTTTGTTTGTGGTTTTCCTTCTGCAGGGTGACAGCACAAGCCGTGAAGATGCAGTGACCCTCGGTGTTGGACTCTGCAATGCTGGTTTCATGCACCACGGTCAGTCTTTATGTACACGTTGTTGCAGTATTAGCAGATTCACAAGAACTGCACCATCTAAACACTATAGACAGTTATACCATATAATGTGTCCTAAAATGCTTTTTTTTTTGCCCACATTTTATAGGAAAAATAAATCTGCTCTTTAAAAACTCTTATGATTTATGAATTTCTCTGGTAGTGGAAGTCAGTGGTTCTGTCTCTCTAGTGGAACCAACGGGAATTAGTAAAGATTAAAAAGTAAAGATTTTTAACCTATATTTCCTGAACACTGAAGCCATTGGTTGGTGCAATGTTGCTGTGTAGGGCTGATCGGGACGCTCAGACAAACAGAGTAATGTTTTGATAACGCCACCATGACATACCTGGCAAGGTTTCATAAAGTAAACACACAGCAACAATAATGTAACAATTTGATAAAAAAATAATAATTCTTCTGCCAAGCAATCTAGTTCTTCAGCAGTGTTTAGCAGAATGATTGCCAAGCAACTCAAAGACACAGAGAAACACAGATATAGTGTGTAGTAATACTGATGTAATGAAGGTCACAGGTATGTGTTTATACAGTACTTTACAACGGCTTCGAATGTGGCTCAGCAGGGGTCTGTTCTTCGTAGCTCGCTTAATACATCCGAGATGATTGAAGTGTTGACTCGGAGGTTGTAGTGTAAAATGGAGAGCGATTTAGATTAAGATAAGTGTGTTTTAGATTAAGATAAGTGTGTTTTAGATGTAAACAGCTTTTGGAACAACATCTGGGGCCTCTGGTGGAACAGAAGTAGTCACAATAATGGAAAAGAACATTTTCCGATGAGATACACATGCTCATAGACACATGCCTCCTGTCAGAGTTATGGAAGTGTTTTGCTGTTATTTCGGATCTCAACTTCCAAAACTATCCTCAACAATATTTTGCTTGGAATTCACAGACAGAACAGCCCGTCCCTGCAAAGTTCCTGAAAACATGAACACACACGCACACACGCGCACACACACACACGCGCGCACACACACACTCACACATTGTGTGCACTCACGCTCACACCAGACCTCCCATTAAATCCTCTTCCTTCATCCTTCACCTCAGATTTGCCCAAACATCAATTCCACAGACATCATGAGTTGTTTTGACGGGAACTGAAGGGTGATGCAATTGGCCCATTTCATACTGTCAAATCATTTTGTCATCAGCAGATATGATCAGCACTGAGTTATAAGTGTTTTATTTTACCAGTTTATAAAAGTAGCGAACTTTACTGTTTTTTTTTTTTTTTTCATTCTCAGTTAAATTCATTTCTATCCTTGCCTTGCAGTTCTGGAGAAAAGCGAATTTAAGGATGACTCACAGTTTTTCCGCTTCTATGCCGATGAGGAGACTGAGGGTACGAGCTCCAAGAGTAAACAGCTTCGCAGTGACTTCAAACTCATCGAGAACATCCTTGCCAAATCCTTAGTGGTGAGATACAAAGACACACACACATCAGGGGTTTCACCCCTGTAGAGAGCAGTGTTTAGGGATAACCAACTAGCAATGCTACTTACTGAATCACATTTTTCCATAGCGTGACAGTAGGTGAACAACTTTCAAAATGCAATAGCATTTCTAATAACGGCATTGTAGCTGTTTATACTGTATGTCCTTTGCAGCCCATATGAACTAGTGCATCAAAATAATTAAAGGCTCTTTCCTGTCATTTCTCTCAAATGTAGCTTTGATTTAGTTCAAATCAGTTTGTTTGTTTTCACTGATTCATTTGAGTCCCATTGGGGAATTCATGTAATCTTTTTGTAGCAAAATGATAGTTCATCACTATGTGTTCTACATTAAATTAGGGTGCTTTTTTTTGTTTTATTGAATTTGTATTAAGTATAACAAATCATAATAAATCCAAAATGTAGAAATATGCATTCTACTCCAATTTCCTGTAACACGGTTTCACAGACAAGGCTTAAACCTGTCTTTACTTTACTTTACTACTTTACTTTAAATTAGGGTGCTTTTTTTAATGTTTTTATATTAGTTTTATTTAGTTTTATTAAGGTATTTAATCGTTTTTATCAAGTATTATAACAAATAATAATAAATCCAAAATGTAAAAAATATTGTCTGCATATAGATGATACATAATATTGTATTTACGAAAAATTGAGCCTGAAGTGTACATGTACAGCAAAAATAAAATAGGCCCCTGTGGCACACCACTATGTAATTTAGCTGATGTAAAACATACATTTCCAATGCAAACCAAAAATGATTCACTTGAGGTTGCGTTTCTGGTCTTCCAAATTCGCATGTGTATAAACGGAAGTCAGTGACACAAAAAATTTAGTGTGACTGCCTCTTTAGCTGTTTTTGTGTAGATTTACTCATAGGGTAAGTTTAGTCTTAAGACTCTATCTGAGATCCTGTTCTCATTGTAAAAAGTTGGATTTTAGTTCAACCACTCTAAATTGTGTAGCTATATCAGATTCAGATCATTAACACACTGACATCAGTAACAACAATACTAATGTAAAATGAAAACTAATAATTTTATGCTGAAAGTAACACACATTTATAACACACCCACCTATATTCATAGACACATATACATGCTACTATACACACTCAAGCACAGCCATCAGCAGTGCATTGATTTTTTTTTTTTCCTCCATACCAATTAAGACCCTCCTTATCCATCAGTAATTACCCTGACCTTTACAAACTACTCTTTCATCCTTTATAGACTGACAGATTCCTCCTCCAGGCCATCAAATGCATGAAAATCTTGCATTCTCTCCTCTCTGTTCAGAGGCTAAGAGCTTCTCGATTTACCCTCCTCAGCCAGCCCTCTCAGACGTCATGTCACTGTAGTTTTTCAGAAAAAATAATGGTTTATGGATAGAAATAAAACAGAGGAAGACATTTACAGGGCTGGTAAATATGTTCTGCTTTAGCTCTTAGATAAGAAAAGCACATAAAAACCCATCTCATGTGTAGCTGTGGAGAAATTGAGTATTATATCCTTGTTATGATCCAGAGATGACCATCCTGCCTCATGGCCTAAAACCAGTATAACTTTCATCCATGATAATGCCTTTAGCACCTGTGCTGACCTAGCATGCACTGTGGCACATTTTAACAGATTATAGTTTAGTTACTTTTAGAAGAACGGACTTAACACCTCAAACAGCTTTTGGACTAGAGGATGTGTAGCTTGTTCACACGTTTGCACAAACGCTGCTGCTCTATCAGCATGGCACCAAACTGCTAAATCACAATTTGAGTCCTGAAAGTAACATGATCTGTTCTGTGCTGTCACTTGCTGAATTTATCACAAATTTATCATCATAACATCCTACTCTCCTACTAATATGGAACGTCGTGATGATATAGTGATTCTCTTGTCCTCTTACAGATCCATCCTGAAGAGGACGACTACGGGTTTGAGATCGAAGAGAAGAACAAGGCCATCATAGTGAAGAGTGTGACCAGGGGCTCGCATGCAGAGGTATGAGGTTGAGCATCCATCTTTTCAATTGTGCATTCAGAAGGCCAGTTCTTTCCCAAAATGCATGAAAATGTAGAAGTGAAATGTATATAACAGCGCAAAATCATTTTATGTTCTTCATGTGTGTACATTTTATCAGTAACACTTTACTTTACTTCACACTTTTTCATTTGTTAACATTAGTTAATATATTAACTCAAATGAACTAACCATGAGCAATACATTTGTTACTGTATCTGTTAACCTGTTAACGTTAGTTAATAAAAATACAGCTGTTCATTGTTTGTTCATGAACAGCATGTATGTATGTGTATATATATATGTATATATATGTGTGTGTGTGTGTGTGTGTGTGTGTGTGTGTGTGTGTGTGTGTGTGTGTTTGTGTGTATGTATATATTGTGTATGTATATATATTGTGTGTATATATATATATATATATATATATACACAATATATATACACAATATATATACACAATATATATACACAATATATATACATATATACACTATATGTGTATATATATATTGTGTGTGTATATATATATTGTGTGTGTATATATATATTGTGTGTATATATATATATATTGTGTGTATATATATATTGTGTGTATATATATATTGTGTATATGTATGTATATATATATATATATATATATATATACACAATATATGAACAATATAGTGGAAAGACCAAGTGGCAGCATCCCTGTCTTGTGCCACGGTCTGCTGTAATACAATCTGATAGATGTCCATTTATTTTTATCCAGTGTGTGGGGTTGTCTAATAATGTGTTCACCTTTCTTAAACTCTTCTTGAAGGACAGATCTCTCAAAAACTCTTTTTGGCGTGTAACCATGATTGTTTCCCAGGTCTTTTGTTGGACATGTAGTGTGGATCTAATCTAAGTCTGCCTTTGGGGAATATATCCTGATCATTATGTGTCATTTGGAGGAGGACCTCTTCAACTTGGATGTTATTTTCAGTGCACAGGGTTATTTCTGTTCATGCAATGTATAGCTCTGCCAGACATTTATAGAAGAAGATTGGTAGATAATTATGGTTAAGATCTAAACCACCACTAATTTTATCCCCACCGTGCCTGTTAGACCTGACACGAGACATTTTGTCCGTATTAAAGTGTCACACTGCTGCTCACAGGAGATGCAGAAGATGAGAGTGTGACTGTAATGGTGATTAATACAGTGAATGAGTAGAAGTGCTGTATGTCCTGACACTTGTCCGCTCAGATCTGCAGTCTTGAGTTCATGTGTCAGGTCCTGGACACGCTTGCTTAATTCATTCACTCCCTTTGTCTTCACAGCTCTGCTCTCTGGAGATCTGGGAGAAGCAATTAAGCATGTCCCATCATATTCTCCACAGAGTCCTCACACTTACTTCATCTTTTTTACTCTCTCCTTCTTTAAAACTTGCCCTTTCTTTTAGGCTGTGTAACACACTATTGTACCAAATGTGTTAGCCCCCTCCCCTTACTTTGTTCTTTGTTTCTTCTCTTTGCTTCTTTTCATTTATTTATTCTTTCCTTCTGTCCTCCTTGTCTTCCCTTCCTTCATTTCTTCATCCTCCTTTCATATCTACCTTCCTTCCTTCCTTCCTTCCTTCCTTCCTTCCTGCTTGCCTATCATTAGTTTGTTAGTTTATTCTTTTCTCTACTCTACTCTACTCTACTCTACTCTACTTCCTGAAATTCAATAATTTGTTAATTCCTTTCTTCCTTAGTCACACATTTTTAATTACACCTTCAAATGAACTGCTCAGTAATCTGCCTATTAAGGTTTTAAGCTATATAAAGCTCTTTTGCCTTAAAGGTGTGAGGTTCTCTCAATTCATCTGACAATCCTCTAATCCTTATTAACATATTACTCCTCTCTCTGTCTCTTTCTCCTCTCTCGGTCTTTCTCTTTGGCCACATATACACTGTATAATTTCAGCAGTGATGACCCCTATATTATCATTCTGTTTGTGTACAGACCACGACTCTCTCCCGAAATTGCAAGATTGACAACGTGGTAACCATTGCAACGTTCTGCCGTCTCACAGACAGCTAGTTGTTCAGTTTGGTTCTGTACACACTGCATATAATTTTTTTGTTAAATTAAGTTAAATTGATTGTAGAATGCAGTTGTCTCTCCTGTAAATAACTGAACTCTGTGTGTACAGAACAGCTCTCTCTCTCTCTCTCTCTCTCTCTCTCTCTCTCTCTCTCTCTCTCTCTCTCTCTCTCTCTCTCTCTCTCTCTCTCTCTCTCTCTCTCTCTCTCTCCCTCTCTCCCTCTCTCTCTCTCCCTCTCTCTCTCCCCCCTTATTTTTAAATGTTTGCCAGCTGGATTCTTGGTATTTTCATTTTTTTTTAAATTATTATTATTTTTTTAATTTATTATTTTGTCCAGATGGCAGGCCTGCAGTCGGGGAGAAAGATCTACTCAATTAATGAGGACCTGGTGTTTCTGAGGCCCTTTTCTGAGGTGGAGACCATGATCAACCAGTCCTTCTGTATACGACGCTCCCTCAGACTGCTGGTGGCCACCAAGAACAAAGAGTGAGTCCATGTTCGTGGCAGAAATCAGATACCTACGCACAGACACTCAGACGTGTTAAATGTAGCCAGGTACAGTGTAAAAGGACATTACTGGTGTTAGAGTTACATGCAGGAGAGCTGCAAATGGCAAAACACGATTGTTTTCAGAAAGAAAATCCATTAATATTTAAACGGATGCCAGCACTTCCTCAGTATAGACACTTTTATGTGTCCCAAACAATGATATCCATGAAAAGATATTTTGTGACATACCACAAAAGACACTTAGTACAACACTCTTACTCATGTCATATTGTTTAAATAAAAGGGTAAAAAAAGCCTAGCTTATGTACTTGTCGTGTCTTTGTGTGTATCTGATAGGATTGTGAAGATTCCAGATGTTCATGGCACTCTTCCATTTGTTCTCTGCGGTTCTTGTCCACCTTACGTTCATGCAGTTAAGAAAGGTGAGTTCTCCTTGTTTGTAAAAAGCACATTCACATTGTCATATTCATATGTGAAGTGATTATGGCCTCAAAAACCAGACCCAATCCTGTTTTTTTCCATAAAAATTCATGCATGTAATTCTGAATTGAGGAATGCATTCCCTCCGTCTAACCTGCCAGGCAGATGCTAATGTACTATAAAAAGCTTTGAAATGAGCAAATTCATGACACCAGGCTGCTGTGGTCATGTGATCAACATCTGGAGCTCTTCAACGTTTGAACCCAAACTCAGGATCCCTGCACATGTTTCCGGATTTAAAAAGCACATTCTAGGAGCTTTTTGAAGTTAAAGCCATTAGCTCATCTTCACAGCACTTAGACAAATGCAGAAAGAGATTTATGATGTGTCATTATGGGATCTTTCATCACTGCCAGTGCCCCTGAATGCAGTGGGTGTAAATTCCAGAGTAAGTGGTCTATTCAAGGCAGAGCTGAGAATATGTGAAATTGTCCTGTTAATAAACAATAATCATAAGTTCTTCTTGTCTCATAAATCGTATTGTTGCTGCAACTTGCTGAAATGCCCAATTTAAAATCTCTACATCAAACAGTTTTCTTTATTTAGCTCTCAAGATAAAACATTTTTTGTTGCATACTCTCTCATTATGGGCATACATTTATGATCTGACATGTTTCATTGAGCTGATATTTCAGGACAGGTACCTGGGAGTACATATAAAAAGCTAAAAGAACAATTTTGTCTTAATCTGAAGATCCTTTTCCACCATCAAGAACCTTTTATGTGATGGAAAGGGTACATGGATGTTAAAGGTTCTTCATGGAATCATAGATGCCAATAAAGAACCTTTATTTTTAAGAGTAGGCGTCTTAAGACCAGGAATAAAAAAAATCACAAAAAAAACAAAAACATTTAAAATGCTTTGAAGTACAACAAACACAGGTTGCTACTGTACAAATACAAAGTGATGCTTTGTCAACATCGATGATCATCACATCAAACACATTGTGTGTTAGACTGTGTCTAGACCAGTTTGGATTTTCCTATTTGTAAAGTATAACCTTTATATATATGTAAAGTATACAACCTTTCCACATCAAAATCATGCATTTGACATCTTTTTGGTTCATTTAAGGTCATTGTGCATTATTTTTGTGTGTATACAGGCTCTGAGGCAGCAGCAGCGGGTCTTCAGCCTGGTCAGTGTGTGCTTAAAGTCAATGGCAACAACATGATCCAGAGCAGCTACCAGGAAGTCTTGGAGCACTTCAGTGGCCATCAGCCTGTCCTGGAGCAGCAAGACATGGTGAGAATCAGGCCCATGTAGGCCCACATATGGTGATCCCAGAGGTTATTTGTTTCTGACACTCTATACAGTACCTGTTTCCTCCCTTTATGACATTGTTTTTTTCATCTGCCACAGAGCTGTGGTCAGTGGGCATACCGTGTGTATGAGGATGTGGAAGAGCAGATGTCTATCAGGGGTTGTGAGAATGGCTCAGATTCAGAGGATGGTTGCACTAATGGAACAGGTAGTGTGTGTGTGTGTGTGTGTGTGTGTGTCTGTGTGTGTGTGTGTCTGTGTGTGTGTGTGTCTGTGTGTGTGTGCTGGCAAATGACAGGTGTACCCAAAAAAGTTATTATCGTTAACGGAAACTATTATGAATGCAAAAGCCTTGAGAACACTAGATCCAATGTAACATGCATTTGTGAATGCAAGCTCATATGAAAAGTTTTGTCATCTGCAATGTACCAAAATTCATGTGTGGTGAACTCATGCAAAGACATTTGACCCAATAGAGGATCAAAACGTCTTTGATCTTTTGGGTGAATTCAAACATAACAAATAACAAACATATTAATATCTTAAACTTTACTTGACACCTATAATATTACAAAAGATTTCCATTTCAAATAAATGCTGTTCCACAAGAATATTAAGCAGCACAACATTGGTAATAAGAAATGTTTCTTATTTATTTATTTATTTGTAATAACCAAATCAGCATATTAGAATGATTTCTGAAGGATCATGTGACACCGAAGACTGGAGTAATGGCTTAAAATACTGTATATTAATATAGAAAATTGATATTTTAAATTGTAATACTATATTTGAACAATTTACACTAAAACTAAACTAAATAAAAATGCACAATTAAATACAAATAATATTGTTTAAATGGTCCTGTACACATTCATTTGTGTTCCTGTTGGATTATTTATATTTGTGTGTTCTTTGGATTTTCTAGGCTCTGTAAGAAGGCTGGAACTGTTGTCCATCTCTGACGATGTTCCTTCGGTCAGTCTGAATGTGGATAACGTTCACGTGGAACATGGGGTTGTGTATGAGTACGTCAGCACAGCAGGGATCAAACACTGTGTTCTGGAGAAGATGGTGGAACCCAAGGGCTGCTTCAACCTCGCTGCAAAGGTCAGACAAGTGTCAAACAATGACTATATGACTTCTGAATCTTGTTTCTGATAACCTATTATTGGGCCTGTGCATGCAATGTGTGTGTGTGTATATATATATATATATATATATATATATATATATATATATTCCAATATAGACACACATAGGAAGTTTTCTCTAACCTATCACATGTTCTTGTGTGTATTTTGAATTCTCTCAGATACTGGAGGCCTTTGTGAAGGACGACAGTCTGTTTGTGAAGAGCTGCCGGCAGCTAATGGCTCAGAATGAGAAGGTGGTGACGATGCCACAGTTTGAGTTTCGAAACATTTGTGACAACAAGCTGGAGAGCATAGAAAAACGCATTTGCAGCTACAAACAGGTGTGGCGTCTCTCCATGTTACTACTTAGTCGTTTTGTCATACTCCCTGGTGCACTTCATATTAGAACTATCACAATGTTTTGAGACATGAATTTTAAAATCTTATATGTGTCATATAAAAAAAATTTAGCAAGTGATGGTTCATGGTGCTTTAATAATCTCTTCCTGTCAGTTTGTGGAGGAATTGCAGACGAAGGCCTGGCCCACGTTCAAGCAGGCGAGCACTAAACCTCACGTTCTGGGCTGCATGGACTTCGTCCCCACAAACTGTCACCTGAACCTTATGCAGGTGTCCTGCCCGAAGAACACCTCCTCAGCCGGACGGGCCTTCAGCATCCGCTTCGGACGCAAGAACTCTTTCTTCGGCCTTGATCCCGACCAAGGTGCATAGTTATGTTACAATTTATGGATTTAATTTACAGATTAAACTGGAGGGATTTAATGTTAAATATTATATAGTATTTATTATAATATTTAAATATAATATTTAAATATTATTTTATAAATGTTATTTCTAATTCTCATAAAAGCTTAATAAAAAGTGTTAAAGAGTATTTAGGAAAAATGACTGATTAAATACCACTATGTTAAACTCACTCCTTCCCAGATTGATTTCTCTGGAATTATTTACACTGTGGATTCAGCTCATGAGCTCAGTTAACCAAATCTCCACATTACGATCATTGAAAGTTGTAAAATAGTAATTAAGCTTTATGGTGGAAACCTCCCAGGTCTTGTAATAATCATGGCCTGCTATTCCCAAAGTAATCCAAGGCTTTTTAAAGCACCTCCATTAGACCTCCATTAAGACACCATTAGGCCATAATAAGTAGCTTTTAGTGATGTCATTGTCCTCTGTCCCATAGGCCTACATTCTTCAACTTAATGAGGCCTAACACCAGCATCTCTCTCTTATCACTGTTGATTTTTGTTTATGAGGCCTGATGCTTTATTTAAGAAGGCAAACCTTAATATTAGTCATATTAGCTTTATCATTAAATACAACAAATTGGCACACTCAACACATACTCGCACTCAACAAAAACTTTTTTTTTGTTCTCCTGGCCTGGTAGTAGCTGTTGGTCAGATTTGTCCAGATTTC
The DNA here is from genome assembly GCA_039654625.1 of Rhinogobio ventralis. Classification (NCBI taxonomy): domain Eukaryota; kingdom Metazoa; phylum Chordata; class Actinopteri; order Cypriniformes; family Gobionidae; genus Rhinogobio; species Rhinogobio ventralis. The sequence continues at coordinate 23,022,365 of CM077211.1, forward strand.
CTTGGAACAAAAATTATACAGTTTATTTATAGCAATTTTTACATTAATTTTGTAAAATATCATTTTAGTTTTCTTTACAAAAAGCTGCTGCAATATACCTATTAAAAAACACTTTTGTTATATTTTTTTCTTGATTTATTTGATTATTTATTTATTTTTTCCCTCAAGTCATTTTAACTGATGCTTTTAAGACTATCAAATCCGAATTCCAAACCATACTGCAATTTCTGAGACCAGTAATATTTGACGAAATGTTGAAATTTGATTGGGCATCCCTCAAACTTGAAGCCAAGCTGCTCCATCTGGCTTATGTTTTTGGCTCCACCTGCCCAGATTGCTGTGGCTCAGCTTACAGTCTAGCCGCCACGTGTAGCTGGGAAAAGGACCACATAATGCTTTGTTCCTTATGCTCCTCAGCACGAGATGTTTTATTTTTCAGTCTCTGCTACACATCTGCTCTACAGTTGTCTCACGGTCAGAGATGTTTAAAATTCCTTCTGTACGCTTCTCTGCAGCCTAAAGCCTCATGGTCCATGGCTTTACCACATGCAACAGTACACCTCACTGCTTTTCAGCCATTCAATTTATTCTGTTTTATTGAGTCACAGAAGCCTAAACCTAGTGTGCTGCCGTTGCGTCCCTAGACAGCATTTTAAGGCATGCGCCCAGCATGAAGGTTGTTGCAAAGTCTAGGTATGAATCGAGAAATAAAAAAAAAAATAAAAAAAATCGTATTAATGTCATTTTGTTCCTGCAGCCAATCTGAATCCAATGTCCCATGCTGTGCACTGTGTGACCAGCATGGCGGCCCCCTCCTGGAGTTGCATGAGTTTAGATGAAGAGACAGAGGAGAGTGAGGGGAGCACGGAGGACGGCAGGAAGCATGAAGAGGGAGGTCTCAGCTTCCTCCTCAAACAGGAAGACACGGAGAGCCAGGACAATTACATCTGCCTCTATAACCGCCTGGATATTTCAGTGCGAGAGATGAAGCAATATGTGGCCCAGATAGACGTGTAAGTGGTGAGGTAGTTTAAACGTGTATTAAAATAGTGTTTTAAAATAGATTTAACCTTTTAAAAGTTGGAAATGTATTAAAAATAGGCATTTTTATAGTGAGTATACATATACTCTAAAATATTTAATGAAATGGTTTTTGTATTTGGTCAAAAACCTTTTAAAAATGGCAAAAATAAATGGTAAAACGTTTTAATCACATCACTGCATGAATCGAAGATTCTCATCTGAAAGCTCGGACTGTTTTAGACAAGTAGGTTTTAGTGGCCGCCTCTTTGAGGAGTTCCTCGAGTTCAAAACTTCAGGATGTTCTTTTATAACAGTCTAAAAATATTTAGGGCTCAGACAGAAAAAAAACAAGACTGAAGCCATAACAGACAACTGCAGAGGAAACATTTCAACAGCCTCTCAGGAGGAACAAATGTTTGTTATTCAGTGGCTAGCATGTGCTGATGTAGAACTTAATTGTCAGTGAAATGGAGTCATTTCCCAGTCCTATTCCCTCACCTCTCTCCCAGTGCCTTTTTGTCAGTCTACACTTCCTTGTCCCATAAAAGAACAAAGCTCATTAGTAAAATATAAGGGTGTTTGTTCAACTAGGGACTTTTGTCCTTATTTTTTTAAAACACTGTTTAAATAAGCTAGAACAATAAACTCATTTAAAGGGGTTATATGTGGAATTCAGAAACAATTGTTATTAGCACTACCAGTGGCCGTTAAGTGAACTGCAGCCAGCAACTTATTGCTCGCACTCAAGCACACGTAATTGCACACGCGACTGAGCGTGATTCAAGACCTCGATATACTCGATATATGCAAAGTTATTTTCTGTTCTTTGCTTTTGTTTATCCCTTTGCAGCGATATACTGTTAACAAACATTCAGACACCAACCATGCTGCTGCGAGCAATGTTTAGATGAATATGAAAATATGTGCTGTGCACTTTCCTCCTAATAACAAAATAAACTCAACAAAAATTACAGGGGTGAGAAAACAGCAGTTAGGAAATCAACTGATCGTGGCTATGTCTGCACCAGTTTTGCAATTCGCAGGCACCATGTCAACACATGAGGTTATTAAAATTACACTGTTGTGATAGTTTGATTATAAAGTATATTTGAGACCATAGACAATATAGATCTGGCTACTGTATGTGAGACTATAGTTTAAATTAATCTCTTTTCTTTTTGAGACAAATGACATTATAGTGCAGAATGGCTCTTTCGGCATTATCCTGCACATTGTAAGTATTAATTTTATGTGTCATTGAACGGAAGAGAGGCTCTCGGGAGCGAGTGTAAACGTCACATCCTTTTGATTCTCCTGGCAAAAATGTCCTTCCAATAAAAATCAGTCTACAGGCTTTCATAGACAGCCTAGGGGGAAGGTTTCATTTTCATTCAGTTTCGTTACAAGCTGTTTACACATTGGCAATAAAAAAAGCAATTAATACATGAAAATTCTTTCTGTATAAAAAACTGATTATTTTGTTAATTTGTCCACAAACATTGCAAACATTTCTCGTATGATTTCCATCACACAGTTGTGACCTTCATAAATCAAAAAAGTAATCATTTATATAAAATATATACACTACAGTTTAAAAGTCTAATGCGTCTGCATTTATGATCAAAATTACAGTAAAAATGTTCATATTGTGAAATATTATTGCAAGTTTAAATATCTGTTTTCTATTCTATATATTTCAAAAATTTAAAAATTTAAATTGTCAGGATACTTGATAAATAGGAAATTCAATTAAATATTAATTAAATATATATATTTTATTTTAAATTAAGTCTTTACTTTTTCTTTTGAACAATTTTATGAATCCTTTTTTCCATGAGTGGAAAAATCAACTTATAACACGGGTTTAGTGTCAAAGCACTCTCATAATTCATTAGTCTCGCTGTTTCCAAACTTTTCTAAATATTTCATCTTAGACTTCTGTCATCGATAACTGGACCGACCCAGCCGCAGGGCTCAGAGCCACCCTCGTTTGAGAACGCCCCCTCAACCTCTCCCATACCGGAGGAGACAGACCATGACAAGACGGAGCATGGCGGGAACAAGAGAGTGTGCTTTAAAGTGAATGAAGATGATCAGGAGGACTCTGGACACGACACCATGAGCTACAGAGACTCGTACAGGTGAGGAAAAGATTGTTGATGTTTATGAAACATGTTCAAGCCTGGGTGCTTAAATGAGTAATACAGGTTGGAGTCCAGCCTGCAACATCCCATCATCTCTCCTTTCTTTATCTAATAAATCGTTTTCTAAAATGTCCATATTGATAAGAGCAGCAACTTTCTTTTCACTTGTAAGTTTCATAATAACATTTTGTTTTCCATGAGATGATTTAAATCCCACACACGTGAAGCAGAGAGTGAGCGAGACGGGGCTTCTGGGCTCCTGTCTGATCCTCCTGTCAAGCAGATGTTGCTAAAACAGACACGTAGGGAGACGATAAACATCCCTTACAAAGAACCTGTTGTGTCACAGCGACCCAGGCGCCCTCTTTAACCACTAAAGAATACATTCAGTCTCTGTTGTTATGTCATCATTATATGGAGCAAAGTTTGTTTGGTTGTGATCTAGACCTGATGGAGCAGGGCAAAACTGAGACTGACCACAGCCGAGTGCATTTTATGCTTCTGTCGGGATAAACGGATGCCTGCCTTTGCACCCTCTATCATTATGTGGCGTTCCGCTTTAAAATCCTGCTACTCTGTGATAGGGTGAGCTCATGAACAGCTGCAGCCATCATGTTTTATAGATAGAAATGTTTTTCCTCTATTTAGGCTCTTACAGTAAATAACTAGATTTGTCTGTGGGATGTAGGTAGGCCGTCTGTTCTTATTATCATGAGAATAGGGATGGCTGTTAGGGAACATGAACTTTCCAGGGTTCGGGAGGTTGAATGGTAAAATACGAGTGAATGCTCCTTTTTTTCTCTTTCAACTTCTGGGAGTGTTGCAACCTGCCGGTCATGAGCTTGATCTGCTTCCATTCTTGGCTTGTGGCGGTGCTAAATTTGGCCTCTCCTCTCATTGTGGGGTGGGGAAAGGGAACTGCTACTCTTCTTCTACTACTAGTGGGTAGAAGTACCGCCTGTTTTCTTCTCTCAAGCTTTTTGAGCACAAAAAGACACATTGAAAGTTTATTTTTGCCTCAGAGTAAAAATTTCAAGGCTGCCAAGTAGACATCCACTTGTTGATCTTAGTGGATAAACATTAAAATTGGAAGTTTGTTGAGGTTTAAATTGTTGTGAAATGCCTTCAGCTCTTATATCAGTATACCATTGTTTTAAAGGTTTAGTTCACCCAAAAATGACAATTCTACCATAATTTACTCACCTTCATGTTCCAAACCAGTATGACATTCTTACTTCTCTGGAATGTGGAACGTGAGTTTTTTTTTTTTTCTAAATATCATTGGTGTCCCACAGAAGAAAGGCAGTCATAGAGCAGCCCCTTTAGGGATTTGCGACCATAAGATTGTAAAAATGAATGCAAATTCAACCAGTTGCTGCATTATTTGTGGAAGCTTGCTTTTTATATTTTTTGCCATTTTTTTTCTGTGAGGAAAAAAAAAGTTAACCTGAGTAGCAAAAAGCAATATTAGCTCAATCAAAATCCATAATTCTGGGTCCAGACAAATTGATTAATATGTGTTGAACTGTCCTGCTGCTGTATTGCAGTGAATTTCATCATTAAATGAGCCTGAGAAATAGTTTGTTTCAGTGAAGTTCTCCTTTAGATTTGTATTTTTTCTTCAGCTTTGAATAATATCTGAACTCTGTATCAGTTTGATTGACTATAGTCATGATTATAATACTTTCAGAACAGTTCAAAACGTTTTTGTGAATGGTTATATCACATTTTCTCAGGATCTTAGAATTGGTCTCTACAAGCATCGTTTTTATCACATGAACTGAAAACATTTGTACTTGTGTGTGTTCTACAGTGAGTGTAACAGTAACCGGGACTCAGTGCTGTCATACACCAGCGTCCGGAGCAACAGTTCTTACCTGGGCAGTGATGAGATGGGCTCAGGTAACTGTCGTCTTTCAGATGTGGTTACAATGTTAAAATCCAGGACAATTACTAAAAGGGAATTGCTACTTTTATTTTGTTTTTCAGGAGATGAGTTACCATGTGATATGCAGATCCCTTTAGACAAGCAGGATAAACTACACGGATGTCTGGAACACCTTTTCAATCAGGTATATTGATTCCCCCACTCATAAATCAAAGTATTTTGCCAGTTTAAACTTGATATTCCCTTTGTAACTGTTGCCCTTTGTCTGACACCACTCAACTCCTTATTTTGTCTATTTTTGCTCTTCATCAATACATCGCCTCTTAGTTTCCCTCTCTTCTTCCTCTCGAACTCCCACAGTATCATTTATCACATTACCAACATCTCTAGCGAGCACTCTTTGACCTCTAATCCTCTGCTCTTTGACCTTAAAATCTATTGTCTTCTGGAGGTCACCAGAATTTGACCTCCTCTCAATTTCCCAGATATCAATAATGGGCTCTTTTTCCAGCGCAGACAGGTTACATGTGGACAGACTGAAAGCAGCAGGCCCGGTGTTAGCAAGGGCGTGTAGCCGGTCTTCAGTTAGCACAGGATGTGTGTGTGGTGACAGGCTTAACTATGTCTTTTTCATTCTCAGGTTGACTCTATCAACAGTCTCCTGAAGGGCCCTGTCATGAGCAAAGCTTGTGAGGAAACCAAGCATTTTCACACCGACCACAGTCAGCCAGGTACCGCCCGGTCGGGGTGTGCTCCATATTTGAGTGTGTGCTATGTTTGGAAACTCATTTGAGGGATGTGTGTATTTGGGTTTTCCGTTAGGGGTAGGGGTGTATGAATGTTTACATCTGTACGTTATTACCTCTGCATGCAAGGATACCACACTAGTTTCTCCTATGTGTTTTATGTATTTTAGGGGTGTTTATAATTAGCCCCTGTTTTAAAAAAGGGTTTAAAAAAATTATTTACAGCAATTATTTATTTTGTTGTTTTTTGTGTGTGTTGTCACACTGCCAGTTACAGCTGTTGACCTGTTTGTAAGACCACATGCATGAACATCTTTTATTTTCACCCTCATTTTCATTCCTTAGAGTTTCGGCACACAGATGACTGGACTGTACGTTGGCGGTACGTCTTGCACAAGAACATCCAGGAGGACCCTTGGAACCTGCCCATTTCAATCAAATCTCTAGTTAACAGCCTTCATCGCTTCGTAGAGGGTATGTTTAAGCCTGAACAATCAGTATCAAAAATCTAAATAACCCTATTTGCTTTTTTGTATAAATTAATTCAAAATAAATTAATTCGAAAAGAAATGTTACCACTGGGATATGTCAAGATGTCAAGATGATTATCCAAAGTCAACTTCAAACTTGCATTCATGTCTGCCTCATTCTGATTTTTCTGAAGTGTTGTTCACACTTTTCATGAAACATTATTGCATTTAAAAACGTGAGAAACAATGCAGTGGAATAAAAAAACAGTCTAGAGGCATTTTTAAAGGTTGAACATTATTTAACTTGAACACCACTTTTCTAAAATGGCATGACATGCGAAACGCTGCAAAAGATGCATGTGCAACGGTCCATCTAGCATGTTTACAGCGGAAATTGATTTTTGGGTTAAACTTTATTTCGATAGTCCTCTTTTCTACTAACTATACTTAACTTTGCAACTACATGTCAACTAACTCTCATTAGAGTATAAGTTGACTGTTGGGGTTAGTAGAATAAGTTGACAATTACTACTTGCAAAGTTACTTATAGTCAGTAGAATGTTTGTTGAAGAACCAAAAATAAAAAAGAGCAGATATTAAGCAGACAGTCTACTAATACTCTAATGACTGGTAGTTGAAATGTAGTTGCAAAGTTACTTATAGTTAGTAGAAGGTCTAAAGTGGACTATTGAAATAGTGTTACCTGTTGTTTGCATTTAAAACCATGAGACAGGGCAGTGGAATAAAAAAAATGGTCTAGGGATGTGTTTATTAAAAGTTGAACGTCTATTAACTTGAGCGCCATGTTTGTATAACACCATGTCTCGTGCAGGATGCTGCAAATAATGCAAGAGCAACAGTCACATGTCCGTCTAGCAAGTTTAAATAGAAAAACAATGGAAAAGCAGCACAGTGGAAATGCAACTCCGTAAAATAAAAAGGTTTCATGTTAAAGTTTCCCAAGCCTTGTAACACAGCTATTTTGTCTTGTATTTTAGTGTGTTGGGTTGTATTCATGTCTATTTGTAACTGTGTTTCAGATGGAAGGAGTCAACTCTTGTTGGCATTGCTTAAATGCACTGGTAAGTTAAGCCTTTTTTTGAACTTTCCCTTGTTGAACTTGATCATTGTAGATCATTTCAAATAGCTATTGAGTCAACCCAGAATGTTTACATGATCTTGCACTTGCGTCATCATCTGTGTGAGATTTCAGAAAGGCAACTGCAGTGTGTGTGATTTGTCTTCCTCACTACTGTTTTGGATTATCCTGTATTTACAGACACCTCTATGTGCTGTGATAAGGGTGTTTTATTGGAATTCTGTAGCAGGGAGTGCGTACATATGTTTGTGTGCAGTCAAGTTGCAGTGGGGTGTGTCTGTTTGTGAGCAGTAGAAGAGAACGGAGAGAGTGGATTCGTCCCATGGGGTCTGTGGTGGGAGACATATGGAAGCTGTTGAGCGTTTGCTTTGGAACCTGATCTAGAGCCCTTATCCTTACTGCTCCACACAGACAGCAGCTCCAAACCCTGTTCCCACCCAGTGCTGCACTGAAACCCACCATCTGCTTAAACTATTACACACTCAGACCACAGCTTACAGCTGCTTTAGGACATTTAGGAATCACACCACTGATTGGGATATACTCTATGCTGATCTGTGAACAGCAAAGGAATATTTGATATTCATGATATGATATTTAATAAGATGTAATCAATTTGATGAATAAAATCAAATACTATTTTAATTGAGAACCTTGAGTATTATGAACCTGTACAGCACTGTTCAAAAACTTGGGGTCAGAAGTATTTTTTTTGAAGAAATTAATACTTTTATTCGGCAAATGATGCATTCAATTGATCAAAAGTGACAGTAAAGACATTTATAATGTTACAAAAGATTTCTATATAAAACAAATTCTATTCATTTAATCTTTTTATTCATCAAAGAATCCTGAAATAACCGTAGTGGAAGTAGTCAAACTGTTCATTTATTGTAATTTATTGGCACTTAAAATGTGGTACAAATAAGTAAAAAGTAATAAAATATTTTCCTAACACAATGAATACATGTGTACACACACATATTTATACAAATATGATGAATTCTTCTGTACTCTTCTATCATAGACACGGAACTTCAGTTGCGCCGAGATGTCATATTCTGCCAGTCCCTGGTGGGGGCGCTGTGTGCATTGGCGGAGCAGCTTGTGAGCGCACTGAACCTGCGTTTCAACAATAACGGAGAGTATGAGGAGGACAGTAAAGAGGTGAGCCGTAAATGGCTGGAGCAGATCACCGCCATTGGAGTGCTCTTCAACTTCCAGTCAACACTCTCTCCACATGTGGTAAGACAGATTACCAGAAGTCACGTCTTCTCATAGCTGATTCAGTGCCTGCTACTCATATACACAAGCATGATAGTAATGTTTTAGAATCTCTTATTCCTGGAATTGAATCTTGGGACTTAATAAGGACTAAATACAGAACCAAGGCCATCACTGATTTCCAGAGCCGAATAACCTCTAGGATTTCTCTGCAACAGGAAACCATTGTAGTCACGTCACAAGTTTCTTCTCTATATACTGAATGCTGCATGACTCTAATACTGTCAGAATGCTGCTTATGTATGCAGTAGGGGTGTAACAGTACACAAAAATGATAGTTTGATACCTACCTCGGTTTTTGAAGTCACGTTTTGGTATGTTTTCGGTAAAGAAGAGGGGAAAAAAACAAACCATGTTTTTTTTTTAATTGAACAGTGGTTTACTGAACAAACTATGTCTGTCTCAAAATAAAAAAGTCTGTCAATATTGATGCAACCAGCAGCTACATACAGTACACTGCAGTTTATGGTGCTGTAGTCATTGCGGCAAGAGATTTGGGTGCAAAATATGTTAGCAAAATATTTTAAAATATTAAGGTAAAATAAGGTAAGAATTATAGCATCCTGTCTATTTGACGCACATGTGCGCACAAGTGTTGAATTCTGGCCCCCACCAGATTGATACTCTGTTTCTTTTAACAGAGAGAAGAGCGAATCATGCTAGAAGATACAAAAGCAGCGCTGCAGGACTTGGAGAAAGTCACTGTGCTGTTCCGCCCGCTGGAGAACGAGTGCCTCGTCCCAAGTATGACACCACACCACCTATATTAACACAGAAAAATACATCTTCTGTATATATACAGTTTTTAAAGTAATGTGTGTGTGTGATATTTTTATTTTTTTTATTTTTTTATCACTAATATATCCTTAATATGTGAAATAAAAAGTGTCTGCCAAGCTTCCCCTTTAAATAATTTAAAATAACATAATAATTAACACCATAATAATAAATTAAATAAAAAAAACTATTTTTAAATTATATATTTACTTTTATATTTAATGTAATATTTATATGAATAAATATTTTCTCACTGGGTACCAACCAGTGTTATTTTAGTATTTATGTACTTTTATTTTTATGTGTTTTTATTAATATTTGAATTGGCTTTTTTATTTTCAGTTTTCATTTTTAGTTGTAGTTTAATTTTAGTAATTTTGTTATGTGCTTTTTGTTGTTTTTGTTTTTTAATAACTTTTTAGGTTTAATTTATTTTTATTTCAGGTTAAAATATCCAGGTCAAACCAAAATGTATTCAGACACCTTCAACATTTTCTCACATTATCACAGTTTATTCACTATAGTTTAGAAAATGGTAATAAAATATAGAGTTAAACTGTGTCAGAACAAATTCATCTTGATAATGTCAGATAACTTTGATAGAAAGGAATGTAATGGATTACAATTAACCAATCAGCTGTTAAATTTAAGTACACAATTAGATAATACCAATTTAGGTCAACCAATCACCAAGCAATGCTTCATTTAGTTCAGTCTGTGGTGTAAAAGGTCGCATTAGCAATTAAAGAAAAAACACTTAAGCAAAACATGGTCAGGTCAAAGTTTTTTTTATCAATTTTACTGGCAGTCCACTGTATGAAGAATTTTTGGGTATATTATTTCACAGTTTGCTTTATTTTGCTATCCTCACTTACATAAATAAACTATAGTGTCCTGCACCCACTAGTAAAAAATGATATCTGGGGTCTGAATAATTTTTGGTTTGACTGTATAAATTGCAAGTTTTTCCATCCTAATATTCATATTTTATTAAGCAACATTTTTTAATATTGTTTTTATTTTAGTTTTAACAGTAATAACCCTAGTACCAAAATGTTACTGACTACTGAAAATACAGTTAAAAGTATAAACCAGCAATGTTATTTAGCATTCTGGATTATTATTATTATTATTATTATTATAATTTATTAATATTTATTTTACACATGTATGCTGTGTCAATTAATTGTTTAAAATGCATTTTGTACACCACAGTAAAACCAGCAACAATGACCGCAAATTATTTTCTTTTATAAATAGTTACATCCCGGGTCCCTCCTATTCTCTGATAAAGCTGTTTGATTCTACTAAAAAGTGAATGCCAAAACTCTCATCCTTATATAGCAGCATCCCCTCCCCCTCCACACAAACATACAGCACACACCCCCTCCAGATGTCCTCTTCAGGAATGTCATCTCAGTTAGCCATGATAGGAGAGCAGCTTTATCTGCCGTCTTCTCTTTTGGTTTGAGTAAATCCGAGGGAGGATGTTCTGCTCAGTGCTTTGTTTCTGCTGCAAAGGTGTTTTATTTACAAGGTCATCTCTGTGTTTTACAAATGTGAATAGCTTGTCTTTTTCCTCCGTTTCACACACCTGTGAGGTTTTTGCCTTTACTCCTCCCATCAGGCTAATTACAAACCTAATTAACCTGAATTTTCCCATTGTGACCCCAAACTAGTTTAAGGGAAAAGGCTTGAAATTGCTTAGAATTTTAACTCATTGTAAATCATGCATCCTTTCACTACACTTTCCACAGACACATCTGTGCATTACCAGGTGGAAGGCAGTCGGCAGGCCATCAGGGTGACAATGTTCCTGGACAACTGTCATTTCAGTGAGCTGCCAACAAGACTGCAAAACGGAGGCTCTTTGAAACTTCAATCAGTCCTCTTCACTAGAGGTGGGAACAGACAAAAGGAGCAAGATAAAGGACTAGTTCCATTTATAATTTACATTTCCAACACCTAGTGAGCTGCCTACAGAGGCTGTATTTTAAGGCGCCATAGGCTTTAGGTTGTCATCGTAATTATGCTGCCTCTTATGATACCAGGCATCATTGCATGTTTCTTTTGAGGAAACGCCCATCCATAATTCATTGTTATGAGAATAAACCAAGGCAAGAAAAATGTCCGTATATTTAATTCATCAATTTTTTTTATGTGTTATTTTAGTATCACTGATAAAGTATTATAGTTTTTATTAACAGTTTGAATTTGTTTTATTATTATTATATTTTCTGTTTTCATTTTGGGTAAAGTTTTAGTAATTTTGTTGTGTGTTTTTGTCTTTTTTTTCTTATAAATATGTCTATATAGTTTTTACTAATTTAGTTTTAGTTCGTTATTTTAGTGCTTCAAGTTAAACTAAACGAAAATGAAATGATGCCTTGACTAGCTGAAATTAAAAATAAAACATCTATTTTATTTCAAGTAACAATTTTTTTTTTGTGGTTTTTAGTTTTAGTTAACGATAATAACTGGTAATGTCAATGAGTTTGTGTGTGCTCTATATTTTTATGCAATTGTATTGTGCAACATGCAACGATATTCACAGAAAACTCTATTTAAAACAATTGAGTTTCCTGTGCAAAGTTCTATTTGTGTGGCATGCAAATGAGCAATGTTCCAAACTGAGGTCCAGATGCTGCTTTAAATGGTTAGATGCATTATAAGAAATCATACATTTATGTCTCAAATTGGAATAAAGCCCTGTCTTGAAATTTTTTGAAATCTAGACTTTTAAGGGCAATCCTTGTCACAGCTGTTAGCGTTACAGAGGGTGTTGGTGATGTATCAGCCCAGAATCAGTCATGAATCATAATGTGCTCATTTAGAGTTAATTCATTAAAGTCACTATTTCCTTGATGAGTCTTGGTCTCCATCTAGAGGTACTCGGAGAGCATTACAGCACTGGGGAAAGCATGAAATTCATCTGCATTTTCTTATCCTTTATTAGGGCTGGAGAAGCCAGAAGGTGTGTTGTCTCAGGATTTTGTTACCATGGAAGAGTTTCAGCAGCGCACAAATGCTCTGTCACTGGAGAAGGTCAAAAGTTATTACCGCAAACTCAGGTAAAAACCCCCTTTAGTGGCGTATGGGCATCATGCTAAGTGACTGACCGTTACATTTTATTCTTATATCTTATTATTTAAGTAAATAAATGTTTGACTGGCAAAATAAAGTGCTTTAAAGGTTATTATATGTGTTTTTAATTTTTTCAGGGCATTTTATCTGGAGAAATCAAATTCAGACTCAAATTCCACTGCCATGAAAATAGACCAGGTTGGTTGAGAGATAATATACTTGTACACTACCCTTCAACAGTTTGGTCAGTAAGAATTTTTTTAAATACATTTTTATTTTGCTGCAGCAAGGATGCATTAAATTGATCAAAAGTGACAGTAAAGACTTTTATAATGTTACAAAACAAAAGATTACTGATTCAAATAAATGTTGTTCTTTTGAACTTTCTGTTCATTAAAGAATCCTGAAAACTGTATCATGGTTTCCACACAAATATTAAGCCACTTGTTTTCAGCATTTATAATAGTAAGAAATGTTTCTTGAGCAGAAAATCAGCATATTAGAATAATTTCTGAAGGATCATGTGACAGTGAAGACTGGAGTAATGATGCTGAAAATTCAGTTTTTCCATCACAGGAATACATTTAATTTCAAAATATATTCAAATAGAAAACAGTTATTTTAAATGATAATAATATTTCTGCATTTACTGTATTTTAGATCAAATAAATGCAGCCTTGGTGAGCATAAAAAAAAAACAACTAAAAAATCTTACGGACCTCAAACTTTGTTTTTTTGTGTTAGTGCACTGGAATTCCTGTACAGACCAACAAGAACAGAATTAAACTGCAGAAAGCAATGCATATAAATGTTTTGATTAAAGCTGTTTAAAATCAAATTTAAAATCAAAACTTTTCATTGAATCTTTCTTCAGCTTCTCCGGCCACTTAACACCTTGGATGACCTCTGTCGGCTCATGCAGTCATATATGAATGTAAAACCGGGCTCTGCGGGTCAGCCCTCTGGTGTCAGTGTTCTGCTGGTGTCCTCTGAACTCTGCAACCGGCTGGGGGCCTGTCACATCACCATGTGTGCCACTGGGATGCAGAGGTATCTGCAGTAAAATATTCATGTTGCTCTAGATCTGATAGTCAGGTGTGATGAATCCACAGATGGCAGGTTAAATTGAGTGTTAGCTCAAAACGCATGCTTCTCATCTTTAAGCCTCTTACTGGAGCCACAGTCAAGTTTCTGCTATAAACTGTATTTTATTTTGAGTTCAATTTATTTCTTGCTCAAATGTGCATCTAATCCAGGTGATTTGTATCCTAGGTTACCGCTACACTGAGGTAAATCTATAACAGATTGTCAAAACCACCTCTGACTATGGTTTTTGTCCTGTTTAGGTGTACTCTGACTGTGTCGTTGGAGCAGGCCATTACTCTAGCCAGAAACCATGGCCTCATGCCCCGCTGCCTAATGCAGACCATGGACATCATGCGTAAACAGGTACAGTACAGACATAATTCAAACTCTTCACCTAATGCCATTAAAACATAATGTGGTTGGTAGAAAATGTTGTCTATTTAGAAAATAGCTGGGACCATATAATCCACGCCAGCTGCCGAATATGCCACTCCAGACTAACTCTAACAGGTTTTTGATCCTCCTCTATCCCTTAAAGGGATAGTTCACCCAAAAATGAATATTAGCCCATGATTTACTAACCCTCAAGTCATCGTAGGTGTATGTGACATTCTTCTTGCAGACGAATACAATCGGAGTTATATTACAAAATGTCCTGACTAATCCAAACTTTATACAGTGCATCCGGAAAGTATTCACAGCGCTTCACTTTTTCCACATTTTATGATGTTACAGCCTTATTCCAAAATGGATTAAATTCTTTTTTTTTTTTTCTTCAATTCTATAAACAATACCCCATAGTGACAACGTGAAATAAGTTTGTTTGAAATCTTTGCAAATGTATTAAAAATAAAAAAAATAAAAAATCACATGCACATAAGTATTCACAGTGCTTGCCATGACACTCAAAATTGAGCTCAGGTGCACTCAGGTGAGCTCCTGTTTACACTGATCGTCCTTGGGATGTTTCTAAACTCCTTGAGATGATTGGAGTCCACCTGTGGTAAATTCAGTTGATTGGACAAGGTTTGGAAAGGCACTCACCTGTCTATAATAAGGTCCCACAGTTAACCGTGCATGTCAGAGCACAAACCAAGCCATGAAGTCCAAGGAATTGTCTGTAGACCTCTGAGACAGGATTGTATTAAGGCACAGATCTGGGGAAGGGTACAGAAAGATTTCTGCAGCATTTAATGTCCCAATGAGCACAGTGGCTTCCATCATCTGTAAATGGAAGAAGTTTGGAACCACCAGGACTCTCCTAGAGCTGGCCACCCAGCCAAACTGAGCGATCGGCGGAGAAGGGCCTTAGTCAGGGAGGTGACTACGAACCCGATGGTCACTCTGACAGAGCTTCAGCGTTTCTCTGTGGAGAGAGGAGAACCTTCCAGAAGAACAACCGTCTCTACAGCACTCCACCAATCAGGCCTGTATGGTAGAGTGGCCAGATGGAAGCCACTCCTCAGTAAAAGGCCGCCTGGAGTTTGCCAAAAGGCACCTGAAGGACTCTCAGACCACGAGAAACAAAATTCGCTGGTCTGATGAAACAAAGATTGAACTCTTTGGCCTGAATTGCAAGCGTCATGTCTGGAGGAAACCAGGCACCAATATGCTACAGTGAAGCATGGTGGTTGCACCATCATGCTGTGGGGATGTTTTTTAGCGGCAGGAATTGGGAGACTAGTCAGGATCGAAGGAAAGATGAATGCAGCAATGTACAGAGACGTCCTTGATGAAAAAATGCTCCAGAGCGTTCTGGACCTCAGACTGGGGCTTCTTCCAGCAGGACAACAACCCTAAGCACACAGCCAAGATAACAAAGAAGTGGCTATGAGACAACTTGTGAATGAAAATTGAAAATCCCGAACCCGATTGAAACTCTCTGAAGAGATCTGAAAATGGCTTTGCACCGATGCTCCCCATCCAACCTGATGGAGTTTTAGAGGTCCTGCAAAGATGAATGGGAGAAACTGCCCAAAAATAGTTGTGCCAAGCTTGTAGCATCATACTCAAAAAGATTTGAGGTTATAATTAGTGCCAAAGGTGCTTCAACAAAGTATCGAGCAAAGGCTGTGAATACTTATGCACATGTGATTTGTTTTGTTTTTTATTTTTAATGAATTTGCAAAGATTTCAAATAAACTTCTTTCACGTTGTCATTATGGGGTATTGTTTGTAGAATTGAGGAAAAAAATAATAATTTTGGAATAAGGCTGTAACATAACATGTGGAAAAAGTAAAGCACTTTGTGAATACTTTCCGGATGCACTGTAATGGCAGTGAATGGTTGTTTCTGTTTTGAAGTCTATAAAAGTGCATGTATCCATCATTAAACTGCTCCACACAGCTCCGGGGGGTTAATAAAGGCCTTCTGAAGCGTTTAAGAAAAATATCCATATTTAAAACTTTACACACTGTAACCCCCCTGAGCCGTGTGGAGCACTTTTATGATGGATAGATGCACTTTTATGGACTTTAAAACTTGAAAGTTTCACTGGCACTGGCATATGGGCTGTTCTGTGGGCTGCCTTAGACTACCATTAAGAAGTAAAATAATAAGAAAAACCATAGCAGATACAATAAATGCCTACACACCTTCAGTACTTGACCTCTGACTAACATATCAATAAATATGTGTAGGCAAGTAGTCTAAAGGCTAAACAAGGTTTGTAACTGGACATTTGTGCAACAAAAAATAGTAATACACACTAAGAAACAGTTCAGCGTATTTTGGAATATGAAGGCTTAAGCTATTCTGACAGACAATAATAAGTCTCTTTATTCACAGGGCACCAGAGTGGAGATTTCTGCCAAAAATCTCAGAGTAATGGACCAGATGCCACCTTTTGCCCCCAGGTATTACTGACTCTTGCTATTTAAAGACCTCACTGACATGAAAAATTAAAAAGTATTATTCCTACTTTGGCTTTGGAGTTTAATCATCCTTTCCTCATCACAGGCTCTTCAGGTTGTGTTTACCCCCCTCTGATGGAGATCTTTGAATGAGGTGATGTCCGTCTCTCAGGCCTTCTAGATGCTGGGAGATATCAAGACTGGCTTATCATTTTGAGACCATGTCTCAGCACATCTCAACTCCCGCCCCAGCCTCATCCAGAAAGGTCCGGCCTGAGGTCAACACGATGAGGAATGAGTTCGGCCACCTTTATCTCCTGCTCTGGCAGCTGAGAAAAAAATCGATAATGCTAATGATGCTAATCTTGGCTAGCAGTGTCTGCCCACATTGCTACATTGTTTGGTCCTCCTAATGGATCTGGACTGGCATGTGAATGGCTAAATCTAGGCTGTATTATCTCTTCCTTCGCCGTTGACTGCAGTCTTGTGTCAGAAAGTAGGGTGGTTTGGTCTGGACGGCGATGTTAAGTTCAGATACGTGGTGATTATGTGCAATTACTGTAGCTTAGCATGAGTGTGTCTGCACTGTGTCATGAGAAGTGGTGCCCTCAGAGAACTGTTGTGTTTCTCTGACTTGTATCAGGTATTACAAAAGTACTGAAATCATTCCAGCCTACATGGACCAGTTTCAAAATCTTGATTCTTATCCGTTGTTGTGTTTCAATGAGTTTGATTCTGTTTAACAACACAGTTTTATTGTGAAGTTCTATCAACAACGCATTTAAAGGATAACAGAGAAACATTTGGAGGGTATCAGCTTCTCAAACAATACAAAAACATAGACCTGCATACAAAATACAAGATTTCACTGTAATCAACATGTTGATATTGAAGACTGAAACAGCTTATTGATCAACTCTGCTCGTCCCTGGCGTATAGCACTTTTTAAGCATGAATCAATGCTGTGTTACAGTGCGTGACAGTTCCGGGGAGCTGCTTTATGCGGCTGTTTGGAAAAGCACAATTAAAAAAAAGCTTGTGTTCTTCAGTGTTTGTTAAACATAATGTACATTGTAAAAGAAACGCAAAGGGATCATTTGAAGAATGAATAGATATAGTAGGATTTATTGTTTTGTATTTAGGTAAATATATATATATATGTATCAGAAGGATAAGCATATGCTCTTTGGGAACAGCAGTGCTATAATTTAAAGAGTATTAATAATGTTAAATCAAATATAATATTGTACATCTTTCGTTTTGTATACTTAGTGTATATTTGAATAGGAAAATTTATTGTGCTTTTACACCATGTGTTCAGTATTTAAATTTCTAACTGCGTGTGGTCAGTAACCGAGTAGGCCTGGATTAGTTTGGACTAGTTAAGCTAGTATGTGACAGGCTTTTGTAACATGCAAAGTCTACATTTTGTTTTTGGATATATATTGTTATATACGTTACATTCATAATCCTGATAGTTGGCATTATTTGCTCAAATTTGACAATTTTAGAGAAATAAACAAAGATTTGAGTAAATAAAGTCACTTTAATGACAATAATGCAACAAAGCATCATGTAATAATCTTATTACGGCATTCATCATGTTTTTATTGTAGCTCATCATAACATGTCACTGTCTGTTTCATGCATGGAAGTTAGATGTCGCAAGTTAATACCACATTGCCGTTTTACATGTATTGATGATAAAATATTTTAGAAAAATAATACTTGAATTTATGCTAATAAATATTTTTTTCATGTATATCCAAATTGAAGGCTAGTGCTGGTAAAATGCACATGTATTATTAATTGGATTTTAAAATTTGATGTGGTCCTCAAAGCAAACTGGAAACAAGTGTTTTTAATCCACAGAATCTGTGCAGCGTGTTTGTTTATGTTTTGAAGGTCCTCATTGTTGCTTGTTACTGTGCTTTATAATGTCCACACAAAATGTATCATTTCTGTATGATAAACCTAAATCTAGTAAAACCCAAAGACGTAGCATTAGCATTAGCATGTTCCTATCACTGTATATTAAAATCTCAGGTTTCGGCACCATCTTGGTCCATTATTGTGCGATTAGCTTCCCATTTCAAAAGTTGTCATGACTGCATAATTTAACATCATTAATCAGTCAGCTGAAGCATGCATGCATTTTTTTTTAATTTAAATATATAAATATACTGTAAACTGCTGACCTGTTTTCAGTACTATTTTAAGTTTATATTGCCAATTTTTAACTTGTACTTGCCTCAATTTCAAGTGTACTTTCAGCTCAAAGAGCAGAAAATATTCAATGGTGCTAGCAAATCAAGCCTTTCTTTTGGGGGCCTTAGTTTGTTAGTCTTTACCTCCTATTTTTTTTTTTTTATTGTTTTGTTTATTTCATTTTCTCATAATTTTCTTAATCTTACGGATTCTGATTGTTCCTATTAATAAGAGCAGTTTAATCAAAGCCTCACTGGTGGAGTGAAGGAGTAGATCTAATTGCATCTGCAAGTATTGTAGTTTATATTAATGTTTGACTGTGAAGTCTCTGTGTCCTCATGCTTTCCTGAATTATGGCTCTTACATTTTTCCTGCTGGTAATATAAGCATATGTCCAGGTGTTTTTAACTCAAGCATTGTATAAAGTTCTCCTTTCTGAGGTAATGTAATCTTAGCCATACATATTATATATTTTGATTCTCCATGAGTAGAATTGAGGTAAAACTGAGGACCTGTGGAAAATCCAGGGTCCCAGCACCTCAGAATTGTCTCGGATGTAAAATTGTCTTGTACCCCAAAGCTCAATGCAGCCCTGATAACATGATTTTATAGCACCCTTCAGTCTGACTGGAGTAAACAATTAGTTAACTTAATGAAGCTCTGTTAGGTTTGTCTTTATGCTGTATTTAATGCATTGCTAATATCAAACAAAATAAAAGAGTATCTGTTTATAAATGACTTCTGACCTGTCATTGTTAGAGATTACTGCATAACAGCACAGAACGAGTTACATAACTTCTAGTATGTATAAGTGGCTGTGGAGTGTGGAGAGATGTTGAGAACAGTGAAACATGGTATGGAAACCAATCAAAAGTTGGGGTTTAATTGAAAGTTTCTGACCATTTTTGATCCATTCTAGACTGTCTATGGTTGCTCTGTATGCAATCACATCTGTGCGTTTTTATAAGAGATTATCTTGTTTTATAATGCTTTATAGTTTTGCTTCATGTAAACGTCACCTTTTACATGACAACAACCTGGAATAAGCTACTTCTCGTCTCCATTCCGCTGTTTGGAGGCTGTAAAGTACTCTTTCCTTCCTTGAATGATTTAGCTTGCTTAGGCTACTAATGATTTAATACTTGCAACAATTTGTTACATCAGCCCCCTCATCCAAAATTGGACTGCTGAAACATTAAATACAGAGGCTCGTGCAAGAGCCGGAAGGCGTAAAGATAAAGGACTACCCATTGCAGTTTCGCCTTAGCGTTTCAATTGGCTTTTAGTACGAGACCACCGCACTACAGAACACACCCCGCTTCGGCAATGTCTGCCCACGACTACTTTATACACTCGTTTGGATCTGTCAAACTGTAAGAATGGTGAAAAAATCCGCCAACGGTGAAGTTTATCACCCTCCGTCAGGGGAGAAGAAACAGAAAGTCGGCTTTGTGGGACTGGACCCCGGGGCTGCGGAGACGAGCCGAGACGGGGCACTTCTCATCACCGGCTCCGAGAGCACAAAACGGGGCAGCATCCTGTGCAGACCGAGGTCCAGGGGGAGCATCGCTCACAAAAGAAACGCGCGTTATCGCAGACTGCAAAATTTCCTTTACAATGCGCTGGAAAGACCCCGCGGCTGGGCGTTCATTTACCATGCTTATGTGTGAGTATATGCTCCGTGATTCGCTTTACTGCGTGGCGTGGGAATCACCCACCTTACCGACAGAGATGCTGCTGTGCTGCACCGCCCAGAATGCTGAAAGTTTGAGATGTTGTCGGCCTCTGCCTGTCTGCAGCTTTTGTCGCAGAGCGTCAGTCAAACAGTGCGGAAATATGTAAAAGTTGTGTCTGTATAGCAAATATCAGAGATTCATTCAGAATCGGCCGCCAAATGAGCTTTTCACAGCTGTGCATATTTCATAACCTGTTCACAGACTATTAATGATGCATACTGTAGTAGACTCATATCAGTGCACACAGTATCATTAGGCAGCGGTTTCAGCACCGGTCAGCTCCTATTCCGCGTCAGTGCGCCCGTGTTTGCTCTACACAACACCGGCAACAAATTTATGATGCATGCCAGGGGGGAAACCGTGCCAGCTGATCAAATGGGGACGTCGCTGGGGTGTAGGAACGATCTGGAAAGTGAGGGGACACATTTAAACCTTATCAGTCTGGCTTATGAATATTGATAAGGCGACGTAACATTCGCGTAAATGATTGGCTGAAAGGCATGTTAGTGATCCCGACATAGAGCAGGTTGACGCGTTTTTTAAAGTAGTTAGAATAATGTTATATATCGAGACTTGCTTTAAAAGTTTAAATGCCTACTTTTTTATTGCCTGTCTTAACGTGGCGGTCATGGCGCTAGACCATGAAAAATTGCACACACGTCAACTCAAAAGACATTCGTCTGAGTCGAAATAGTTTAGCATTAACAGACGAAAAATGATGAGAAACTTTTTTCGTCTGCTGTTTACGTTAAAACCAGTGTTGTCACTCGTTTGGGTGTATAATGAATCGGTCTGAATCGGTTCGCGGTTCAGTCGGAATCATTCGAACAGCTCACTCACACACTGAATCGTATACAGATAACAAAAAGATCTGGAGAAAGTGGACATTTACCTAAAACAATTTAAAAGCATGCCGAAAAGTATACTCTATTAATAAAGTCTTTAACCACGCTTGCGTTGACGACAACCAGGTAAAGACATTTTTGAACCAATTATCCAAAAGGAGTGCCACGTAGGCCTACGATGAAATTACTACGACGTAGCGTAAGCTGTAAAAACCATGGTACGTGAATGTAGTAGGGTAGATGTAGTTAATATGTGGAAAGTAAATTACTAATTACTAATATGGCAGCTAACTGGTGAAATGCTAGAAATGCTCCTCCTGTCCTGACCACGGGTAAAGTAGGCCTCTCTCTTTAGTTATTAATTTTTAATTTTAAACTACTGTGAATCCTCATGAGGCATTCTTTTATTTTGCACTGGCCTGTATTGTATTTTCTCCTTCATATCCTGGTGAGCTAATCAAAAAATCCTCACGGATTGATTTCATTTTCTGTAGTAATTGGAACCTGTCCTAAAGGATTCTAATGGGAATTAATAGAGAATCAAATTAGATCCTACTGGATAAACAGATTTTTTCCTCATTATTTGAACCCTTTTGGATATTGTATAATCTTTAGCCTATAAATAACCCTAAATAATGTCTTTCTGTTGGTTTATACCATTAAATATGAGTTTAAAGATTTTAACAGAAGTTTTAAAGAGTCTCAAATTCCTTCTTGATGCCCTACTGGTCCATTCTGTTCTTTGTAATCATAATAGTCCTGATGGTAACTGTTTTTTGTAAAAGACCTTGTTTATTTTGTGTAATGTTAGAATTTAGTAGGAGATACCATTCATATACAATTGGTTAAATTATGACACTCCAATAGGAATCCTTACAAATCCCTAGAGAGATTTGATTGATCCACATAGCCTCAAGGCAAGGCATAGCATCACTTCTTATCTATCCTTTTAGAAGCGCATAGAGCTTCCAGAGTGCTCCAATTACCTCAAATGTTTTGAGATCCATTCATCTCTTATGAAACCTATAAACCAATCTGTCATAATGCAGCATCATAACCACAGACTCTTATCATGGATGCTAGAGCATGAGCTGAGTGACTGTAAATGTCTTTGTCTGCTCTGCTGGTCATGCAACCCTCACAGAAGACTCCCAGTTCAGCCTGAGACATGAATGTGAGTTCTGAAGATACATTATTTATAGTCACCTCCCTTATTTTACTCTGTCTAGTACACGCACGCACGCACACACACACACACACACACACACACACACACACACACACACACACACACACACACGCACGTACTGAGTGGAGAGCAGTGTGCTGACTTTGGCCTCTTACTTTAAGTGTTCTTTTTCTCTCTCTCTTTCACAAGCTTTAAATGCAGATATAGCACTTTGCATGCTGCACAGGCTCAGCTAAGCCTTTATTTCTCAGGCTTAAGGAAAAGGGTACAAGGAGATACTTGTGGTGAATGCTGGTGTCTTTGGCGAGTCAGAGTATTTGTTACAATAAGTATTATATACTTATTATTCATTTTGCTGATTATAGTAATCAGAAGTTTAAGAATAAAATATTGTAAAATATTCTAATATACTGTATAATATGCACTACCGTACAAAATCTTACTAACTCCAAACGTATTTATTAAAGAAAGTATTGCTTTTATTCAGGAAGGAGTAGGGCGTGTTAAATTGATGAACAGAAACAGTATAGATGTTACAAAATATGTATTTTTTCAAACTTTCTATTCATCAAAAAATTCTGGAATTTTTTGTATCAGTTTTTACATCTGTGACAGAAGCCTGGAGTAATGGCTGCTAAAAAATTTACATTTGTTATCAACATTATTATTAAAACTTCCTTATGTACCATTTAAATATACGTAGCCTATACAAATCTGTTAAAGTAATGTTCCAACTGGGGTTCCCTGTATAGTTTACAGCATTTGTTGAGAGACATATTTCTTTACTTTAGAAAATGTACCATATACTGTATTGATACACCCCTAGTTAATCAGTCTGGGTTTGGTAGTCTAGTTTTGAGCGCATTGTGCTAATGGGATGAATAAGTTCAATCGATTACTCTATTACCTTATTCACTGCTGACTCAAACCATGTGTCCTTGCTGTCTCTCTGTTTGACAGGCCCATATAGTCTACTCCTCCTTACAATTTCCAGATTAGTCTGTGGCCGTTGCCAGCATCAAGAGCAATGACCAGTCTGATGAAGACAAAAGGGCTTAATGATTTATTGTTTATTTAACTGATCTTTATATGTTCCTTACATTTAATGCTCAAAGGTTCAGCAGTATTACAGTCATAATGTTGTATTGTTGCTGAGGTAATTTCAGTGTTATCAATCTTATGTTTGATGCCTCTGTAGTCAGTCTGTCCAATGGAGTTTGTAAAACTCTAATTTGTTTTACCTAGTTCGCACAAAATGTTCTGGCAACATTTACAAAGCCAGTACATTTAGATCTTAGAGATTTACAAATGCAAAGACCAGTAATTTGAGTCATCAGCATCAGTGAAGTACAAATAGGAACTTTCATTCAGCTGCTCCTGAAAACCCATGGTTTGTCAATGTGATTTCTGGGCAAGTTCATATTAAAATATTCATATATAAATACACACACATGCATGTATATATTTAAGAACATTTTTATATTTATATATAAAATATTTATATTTATAAATAAGATAAGTTATATAAATATATATACAGTATATACATGCAAATATTTCTTAAATATATACATGAAGGAGTGTGTATTTATATATACATAATAATTATACACAGTACACACACATATATTATGTAAACACAAACTTTTATTTTGGATGCCTAAAGATTTGATTTGAAACAAATGTCACCTAAAATGACCTGAAATGAATGTGAACAACACGAATATATACACAATCTTTTGAATTATTTGGGGTCTGTGTAAGATTTTTTTGTGTTTTTGACTGAAGTCTCTTATGCTCATGAAGGCTGCATTTATTTGAAATATTATTACAGTTTAAATAACTGTTTAAAATTTCAATATATTTAAAAATGTAATTTATTCCTGTGATAGCAAATCTGAATTTTCAGCATCATTACTCCAGTCTTAAGTGTCACATGATCCTTCAGAAATCATTCTAATATGCTGATTTGCTGCTCAAGAAACAGTTATTATCAATGTTGAATACAGTTCTTGCTTAATAGTTTTGTGGAAATCAGGATTCTTTGATGAATAAAAAAGATTAAAAGACCAGCATTTATTTAAAATAAGTTTCTTGTAACAATGTTGCTGTCACTTTTTATCAAATTTTAATGCATCCTTGCTGAATGAAAATATCAGTTTCTTAAAAAAATTAAAATAAAATATGTGACCAAGGACTTTATATACAGGAAGACGGTGTTCTCCGATTACTTATGAATGGGAGAAAGTGCAACGCCCAACATGGTGAATAAGCCCCGCCTTCTAAATGAAAGAGCCAATCGTTGATTAGTAAAGTCATCGCTTCACTGCAGCTGCCATTAGAAGCTCCGGTTGCTATAGAAACAGGCAGTGGTCTGAGACGTGTGCTTAGGACTGCACATGCGCATTAGCTTTGGCCAGGCTGAAATTTTTTTTTTTTTTTGTCATGATTTAAGTGTTTAGAAACATTTATGAGAAAGTAGTTGTCGGGTTTCATTGGTGATTTCAAATATGAAATTTAATCATAAGCTTGGCGAACAGTTTTGGAGAATTTGATGTTTCATTCTCATTCTCCATTCAAAGAGATAGGAGCTGCACTTGCATGCCCGAGAGGCGTTTATCTGCTTACCCCCAGGGCATCCAAGATGTAGGTGTCTTTGTTTCTAAAGTAGAACACAAATTAAAATTTTAACCATTGCGGCCTGCCAGTCGTATAATGCATGTCAATGGCAACATTTTAGAGTATGAGGACTATGAGAGTAAAAAAACATACACGTACAAATCCATATTAAACCCTGCGGCTCGTGGCGACACATTGATGTCTTAAGACACGAAACGATCGGTTTGTGCGAGAAACCGAACAGTATTTATATAATTTTTTACCTCAAATTTAACTCTATGTACATCAGTTTTCAGCGCACCATCACTTCCGGTAGATTAGGTCAAAATACACGATATGGCGTAGAGATACGCGCGAGAGATCACTTCCGCCACATTTATCCAATTGAGATAAGCCATATCATGTACATTTGACCTCATCCACCGGAAGTGATGGCACGCAGTGAAGGCTATTGTACATAGATCGCATTTGAGGTAAAAAAATGATATAAATACTGTTCGGTTTCTCACACAAACCGATCGTTTCGTGTCTTAAGACATCAGTGTGTCGTCACGAGCCGCAGGATTTAATATGGATTCATATATGTATGTTTTTTTACGCTCATAGCTCTCATACTCTCATACGCATTGACATGCATTATAGGACTGGCAGACTGCAATGGTTGGAGTTAAAAATCTTCATTTGTGTTCTACTGAAGAAACAAAGACACCTACATCTTGGATGCCCTGGGGGTAGGCAGATAAACATAACATTTTTGGGTGAACTATCCCTTTAAATGGACTTTGATACTGACCCAACACTGACCCCAAAGGATTGGATTTACTGCAAGTACTATTCTTTGAGTTAATCGACACTTGCTAAAGAACTGTTGATTTAACTGTTGATTAAACACCTTCAGTGGATCTGCAAATCATAAAAACATATTTTGTCTCAAAATGTATAGTCAGTTTCAGGGATTCTCAGTAGCTAGTAGCAGTATTTAAAAAAATTCTGTTTTAGATCAAATTATCTCCCAATAAATCTGTATGCATTGCATATGATGAGAGCTCATGATTCAGGAATCAGATTCAGAAACAAGGTTTAGGAAAGTGCACTGTGTTGGTTTTTGTTGCTATTTAGTTTTTTTGGGAGAAAATGCAATCTAAAGGGGACCTAGCTTAAACCCTCAACACTAACTTCTTCATCTGGATTTGTTTTTTCCCTATTATTGGAGATATTGCACCAGTCATTCAAGTGCTTTCATTGATTGTGCTTGAGATTCCCTGACATTTAACTTTATTACACAGTGCCACATCTCACAAATCACTCTTTGTTGTTGTTTTCGAAGTCTCGAGGTACCTCAGTTCAGTGTAATGTCTATTTCGGGCACCCTCAAAGTTTTGTGTCAATGTTTTTATCTGTCGTTATTTTCTCTCTCACTGTACATGGGTGTGAGGCCCAGTGAGGTTTTATGCAAATGAGACTTTCAGCTATTTTAGTCTCATTTCACTTCACTCCCTTTCTCTCTCTCTCTCTCTCTCTCTCTCTCTTCAGGGATTTTTCTCTGAGTTTAACGACAGAGTGTCAGGAACTCTCCAAGGATTCTTGCCTCTCTCAAGCCAGTATTTTTCCTCATAGATCATAAAGCCAACAATAGGCCCAAGAGGGCCCAATTCCAATTAAGTGGCTAAACTCGGTGTCCTTGATGAATATGCATCTACTGCTCTGTCTAAAACCAATTAATATCACTGAATAACTTCTAATACTGAAACCTATCAGTTGGAGCTTACTCAGACACTTTGGTATCTCATGTGAAAGTAAATCCCAG
This sequence comes from Rhinogobio ventralis, assembly GCA_039654625.1. Classification (NCBI taxonomy): domain Eukaryota; kingdom Metazoa; phylum Chordata; class Actinopteri; order Cypriniformes; family Gobionidae; genus Rhinogobio; species Rhinogobio ventralis. The sequence continues at coordinate 23,049,223 of CM077211.1, forward strand.
CATTCCATTTAAATCATTGGTTTGTATGATTTACCACTGTCCTGTCTTGCAGGTTTCTGCTGGTGTTTTCCTGCCTGGTTCTGTCAGTGTTCGCAACGATCAAAGAATACAAGAAAAGCTCTGAGAGTGCCTTGTACATCCTGGTTTGTATCTGTTACTCTTTTAACATGATTTACAGGAGGAAGCTGATTCATGGTAGTGATGCTCTCTAGGTTTTTATATCAAAATAAAATAAATGTGTGTGCACATTGTACATACTGTAGATGTCAGTAGATCTCATTCCACATCTAACAGAATGTAACAAGTAGGATGTTATCCAGTGCTGATGTGGATTGCTGTGAACATGACACTTTATAGATCTGTTTGTGTCAGTGTAACATTAGCCATCAAGCACTCACATAATGCTCTTTTAAGCTTGGACATATATTTTTGATGCATAACTATTGTACTTCTTGGGCTCTTTATAATAATAAGTATTATTGCTACTTGTTATGTTACTTTTTGTTACATGTATCTCATTTGTTAATGGGGGTGCTTATATTATATTATATTATTTTATATTATATATTATATTATGTTATGTTATATTATTCTAAAGTTAGAATTCCTTATTCCTATATTATTCGCCATTATGTTAAAATTTAAAACAGCAAAAATACATAAGTCAACAAGTGGATAAAGTGTTTGCTGTCTGTCTAGGAAATTGTGACAATCGTGGTGTTTGGTGTGGAATATATTGTGCGTATCTGGGCAGCCGGGTGCTGCTGTCGCTACAGAGGATGGAGAGGAAGGCTGAGATTTGCACGGAAACCCTTCTGTATCATCGGTTAGAAAATCCTCTTCCGTTTTTTTGTCTGTTCTGATTTTCTTCTCTAATGCTTGTGCCCCCCTCTCTCTCTCTCTCTCTCTCTCTCTCTCATGCTATTCTTTATGCTCAAGAGACAATAAAATCTGCTTTGCCAACATTTATTGAGGTAGTAAATGAGCAAGCATTATCCTTGTGAGCAGTGTTGAGTGTAATACATTACTAAGTAATTAATTACTGTAATTTAATTTTCCTTGAAAAAGTAAAGTTACAGTTACTTCTGATGTAATTGCATTAAATACTGTATAGACTATAGAACAATTCTATATAAAACAATAGTGGATTTAACATCAAAATTTTATGTCTAATGTCAAAATTTTGGTTTTTATGTAACCATCCCCCTTTAAATACTATGGTCAGTTCAAGAATAATTTGTGCAATTTGATATTATTTATTTGAAAGAATTAAAAGGGCAGTTCCATGTCTGTCCTTGTGTTGTTTAACTGGTCAAGTTTGATATGGGATTTAGAAAGTACTTAGTAATAAGTAATTAGTAATGATAAGAAAGAAGGAAGGAAGATATAATTAAACACATTTCCTTTCTAATGTCTTAAAGGGTGACAGTCATCTTGGTGATTTCATCTGCTAACTAATGGACAATGTTGTTCTACAGATATCATGGTCCTTTTTGCCTCAGTGTCTGTGCTGGCTGCTGGCTCACAGGGGAATGTTTTTGCCACCTCCGCCATTCGGAGTCTGAGGTTTCTTCAGATCCTTCGAATGCTGCGTATGGACCGCCGCGGTGGCACATGGAAGCTCCTGGGATCTGTGGTGTATGCACACAGCAAGGTGACCACACAATCACTGTATCACATTGTGCCTTAGGACAAAGTGTTAAACACCAGCTCATTTGTAACACTCAAGTTTTGAGTGTGTGTAAATATGCATATGTATAGACAAATGTTTATGTGTGTTAAGTTCATATTAAGTAGGTTACTGAATGAGCAGTGAGTGAGCCAGTCTGCCATTTGAGTCAGTGGGCAGCAAATTCATTATTATTCATTAGTTTCTAATAATGGAGAAACTATCACTCCATTTAGTCTGCAGCTATTAAAACTATTCAGTGGCCTTAAGCACCCCGTGAAATGGTTTAAAAGTACATTTCTTTCCTGTATTGAGAGATTTGCTTTTGAATAGGAAATTGGGACAGGCCATATTTTAGTTGACATCATAACCATGGCTGCTGCTTGCTATTGATGGTCAGTGACAGACTGTATTGTGTAACAGTGGATGTTATCTTTCTAAAGAACATTTTATTTTGCAAAACATTTTAATGTATGCCCCTGAAATCTGATCAGAAGAGAAAGATTATGAACTTATATTTGCTACGTTTTATTATTATTATCAACTCTTAGAGACATATACTACCGCTCAAAAGTTTGGGTTCAGTAAGATTTTTTAAAAAGAAATTAATATGGTTATTCTGCAAGAATGAATTAAATTGATGAAAAATGACAGTAAAGGCATTTATAATATAGAATATATAATTCAAATAAACTTTGATCTATTCATTAAAGAATCCTGAAAAAAATGTGGCATTGTTTCCACAAAAATATTAAGCAGCACAACTGTTTCAACACTGAACATTAATAATAAGAAATGTTTCTTAAGCATTAAATCAGCATATTAGAAGGATTTCTGACACTGAAGACTGGAGTAATGATGCTGGAAAAAGCAATAAATTACATTTTAAATTATATACTAAATATTGTATATTTTCAATGTATTTTTGATCAAATAAATGTAGTGTTGCTGAGCGTGCTAAGAAGTGACTTCTTTTTAGAAACAAATGGTCTCTGGTCTTTACAAGACATGGACTAAAAGGCATAGATTTATTCTTTCTGATTAATAGAGCCATGGATCAGTTTGAAACATATGTCTATAGTCTTTAACAGCATTGTATCCAGGTGGCATGCTTTATTTTTGTTCAGGAGTGTATCACATGTTCTTAATTTTCATAACATTTTCAATCCCTAAATGTAGGAACTCATAACGGCGTGGTATATTGGATTCCTTTGTCTCATCCTGGCATCTTTCTTGGTGTACTCAGTGGAGAAGGATGACAATGCAGAGATGTTCGAGACCTACGCAGACGCCCTCTGGTGGGGGCTGGTAAGTGCAACCCCTTCATCCAAGCCCATAGAGGCCTGCTGACTGAATCTAATCAGATAAAAAGAGATGATAAGACACACTGAAACAAGATGCTGTTCAAAGATCCATTTCACAAATGGACTACTGCCATAAGAGAACTCCTCTTAGGCTCCTTTGGTAGATCATTTAACTCCAGAGTGAGTAATTGTAGACATTGTTGACTATTCTTTATAAACTGGTCTCAAGGACACAACAGGATCCCAACCTGGGATTGAACCTATAGCCTCTGCCTGACCAACTTAGCCTTACTAGGTTGTATTCTTTCTATATACTCATAGCTGTAAAAATGCCACTTTTTATGAAAAATAATTTCTGTCCTTTAGATTACTCTAACAACTATCGGCTACGGGGACAAGTTTCCTGTTACATGGAATGGGCGTCTGATTGCTGCCACCTTCAGTCTGATCGGTGTAGCTTTTTTCGCTCTTCCTGCGGTGAGTTAAATGACATGTTGAACCTCTCCAGTGCCTGACTTGAGATATGGCTCAAAGACAGTAGCTTTTCTGCGCTCTTTTCTCTGTTGCAGGGTATCCTGGGCTCAGGTTTTGCTCTGAAGGTTCAAGAGCAGCACAGGCAGAAACATTTTGAGAAGCGTCGCAACCCTGCCGCAGGTCTTATCCAGGTCAGACCCATAACTCTACTGTAATTCACACCAGACACGTTTTGAGGAAATCAACATTTGTAGGCCTGTCTGATATGTATAAATGTGCTTACTTATAACTTTCAGTGTGACTACTAATATCATATTTATTTAATGCTAACTTTCTGTGTGCGCATAGAGACGGGACCGAACGCAGATATGCAAACTATACGCGGGCTTCTGATACACACCTAAATGGTCAAATAGCCTACACACAAAAAGTCAAAGTGCCGTTTTGGCAAGTATTCTTGTAAACACAGTCGGTTTTGTCTTAAGTGAACATACACAGTTGTGTGTAATAGTATATTGCATCCATGCGTTCTGTCTTAAAGTGACAGCAACCTAATAAACCTGCTGATAATCAAAAATCATTAATTAATCTTGACTAAATATAGTAAGTAGCTTTAATAAGGCTTAATCAATATTTAATTATACAGTAAGAAAATGCAGTGTTATTTTACATTTGATTTATTAAATTTTTGCTATTATCTGAATATTACTGTTAGTACATTTTCCTGAAAAAATGTATTTAATGTATTTTTGTTCAGTTAAATTGATTTGTCTGTTTTGTTTGTAATAAGTTTCTTTGTTCTTATTGTATTGCCGACTGTTCACTTGTGATCTGTTTTGAGGACCTATTACTTTCAGGATACCTAGTACTAGTTTTTGATGAAGTATCGATTACTGTGAAATTTCACTGATATTTAAAATTTCTCATATCGTGAAATAAGACTTTGATCATATCGCCCACCAATAATCATGTAAAATAATCGTGATTTCAAGATTGACCAAAATAACTGTGATTATGATTTTTGCCATAATCGAGCAGCCCTACTTAGAAGTTTATTTCAATAATTTTCCCCCCCCATCAGGCTGCTTGGAGATTTTATGCCACAAACCTTGCACGGACAGACCTAGTGTCCACATGGGACTTTTATGAGCAGACTGTGTCAGTCCCAATGTACAGGTAGTCAGTCATCTTGCCTCTCTGTAGACCATTGTAACTGAAGATACTTTTATTTGTTTGTTAGTAGTACTGTATGCTGTTTTTCAGTTTACTGTATATTAATTCTTAAGTGTGCTTTTGGATAACTTGTTTTAATGGAAAAATTATCTTTAGCAGTTTATTGCGGTTTGATATGCTTGTTGTTAAGCATTTAAAAAGTTTATTCTCTGTTCTACCTCTACTTAAAGACTCATCCCTCCAGTAAATCAGCTGGACATTCTAAGAAGCTTGAAAGGAAAATCTGGTTTCAGGTCTGGTCATTCTACTGTAGAGCATTTTTAAATATTTAAATATCTATGTAAATAATATTATGATTATCATGTCTGGAATATCAAATGTCTGACCACATAAAAATGGTTTTTTTTTTTTTTTTTTTACATGGAAATAAATTAAAAGTTTCAGGATTTTTTAAAAACTTTTACAACACAAAAAAGTTATTGGCATACAATGCAGAAGAAATATTTCAGATTCAGCATGATTTCTAGGTCGCTGATCAAGTAAATTTGTTTGATCATGTGACTCTTTATACAGGCGGTCAGATGTGTTTTGCTTCTATTGAAGCTCAAGATGCTCTTGAGAGTTTAAGAGTTTATGCGGCTGAAGTGCTGATAATTTTAATTCAAATTGTTATGCTGATAATATAATTTGTAAACCTTGTAAAAGCAATGGAAGAATTTTCACTAGTGCTCTCAGACTTTTGGCCTATTTATGAATGTTATTTTTGTTTGCCTGCTTTAATCTCATGTCTTAATTGCTTTAAACACCATGTTCTGTCTTTTTAAAGGAAGGACTCCCAGCTAGAAGTCACTCCAAGGTTTGTTGTCAAGGATTTTCTCATAGATACTTGACTATTCCCAAATCACCTCTATCAAAAACTCATTCAAAACACCTATTCTTGAGAATCGTAGTTTCAGAGCACCATCTTCGTCCTTCAAATGAGAAAACGGCTCATATTGCTGTGTTTTAAGTCATTTGAAATCACAAATGTTATTCAGAGACAACCTGGTTGCACTTTATACTACAGTATTTTCAAGTGGTATTTACAGGGAGAGGAAATAATATCACACTGACACAGCATAATCAGCACAATTCAAAGATACTGTATTAATGGTGAAACATCTCATTAAAGAAAACACACTTGAATGTACACTCTGCCCTGTAAATGACCTGCTCTTGTAATCCTGTAAAATCAAGTGCAATGTGTGACTCATTAAACAAACATATTCCTTCATTTCATTCAGTGTAAGAACACCTAACTCAAACTCTGTTGGCTGTTTTTTTTTGGGGGGGGGGGGGGGGTTTAGGGGGGAATACCTCTGATTTTAGGTCCCACACTTAACCATGGCCTAAACCAATTTTGACCACTGCTTGTATAATCTTTTTTCTCTCATGAACCACTCCAACCACATTCGCAGTAGTGAGATTTCACACAAAGACACCCTGTGTGGGTGCTGCCCAAGAAGCAATAGGTACCGTTGCACAAAGATACTAACATCTGCACGCCCAGATCTCTCTCCAGCATTTGGATTTGTCTCTTTTCTTCCCAATTTTGATTTCCCCCCACCCTGATTTCTAAATGTATTCCTTCAGTGTGTACCATCATCAGCTCAAGTGAAATATTTCAACATTTTTTGAGACATACATCATAGTGCACATTCGCATCAGTGTTGAAGTATTTTAATCTCCCGTCAGCTCAGGTGGGCTGAGAAATGTTCTGCTCTCCAAATGCATCTAAAAATGTTGTCTTGTTCAAACCAGAGAAGCAGACATTTGTTTAGCTTTGTGAGAGATTTTTGCTTGCAGATTATCTTTCCCACTTAGCACCTGGAAGCACTTCCCATTGTTGTTGTTTTTTACCTCAATCCCTCTTCTGCAAGCTGCCTTGAGTATGTTTGGGGTCTCGCATTTTTTAATTTATTGATTTGGCTGTTTTTCTAAAGAGGTGTAATGTAACGGTTGTGTATTTTTCAGCATGCCCGAAAACATGCATGTTTCATTGCTTTGTTGTTCAAAGTATCCGCTGTGGCATCATGTGGGTCTGCTGCATCCAGAAGTTGTGGATTGCATTGCATGACTGAGAAGCACCATTATCCATATCTTTGCCCATGTAAGTCTGATCTTTATTAAAATAGAAGAATGCAGAAATGACACACTCAGTGTTTGCTAAGAAAAATGTGTTTTAATGTACAATGTTGTGAAATTACTTAAAGTCTATCTAATATTTAATATTTAAATCTAATATTTACATGTTTCAGTCATTTTGTAAATTAACAACTGCAATTTTTAAGCACTTATCTGATTAATTAAATCATTTCAGTGTTTTCTTTTCGGTTGCTTCAGCCTAACATTTCTATAGAAAGATTGCATATCAGTAAACATGCAACTGTGTTCTATTAAGAATTGAAATAGTTGAAATATGCAAACAAGCACATTATATCAATAAACAGTAATCAGCTATCTATTTATAAAAATAAAATACAATAAACATTTTTTTAATGCAGTTTCACCATTTATATTTTATTATATTTGATTTTGATCACAAAATAAATCTTTTATTGCACTGCAAAAAGTAATTTTCTTTAAGGTGCATTTTTTTTGTGTTGGCCAGTGTAGATTTATACTGATTTTTAGTGACATGCATGTAGCATCATGCAAAACCAAATACATATATATATATATATATATTTGTATATAATAGTAAATGTTGTTTTATGCATAAATCTTTAAAGTCCCCCTGCAGTCAAGAATTTTATCCCTTAAAACTCATTTTTGCAAAAAAAATTTTAACACTTCAGTTTAGGGTCCAATTCACACTATTAACTAGTTGCTTATTAGCTTGCATATTACTAGGATATTGGCTGTTTATTACTTATAACGCACATATTAATGCCTTATTCTGCATGATCTTAGTCTACATTTCTAATACTGCCCAATATCTAAACTTAACAACTACTGAACTAACTATTAATAAACAGCAGTTAGGAGTTTGAGGCAAAAATCGTAGTTAATAGTTAATTAATAGTAAGAATTGGACCCTAATCTACAGTGTGACCAAAATAATATTGTGATTATTTTCATGCCTTAAAATAGCTCAAATGTAACTAAATCCTTGCTTCATTTAGTATACATGGATCCATGAATATACAAATTAGTCCCTGCCTCTACTCAATCACACCAGCTTGGACTACCAGATCCACTCAGTCAACTTTACTGTAGTAAATGCTACACAATGGCAAGTGGTAACAATGGTTTAATTCAGCCATATATGTTTGTACCAGAAACTGATTTGGAAGAGGAAGAGCAAATTATACAGGATCATCTATGATGTAAGTCGATGTATCAGAATGGTAATGCGTTAATGTATCGCTCTCTTTAAGAACAAACCTCACTTATTTTTTTAAAACAAAAATGTCAGAAATTTGAGAAAATCTGTACTGGAAAATACAAAAATAGAGAATGAAGAAAATTATTTTTTTTGCAGTGTATGGTTATTGATATAAGTTACTGTGTATTCCATCTCTAGCACTGGATGGTTTCAGGAATTATTTCTGTCCCACACTAAAACAGATACTTATAAGTGTGGGCTCAGGATGATTTGTCTGTTTCCTTTGCTTTTTTGTTTGTCTTCTGTGCTTCATTGTGTCTGCTGTACAGTCGTAAGCCCAGCTTGAAAGAGAAAGGCAGTCCCTCTAAGAGCATCGGGGGAAAGGAAGCCAAGACCCCCAAGGCAGAGGACGGAGTCAAAGAGAGTCCAAGCAAAGTGACCAAGAGCATGAGCTTTACAGATCGGAACAAAGCAAAACACGCTTTCAGAATGAAAGATGGAGCTTCTCGGCAGAATTCTGAAGGTCAGAGAATGTTATTATGTGCACACATAATATTGGGATTTCCACTGTTACACACTGCAAGATATACACCAATCAGGCATAACATTATGGTGTTAGTCCCCCTTTTGCTGCCAAAACAGTCTGACCCGTCGAGACATGGACTCCACTAGACCCCTGAAGGTGTGCTGTGGTATCTGGCACCAGGATGTTAGAAGCAGATCCTTTAAGTCCTGTAAGTTGCGAGGTGGGGCCTCCATGGATCAGAATTGTTCTCAGAATTGAATTCAGCACATCCCACAGATGCTCGACTGGATTGAGATCTGGGGAATTTGGAGGCCATTCAACACCTCAAACTCGTTGTTGTGCTCCTCAAACCATTCCTGAACCATTTTTGCTTTGTGGCAGGGCACATTATCCTGCTGAAAGAGGCCACAGCCACCAGTGAATACTGTTTCCATGAAAGGATGTACATGGTCTGCAACAATGCTTAGGTAGGTGGTACGTATCAAAGTAACATCCACATGGATGGCAGGACCATCCCATTGCCCAAAGCATCACACTGCCTCCGCCGGCTTGCCTTCTTCCCATAGTGCATCCTGGTGCCATGTGTTCCCCAGGTAAGCGACGCACACACACCCGGCCATCCACGTGATGTAAAAGAAAATGTAATTCATCAGACCAGGCCACCTTCTTCCATTGCTCCGTGGTCCAGCTCTGATGCTCATGTGCCCACTGTTGGCGCTTTCGGGGGTGGACAGGGGTCCACATGGGCACCCTGACTTGTCTGCGGCTATGCAGCCCCATACGCAACAAACTGCGATGCACTGTGTATTCTGACACCTTTCTATCAGAACCAGCATTAACTTCTTGAGCAATTTGAGCTATAGCAGCTCGTCTGTTTGATCAGACCACACGGGCCAGCCTTCGCTCCCCACATGCATCATTGAGCCTTGGCCACTCATGACCCTGTCACCGGTTCACCACTGTTCCTTCCATAGACCACTTTTGATAGATACTGACCACTGCAGACCAGGAACACCCCACAAGAGCTGCAGTTTTGGAGGTGCTCTGACCCAGTCGTCTAGCCATCACAATTTGGCCCTTGTCAAACTCACTCTAATCCTTCCACTTGCCCATTTTTCCTGCTTCTAACAAATCAACTTTGAGGACAAAATGTTCACTTGCTGCCTAATATATCCCACCCACTAACAGGTGCTGTGATGAAGAGATAATCAGTGTTATTCACTTCACCTATCATAATGTTATGCCTGATCGGTGTATGCTCACTCACTTGCACTCATTTACATTACTCAGATGCCACTCCGGATTGCGTAATGTGTCGTAGCAGAAAAGATGATGTCAGCGACACTTTATTCATTAGAATTCATAAGACAGCAGGTGTGTGTTTCTATTTAAAGAAACAGCCCGCCAGAAAGAATTTCGTAAGGTTCATAGGTTCATCCATTGCTGAAACACCTGAAAGTGGCTTATTGTTTCAAAACATATTGTTTGAGTCCACAGAGAATTGCAGTGGAACATTGTATTCTTGTCTGAAGATGTTGATTTGTGGCTTTTCAGTTGCAGTAACTACAGTTTGCATCTTTTTATTTTTCAAATACATTAATAGGAGCAGGTTTATATGTCTTTAAGATGCTTGATCCCCACAAAATATTTAATCTATGGTGAAAATACTTTGGGGGGAATTCACTAAGAATGAACTGCGTCTGCTGATAGTGATAAACTGAAGTTTATTTGCACATGCTACTGTATTTGTATTGTTTAGTATCCGATTCACTACAGGAAGTATGCAAATCAGATTTCATGCTAAATGAAATTATCACAGGAGCAATTTCTGATTTACAAATAAGCATGTTTGCCCTGGCAAGAATGACAATTAAACTGGATTATGGGTGGTTAGTGAATGAGATGTAGTTTTTTGCATTGAAATACCGCTTACTAACGTGGCACAGTTGATTAGTGAATTTGCCCCTTTGTGTTTCTCTCATCATCTGTTTTATGCTCTTGGCATAACTCTGCAGTGCTCATCTTCAAAATATATATAATTGGATCCATTTAATGTATTTCACTTCCTGCACACTCATCAGTTTCTCTCTCATTTCTCTCTACTGGAAAAAATAAAGTGCTGATTGAGTTGCAAGATGAGGACTTCGCCATGAAGAGGTCTCCAGGTTAGGCCACAATCCAGAAATATGATCCAAAAAGCACAGAAATGACAAATCAGTTTCTCTCAGAAGTAGACTATATTTAATCATAATCTGTAAGCGTGACACAGCGATCATTGCTCTCGAAAAGGCCACCTGCAGAAGTTACAAGATATTACGCTTGATAAATCACAAACAACAGCATCACAGACATCAGCTTAGTGAATTAATATAAATAAATGATGTCACTACAGCATAAGCAATTCAAGAAACAGATTTCACTTCCAGTATCATACCATTTTTGGGACTTTCCATGAATAAGGGTGAAAAATAGGTTAAAACAAAATATTCTTGTTCTGTTCAATTTTTGCCATTTAGACATTTCTAAATACAGTTTAAGTTTACACAATTTATACAATTTAGCTTTTGTTATTTACTAAAAATAAAGAGTAGTAATTAAAATAAAAATAGAAAATATTAAAATAAAATAAAAAATAGTGATAAGTATGCCAGAATGAGCAAGTTGCAAATTTAGCTTAAATGTACATATTTTATTCATATATTTTCCATTGAATTAAAGAAAAACTAAATAATTAAAGTACTTTCTTCATCATTAACTTAATTTTATCAGTTGCTATGGAATGTGGGTTTAATGATTGAGCGTGAAGTCTAAACAACATCTTTTGCAAAAATTGAGAAAAACATGAATAATTCTTCCCACCATGCTGTAGAAATCGTTAATATACCGTAATATTATATTTTCGATAACCTATTTTTAAGAAATGTTACTTTTTTTGTAATATTATACATTTATAGCTGTAACTTTTAAAATTAGTAATAATATTTTTTAATTAATTCAAATTGTTCTTTTCTACAGTGCATTGAATATAAAATTAATCAGATTTCTTCAAAATTATGAAATTTTTGAGATAATTTAATTGTAACATTTACAGGTCAAAATCACTATTTTAAGGGAGGCATACAGACAGTTAATGTATTTAAAACAAGCTACTTTTCATGCTACATTAATTTTATGTTACATCATAGTAGTTCCTCTAACATATCTAATAGTCTTCATAACAAAAACGTGAAATTTGTGCCTTAAGAAAAGTCATGAGACATCAGTCTGTACTGTTTTCATGGAAAGTGTTTTCATGGAAAGTGTAAGCAAATCTTCCCCAATCATAATGTAGCATAAACCTAACTATATAAGCAACGCCATGTGTTATACAGTTGCATGATTAAAGTCATTGTCATCTTTGACCATCTCTCTCTCATTTCTCTTTCTTTTTCTGTTTCTTTCTCTCTCTATCTTTCACATTTTCTCTCTTTTTCTCTTCACATTTTGGCAGCGATTGAGGGCTTAATCAGTAAGACAAATTATGTTGTCTGGGGCTGCATCTCTTTAGCACTAGTCCAAAAAAATCTCAACACCAGTCTGCTAAAGAAACACTATGCATGTTTTAAAAATGGCTCCTTAATTACTGAGCTGCTGCATATCTTCACAGATCTGCCCATCATCCAACACTCTCTGTCATGAACGCTTGACTGAAAGTTCCATCTCACTTGAAGCATCACACAAAATATTAATTTCTTCTTTGATGCTTGGATAGTTTTTACAGTCTTATCTGTCATCCATTTGACAGTGAAGTGCAACTGCAGAGCAAAGCAAACGTTACTATTTGTCTCAGCCTGAATATCTTTCTCATGCTCATCCCATGACAGAATGTGTTCCATGAAGGTGTTAATGAAACACTTTGCAACTTACACTTTTGCATCAAGTACTATGCACTAACCTGCATGAAGAAATGTCTCAGCTTATTAAGGAAACAAGATTGTTTCCAGAAATCGGTCTTGTGCAGTTTCGACTAGTTGGTTATGTCATTTGAATAGGATACGCTTTTTCGGCTGTCACATCCTCATTCATATGGCATAAGGATGACACATGCACTACTAATACTTCTTTGTCCTAGCTTTACGTGGTAAACTGTTTTTCATAGGGGGTTGAAATTTGCCCGATTGCTAGATTTTGTTAGGTGCACAAAAGTTTCCCTCACATGTGCTATCGCTCTAAATGCTCAGACTAGCAGGTACTGGTAAGTGCTTCATGCATGAGTAACACTATTGTTTCAGCTCCAAATGCACATAGAAACATAAAAGCATGTCTGAAGCTTTTGTCAAAAAAAGACTAATGCTGACAAAGTGATCCTGAGATTAGGAGGGCTATCCGTTTCACAGGCGCAGAAATTTGACCGTGCTCAACTGTATTTTGTCTAAAATTACGGTTAAAAATCTCACTTGTCATATACAGTAGCATTTCCTTTTTGTCCAAAGTGTGTAATAAATACTTTGGTCTAATGTGTGATTTAAAGGCACATTATGTAAGATTTTTGGATTAAAATATCCAAAAACCACTACAAAAATGTTATATATTTTGTTTACTTGTGACCCAAATGTTTCCAAGAATGTTTAAATCCAGAGAAATAAGCCTTTTTTACCAGGACACGGACTGTGTCCGTGCGTCGCCTATCAATGACATCATATCCACGTTACCCTCAATTTCCGTTTTGTAGAAACCATGGAAACACCAAAGACACTTTAATATATTGTGTGTTTTATTAGACAGGTGAGCAACTGTTTGTAAACATTCATCATTGTTATAAAGCTCATTAGTCTTATTGTTTAAATCTCGTTTTCTTGATTTACCGTGAATACCATGTTTTACCATGCATAATATTGATCTAGATTACTGCAGTGTGCAACTAGTGTCTCATAGTAGCCGCCGAGCGAACGTACAGAGTAGCATTATAACATAACTTTTAACACACTCAAATAATGTATTTAATATAATAAAACAGTGCTGCGTTACTCCACATACACATGAGTGGAAGAAGCAAGAGCGCTCGTCTGCGGCATAATAAAAGCTCTGCGAAATCAAGGTGTCATCAAGCTACGCCTTTGTTTTGAATAAGCGACCTCTAACTGCGAAAAATTACATATTGTGGCTTTAAGTGCCTTACTAAAGGACATATATAAGGAATAGTTCTCACAAAAATAAAAATTGTCATCATTTACTTGCCCTCATGTTGTTCCAAACCTGTATGATAATCTATGATGGATTTTACTCTAGCAATATCAACTGAATTTCAGCATAGCTGTTCATAGCATACCTGCAGCCTCATTCCTACGACTGAAATACAGTCATGCTGATATTCAGAACAGCATCATATTTTGCATGTGTGATATTGATTTTATATAACAGTTCTGTAAAAAACCTCTGCTTTCACTCCACAGCGCTCACATAGTCTGGTTTGGAATGGCAGGGATGCAGACAAGCACAATGATTCTAACAGTAAAAAAAAAGTCTAAGTGCTGTTGGACTAAATATCACTCTTGGAACGCCACTTGGCCAATCAAATTTAAGGACTGGAACTGACTGTTGTATAATGTGAAGTACCGTAGCAGTTTATCGAGCATGTCTGCCATGGCAGATGATTTCTGTAATCTTTCATCTTGTCAAATGGATGTTCTTCGTTAACATTAGGACTCTTTACATTGGGAGCAGCCTGTGCTTTTGTGTGTTATAGAGGCGAGCCTTCCAGAGGAGCTTGGAGACGACAGGGGTTTCCACTGCGAATTTGTGCCGGATCTGTCTCCAGGACTCAAGGTCACCATCAGAGCAATCTGGTAAGAGGCATTATTCCCCAGACAAAATAAAACGAAATAATTAAATACTTTAAAGTATAATAATTTAAATAATAATAATTGTTATATTTAATAATTTAACTGGTGGGACAGTCAAAGGCTTATTAAATTCTGCAGTTATTGCTCTGAATTGTCATGTTACAGAAACTTTTTTGTTTTCCCCAGTGTTATGCGGTTCCTGGTGTCTAAGAGGAGATTTAAAGAGAGCCTCAGGCCCTATGACGTGATGGATGTGATTGAGCAGTATTCAGCCGGCCATCTGGACATGCTGTCACGCATCAAAAACCTTCAGTCCAGGCAAGACTTCAGTCTGTCCAAAACAAAACAAATACACATCACAAAGTTTTCACCATTATGCTTCAGTCAATCAGTATTTGACAAGAGCTGTAGCTGGATTGTTGGCTGCACCCTCTGGTGGTTACTGTTTGGTATTGCAGAAAGATTAAAAAAAAAAAAATGTAGGAAGGCGGGATACTTAAACACTGCTTGATCAAAATCACATTCACAGTGGTTGTTTTTTGTGTCACATTCAAAATGATTTGAATTCAGATTCACTCCTTTTCTCTCAAATAAGCCTCATATATGTTGTGAAATAGCATCCACACATATACCAATATATATCAACAGCAAAAACCATTTCTATCATACATGTAAACATGAAACACTGTTCCTAGAAGCGGGTGAGAACAGACATGTATGGCATATATTCTTTCTTATTTGTCGACGGTCCTCGCTGGGGTATATGGAATGGTTTCCATGTGTTGCTTGATGATGCTTGGTATCCATCTTCTCTCTGTGTACTTTGCCAGGATAGATTTGATTGTGGGTCCCCCTCCCCCCTCGACCCCTCGTCACAAGAAGTACGTAATCAATTCACCAATGGCCTTCCCGGGCTGAATGGGTTTATTATTGGACAGCATCGTAGTGTAAAACTACAGTTGTGTTTTTTGAGATAATTATCATGACAATTAAATTACTGAAGTCAAAGAGATACATGAGGAGAAACTTGTCGCTTACTGGTAGCATTGTTGATTGATATTCTATGTTAATCTTGAGAATTACGTTGTGGATGGTTATAATTATCCATAATTACTGCTTCAGAATTAAGCTTATGAGAAAATTAACTTATGAAATTATTTAAAAAAAGAATTGTCTTTATGTTGTGCAATAATATTACACACTACGGTGTGACCATGCAGCCTGCCTACCGGGGGACTGATGCAATTGTGCATGATGTTCCAGGGTTTAAAAAAGAGAGAATAACTAAAATGTACAGTGTTTAAAACACAAAGCATCATAACGCATGGAACCAGGTGACATTGTGAATTAATTTTCATTTATTTCCCCACATTTTTTATAACACAAATTCCTTGCCGTTAGTATATTTGCCAATCAGTGTTGGGGAACAAAATTTTAAGGGGGCAAAATCTTTCTAAATACAACTATCTGATGATATTATTTATAATTTAGTCTGAGATATGTTTCACTGGGTTTTTGAATAAATCAATAATCTCAGTTTAGGTGAAAGTACCAAATATGAACAGATACCTTTACAAAATGCACCCTAAAAGGGTTAGTTCACCAAAAAATGAAAATTATCCCATAATATACTCACCCTCAAGCCATCCAAGGTGTACATGACTTTCTTCTTTCAACCAAACACAATCAGAGTTATATTAAAAAATATCCTGGCTCTTCCAAGCTTTATAATGGGAGTGAATGGTACCATTTATTTTGAAGCCCAAAAAAGCGATTCCATCCATCATATAAGTGATCCATACGGCTCAAAGAAGAAAGTAAAATACACCTTGGATGGGTTGAGGGTGAGTAAATTATGGGATAATTTTTGGGTGAACTAACCTAACTGAATTGAAAAGAATAATTAACATCAGCCTTTCACAAAATATTCCACTATAAAGAAGTACACTGAATATGCAGCGCAGATTGAAGCCGTTTTATTAGTCATTTAATGAACCACTCAATCGAACCGACTTACTAGAATGATTCTGACCAGTGTTATTTTAGTATTATTTATATACTATTGTAGTTTTTACTAGTATTTTTGATTGGCTTTTACTTTTTACATGTTGAGTTGGTTTAATCTTTAGTAATTTTATTACGTGCTTGTGCTTTTTTTTCTTCTAAATATTTCTAAATGGTTTTCATTTATTTTTATTTCAGTTTTAGTTCTTGTTAACAATAACGATTCTGATCAATACTGAGGGCTGTTTAGGGCTAAACAAATTTACTAGAATTATTTAATAGAAAGAATCACACTTGATAGATAGAGCCTTTCAGGACAAACTGGTTCACACTAGACTTTTCACACTAAAAAATTTTGTTAAAGGGATAGTTCACCCAAAAATGAAAATTTGATGTTTATCTGCTTAACCCCAGGGCATCCAAGATGTAGGTGTCTTTGTTTCTTCAGTAGAACACAAATGAAGATTTTTAACTCCAACCGTTACAGTCTGCCAGTCGTATAATGCATGTCAATGGTAACAGATGAGAGTATGAGAGCTATGAGCGTAAAAAAACATACACATACGAATCCATATTAAACCCTGTGGCTCGTGACGACACATTGATGTCTTAATACACGAAACGATCGGTTTGTGCGAGAAACCAAACCGTATTTATACATTTTTTTTACCTCGAATGCGATCTATGTCCAACAGCCGTCAGCGCGTGATGACTTCCGGTGAGTGAAGTCAAATGTACACGATATGGCGTATCTCAATCTGATACAAGCGGCGGAAGAGATCTCTCGTGCATATCTCTATGCCATATCGTGTACATTTGACCTCACTCACCAGAAGTCATCGTGCGCTGACAGCTGTCAGTCTTCATTTGTGTTCTGCTGAAGAAACAAAGACACCTACATCTTGGATGCCCTGGGGGTAAGCAGATAAACATCAAATTTTCATTTTTGGGTGAACTATCCCTTTAAGTTAGCTGTTTCTATATTTTTAGTTAGTTACTCCCCAACACTGCTGTCAAGACAAAGAATGTGACTCAAATGTGTTTTCACTGCAGTAATGGGAGCGTTCATCTCAGTGAAATGCTGGAAGCACACCTTTGTTTGAAAGAGTCATCTTTTTGAATAAAGTCCCTGATGAATGCATGCTGATTAACAATTTTGCAGTATGGAATGCAGCATGCAATATCACATATATTCACTTTCAGCAAATCAGTCTTCAAATCATTTGCTTCCCTATTATTTAAACCCTGCTGCTCTATGTTTGCATTCGCATGATCAAGTTCTCCTCCATAAAGCTAATTACTGTTAACTTGACAAGGTACGGTGCACAGTTAACCACTGAATCTCAGTGTGAATGAGGGTGTATTGACTATGTGTCGAAGTGATGGTCTATTGGATCACTAGAGTGGATCAGATTGTGGGAAAAGGAGCCGGGGCAGGAGAAAAGGACAAACCCAAAAACGACACAGAGATGGCTGAGGACCAGAGCATGATGGGACGTGTGAACAAGATGGAGAAACAGGTGAACCACATTGTTTCAAGTTCATTTGATGTGGTTGTATAGCACCATATATGTCGGTGCTGAGGAGTCCGCTTATCTCTCCTTGTGCAGGTGGGGGCAATGGACCTCAAACTCAACTTTTTGGTCAGCATGTACACCACACATATGGGCATCCCGCGATCTGAGACCGAAGCCCTCCTGGGCTTTAAAATCTCTTACCCTGCTCCACCTTACCACAGCCCTGACGATAAGAGCGAGAAAGCACAGAACGAGGACGAGGATAAAAACAAGAGTTCACCCCCTGTTCATCAGGGTTCCAACAGGACTCCGACCGACAGCCAGTGTCGGCCCTCTACCTCATGGCATCAGCAGGAAGAACATCCCCTCAGCGTGCCTCTCTGGAACAACAGCCGAGGAGTGTCACCGATAGGCACCGACGACCCCTCACTGTACCGCCTCCCGCCTCCGCCGTTCCACGAGATCGGTGACAACAGCCGCTCGCGTAGGTCCAGGAGACCAATCCAGCAGCAAGCAGCCGTCGAGAGTGACACGTCTCTGTCCATTCCCTCGGTGGACCATGAGGAACTAGACCGCTCTTTTAGTGGCTTTAGCATTTCTCAGGCCAGGGAAGAGGATTACGTGCCTCCAGTGGGTCTGGGGCTTTTTGGTGGAGGAGGCGGGACGCTGTGCACCCGTCTCAGGCCTTATTTGGCCGAGGGGGAGTCAGATACGGACTCCGACCTGTATACGCCCGGAGCACCGTCACCTCTTTCTTTTACAGGAGAGGGGCCTTTCGGTGACAGGATGTGGTCCGGTCTGAAGTAGTTTAGAGTTTATGTTGTGCGGACCAGTATCCTGGATGTAGCTGATGGACATGTATGTGGCCATTTAAAACTGTCGGAAGTTCAGTCTCAAAAAACACATGTGGGAGTGAATACTGACTGCACTGATGCAACATCAACGAGAACGAATCATGATCATTTAAAAAAGACCCCAAACATGGAGGCTGAGGATATGTGCGTTCACAAGGGGAAAATATTGTGTGTATTCAATTGCCGGCATGGATCTTATTCAAATCAAACAAGGCGGCTCTTCTTTATTAATTTGCGTAGTCACCACAGCTAATGCAGTATCAAAAGCACTGTACCTTACAACTGTAATTTTCGATTCACAAGATATTTATTTATTTATTTACATTGTCTTTTCTGAAATGCGTTATGAGACTGTTATGTGAAACGAGTAGTTAATCAGGGCATGTGTTTGTAGTAAGCATTTAATGAACATATTAAATTGAAAGGTTCCAATGAAGAAAATAATTTCAGCCAAAGAAAAAGACAACAGAAAGCTGAGCATGCCTTACAGGTCATTTTCACCCTCTTACATTTCTTATCTGAAGGGTGTAAAGATGAATTAATTTTTATAGCTACTTTTAAAGTCAAAGCACTTAAGGAGAGAGCCGTACTTTTAGAGGAACTAATATTCCTGGAAACCCTGGTGATGGTCAAAGGAGAAATTTCCATGCTATTGTATGCAATCAGTTTTAATTTTAAATATGATATAATATTTTATGCTGTAGTGAAGAAGGAACTGAATAATAATCAGACCTAAAAATACACTAACTGCATGGCATGTTTATGGAATATAGCTTGCTGACAACCTAATAGGATGACAATTGAGATTAGAAAGAAATAGCAATGAAAGAATGTCTCCTTAACTGCAGTCAGATATAGTCAGGGATAAAGGAATGGAAAATGTATCAAATGTATTTATTTGTTTTATTTATTTTTTTTTTTCCTCAGGCCAGTTTTACTTTGAAAACACTTGTTTTTGTCCTGTATAGGGCAAGAGACCATGTACATCTGCAAATGTATCACTTTTATTAGTAAAACGGAAGATGATTAATCTAACTAAATATGGTTTACATAAGAAAACAGAGATGTTTAAAAAAAAAAGGAAGTTATATTTCAAAGCGCTGTTCAAACATTACAATATTAGGTTGCATCCTGTAAGGAAATAAAGTTGGTCTTATCTCAGTCTGCTTGCTTGTCTGTTTTATGACATTTTGCATGGTGCAATGATTGCATGTTTTGAATTATGTATAATATCCAAAATCCATTGTGAATTCAGTAGATCCAGTCCAAGCTGTCTGTGGCCCAGCAGTAAGACAGCAGCCCCACCGCTGCCGTTAGAGTCACTGCTAACACTGACCGCAGCAGGACAAGACACTGTAGAGAGAACAAGACAGAGTTCAGTCAGTCTAAACTGATAGGTTAGATTATTGGTGTTATAAGTAATGACTCACAAGTAATTGTCATTGCTAGATGCTGATTTAAGTGCAGTAACTTGCATTGTACATGAATAATGGCATTGCTATATATGATAAATGTTTGCACAATTAGACATGACTTATGTGTACCATGAGCATGTTGTTATTTACTCAAAACACTGTTATTTTTTACAATTTATTATCCACCTTTTTCCTAACGAGCCTCCTGTGTTTTAGATTATGGGAGGCACTTCCGGTTTGGGGAAGTTCCACTCAAAAATACTGAATCAGTTGCGCTACAAATAATCATTATCCATCAGTTTGTAAAATGTTCTATTTTGAGACCTCATATAACGTAAAACTTAATATTTTAATGTAAAATAGTATCACAAGAATATCTGGCAAGAGCTCTTTTCAGTCGCTGCATCTTTTTCCTGATTATTTTCTTTTTTTTCTTCTTTGTATTCCACTGTAATAGTATGAAAAAAGATAACCTATAGGCCTACTACGCGTTTGTGGTGCTCCTGATTTTATTTACGCTATATCCCATGACCCTTAAGGACTAAATTGGCCCACTTTTTAGTATATAAAAGTATACGTTAAAGTGTACTATAAGTGTAACAGTAGTAAACTTTAAGGGCACAACTAGTTCACAACTACATTTCTCATTTGTATTGCATCTGTTCTACAAGTGAACTTATAAGTGTACTAGTACTTTAACTATTTTAACACATGTAGTACTTTGAAGTGTACTGTCAGTAAACTACTAGTTTAGTAGTTTTATACTGCAAGTATACTTGTAAGTTTTCTTTAAGTGAACATAATATCATACTTCTATATTATTTTTGTACTTTAAAGGGTTAGTTCACCCAAAAATGGAAATTACCCCATGATTTACTCAAGCCATCCTAAGTGTATATGACATTCTTCTTTCAGACGAATACAATCGGAGTTATATTAAAACATGTCCTGGCTAATCCAAGCATTGTAATGGCAGTAAATGGCAGCCCAAAATTTGAAGCCCCTAAAGTGCATCTATCCATTATAAACGTACTCCACACGGCTCCAGTGGGTTAATAAAGGCCTTCTGAAGTGAAGCAAAAGTATCCATATTTAACACATTATAAAGTAAAATATCTAGCTTCCACCAGACCGCTGTGTTAGATTTACGAAAAAAGCATAACTGTATGACGTCGGACGTAGCGTAAGCGCTTTGAACTGCGAGAGGTATTAAACTTTCTTTGTAAGCTGAATACAGAGGGCGGTCCGCCAGAAGCTAGATATTTTACTTTATAACGTGTTAAATATGGATATTTTTCTTACACAAACGCATCTAATATAACTCTGTATTCATCTGAAAGAAGAATGTCATATACTACTTGGATGGCTTGAGGGTGAGTAAATCATGGGGTAATTTTCATTTTTGGGTGAACTATCCCTTTAAGTATACTAATGTGTTCCTATTTAGGTATTTTATTCTATACTTGAAATATACCTTTACCTGTACTTTAACTCTTTCCATTTTAAAAACATTTTATTCTAGCTTCATGCATCCTTTTTTATCAACACTTGAATTCATATTTATAATAAACAGTTTTGATTAAGCCAACGTATGTTAAATAATACAGTATTACTACAGTGATATTTAACACGTTTTTTTTTTTTCTAGCAAATGTATACTTACCTTATTTCTTTTGGGGTGTTCCTTCAGCTGCTTGTCTGCCTTTTGTAACCCCTTCGGTAAAACTTTGTGCCTTCCTGTGTATAAACATCTCTCATGTGGTTCATCAGAATCACTTTGGTCCTGAAACATGGAGAGAAGATTATGTTACATTATTATTATTTTGTTGTATGCTTGATGATCTGATGTTCTCACCTCAGTCTTCTGGACATTGGCAGTGTCATCTTCTGAGTTTGATTCCTGTTCACTGCTGCAAGACGATATATAAAATGCAAATTTACCAATCTGAAATCTGAATGAAATTTGAAGATGAATGAAATCCATCTTACCTATCATTATCTTCTTCATTTTGAGAAGATCCTTGATCCAACTTAAACATAACTCTCTGGGTCCTGTCTGTTACTTTGAGAGAGAAATTTGCACTTTATTTATTTATTCATTTATCAGGTATTTTTATCTGAACCCATGTCCTTGATGCTAGTGTCATGTGTAACAGTTGAGGTTCTGTTTTTTATATAAAAAACTGAACTATTTAATAGTTATTTATTTCTGTGATGGCAAAGCTGAATTTTCGGCATCATTACTCCAGTCTTAGTGTCTTCAGAAGTCATTCTAATATGCTGATTTCATGCTCAAGAATCAAAACATACATGATGAAAACTATTAATATTACAGTTAATATATTAACTTTTGTGGAAACCATGATACTTTTTACAGTTCTTTCATGAATAGAAAATTTAAAAGAGCAGCATTTGGAATATAAATCTTTTGTAATGTTATGAATATAGTTACTGTCACTTTTGATTAATGTAATGCCCTGCTGAATAAAAGCATTAATTTCTATTTAAAATCTTTTTCAACTGTATTGTAATTTGGATAAAACATGTATAAGTGCTTACCCTCATTTTGCTTCTCTTTAACAGACTCGTCATAGTATCTGTCAATTATTGCTTGTTCCTGCTCCATTTCCCTCTCTATTTCATTTTTCAGCTTCTCCAAGAAATCATCCTCATCATCACAGATCGCCTTACTTGAGGTAATTTTATAGAACTCTTCTACATTAATGTCATGGTCATATTCATCAAGCTTCATTTCCTCGTCCATCAGAAGGGTGCTGATATTTTCAATGTATGAAACTTCTTCCTTGTTGCTTTGTTCTTTTTTGACTGAACTGGACTCTGGAGGATGCAACTCACTGATGCAACCTTTTGTGCTCAGTTCCTCTTCACTGCTGTGTGGCAAATCAAATGTATGAGCTTGTATGTTGCACTAAAATTTAAGATATATGTTATGCAAAACTCTTTATTTTTAAAGTATTTTGAAATCTGTTTTACCTGTCACTATCCACCTCATAAAGAGAGGATTCTAGATCCAAACAAAATGTCACTTTGTGGATTCTACCTGTTGTATTTGGGAAATAATTTATCCAGTAATAAGGTCAAATTCATTAATAAAAATGTGATTCATGTTATTGCTTTAGGATGTTAAGATGGTTCACAAATAAGCGTTTACCTTTGTTTTCCTCGCCTTCTGCAGGCTGGTAGAATCTGTTAAATGCTTCAATTCTTGCTTTTTCTTTCTCCCAGTCCCTGTCGGTCTCCTCCCCATCATTCTCCTGTTTATCCTGAAAATCGTCCTCTTCATCACAGATCACCTCTTCATCACAGATTATCTCTTCTCCATTAATGTCCCAGTCATATTCATCAAGATTCAGGTTGTGACCATCCATCAAGTTCCAAAATGTCCCAGGTAGCAAAGTGTTGATATTTTCACCAATGTCTGAAACTTCTGAGTGTTCACTGTTCTGTTCTTTGTTGTTCTTGTCTGGTTTGACTGAAATGTCCTCTAATGGATGTGACTCCCTCACGCTTCTGTTTTCAGATGAGTGTGTCTCAGAAGACCCTTCCATTCCTGCATCAGGAGATGCTGTAACGCTTGAAAAATCTTCTACATCACATACCTCTTTCTGACTATCTGTGACCACCACATCCACTATTTCATCTTCACTGCTCTTCCAATCTGTAGCAAAGTCTTTCGTGAAGTTGTGTTCTTGTTTCATGAGAGCTGTGTTTTTTTCCTCTGAGCTTGTATGGGAAGTGAATTCAGGGTTTTCTTCTTGGCTCTTGCAGTAGTCACCATCACTGCTGATATCACTATCATAGTCAAGCTGCTCATTCATGTAAGATTCACTGGAATTGGATGGGAAATTCTCAGAGATTTCAAAACCAGAACTTTCCCCAGTGTTGGAAATCTCCCTGTTATATTCATCATCTCTAATACTGTCCTCTTTTGTCTGGAACAATATGTCATCATTAGATTTCCCTGGTGTCTCCACATTCAGATCCTCATTCTTGACATAAGCGAGCATGTCTGCAGGAGCCATACATTCATCTTTCCTTTGAACATAATCATCCCTTGAGGTTACAACTTTGTAATTCAATGGAGGTTCTTCTAGGTTCTTCATTTTATAGGAACAACCCAGTTCTACATCCTGCACCTGAGCTAGCTTGGCGTCCATGTGATTGGGTTGTCCACCCTCATGACCTTCACTGCTGTCCTCACTATTACTTTGAGACAAATCAGAGGGGTACTCTGCTAAACCTTCCTCTTCTCTTTCATGATTTTCATCTTCTTCTGTAAACTCTTTCATCTCATTCCCAGACTGGACCTCCACTGATGCTACTGGCCAATCTTGCAATGTTGACTTTATGGCACTAAAATTGAGCATATTATCATCTGGTGCATGCTGAAGAACGTGTTCCTCAGTGCTGCCAAGCTTCATTCTGCCCTCTTTGGACGTTGAGCTCTCATTTTCCGGTTTATCCACCATCTGGTAGGACAGTAGACGTGATGTGGTCTCTGGGCTCATTGTTTCCCGATCATAGTGAGTTTCTTTTGGAAGAACCATTTCCAGCACACTGACATCTTCAGCTTGTAGGATATCTGCATGTATCTCGACTTCATTTTCTCTGCATTCCTCATCATGCAAGCTTAATTGCTGGTTTTGGGTTTGTGTCTTATTTTCATCTGTGCCGTCGTCATCCCATGAACCACAGAGCATAGAGCCTTCCTTCGTTTTTTGTTCATCTAATGAGAAGTTCCTATTGTTCTCAGAAAAGTTCTTAGTTTCCTCTTCCCTATTCGTCCACTCGAAATCTATGTCAGACTCAGACCCACTGGATTCTCTGTGACTGTTGTCGTCCTCAATGTCTGGCTCATTTTGAGGTACGGTAACGTCGTCATCAGAGTGTAGATGCTCAAAGTTTGCCTCTGTTTTTATTTTAAAAAAGACAACACAATGCAATGCGCAATTCAAAATATGGGTAAAACACCTATGAAAAATCAGAACATAAACTTCCTTTACATTAGGCCATATTTTTACAGACTTTTCTTATATTGACTTAAATAGGTAAAAGGTCAGAATATTCAAAGAATAAAATGGTTTAGTGGTGAGAATCACAATATGCACATTTGACTACAAACTTTTTTACTGCTTCAATACACAAAAAATCTTTCAGAAAAATCTTACCTGGGAATGCGTCCTTCAGAAAATCAGCAATATTTTGTTCCATCTTGTTTTTGACACAACAGGAGGTGTTAAGCATTTATTTCACCCAGTACAGACAAAATCAGATCCAAACATGACAGACACTCTGAATGTTCCACCACCTGACAAAATGAGCGTGTGTGATGCGTGCCGCATCATGTCATAGCTACTTCCTGTTTAAATAAGGCCATAACAACAAGAGCATGAATAGAAACATCACAGAATTGAGCAGGTACTGAATAAAACTGCTAAATTAGCATGCAATGTAAATTAACATTGTTAAATGTAAGTAGCAACAGTTAACCAAGTGTCAACCTATATTTACTTGATTTATTACATCTTAGTATTTCTGTGTGTGTGTGTGTGTTTGTGTGTGTGTGTGTCACTGCTGCATGAGCGCAGCCTTGTTTGACAGGGTTTTTTTCTAGGTTGTGGTTTGAGTAGCTCAACCGCACCATCTCCTCACACAAAGTATATTTATGCAAAAGCTTCCATGCAGACTCCTCAGACGATGTAAAATATGCTTTTAAGATGAACAAGATGGTCAATTTCCATTATGAGAAGTTTCTTTTTTTTTGTGAGCCACTGTAGTGCTGCGAGCTTGTGTAGTCAGTTTTATAGTGTGAATTATTTATTGACATTACAGAGTAAAAGAACACGATCATAGCTTCTACTCAAAACAGTGTAAGGGACTGACAAAATATGAGCTGAATTAAATTTCCTTTTATATATATGAGTATTTGTTAAAGAGTCACAATTAGCGTTTTGTGGATTTAATCTATGTTTGTTAGATTATTTTACAATTTCAAGTATTACAAGACCGGCAATATGAGGATATTGTGTTTATTATTTAATCATCTCCACTATTAGAAACATCAAATTCAGGACACCTATAGCAGAACAACAAAGCATCATAAATCAAATACATTCTTGAATAATTTTAAATAATTTGTATAATAATGAATTGGGTAAAGATACCAAAATGGCTTAAATAGTGTAGTAAACTTTTCTGCTATTATATGTACAATATAGTAATTGGGCAAGGCCTTTTATTTTCCATGACCCTTATCCATTCACATTTTTTTTATCTGCAGCATCAGTTAATTGCCTTAAAAGCATGTATGTGTTCTGTCGCTGGTGTTTCCTTGTGTGACAACATACACACACTGACTGCATAGTATCGGATGCTGATACCGGAACACAGTACAAATACCGGTAAATTATCACAGTATCAAGCTGATTAGTATCGGTACTTTGTAGGTCATATTCACAGATATTCATCATTTTACAGTTCGTTGCGCAGGAGGTAGCGATGGTTTGCTTTTAAATCCACTTCTACAGGATAGTGGTCACTGACTTCCAAAGCCTAAATGCAAAAAAAGACATTTCAAACATTGCTTATGGATTATTAGCTTAAGTCTGTTTTGCAGTACTGTTTACCTCTTCCTCAGATAGATCAAATTTTTGTTTGAAGTTGAATGGTTGAGCAGAATCCGGAACTATCCCTGTAATGAGTTCTTTTCCATGAATAATAATCCTAAAGGGGATTTTCAGAAAGATTAATCTGTTAGACTATCAAACATACATGTCATTTTGAAACTGGTAACTGTAGTTTAGACTCAGAAATCTATAGAGTGCTGCAGGAACGAGTCCTAAAACCTGGAAATGCTGCAAGTTAGCATTTTTAGTTTTATTACAACTTTAGTTTCCACTGTTCCTAAGTCAGTGGGTTTTTTGAATGGGTTTTTGGTTAAATGCCTGAAATAAGGTCTGTGGTTAACACAAGCTTGTGATATTTTCATAAAGCACATCAGTAATAATACCCTACTAATTTCTTGAAAAAGGTGGTTGCTAACAAGTGGCTAAATGAGACTACAGAAGTTGGCGAACAGGAAAACTCATCTCACTAACCACTCAAGCTTGTAGATTTTAAATAAAGACTGAAAGAGTTGTCAGAAGTTTAGCGGTGGTGAGGCGTGACTGAGGTGTAGTTCGTTTATTGCCTACGTTCAGCTTTTTACTTCTGCCGATTGTATTTAGGCTTCAAAATTCATAAAAGTTGTGGAGATCAAAACGTGTAAGAATAAACATTTGATGGTCATTTTCTTCAATAATCCAAAAGTCAATGGAAAAATACTATTAGCTTTTGTCAAGGAAACGGTGTGATGCTAACTTCCGGGTTGGCCTACAAAATGATGTCATCCCTGCAGCGCTCTATTGTGCCTATGGTTTTTGTGTAGGTTTGCTAAGAAAGTAAGACCTGTCATAAGCGCAGTGTGTTTTTTCACGCACTGTAGTATCTTGTTCATCTCTGATCAACCAGTGGAACTTTGGGTCACTCCTGAGACGCACGTTTTTCAGTCCTTTATTGGTAACATAGCTGCAGGCTGCATTTAAGTCCCCCAGGAACATCACATTCTGGATAAGGAAGGTAAAAAGTTATTAATATAAAAGTCTTTCATTCTATCTATCGTTCTATTATAATATACACTCACCTAAAGGATTATTAGGAACACCTGTTCAATTTCTCATTAATGCAATTATCTAATCAACCAATCACATGGCAGTTGCTTCAATGCATTTAGGGGTGTGGTCCTGGTCAAGACAATCTCCTGAACTCCAAACTGAATGTCAGAATGGGAAAGAAAGGTGATTTAAGCAATTTTGAGCGTGGCATGGTTGTTGGTGCCAGACGGGCTGGTCTGAGTATTTCACAATCTGCTCAGTTACTGGGATTTTCACGCACAACCATTTCTAGAGTTTACAAAGAATGGTGTGAAAAGGGAAAAACATCCAGTATGCGGCAGTCTTGTGCCTTGTTGATGCTAGAGGTCAGAGGAGAATTGGCCGACTGATTCAAGCTGATAGAAGAGCAACTTTGACTGAAATAACCACTCGTTACAACCGAGGTATGCAGCAAAGCATTTGTGAAGCCACAACACGCACAACCTTGAGGCGGATGGGCTACAACAGCAGAAGACCCCACCGGGTACCACTCATCTCCACTACAAATAGGAAAAAGAGGCTACAATTTGCACGAGCTCACCAAAATTGGACAGTTGAAGACTGGAAAAATGTTGCCTGGTCTGATGAGTCTCGATTTCTGTTGAGACATTCAGATGGTAGAGTCAGAATTTGGCGTAAACAGAATGAGAACATGGATCCATCATGCCTTGTTACCACTGTGCAGGCTGGTGGTGGTGGTGTAATGGTGTGGGGGATGTTTTCTTGGCACACTTTAGGCCCCTTAGTGCCAATTGGGCATCGTTTAAATGCCACGGCCTACCTGAGCATTGTTTCTGACCATGTCCATCCCTTTATGACCACCATGTACCCATCCTCTGATGGCTACTTCCAGCAGGATAATGCACCATGTCACAAAGCTCCAATCATTTCAAATTGGTTTCTTGAACATGACAATGAGTTCACTGTACTAAAATGGCCCCCACAGTCACCAGATCTCAACCAAATAGAGCATCTTTGGGATGTGGTGGAACGGGAGCTTCGTGCCCTGGATGTGCATCCCACAAATCTCCATCAACTGCAAGATGCTATCCTATCAATATGGGCCAACATTTCTAAAGAATGCTTTCAGCACCTTGTTGAATCAATGCCACGTAGAATTAAGGCAGTTCTGAAGGCGAAAGGGGGTCAAACACAGTATTAGTATGGTGTTCCTAATAATCCTTTAGGTGAGTGTATTTGCCTATATATTATATCTTTTATAAGTTTGGTATACCTCAGTTTTCCATTTCTTCCTGACTGTTTGGAAGACCTCATAAAGTGCCTCCATTTCTTTCATTGCATTCCTAGGACAGGTGTGCTGACCAATGAGGACAAAGTTCTTCACCACTGTAAGATGATACGGCCAATCAGATTCAATATAAATGTATATGAGTTAATCATTTTGCTGTTATGTGCTATTTTATTTCCAGGTACTAGAAATGCTCTGTGGAACGTTTATGCAACGTACAGGTTGTGGGAGAACGGATCCATATGATGAACGGCTCTCTGGAGAACACTTCTGCTGCGGTCTCATTGAACTCTGGGTGCTGGTATTGCTCTTGCACCTGTAGCATGTCTCTTCTGTGAACACAGCAAGTGCTGGATGAATTCATCATTGCTCCTAGTGTTCGCAGTATTCGGGTATGTTCACTACAGATCACATCATTTGTGCACTTAACACATTTTAAAAGTCTCATTACCTGTAAATGTACACATACTGCTCTTTATAAGTTTTTTTCCCCATTCTTTTACTCTCTAAATGGGTGTAAATGTGAGATGTGTCAAACCTGGAAGAAAGAAAAGGAAAACATTGTGATATATTCTACATGAATTAGTTGCATGCATCAGTGACACAATGAATATACAGTACCTGTTCAGGCTCATCAACAGTGCAGATACGGCTTTACCTCTAGAATCTCGAACCTCCTGAATTAAACTCAGGTCACAGCGAGAAATGATCTAGAAATGACAAAATAATAAAAAATAAAGGCATTTTAGAAATTGAAGCATTTAAGATGTTTTCAGATATAGAGATACATTTATTCTATTCATAAATGTTGTACCTTTATCAAAATCTCCATAACTCTCTTATTACTGGCCTTTGCTTCCCCATAGCTCTGGATGTTGAAGGCACAGATCTTCAGTGATATTACAGAAGTCCAAAAAAATAATCCAACAAAACATACCAGAAGAGGCGACCTCATTTATCCAAATTTCTGGAAATATATAATTACATTAGTCAAACAAAACACTTCCAATTTTTGTCATACTGGATACTGTAGTGGTATATAGCATATAAGATGTAATTTAATAAACCGAAATAACGTGAATAAACCCGTGTTCTTGTTGCACAGTCCTTATGTTGAAACACCTCAGGCCTACACTTCCAGTTTTGTGTTACGTTAAGCTGCAATTCAGCGATCAAAAAGTTCCTCTGTAATTTTAAATCATGAACCAAATGCATTTCCGTGAAAATATAAAATGACTCACCCTGTATGACGACTGTCAAGCTATTAGGACTGTTAAAGTGTTTTAATGTGCTCTGGTTATCTTTACACAGGAAACCATGGTGAAAAGCAGTGTTGGGCAAGGGGAGGGGCAGCGTGTGAATGTGTTCAAATGAGCTGTGTCAGAGCTCCATTAATGTGTAGGTCAGTCTGGAATGCTAAAGAGCGTGACCTGTCATGACAATGTGTTTTTTAGCCATTCAACAGGACAATATTGTCCTTTTATTCTCAGTGAGTGCTAACTGAAAGAAATGTACATCCCTATCTGGAAATTATCTTTCAGTAAAATAGAGGTACTTCTCAGAATACAAATAGTATGTGGTTTAATAATGTCAAAAAAATGCAAATCTAAGTTGAACATAGTGACTTTATTCAAGGCTTGAACTATTGACCATTGTGTTGGTACATTTGAATGTACACTTTTTGCATTTCAATAATCAGAGTTAAAAACGATCTATACATGGGATACAGATTTAGGTATTTACTCATTGTAACATGACACCAGTATTTACACAGGCAATTTGGTCTGCTTTAGATACTAATACATACAATTGTAAACAAAATAATAGAGACATTATATGTCTAACTTAAAAAGTACTTCAATTAGAAATGTGAAATAAAAATATAAATATAAAATCTCTAGAAGACTCTTGGCTATACTCTTGCTTGTCACACAGGTTTAAAGCAGGCTCCATGCTGCGCTGATGCCGTCTGTATGAGGTAGTCCTCCATTCGCTCTTCCAGGACAGAGTAAAACTGGCGGAGCTGCTCTCTAGCAGGTGGATGATACAACCACAGGGCTGCCACCGCCACCACCATCATGAGCAGTAAGAACAGACATATACAGTGCCAGGACCCACAACATCCTCTCTGTTCGGGAAGATAGATGAGGAAAAGGATTTATGGCATAAATGTGTATCCAAGTGCACAAACATTCAAACGTTATAAGAGACTTATATTCTAACAAGAGACTTATATTCACGCATGGGCGATATGATGGGAGAGTCTCACCCTGCTGTTCTGGCGTGTCGTTAGTATGTTCATCTCTTCTCGGCATTGGGTCAGTCGGGACTGATATCCGTAACACTCCTGCTCCAGGGCCTCAAGATCTGCCTGCAGCTCCATGTACTGCCATAGCAACACAACACTATGTTAAAATATGTCTTATGGTCATTTATAGAAAAGAAACATTCTAAATGAAATCAAATGCTTTTTACAACAGCATAAATGTTTTGTTGGTTATTTTATTATCCCTCTAAAATTGACTTAAGTACGATCACCTCTGCTACTCTACAGCTAATAAAAGGTTGTTTTTTGAAAGATCTTGTCTTATATAGTAGTTAAATTGTAGTTATTATACTAAAGATAAAGAAAAAAAGGAAATTAATAATTAATAAAGGAATATTTAAAAAATAAAGGATAAATAAAAGTAAAAACAAAATGGTTAAGTCATTTATTATATTTAAAATATCTGCATACATTTCTAAAGCAGAAGTTTGAAAGCTTGGTTCAAAAATCTTTTTCAAAATCTTTTGTTTACATATTTTGTTTGTTTTACATTTTTAAAAATTGTTTATATTAAACAGTTAATTTTTGTTAGATTTTGAAGATTTTGGATCTCTTTTTATCATATTTTTTAGTGATAAAATATTATATAAACCAGACAAATGATATATGAACAAACCTTAAGAAAAGGAAAAAAAAAGAAAAGTATTGTAGGGGAGATTTTTGCCAGAAAACCATTTCGAGGCAACAGCCAATAATATGTACTGTAATTAAGATCTGCAGATGAAAATCGATAAAGTGTAGTAAAAATGTATATGTGTATTTTGGATGTTTCCTTTCCACTAGTCTGAAAGAAGACTATGTTATGGAAGCAACATAACCCAAAATCTCAAAATTGACTAGTGCATAAAAAACAACAATGGCTTTGCCTGTAGTGTCTTGCCTTAATTTAATTTCAGGGCTCTCTGTGGCAGAGCTTTACCTCTTTTTCTTTCATTCTGAGTCTATGTTCTGTGTCTCTCAGTTGTCTTGCTATGCCGTTATCTGTCCGTAGTAGTTGGTCCATCAGTGAAACATTTTCATGTATTTGTGTGTTACTGTTCCACAACTCATGGTTGTGTCCTGTGAGTGTGAAAGAAAGAGACACAGATAAAAGAGATTGCCATAAATGCTTTATCTAAACATGTGAATGAATGTGAAGTAAAAGCACCTTTGAGTTCCTGTAGATATTCTCTCAGGTTGAGGTTCTCCTCCTCAAGCTCTGAGATGCAGGAATGAAGCTCTTCTCTCTCCTGCTGAAGAGATTCGGTCTGTTTCCTCAGCATCTCCTCCTGTCCCACAGAGCGCTGCACAAACATTTACACAACAATAAATGAAACATGCCACAACTTGAGGAGGAACATTCGGTCATATCTATTTAAAGACGCTTTTGCAAAGTCAATTTTCACTACTATGCCAAAAGTTATACACACACATACACACTGCCCGGCCAAAAAAAGTCACTGTTTGGATTTAAATTGGCAAAAGCTTAAGAGTCTATGATTGGATCCTTATTGCAGTGATTATTATTTTTCTAGCATGTTATATGTTTGGCAACAGTTCTTCTAACCGTAATTGATGGAGTGTGTAGCTTTTTATTTCCTAAACAACCATATAGGAAAACACAGGATGACAATGTTAAGATGCACCAGGCTCAAATTGTCAAAGAATGGTGAGGAGGGAGCATGCGGAATGACAACATTAAAGAGTGCTTGACTCTTGCATTGTCAATACAAGATCTTGACCCAAAATGTATGCACCTCTAAGGATAAATGGATGAATGATGTGATGTTATTTCCATCAAGAGGTGCATCAATTTTTAGTCCAGATCTTGTATTGCCAATGCAAGTCTCCTCCAGCACATCCCAAAGACTTTCAATGAATTTAGGGTCTGGACTCAGAGGTGCCAATTCATGTGTTAAAATGATTCTTCATGCTCCCTCACAACCATTCTTTCACAATCTGAGCCTGATGAATCTTGACATTGTCATCCTAAAATATGGCCATGATGCGTCATCATGGTTGTTTAAGAAATGAAAAGCTACACACTCCATCAATTAGGGTTAGAAGAACTGTTGCCAAACATATAACATGCTAGAAACATCATAACTAAGCAATAATAATCCAGCCATAGACTCCTAAAGTCCCCCTGTGGTGAAAACCTATTTTTTAATGTTATTTATATGTCTATGTGGTGTTTTATAATACAAGACAAACCATATGCAAATTCATAAGTCAACACCATTGCTGAGTATTTTCTCCCTAAAACTGCAGTGAACCAAAGACAGTCTCAAAAACTGGTGTTCCTTACATCACAAACTACCTTGTAACCAATCACATCAATGTGCGGCTTTAGCATATCATTAACTGAAAAGCAGTTTCAAGAGAAGCCAGGTTATCCCAGGAAATTTTTCTGTTGATATGAAAAATCGGTTACATTTAGCAATATAATGGGTGAATTATATGTATATTAAGATGTTATGATGAACTGTAGGCTTATGCTTTTCTCCACTGACGTCTGATTTTTAGAAGGCAGACTGAGATGGCGAACAGGAACATGGTTTGTGTAACATTAGCAACACATTATTAGCTGTTTGATAACGTAGTCAAGCAAAAGGCAAATCATATTAATTACTCTTGTGTCCAATGTTGTAAAGAGCAATACCATTGTGCAGCGTTTACTACAGTAAATCTCTGAGCTGGTGTGAGTGAGTGGAGGCGGGGCTAATTTGCATATTCATGAAGCAAGGGTGTAGACTGACATTCAAGCTATTTTGAAGCATGAAGACATTTTTTCACTGGAAAAAAAGGGGATACAATTATTGACTACAGGGGAACTTTAAGGGATTTGCCTATTTAAATCCAAACAGTGACCTTTTTTTGTCCGGGCAGTGTATATAGGGTTTTTTTTTCCAGACATTTCTGGAAAAAAAAATTCTGATTGGATGTACTGGAAGCAGATTGACCAGGGTCCTGTGGTTTGTCAGCTTTAGCAGAAATCTGTCACTCAAGTCCTGGTTTTACTTTGCTGTACCTCCAAGTGATCCTGCAACTGTAACATCTGATCAGTGCACTCCTCCTGCCTCTTCTTCAGCTGACTCGATCCTTCTTTCAGCTCCTCACACAGCCTCTGCCACCACTCTGACTCTGTCTGTGCTGTCTGCAGCGCCCCCTAGAGGAAAGGAAGATTGGATTCTTAGAACCCATCTAAAAGCAAAACCTCTGTCCTTTGCTGAGCAATATATGGTGGTAAAGTTGTTGACTGTTATATTTTTTTGTTATATACTATATAACAAAATATCATTTTTATATTATAATCTTAAATTATATATCTTAAATCTTTTTATTTTTTTATTTTATTTTATTTTATTTTTTTATTTTTTTATTTTTATATCTTTTTGAGACTTTTTTGACCTCTGCATTTTGGGATCTTACCTGGAGGTACTCCATCTTGCTCTGAGCTTCTGCCTTTTCATTCTCCGCCCTCTGAATAGCCTTTAGAGCCTTTTGTTCATACTCCTCCCTCTGTTTTTCCATCTTTAGCAACACCTTTTTCACTCCATCCTGAGGACCCTTCTAAAAAAGGCAAATTGCAGCATTTATTTTCAATTTCAAAAGTGTCTAAAACTCTGACCTGTACTTATTCAGGGCCACAAGTTAAACCAATATACTATTTTACAACTTTTAAAAAGAACTGATTCTTGATTGATTCTTGTAATATAAATGTAAGAGTCCGATCTTTTGAATTGAATGCATTGAGTTCTCAGAGCTTGAGTTGGAGCTGTTGCAAAGATGCAGCGTTGCAGTCTTACCTTGATGCAAACCTGCAGCTGAGCCTCCAGAGCTTTGATCTTACTCTTCAGCAAGTCCTCATCACAGCGTGTCTGTGGGAGGAAAAGGAAATGTGTGTGTGTATCAGTGAGATAGACAGAGAACCACTGAACCAAGAGTTTTCAGTTTCTATGCATACTGCATCCTGTGTTATAACTGCCATCCTTAGCAACAGTGTATATAGTTTATAATTCTAGATTGATTGCTATGGGTTCTTGAGAGAAATACAGAAATTGTTATGAGCTCAAAATGGAAGAATGTTAAAGTTTGAATAGGTTGGGGTTCTCTCTGATGCCTACACTGCTCTCCATTTTGTGTGTGAGCGAGAAAAAAAATTGTTCTATTTTTCTAAACAAACCATAAGGAGCCGGATGCTGTTGACCACAAGACCATCCCCCAACTCTCTACATTACTGCTGTGTGTTCAAATCAGGAAACTTGCCAATTGCTGAAGCCATTATGTAGAGTGACAACTTAGTTCACGTATGAGTGATTATAATGAGTAATTGAAAAATGACCATGAATTTCAGAATGTATTTGCATTCAGTTTGTCTTCCTTTTGAACCACAGCACTTGAGCTGCATGAACTCAACATGTTTGTGTAAAACCTGATGATCATGCTCTCCAGCATGATTTGAGAATGATCCAAAGAGCATCTGACTGTCTGTACAAATGAGTTCTCATGGTCAATGTGTTTGATTAGATTTTAGATTGTAGTAAGGTGCGTGTGTGTGCCTTAATGATGCTGCAGGGCTTCAGCAGGAAGTAGTTGACTAATGTACCTTCCACAGGAGCTCTGTAGAGTGCAGTAAAGTAGCAGCGCTCTTCTGGAGGTTGGAGAGCTTCTTTTTAAGAGCCTCTTCTCTATGTAAGGCCTCCTGAAAAGAGATATCACATTTCATAATATCAGTAACATAGTCAGGAAGAGATGGTGTTTTTGATTATCAATGTTATGGGTTATGACTGCATACTTGTCATACCTCTAAATAAGCAGACAACTGGTGGACATCCTGGAAAAAGATATATAAGAGAGGAAAACATGAATTACATGTATTATATTAATAAATAAAACAACATTTACATGTTAGCTATTTGTTTTTACAATGTATATGAGAATTTTCTTTTTTTAAACAAGCACCAAATTCCTTACCGCTTCTTTGACGGTGACAAATCCAGACCTGGAGAGAATTCATAATGCTGCATTAATATTTATATAACTAGGTGCATTATGATTGAATTTATGCTTTTGAAATATTAAACCCCACAAGCAAACAGTCTAGTAAAGGTAATGTGAAAGCAACTCACTCAGTCTGAATGCTGGTAGTCTGTAATGTCTTCTGGGTGTTTGAGAGCTGAGTGATGTCCTTAAGGAGAACTGTTTGATTATAATACAAAATAATATTATTAAGATAACTATTTTGTCATGTTTGCCACATAACAAAACTCTTTGAAAATGTATTCTTTATTTTCCATTTTTTCC
This sequence comes from Rhinogobio ventralis, assembly GCA_039654625.1. Classification (NCBI taxonomy): domain Eukaryota; kingdom Metazoa; phylum Chordata; class Actinopteri; order Cypriniformes; family Gobionidae; genus Rhinogobio; species Rhinogobio ventralis. The sequence goes on from CM077211.1 coordinate 23,085,921, forward strand.
AACATCATGCAGAGCATAACACTAGTATGTTTTTAATGTCTTGTCGCATGATGCATTCTGTTTAAATTAAAGTGTTGTTAGACATGGCCTGGTTATGGCTATTAATCAGAAGATCCACTAACCTCGCTCCTTCATCACTTTCCTCTGAAGCCGAACGGAATTAAGAACTGGTACACCCCATCCATCTGATTTCAGCCTGGGATCATTTTCATCATTCATTGAAGATTTGAAGTCTGTCTTTAGGATTTGGACATTTAAATTCAATGTTAAAATAGATGATGTAATCAAAGAATATAAAACATTTCCTTGAATTTTAAACAAAGTATTCACACTGCTAAATAATCAGTCACAGGCCAAAGACCTGGCTAATAGTAAACTCTGTACCTGCATTGCAAAGTTTATGCCATCTCTCTGGAGCTTTATGTTTTGACTTATCAAGGGCCGTCTGATTGACGTTAAGGTTTGCGTCATATGCTCTGGTGCATGCAGGGTGTCCCTTGAGTAGCTGTGTCTTGGCACTGCAGATAACAGTGCGTATGTGCCATGGTCCATTGGTCTTCTTTTGAAGAACTCAAACTGTCTTTTGCGATGCAGTTCATTTTTAATCCGCCTTGTGTCCAGATCTCTTGTGGGACTGCGACATGATGTTGTGTTATTGCGATGGCTGATTTCTCTGTGCTTCACGGCTCGCTGCTCCACTTTATACTCGTAATTTGCGGCCGGTGACCTTTTGTTGTCATGAGCACCTTCCATTCTGTCTTGACTCTGAATGAGTTGAAAAATTTGTGCGATATGTTAAGGCACTGGAATGTCACCTTACAATGTAAATGGATGTTTCCTGAAGAGGCAATTTCCTGTAATTGAAAAACAACATATATCCATCCTTTAGCGGTACTATCATTATCGCTCAAAAATAGACCATCCAAAATCAGCTGAATGACACACAATAAGGATAATCAACAACAATTGGTGTAATAAAACTAAAAAGCTACAATTATGCTGTTGTTTTTGAGGCCACACATAGTGTGTTTTTATTCTCATCACAGCTACAATAAATACATGTTTACATACAGTGGCTAAATACAGTATAAAATATAAAATACTATTAAACATACTGTAAGATGAAGTGTGTCCAGTCACTCACTTCTGTTGTCATATTGTTTCAAAACAGGCGTGAGCTACATGCAGCTGAAAGAAAAGGGTTGTGCCATCAATGATTTTTAAAAATGCGAATGGTGTTCATTAATATGCAGATATCTGCTTAATAATTACTGGAAAATGTCTCTAAAACACAATAACAGTATGCAAGGCTCCCATGTAGTGATCTGCAACAACTTTAGGCACTACATTGACTGAAAATACACATTCCTTTCTAATAAGCTTTTCAATTAGTACAAATTAACTTTTTTTCTGAAAGCATAATTTAAATGCATTAGGCATACCAAAAAGTTGGAACTGTATAACAAGTCTGCATTCAAAAAGTTACGCCAACATAGAAGCCAAATGCAAGATAAATTAGAACAAGTTTTAGCATAATTTTCTCTTTACAACCTTTAATGAAAGTACCTGCTGTTAGATGAGTCCCTGGAATGAAAATAATTGTGAAAGCAGAGTCTGAACGTTTGAAGCTGACATGGCTCTTGAAAAGTAGTTCATTCAACAAAGGGCGGTCTATTTCTTTTGCCTTGCTTGCTTAACAGGAAGTAAGATGAACCTCACAATTTATAAGTTCCTCTATCTCAGCAGTCATGCGTATTGAAACTAGTGTCACACACATGTGGGCCCTGAGATTAGGACTGGAGGGGAGGTTATGATATTGGCTGTTTAAACGTGGCAATATTGGATGGAGAGGGACTGGAGAAAAAGAGAAAGACCATAAAGAATCAGCATTCAGTGTTATCAAAGCAAGATTGTAAAATGCAAGGTAGCCTATTAACATTTAGGCCTATAGGTGGACTCATGTTGATCTTTGTCTGAAAACAAATTAATTTGAGACTAAAATGAAATAAGTAAACATCCAAGTTAAAGTGGGTGTAGAAACAGACTATGAAAACAAAAGGTCAAGATAGCCTAGCTGATTATATACATTTACCTCTGTTCAATATGTAGGGCCTACTACTATACTGGGCAAATTTCCATTGTGTCTAAATAAGAATTAAAATTAGCAGTCTTTCTCTATATGAGGACATATGCTTGTTGGCATTTGTCATCATTTATATGTTCAAATATTCATGTTAGCAACAAGTTGAAAAGTGTCTACGTTCCCTTCTTGTATGATGAACTGGCGCCACCTGCTGGCTCCCTGACAGAGTGCAGATTTCCCGGATATGACAGAGCGCTGGTTTGCAGAAGATCTCGCGATATCATCGGCGAGAGTTTCTCATCCTTGGTCTAGAAGGGCACAGAGAGCCCGGTGCAGAAGACATTTCGGCCAGGGATCCTGTCATTAACCCAGTAAAACATGTTGTCGAGACTGGTGCTCGTTTCAGGTGGGTGATTTATCAAATGAAAGCTACTCTAACCTTTCACATTGATTGTGTGGATTAAATAGACGGTTTTATATGTGAATGTGAAGTTGAAGGGTAAAATTAGGCCGCACGGTGTGAATGGCCGCGCATGAATCTGCAGTGAAACGTGTTTTTTATACTTTAATTAATGTGTATTATAATTCTAATTACGTATTGAATGTATTGAAGTCGTGCTTTTATGCTCAAACTGTCATTTCTGTATGAGAATGATCATAGAGTTGTGCTTTCAGTGTGCCCTTGTATTGAGCTTGTGTAGCTGTTAGCTGAGAGCTAATGCCACATTCAAACTTTAACATCATATCATATTAGGAGCTTAAGAATGTATATCTTCAAATTTAATACCATTTATTTATTGTTCATTTATGAGTTAACAAATTATCTCTGATTTTGCCTTATTTTCTAACATTGCAAGGTTGACAGCTTGTAACTTCTGTCATGTACGCAAGGACATGCATTTTATTAGATCTACACTATGGACCAAAATCATTATGCATTAAAAAAAACTGATGTGTTGCCATATGTTAATAATGCTATTGAACTAATAACATGCAGAAGTAATGGCCAAGTGGGACAGCTGGAAAAGATGCATTCATTTATTTTGTGTCAAATGAATAATTTTTGTCACAGCAGTTTTGTCACTTTTGTTAATGTGAGGGTGAGTTGTCAGTCACTGAAATGATTTTAAGTCCTTTTCTAATTGTTTTGTTGTCCTTTTCTTGTAGGTCATACCCTGAAAAACAATGGGTCATTTGGCGCTTGGTATGTAAGATCTTGTCGTCAGTCTGTAGTTGAAAAGTACTGGAAAACAAATGACACCCATAGAACTCTAACCCTGTGCTTTGTTTTCTCCCCCAGCCTGGTACAGGCCTCTCGTTCCTTTCATCAGTCCTCCCAGAGTCTTGCACCAGTACCTCCTCTGCCCGAGAAAGGAGGAAAGGTCCGACATGGCATCTTCCCAGAGGAGCTCTTCACACTGCTATACCCCAAGACTGGTGTGACAGGTGGGGTTGTCTGCTTCATTGACTTCTTTAGGACCATCATGCCACAGTGTTTCCCAGTTATCCAAGTTCATGTTGGTCTTTTAAAAGAAAACTCTAAAGTAGAAATTATTGTAGACTCTTTATGCAGAAGCATTCCATACAGCAACATAGTGATTAGGTAACTGGCAACATAGTTCATAGTGATTAGGCCTATCATGCTCTATAAGAACAAATGTGACTTGTAATCACACTTAAGCTATATCACAAAGCGATTTGTACATGCATCCCTACCATATGATAGCTTTATGTGACAAGTTGCGATTCACTACTAATCTCCTCTTTATCCAAGAGAGCTGTGTAAAGATTCTTTTTTGTTAACAGCATGCAACTGAGATCCAGTACCTTTATAAACAGGTCTGTTTGTAACAGTGGTGTTTTCTTCTGATTGCAGGGCCTTATATGCTGGGCACCGGACTGTTCCTGTACATGCTCTCTAAGGAAATCTACGTAATCAATCACGAGACTTTTGCTGCCGCATCCATCGGTGCAGTCGTGATTTATGGCATCAAGAAGTTTGGGCCCAGTGTAGCTGCTTTCGCAGACAAACTCAATGAGGTTTGTAATGTGTTTTGTATTCAACTGAAATGTCACTTGTGGAATTGTGCAGCTGAACACTGAGACTGAATAGCTGCTTTTTTTACTGCTGAGCCAAGCGGTTTTAAGGAGCGATTTTAAAGCTAAGGAGCGGTTCCAGTTATATTTCTACTTGACTCGGTTCGGCACAGCATGATAGTTAAAACTGGTAGAAATGCGTGTAGTGACGTCGCCACTCAGGATTGACACAGACTATAGATATAGAAAGACGGTTCACTCCTATTACTTATGAATAGGCGAAACTGCAACGTGCAATATGGTGGAATAGTCCCGCCTTCTAAAATAAAAGAGCCAGTCGTTTATGGGACAGTTCATGTTAGATTTTGTTGCTGATTTGAAATATGTTATTTAATTGGGAGTTCGGCAATGGTGCTGCACGATTAATCGAAATCTAACCGCAGTTGCGATTTGGGCTATGTGCGATTTTATGGAAGCGCAAAGGCTGCGATTTTAATTAAATAAGTATATGCACAGTGTGTTAGTAGAGCGGCTCTGGGGTCAGTATTAAATGCTGCTCCGTCTGAAAGCACTGTGAGTTTGAGTCGCTTATAACGTGCGTTTGAAAAAGCAACACGTGTCAAACATCCACACAAACTAGTAATGCGAATCGTTTATAAACCTGTTGTCCAACAAAATACAACGTTTAATAACATGTCGAGTGTTTGTGAGCTGATGTGGCTTCTTATCACAGAATGAGGCAGACAATGCATTATTTTATTACAGTGATAGTCTGTCAGTCAGCACTGCATACTTTATTATCAGGAAAATACCCGAGAAGGCTTGAAGAACTCAAATACACCATATTTTGATGCAGTCGTGTTTATTGTCTTCATGTTTAATCAGTCAAAGCGTTTCTATCTTCTTTTTATTCAGCCTACAGCGCTAGCTTCACATTAGGGATTCCTGAAAACTATTACTTCTCTGAAGCAAATGTGGAGTATCTGCTCGAGGGCGCCCTCTGGTTTCCAGTATGAATGAAACTTTTGGGTAACAAATAAGAAAAATAATATTTCTCTAAATAAATTTATATGACAATCCAAATGTTTTTCTTCAATGTACAGGGCTTTTTTCCCCACAGTGGATGCATAAGAGGCTCATATTTCATATTAAAGACATAGCCTTTAAGAAATGGATATCACAGATAAAAAGCACAGATTTTTATATATATATATATATATATATATATATATTATTTTTTTTTATTTATTTTTTTTTTTTTTTTTATACAATAAATCCTTAGACCTTTCTAATGATTTTTAGTCATCATAGGCTGTCTGCATATTAACAGGTAACCCAGCAGTTTTTGTAAAATAAGTTTTCTGTAAAATATAAATATTATTATTATTATTATATTGTTATTTATTCTTAATTACTCTTTTTAATTTTTTATAATGAAAATGTTATTGTAATAGTAATATTTCTTATTTTGTTTAATATTTTTATTTAGCAATAATAATAATCACAATAATTATTATTAGTCATATTAATATATAACACAATGTTATATAGACACACTTTTCATTTGTAAAAAAAAAAAAAAAAAAAAAGTTTAACCAGAATAATCACAATTAGATATTTTCCCCAAAACGTGCAGCCCTATTCGGCAAGCAGTTCAAATAGATAGGACTTGGTTTTGTATGCCCGAAATAGCTGCCCAGAGGCATTGCAAATATGGCCGCCGAATGAACAGACTTTCTTTGAAAGAGACTTTGGAATTGGTCACTTGGCCAGTTACAGAGAAACTGGTAGCAGGCAAAGCACAATATTTAAGCGAGGTACACAAAACTATATAAATAAACTAAATAAATAAAAAAATCTGATCTCATAAAATCTCATAATGCTGTTGCTATTTAAATCTTATACCATCTTTTAACTCTTGCTTTACCAAGGTGACGAATGATGCATTTGTATTCCAAAGAGCTCCGTTATCAGCCACAAAATGAAACCATATCCCTACCGGCTTGGCCGGATCATCGCAGAAAAGAATGGTTACGCAACAGTGGAAAAATGGATAAAAATTATCTGCTAATATGTTTGATATTGTGCACAATTAAACCAAAGCCTGTAACTGAGGGAATGGTTTGGTGATTTGGTTGACTTTTGACTAATATCTGGTTCTCTCTGTCTTCCTCTGCAGGATAAAGTGGCAAAGGCTCAGGAAGTGAAGGGTCAGGCCATGGCTAGCTTGGCCCAGGGCATTGAGAATGAGAAGAAGGAGCAGTGGAGAGTAGAGGGAAGACATTTGCTCTTTGACGCCAAGAGGGTGAGGAGGACAGAATGTGACAGATGACAGATCATCTCTCTCTATTCTTTACATTTAATTTTAGAATTATTGTTTATTTAGAATTCATGTGTAGAATGGCACTGTGTCTCGTTTTGTGATACTCCTCATCCTGTCTTCTTTCAGAACAACGTAGCTATGCTGCTGGAGACCAATTACAGGGAGCGTCTGCACATGGTGACCAATGAGGTGAAGAAGAGGCTGGACTACCAGGTGCAGCTTCAGAACCTGCACCGCCGCATGGAGCAGGAGCACATGGTGAACTGGGTCGAACAGAACGTTGTTAAGAGCATCACCCCACAGCAGGTACAGGGAATATGTTCACGTCATTGACACTTTATTGTGTTTAATTTGTTCAAGGCTGAAGGTCATTTTTTTCCCAGAGAAGAGTTGTTTAGTAATGGTGAGCTTATGCACTCTAATATTAATGTGCATGGTAATTACAGACCTATTATGGGAGAGTTCTAAATTATTACTGTTTTCATGTAGTAAAAATGTAATATTTTAGAGAAAATTGGTTTTATTCTTGTTGTTCTCTCCTTGTTTTTTTTCTTTTTTTTTCTTTCCCATTTGAGCATTTCTAGTGAACTAAAAATGTGTCCAAATGTATGTTTCATTAGTCCAGACCAGGGATAGGCAATTTTGGTCCTGCGGAGTAGACATGGGCCGGTATACGGTTTACGATATATTACGATAATTAACATGCATGATATTGTTATTGTGGGCACTTCAAAATACAGTGAAAATTTATTTATTACAAATTGTTCAGATTTTTAGAATGCATCAACCATTTGAAATGCATAACACCACTGAATGCTGCGTCAAAGAGACATACGTGCATGTTAAATATCTGGACCAATCCTGCTGTGTGAAATGTGCACTATAAACCCTAATGCTCAAAATAATAGTGCACTCTAATGTAAACAGACTGTATTTTGAAATGTATTTTGTGTCTATGGATGGAACAGCAGACATGCAGCTGTTGTCCCAGTAACACGGTAAACAAAGCAGCTGAACTATTTTAAATGTTTTATAGTATTTAAGTGTTTTAAACAGCCATTCAGGATTTTGTATTCACGGTGGTGTTCATCACAGCACCAAATACTTTAAGACTTATTAGGCTATTTATTTTCAAACGTAAATTTTAGTCTGGACTACAACATGCCCTATAGATATTGATTGAAAATGTTATGATTTTATTATTGTTTGGTAACACTTTACAGTAAGGATTCATTAGTTAAACTGACAATGAAAAATACTTCTAAAGAATTTATTAATCTTAATGTTCATTTCAACATTTAATATTACATTATTAAAATCAAAAGTTGTAGCTGTATTGTTTAATCAACCTGAACTAACAATGAACAGTTGTATTTAACATTATCAAAGAATAATAAATTCTTAACAAATGTAGCTATTGCTCATTCCTAATGTTAGTTAATGCATTAACTAACGTTAACTACTACGATCTAGAGTGATACCTATTGTTCTTTATAATTCTTTTACACTTGAATCTGTTTGAAACATTTTACTTTAATTGCGTATTGCTTTATTATATTTATATGTTAAGAGTTCTTTTGATAAAAGAAAGTTATTAAACCTGTTATAGTATGACAATTTTATTAATTTTTTTGCAACTTCTTTCAATATTGTGATAATGCCATATACTGTGATAAAAGCTTTAGCAATTATCTCAACAGGAAAATGTGATTGTTTGATAGCCTAATGCAGAGTTTTTGCTCCAACCCTAATCACACACACCTGAACAAGCTAATCAATGTCTTCAGGATTACTAGAAAGCCCTCCAGGACCAAAGCTGCCCATCCCTGGTCCAGAATCTGTTCTGAAGTCATTTTTAGCTTGGCCTCTAGATGGGGACTTTGCACTTAACACTCTACCAGCAGTTATAAAAACAGTGTAATTTCCAAGATGATGTGGTCTGACGATTATGAGTGAAAGGTCTCTTTAGGAGCTCACCAACCTCACTTATCAGTCATCGATGTTGTTCTGGAAATTTAGGTTACACTTTAAGCTGTCATTATTACAGCGTAAATACAATGTAATTAGGGTTATGTATGCAGTTATTACTATAGAAATATTTAAGAATGTATAACAAAGACACTGTAGAATAGTTACCCTACTCTAGACTTTATTTATATCCACCTGAGACAACCACAAAATAATTGTAATCTCTACTTTTATAAATAATCTCAATTTTTGTTTTTGTCTTTTAGGAGAAAGAAAGCATCGCTAAGTGCATTGCAGATCTGAAAGTCCTGGCCAAGGCCACTCAGGCTAGGGCTACAGTATAGGTCTCTGTCGATGTCCACACTGAAGCCTCCTGTTTTCGTTCTAACTAACCCTTTCCTCGTGAACATGCCAGTCTGGCAGTGTCGTCAAAAGTGTACATACCCGTATTAAATAAAAGATTTGGTTATTCACTAAATGCCTTTTCTGTCCTTTTTATTTGAAGAACTCCAGCTCTTTGTCTTGCAGTCCTGGTGTGAATAGTTTCGTGGGCTGTGAGGTGACGTTAGTAAGAGGAGTTGGGATTAACAGTTTAAGCCTCACAATGCACGATTTCAGTGCATTAGATAACAACAAAACATCTAACCAAGTGGCATCTGCAAACAAATGATTCATCACCGTACACTGTTAGAAAAGGTTTTTTATTGGCATTGGAGCCATGAAAAATGCTTTAATATCTATGTAACCTTTCTATTGTTTGTAATGGGAAAATGTTCTTCTAAAATGTTCTCCACCATAAGAAAAAAATATTCTTTTAAAAACTGATTACTGAAAGGTTCTATAACATTCTACCTTTATTTTTTTTAAAGTAACTATGGTCCAAATATTTTTATTTGAACATCATGTCAAACCTAACAAATTTCTTTTTGGGATCTGTTTTGGTTGAGAAATATGCCTGTCTTTCTTTTAAAATATATGCCACTTGTATAATGGTTTATTATCTACAGCAACATGCCTTCAGTGTGACGTAAATGTGCAAATACCTTTTAGGGTCACTGTGTGCCACTTAGCTCTACACGTCACAGGGCTGTCTATTAATGACAATACCTTTGTACTCAAGGATAAAAATGGAAAAACCTACCTGCTCTCAACTTCTGACTTACTATAATTCAGGAACTAGACTTTGACCTCCGCTTCTCTGAGCAGGAAGTCCAGAATATTTGGTCTCACCCAGTTCATAAAGAAGACAGGCTTGAGGATGTGTCTAAATTCTGGCGTAATCTGAACGTAGATTTGGAGATTTGCAGTTAAACCTGTTTAGGATTTTCTCAGAGGTAATGTACAGTACAATTATTTGGCTAATCTCAAGGTCAGTTTTAGTGATATTTTATAACCGAAATGCGTGCGGAGGCACTGATACATGGCACTTTGCCTACAGATTGATATGACCATGTCCAATTTGAACAATGTAGGATTGGTTACTTCCATAATTTTACTCTTGTTTTAGAGCTGTGGTAATATTAGTCCCATTTTTCTTCTGTGTTTTTCTTCTTGGTTTACACAATGCTGTACCACTTCTGCTAATATTTTATTTTTGTAAAGCCAAGCACATTAACTTGTTACAGAGAAGGTTCCAGAATTGTGCAGTCAGCAGTTTTTGCTGCTTATTCCTCACACACTTCATGACACTTAGTGTCTGAGGTTCTCAAAAACAGGCATATATCTAAAGACAATTGTTGAACACAAGTGTCTAGGTTTTATTTCAAAGTCCTTGTATTGTAATTGGTTTGTATTGGCTTTTCTAAATTGTTCGAGCCGTTATGCTAAATGTGATTCTGCCATGATTTACTGCCCTCATTTAGTGATTTTAAAGGTTTTACATTTATAAAACAATAAAAATGTATAACATTCACTACTTCTCTGTAATGAAAAGAATGAATGTATAAATCATAACTTTTGTATTGCACTTCTCTTGTGAATCTGGCATATTCACTAATTGACTTAACTATTGAAATGTAATATTTTTATTAAGAACACCAACTTGTGAACATAGAAAGGTCTTGTTCTGATATTTCTTTATTTTAGATGGCTGTATATAGTTTGAGGATGTAATATGCGTGTCTCCTTCACATACTTGATGACTGAACACTTCTTAGCTCTTTCAGATAAGATCATTGTCAAACCACAACTGATGAACAGATACTACTTCTTGTATCTGCCTGGCAGAGCTGCTCAAAAGTTTAGCTATTTTTATTGAGTGGATTTATGACTGATAATATTGTTATTACAGGTGTTAGACATCACAGTCAAGAATGTATGGGGGGAACCCTGTGCCTGTTTTCCAGCCAAGGTACATGTCTTACTCATGTCTGTCAGCAGACGGTTAATCTTACAGCGAGTGGAATTTGTACTTGAAACACATAAAAGGGTGTTTCAGTGTAGAATGTCATGGCCTCTATCTCTCTCATATCGGTTGTCATAACAGTTGTCAGAAAGGCCATTACAGGTTGCTATGAGGCAAGGATATAAAAGTTTTGAATTTTTAAATAAGCTGTTTCCGATTGTTTTGTTTAAGCTCAGTTTTTCCACAGAATTTTTATTTTAGTTAATTATGTAGTATTTTAGGGCTGTTTAATGGGGGTAGATATTGCTAGTGACATTTTACATTTCATTCAGGCAGTTTGTAAAGGTTTCAAGTTTTGTAATATGTATTTAAAATTAATTTGACCATTTTATTTCATTGTAGTTAGTTTAAAGGATTAGTTCACTTCAAAATGAAAATTATCCCATGATTTACTCACCCTCAAGCCAGGTGTATATCAATTTCTTCTTTCTGATGAACACAATCGGAGTTATATTGTTATATTAAGCTCAAAAAAAGTGCATCCATCCATCATAAACAAACTCCACACGGCTCCAGGGGGTTTATAAAGACCTTCTGAAGCGAAGCAATGCATTTTGTAAGAAAAATATCCATATTTAAAACTACATAAAGTAAAATATCTAGCCTCCGCCAGACCGCCTTCCGTATTCAACTTTTTTCATAAGTTGAATATGGAAGGCGATCTGGCGGTAGCTAGATATTTTACTTTATAAAGTTTTAAATATGGATATTTTTCTTTAAACAAATAAAAACATCAATTTGCTTCAGAAGGCCTTTATTACCTCACCAGAGCCGAGTGGAGTATGTTTATGATGGATGGATGTGCTTTTTTGAGCTTCAAACATGTGGGCCCAGTTCACTGCCATTATAAAGCTTGGAAGAGCTTTTCAATAACTCCGATTTTCTTCATCAGAAAGAAGAAAGTCATATACACCTAGGATGGCTTGAGGGTGAGTAAATCATGGGGTCATTTTAAAGTGAACTAATCCTTTAAGAGTCATGTAAATGTAATTCAGTTTTTCCAAGTTATGTTAGTCTTTATTTTGAAATCATTTAATGAAATGTTTAATGAAAAGTTAATGTTTCCATGTGGTGGAAGAACTTGACTTTATTGTCATTTTGGAACAAAAAAGGACCCTCCTAGAAGACTTTGGACCCCCAGAATTCTCTAGAGTCATGATACTATTACACTGAAATTACTGTCCACATACGTTTGGCCATATACTGCATGTTGAGTTGACTGTGAGCTTTTGTTTAAGAATAGTTCAATTGAGAATAAACTGAGAAATAACAAGAAATATATTGACATTACTGATTGCATTATTTTAGGGGTTATCTTCAGGATTTATTGAAAATCTCTGTAACACTTTATTTTAATGGTCCCCTTTAGACATTCTGTTGACTATAAGTAGTGATGAACCTACATGTCAACTAACTTTTATTAGATTATTAGTAGTGTATTAGTAAACAGTCTGCTTAATATCTACTAACACTTTATTGTGATGCTCCCTCAAGACATTATATTGACTATAAGTAACTTTTCAAGTACATGTCAACTTAACCTTAACCCTACCTCTAACAGTCTACTAATACTCAACTAATACTCTAATAAGAGTTAGTTGACATGTAAGTGCAACTCTACTTATAGTCAACAGAATGTCTAAAGGGGACCATCAAAATAAAGTGTAACCAAATTCTGTTAACTTTAAAAATTATTTATATTAAAGTATATGAAAAAATGTTTTGTGTTGTGATTATATTATAGAGGCTTCTCACCTGAGCCGTCGTCCCAGGGGTCTGGCATGTCTCGTCCCAGTGCCAAATCCATCTACAGTAAGGGGAAACATTTTTTTTTTACTTATAAGAAATACTATAATTTTTAACTTGATATCTTGATATTGTTGTTTATAGTGCAAAGGAAGGAGTATGCAGAATCAATCAGCAGACAAGGCAACTTTCAGTATAGAGTGGAGGTAAGATTTAGTTCGGTTTATAAGTTTGTGAGTAACACTTATATGTTTATAATGTTCCAATGTGTGCTGAATGCATGTTACAGAATCATAATCATAATCTGTTAGCACAAAGCCAACACCCAGTTCACTAATGTGTTTTATTGAAAATAACAGACAACCAAAGCTTATCTAGCATGTTCTGTAGAGATTTCCACACAAACTCAACTGGACAATTTGATGAGGTTGAATTTCACAAGGCCCTCCACAGTATAGGGTGGTAACTATAGTATCTGTGTGATTCATTTATGATCATGAAACATCATAGTAACATTTTCTTCCTTTTCCGTTCCCTAGCACCTGTTTACCTTTGTGTTAGATGGCAGAGAGACGAGCAGCATTGATGACTGCGTGAACAAGCTGAAGAATATGGACAGTAAAGGGAAAGTGTGGGGTCAGGACATGATCATGCAGATCCAGGGCAACCGTCTACAGCTATGTGACATAGAGACCAAGGTCAGGGGCAAACTTGTACTTATACTTACGTACTTATATAAGTACACTAATGGAAAAAAGTATGTTACATTATACGTCGGTTCCAGTACTAACAGTGAACTCTTACTCTGTTTCCTGGAATTGTAGGAGGTTTTGGAGTCTGTGTACTTGAATAGCATCAGGAAGACGAGGGCTGTTCTGGACAGCTGTGTGTATGACTCTCTTCTCATTATCTCAGTTCAGGATCCCAGCCAGAGAGCTCCACAGGCCTTCCTGTTCCAGTGTGAGGAGGCCGGGGTGAGGAACAACAATCAGTTTTTGTATTCAGAAATGTTCCATCTATCCAAGTGTAGATAGCGGTGCATCTGGCTGTTATAAATCTTTCTTAATATATCTTGTGGATTGATGTGGGAGTTTCCATTCCACTCCCTCTATCAGTTCCCTGAATATTTGTATAAAGGCATCTCTGCTGTTTTAAATTGCTAGGCTCAGGAGGTGGTAAATGATCTGGAAAGGGCAATACAGCATGGAGGGGATGCCACTCCAACATTTAAGGAACCACAGATGGACATCAGGTCAGCTGCTGCCTCAGAAAAAAGTTGTACTGAGAATCAAGCATCCATTCTGATAATCTGACTTTTTTACTTTAAAATATACACAATTGTGATGTTTTAAGTGGACATGCATGTCTACAACTTATCTGGAGAACCCTTGTCTAGATTTCTCAGGATAAGTTCAATATATAATCGTAAAAAAAAAGATTTAGCTACAAATCCATATTAAGTGAGCTATACTCAAAGTATCTAAGTAACAAACAAAGGTTTATTTGTAAAAATACATACATTACAATACATTTTTGTTACACTTAGAGCCTCAATGATTAATTTTTTTTTAATCAGTGCTCTACAGTGATATATCTTTCCTGTTTCTCAGGAGCCATCTGGAAAACATTGTTGGCCAGGGTTATCCAGGGAGCATGAAGAGACCAGCTCTCTCACCAATGCAGTCAAACCCAATTCCCCCAGAATTACCCCCAGAATTACCCCCTCCGCAGTTCAACAACTATGAAGACTATGGTGATCACTTGAAGAATTAATTTCACAAATCCACTTTTAAATAACCTAAAATATTCTGAAATTAACCCTCTGGTGGTCTTCAGTCATTTTAGACCAAAAAAGTTTTTTTTTTTAATGTTTTTACTTACTTTTTTTTTTTTTTATGTTTTTACTTCACTGGATTGGTGCAAAATGTTGTGGCCATTGCTATATGAACACACCAAAAATTGTGGACATGATAAGAAAGAGCTAAATGGTCTTAGAAAAAATAGTCAAATGACCTTCACAGGAATTGAATGGCAAATACGAAACTACAGATTTCTGGGGATTTTTGCAAGACATAAAAGTAATTATGTCTGCAAATATTCTTATAAGCAACTAGAGAAAACACATACTTATTCAAATACAGGCATTCAGTAATTACACCATGGTATGACCTATGCTCTTTTATTTCTCCCACCAGACAACACCAATATGAATATGAAATATTTTTTCCAATATATATATAATAATTTATATAGAAATTAGTGGTGCACAATTTATAGGTGAATATTACCATTAAATCCTCTCAAAATACTAAATAAATATTATTGAAACAAAATATAGAAATTCATTTCTTCTTTTTTTAAATTTAATTTTACACTTATTGTCTATTTTGACGGCTGAGAATCACAAGGTTGACCCCTAAGTGAGGAATACCAGAGAGCTGAATTAAAGTGTTCACTCAATAATGTATTATTTTAGAACTGATTTCTTTTGGTAATTAATTGTGCTTTTATTTTGCTTTTTCCAGATGACAGACGACCTTCACCCACAATGCCATTTCCCAGAGATGAAGCCCCTTACAGGCCAATGCAGTCTGAGCCAGAGCAGGTTCCACCTCCAGTAAATGATGTGGACAGAGATGCGGTCGGTTATTTTTATTAACAGGCCGCGTACTATCTTATCACACTGTGCTATTAATCCATCCATTCATACATCATTTTATTGACACATTTCTTCCATCCATTTAATCACTCTCTACAGGAGATCTTTAACCATGTTGCAGTCGACATTGAGACCTTCACATATAAAGTTGGCTCCGCTTTGCCAAAAGATAATGGAAGCAAGAAAAAGAAAAAGAAAAATGCTGCAAAAATGGGTGAACAACTGACACATTGATACTTGCTATTTAATTTAGCTAATGATGTAAAAAAAAAATCAACATTAAAAGTTTTTTGTATTATTATTAGCTGCAAGTATTCCCACTGTGGATGAGTACATATCCTGCCTGCAGAAGATAAAGTATGGCTTCAATCTTCTGGTAAGTTACATAAATGTAATTTCTGTGATCATTTCTAAGATAACAATAGTCTACTTCAGTGCACTCTTTCTAATAAAGCTTTGATTACTACCCTCTTTTAGTTTTAGCATGTCTCTAAAGTACAGTGGATTGAATGATCCTTGGACATTTTCCAATTGTTTTCTTTTTTCACTCCACCTATAATAAAGTTAAAAAACAAGACTTACTGTATGCCCATGAAACGGCTCTGTAATGTTTAATATGAGACATACAGTATGCTTGTTGCAAATGTCTGTTTTCATACTCATCTCTACTTGTGATAGGGGAAGCTGGATGGTCACCTAAAAAATCCTCCTGCTTCTGACTTTGTTCACAGTCTGTTCTCTTCCCTTACTTTTGTAAGTATCTGTTTGTTCAGTCTGTTTGCATTGTGGTCACATTTCATATATTTTTTCCATTATGTAATGAAATTGGACGAGTGTTCTTTCAGATTGCATGTTAAAACTTCTGTTGTTCCCCTGAAGCTTCAGATGGTGACCACACCTGTCATCAGTTACCTTACAAATTGTATAAGCATGTATGCACTTTCTGCCCAGAGAAAAAGCTTCACTTTTGATTGATTCAGTCATTTGCTCACACTGAAATGTTACACAAGGTTAAAGGGCAAGTTCACCCACAAATAAAAATTCTGTCATTAATTACTCACCCTCATGTCGTTCCAAACCCGTAAGACTTTAGCTCATCTTCGCTCTCTGACCTCTCCATAGACAGCAACGGAATTGCAACTTTCAAGGCCCAGAAAGTAAAGTAGTAAAGACATCGATAAAATAGTCCATGTGACTCCAGTGGTTCAACCTTAATGTTATGAAGCGACAAGAATACTTTTTGTGCGCAAATACAAACAAAAATAACGACTTTATTCAACAATCTCTTCTCTTCCCTGTCACTCTATTACGCTATTCACTTTGAATTTCACTATTTCACAAAGTACAGCGCTTCCAGGTTCTACGGCAGAACGGTGGCTCACTATTGGCCGAGCACAATCCCATGATCACATGCATGTGTTGTGGTGCTTATGCGAATTGCATAGGAGACTGGCACGAAAGAGAAGAGATTGTTGAATAAAATCGTTATTTTTGTTTGTTTTTGCGGGTTTGGAGCGACATGAGGGGTGAGTAATTAATGACAGAATTTTCATTTTTGGGTGAACTAACCCTTTAAAGTAATCCATGTGATTCCAGTGGTTTAACCTCATTTTCATTAGGTGACGTGAGTGCTTTGTTTGTGCAAAAAAAAACATAATTTACCATTTTATTTAGAAAATATTAATCTCATGCACATTCTACTGCTTTAAAGGTCAGGGGATGCACCACATCACCCATCACACTAAATTTCTGACTGTTTCTTCATGCTTCAGATGGTGAGTCAGTATCCTCCCAACATCCCTCCCACTGTGCTGAGTCCACTACTCACAGAAAAAGCCCTGCAACTCCTGGGAAGTGTTGTCACACCAAATGAGGACCGACTGTGGGGTAGCTTGGGTGATGCATGGAATGTCCCAAGGTCTTCTGTTCTACAATATATGAATTATATTGCTTCATTAATTAGCAAACACAAGAAAAAAAGCTCATGATTTTTTTCTTTAAATATATATTTTTTTGCAATCAGATCCAAATGGCCAAACGGGAATCAGATCCCTGCATATCAACCCCAATTTTACGATGGTTGGCAGCCCCTTCCGCCTGGCCCATCCCAGTCCCCTCCAGCCAGCAGGCAGCAGTCACGGAGCAACAGCGAGCGCTTCTCATCCGGGAATGTCAATCAAAGGCCGCATGAACAGGTAAAATCTCCTTGAGGGCAAACTCCAACTTAGTGGGCTACGGATGTTTTTAAATGCGTCAAGTGTTAACATGTTGTTTAACCACTCTTTTCCAGGACATCAGACCATGGAGCACCCCACCCATGCAGTGAGCCACCTCATTTGAACTCTATGAAATACAGAGTTGATCAAGTTCAAATCAAGTCTAGTAACACTTTTGTCTTATTTTATGCCAGGTCAGCAGAGCCGGCACTTTCTATGAGGGTGATCTATGACTTCGTGGCAAGGAACAGTCAGGAACTGAGTGTGATGAAGGGTGACATGGTGCAGGTAATTTTTGATATGTAAACACCCCACGTGAAGTAATTGTGCAACTTCAGAGGCGAACAAGTCACTAATTCACTAAAAGTTTTTTGGTAACAATTTACAGTAAGATCCCTTTAACAGGTAATGCATTAAAGGATTAGTTCACTTCAAAATGAAAATTTCCTGATATTTTACTTATCCAAGATGTTCATGTCTTTCTTCAGTCGAAAAGAAATTAAGTTTTTTGAGGAAAACATTCCAGGATTTTTCTCCTCATCACAGACTTCCATGGCAAACAAAATGTTGAAGGTTCAAATCAATGCAGTTTCAAAGCTCTTTGAAGGGCTTCAGAGGCTCTGCGCCATCCCAGACGAGGAATAGGGTCTTATCTAGCGAAACGATTGGTCATTTAAAAATTTTTTTTTAAATTCATATACTTTTTAACCTAAATTGCTCATCTTGTGCTGCTCTGCTACGTGCCAATGATTGTGAAATCATGTAGAAAAGGTCACGGTAGATGTAGGCAGAAGTACCGCCCCCATGTTTACAAAGTGCACATGCAAAGACTAATACAAACGGCCTTTAGCAAAAAAAAAAAAAAGGTAAAACAACGATGTTGGACGATTTTGAAGTTGAAGATGGAGTGTTTTTTTGGTAAAGGGCATTTGTATTAGTCCTCGCACGTTTGGGGCGGTACTTCCGTCTATGTCTTGCGTGACCTTTCCGCCATGATTCTGCAATCCATGGCAGGTCACAGAGCAGCGCAAGATGAACAATTTAGGTTAAAAAGTATATTAATTTTTTTTTTTAAATGACCAATCGTTTCGCTAGATAAGACCCTTTTCCTCGTCTGAGACTGCGCAGAGCCTCTGAAGCCCCTGAAGCCCTTCAAAGAGCTTTGAAACTGCATTGATTTGGACCTTCAACATTTTGGTTGCCATGGAAGTCTGTGATGGGGAGAAAAATCCTGGAATGTTTTCCTCAAAAAATTTAATTTCTTTTCGACTGAAGAAAGAAAGACATGAACATCTTGGATGAGATGGAGGTGAATAAAATTTTGTAATTTTGTAAAATTTTCATTTTGAAATGAACTAATCCTTTAACTTACAATGAGCAACACATTTATTGCAGCATATATTAATCTTTGTAAAACAGTCCATTGTTAGTCCATGTTCAATAATACAACTTTTGATTTTAATCATGTATTAGTAAATGCTGAAATTAACGTGAAGTAAGATTAATAAATGCTTTAGAATGATTTTTTTCATTATATGTTAAGTGTAGTTAAAGGGATAGTTTACCCAAAATGAAAATTCATTCAGTCATTTACTCACCCTCATGTTGTTCCAAACCTGCATGAATTTCTTTTTTTTCTGTTAAACACAAAACAAGATATTTTAAAGAATGTGGGTAATCAAACAGTTGATGAACCCATTGACTTACATAGCATGGGAAAAAAATGGGCCCATCAACTGTTTGGTTACCGACATTTTAAAAAAAAATCTTCTTTTGTGTTCATCAGAAGAAAGAAATTCATACATGTTTTGAACAATTTGAGGGTGAGTAAATGACAGAATTTTCATTTTTGGGTGAGCTATACCTTTAACTAAATGGAACCTTATTGTAAAAACCTTTTTTTCCCTGAGCAGAAAATGCATTTATCATAATATAGTTTGTGCTTGCTTTACAGGTAACCGACAAGTCCGGGCAATGGTGGAAAGTGAAAAACAGCCGTAGTGAAGAGGGTTATGTGCCTCAGAATGTTCTAGAGCCTGTTGATGGACAAAAGCCACCAGTAAGTGGCACCTAATATTTCACTGCTGTTTGGTCAGGACCGGTATTGTACATTTAACAAGCTAATTGATTTCTGCTTTGCACAGTTCATAGTTTTATGAAGTTTTCATCTCCATATTCTCAGCAGAATATAAGAGGACCTCCATCTCTGGACATGAAATCTAGACCTGAGGAAGTCAAAGCCTGGTTACAGTATAAAGGCTTTTCTAAAATGTAAGAAACCACTTCTAGCATCTTTAATTTTATTCTTAAAACTACACCAAAATGTAGTTCTGAGAATTCTATTTTACCACGTGAATGATTTTAATATCTTGTTACTGAGAACATGCTCCAAAAAGACATTTGTTAACTTGTTTACACTCAATTCATTGTGTATTTGTGTAGGACGGTCCAGGTTCTTGGGGTATTCAATGGAGCGATGTTGCTGTCAATGAAACAGGATGATATCAGAGCGATATGTCCTGAGGAAGGAGGTCGAGTCTTCTTCCAATTGCAGAGCGTCAGATCGACCATTGCAGTAAGTAATGCAACTCTGTTTGTTTTAAAGTAAACACGCCTTATTTATGAAGCACTTTTAATTGTGGTGTTTTTATACCCGCCGGTCATTTAATGACCGAGGCAGAGCTGTCAAATGTTATTAGTCTCCATTTGTTTTGCAGCTTGCCAGTGAGTCTGAGTACAGCCAGTATGGTGGCCGCCGATAATCTGAGGATCCTGCTGTGTTTTGGGTATCAAGAAACTGAACTTGTCTGGACCTGAATGAACAAGAACTATGCACACTTCAACTTTTCCATTCATTAGAAAACAAGTTAAGGCTGCTTCATGTTATATTATATGACCCTTTACAGATGCAAATGCATACATTTATTGCATTGATTTTATTTATTCAATACAATACAGATTTTTCCATTAAATTGATTTCCTCTGATGTCCCTGGGGTGGTGGTCATGTTTAATATGTTATTTAGCTGTTACCAGCAGCTTAATGAAAATTAGGCATATCTGTCACATTCTGATTGATCCCGACACTGTATGCAGATTGTGCATTGTGTATTAATAAATGCTCATTATTAATCAACACATTAGTATTTGTTTTGGTTGACTAATTGTTAATTGCTTGATTCATTTATGCATAGATATTGTTTTCCCTCAATGAAAAAAGATGACACTATTTTAGTGTCCATGTTACATGTACTTACTATAGTAATAACTATAAATTAGGCATAATTACATGCAACTAACTCTAAATCAGCTCCTAACCCTATAGTAAGTACATGTAGTTACAGTTTTTTTTTACAATCACTAGGACATTTCTTAGGTCACTTTTTCTCAAAACTCTTCACACAGTGAACACAACAGCAGTCTATGTGGGCTAAACTGTGGATCATGTGTCATTGCTTTGGCACAAAATGCATTCAATGACTACATCTTTCAAATTACATGAATTATTTTCTCACTTTGACAACCGCCAAAACTCTGTTCTACAGGCCAATTTGCACATGCTTACATGTTTTCAAAACTTAAACTTAAGTTCAAAACGATAACATAATACAAAACTGAAGAAGACCGAAATTTGCTACATTTCTACAGTAATATTGTAAATGAAATATATTCTAAATCCTGAAAGATCAAATACCGTCAAAGCAATTAGATGAAACTAAACATCTACACAAGGGTTAGTCTTTTAATTTCATTACAATCCATTCAAAAGAGGAAACTTCAGAATAATTTGGTACTGTACTGTAAATATGGACTATATAATTTATACTGCAGTGAATTATAAGCAGTAGAGAGTGTCATTCTTGTTTTGTAGGGAAATTTTACAAAAGAAAACATTGTATAATGCTACCTGTGTTTTTTAGGTCTGTGTTTTATGATTGACACTGTGTTTGTTGGTTGAAAACCTTTGCTAGTGTTATGGAAGAATGAGTTGATTTGAGACGTGTGAAGTGTTTTGGTAGTTTAAGTGCATTTTGAATGTGAAATTAACTGCTGTGCCAAGACGAAAGTTGGTTAGGACGCTTTTGGTTTTGGGGTTAAATATGTTTTATGACATTTAAGTTCCAGCAATCCAGTAATGGGTTTGTGTATAAGCAGTAAAGTTAATTAAAACAGGTTGCCTTTGATTATCTAGTTTTTTTTATACAGTTATTAGTATGAAAAACTTTTTGCTCCTGAATGTGGGTTTGCATAATATATGTCATTTAGGTCAGTTTTATTTCTGATCAATAAGGCCATTTTTAAAATGGTCCAGTGAAATATCGCCTCAGCCCTCAACGTGGGCAGTAATGGTCAGAAATTCAGCGAGAGCGGGATTAAGAAAATCCCGCGCAGGGCTCTACTTGGGAGGCCCTGTCTTTGGAACACTGCTGGTTGAACCACAGTGGTGCCGCACATTTTCCTTACTAAATAATATTTCTTTTGTCTTTTACAGCAGTGATATGTGCATATGCATGTTTTGGGTGATTTTCTCAGAGAGGGGGAAAAAAAACAACAATTTGTGAATTTAATTGAACAAAGTGCTCTGATTTATTGGGTCAAAATAAGGTAATGCATTTAATGCTTTGTTTACAATTCAAATGCAGAATTACAATCCAAAGAGTGAAGTCTATAACAATTAAATGCTTATTTTCTTTTCATGGCATCAAATGGACAAAAATCAAAGTGCAGCACTCACCTGAACACTTTTAATCTAAACATAAGTGCTTTTCAACTGCCTATAGCCGCTTTTCAACTGCCTTATGTCTATAGCCAACAACTGAGATTTCTGATTGTTTTGTAATGGTTTTATAGTCAATACTAATGTCAACTGTATGTCACTGGGATGCAAGTTTAACTAATTAACCTTAAATTGCCTGTTCATCGAAAGGTTTAAAAAAGTGGTCCCAAAAACTCACTATATGTGCTCTTTGACTGCATTGACCTTACACATTCAAAGCAGTTGCTGGTGCACCGTATGATGCTTGATCAAGCCAGTCTTGTCATTTTCACTCCTTCTTGTTTCCCCATTTGGCCATCTTGTTGTTCACAGGTGTTTTCATGAACTTGCTTGACTTCATGTATCCTACAATCTTCTCAAGACTCTGACAGGGAACACAATTATATTGGAGTTACTGGTTAATCCTTATACATTACAACTTACATGAGACTAACAAATCATTATGTGTGATAAAGGTTGAATCCAAACCTCAAAGTGATCCAGGAAACATCTAAGGTTTTTGTAGTCATCCAGGCATGCTGGGTCAAACATACGATGCTGATCCAACAACTCATACATGATGAAGTCCACAAATGTGATCTGCAGGATGAGCATGTCAAATAATGTATTGTTATTTGCAACCATTATAATGGACAAAGTAAATGTGCTTATGTGTACATTATGCTTATTTACCTTGTCCCCAGCAAACCACTTCCTGTCACCAAGGAAGTCAGAAAACTGTTTTAAAGTTCCTGGCAGTTTCTCATTGTAACATGATTTGGTTTTGTCCTTTAACCAAATTCAAAAGGATTACGAATCAAAAATACACTGTAAAACATATATTTAAACAATCAATCAAATCAATCACTCACAAAGTCTCCATAGCAGAGCTGGACAAAACCATTGCGGAAGTCCATCGCCTGGTTTTCCAAGATGTCAACTCTCACCTGCTCTTCTTCAGTTTCCCCACCTAGAAACATTAGATAGAGATGTTTTACATTACGTAGATGACTATTTTCAGTGATAAAAAGCTTTTTTACTGAAGGAATAAGAGAATCAAGTTCTCACAGAGGTTGTTTTTGCGGGCGATGTATCTCATTATGGCATTGCTTTGGACTACCTTCATGTCACCATCTACTAGGTAGGGCAACTGGTGAATAAAGGTGATGGTTAGTTATTTGCATATTATATTGCACAATAAATACTATGGGGGTATCTGTGTAACTTACATTAGGAAAGTCAATGGCAAGTTCTTCTTTCTCATTTAACCAACAGCTTCTGTCATAATTGGGAGCTGCAAGACAAGAATATAAAATCAGCTCTCCCCCCCATCATTGTGCTTTTATATGAAAATTTGATTATGTCTGCTGAGCTATGATGACCATCACTTACCGTCACCACAAGAATAGAACTTCTCCTCATACTTAGTCCCAGTGTATTCTAACAGCAGACGGATTGGTTGAGCAAGCTGTCAACAGATGAAATAAGAATGACATTGCTATATAGCTAACTTCAGCTGCTGAAAAAAAAAAAAAATTCACTCTTGAAGTGATTAACAGAGGGTTGAGATTTCACAATGCATATTTATATGGGTAATTTAATAATGAGGCAAATAGCACTGATTGGACAAATACCAAACTGCTCGTCTATCTGTGGAAATGCAGCAACACAGATCTATTCTAGTAACTATGAAACAAAGAAATTATGAAGAGATTATCATTTTACTCTAAGAATTATAACTTTTTAGTCGATAAGGGGAAAAAACTATGTAAGTCAATGGGGCTCATCAACTGTTTGGTTACCCATTTTCTTCAAAATATCTTTTTTCTAAGAACTTCATTCAAGTTTGGGACAATGGGTGAGTAAACTATCCCTTTGCCCATTGTGGAGTGTCTATTTACACCAAGTGCAAATAGCGTTCCTTGATGGCAAGTGCCATCTGCACTAACTCCGCCTAACAATGCCTGGTTGGGCCAAACAAAATAAAAAAAGACGTGCATATTTCAATGTCTTCTTTCAATGTAATCAGTAAAGCATAAAGCTCAAGGATCTGGGTTGGAGCGATCGACACAGTTTCGAACCTGCCTTTAACCGAGCTCGCTCTTCTCCCTTTTCCCATTACATATCAAATCGGAAAAGCATGTACTTCCAATAAAGGCAGCATCCATTTAATAAATATAATCATATACACTATGTTATTATTATTGCATCCTGTTAATGTACAATACTGAGGTGCAAAAAGTAATATATGTCAAAAATCTGTCAAAATAGTATATAATAAAGTATAAATGGCATGTAATTACTATTTACACATATTGCAAATAACTGCTACTTTTACATGGTGTAAATATAATATTGATGCATCTCATTTCAGAGGCTGAATCCTCCGGAAGTCGCATTTGAAAGCTGTATAAGTCATCAAAGATGTCTTACTTTTCCTAAAAGAGACGCCTCAATGACATACGCAGCCTTCAAATGCAACCTCCGGAGGACGTGTAAATAGCATCTATTGCTATTTTCACAGAGTGTAAATAGAATCTAGTTGATATTTACACGGTGTAAATAGCATCTATCGCTATTTGCACCTAGTGCAAGAATTATAACTTAGTGCAAATAGCCGCTGCCTTAACATTGTGTCTGTGTTTATAAAACTGGCCTCTTAAAGGAACACTCCACTTTTTTTGACAACATTTTTTGCTCATTTTCCAACTCACCTAGAATTAAACAGTTGATTTTTTACCGTTTTCGAACCCATTCAGCCGATCTCCGGGTCTGGCGGTAGAACTTTTAGCATAGCTTAGCATTTGCATCTCGCTCAAAAACTATTTGCACCTCAGTATTGTTGTACATTAACAGAATGCAATAATAATAATAGTGTATATGATTATATTTATTAAAATTATTAAATGGATGCTGCCTTAATGGGACAATAAAAACCCTCCCTTCACCTAACCCTACCCAATAAATGCTTTTATTATTATTAAACATTTTGTTAGGCACTTTATTTCCATTTTTAGAACATTTTCTTAATTTTTATTGGAAGTACATGCCTTTCCGATCTGATATGTAATGGGAAAAGGGAGAAGAGCGAGCTCGGTAAAAGGCAGGTTCGAAACTGTGTCGATCATGTCAAAACCCAGATCCTTGAGCTTTATGCTTTACTGATTACATTGAAAGAAGACATTGAAATATGCACGTCTTTTTTTATTTAGTTTGGCCCAACCAGGCATTGTTAGGCGGAAAAGTTGCGATTTTCTAGACCGATATGGCTAGGAACTATACTCTCATTCCTGCGTAATAATTGTACTGCCATACCATGGGTGCAGCAGGCGCAATGATATTACGCATACGTTTTAAATAGGAAAAACATCGAAAGTATTTGGTCATTTTTGTGCGAGATGCAAATGGTCTAATCAGATTTAATGATCTATGCTAAAAGTTCTAAGTTACCGCCAGACCCGGAGATCGACTGAATGGATTCGAAAACGGTCAAACTCAACTGTTTAACTCTAGGGGGGTTGGAAAATGAGCCTATTCTCAAAAAAAGTGGAGTGTTCCTTTAACGAGTTTGCTGTTCGAAATTTTTCTTCCCTCTGAAATGGAGACAAATAAAAGAACATTCTGTGTGTACAGAAAGCGTGTGTTTAATGAGATAAGGCAGCTAACTTAGTGATTCTGATTGGTTGCTAAGAATTCGCCATGATACTCTGCCAAAGTTAACCCAGTTCCTAAACAGGTCTGCATATCACAAAGTTAAAACTGACATTCGCTTAGTGGTTTAACACAAGGTTTATGAACTGGTGTTCCGTCCTAATTATTGGGGTGTAACCACACCTGAAACGGCTTCAGAGAAACAAAACAGATATTTAACAATTAAAAGTAGCATCTGTGGCCATAGCGAGTAGACACGCTAAACGACAAAAAACAAACTCATATAAGCACCCCGAGTTTGCCGACTAACTGCATAGTTAATTTCTAGAGTCCACCAAATATGTAAAGCTACGCATATGGATTGTACATTTGACCGTTTTTAGACATGACAAACCACGCAATTCTTATATACTTAATGACTGCTTGACTTTTTTTACGAACAAAAAAAGATACCGAAGAAATTAAATAAGAATCAATTAAATGTATTATCAAAAGTTATGCAAAATCTTACCCCGCGTATATCCCAGTATGCCAATTGCATTGCCATCTTACAACAGAGTGTATGCACTGTGCCTCTGCTTCAAAATGAGGTGCAGCCAAGCCAAACTCAGAACAGTGGAATGGAGGAGGGTACGTTTGCGGGTACACCACGTACTAGAGGGGACTCGACTTAAAGGGATAGCACACCCACAAAATTAATAATATGTTAATCTGTCCGTGCATACAGTTTCATTTTTGTTTTTCAGCAATGATATGAGCATTAGCAATAATATGAGCAGAAGGCATTTTATTGTTTTATTTCTATTTACTAGGGTTGTAACGAGACCCTCATGTCCCGATTAGACATAAAAGGTTGACAAAAATGTTGGGGGTGGAAATGAATAGGCTTGGACTTGGTGCTGGTAACCCAATACACAGGACAGTGGTAACCAGAATAAAAATATTAAGCTGAAAATACAGAATTATTTTAGATGAATATGCTTGGACTCTTTCACTGACTATATATATTTAAAATAATGTAGGCCGCTTTTTACTGGTAAGACATTTGGCATTATCATTATATTCAACATTATATATAGTAGTTTATTACTGACACTAAAACTCTGTAAGTTTGATTTTTTTTTCTCACAGTAATTTTCATTTCGGATGAACTATACACAATACAGATTGTCACCATTTACGATACATAGGCTATTGTTGCATTTTTGTAATGCAATATATTGTGACACAATAAATTGTTACACCCCTATTATTTACCCTAATACAAAAATTAATCTGGACTAAAAAGTTTGCACAATGTTTAACGTGATGCAACAACCTCAATGCAATTGTAAAACAGATGCTCTAAAACTTGAAGTTTAGGCAGAATTTATAGCCCCAAGTTGTAAAACTGGAGTGACAAGACTACAGGAAAAAGGCTGGTCAAAAGGACAGAACACAAAGAAAGCCTGTGTCTTTGACACTTAAGCCAGGTCAACTTGATAAACAGAGATGGCAAGCTGTCTGGGTTTTCCAGGCTACACGGTTTCCACTCATGACAGTTTCATTATTCAGACTCTTTTAGCTGTACCAAGCAGTCTGTTATGCTGCTTAATGTTGCAAAATGGTATTTGTATTTGTCATAACTATAAACACACTGGTTAGTCACATAGTTTTACCATTTACTTTTTCTTCTAGTTATTTACCTATAGCAGCTAATGCATCCAAAGTTGCACATTCACAAATAGCATTAAAAAACAGTAAATAGTATACATGCAATATTAAATCCACAAGACTCACAGAATTATGATATTTTAATTTTGAGATAGAGAAAAGGCAGAAAAAATAAATTTCACTTTGATATCATGTCTGATTTACAATAAATAGCACTAATAATTATTCAATTACAGACACATAAAAATGGCCAAATGACTCAAAGGATACAACCACTGGAAAATAAATAATATCACAATAATAGACACATTAGAACAGAACCTGTTAAAATCAAGTACATAAAGGAGGAAAAAACTCATTTAAAAATTACACGATTATGACGGCTCATGACAGAGATGTGCGTAGGTACTTGAGCTCACACAGAATAGCCAAAGAACCAATGCTTATGGCTGTTAGTGTTCAGAACAAGTGTACAAGCAACACTAAATGACGGTTCATTATCTATGATGGTAAACCATTTCACTGATCTTCATGCTGGACTGCAGGTTATGGACAGTGTAAGGTCCACAGTAACAGAGGAGGAGATTTCTGGGGTTTCCTGATGCTGGGGCCTTCATAGACACTTTAAGTGTGTTTCCAGTTGGGATTTTGCAAGACGTTTATGTGCTTTTGTCAAATACAGTGTTGGCATTTCCTTTTGTTATGATCGGGACTTTAAACCTGCACTTTACAACTAAAATAACTACAGTACATTTCTAGCAAATACCTAAATAAAAACAAATTATGGTACAAAAAAAAGGGTATTTAGTTGATCACCTGTGGAATCAAACTCAGTATGACAGTCCCACATTTCCCTGATTCACCTTTCACTCGCACTTGTTGAATAATTGAAAGCGTATGATGCCTCTAATGTCTGGCCGGTCCTACAGCCATGCACAGGGAGCCCTGCTCTTCAACCTCTGACCGCACAGCCTGCGTGATCAAATTCAGCTCCTCGCACAGCGTCTCGAAGCGGTACGCCACACGGATGTCTGGAACGTTGGTGCGTCTGATGTCGTTGCCCTCCTGCCCCTCTTTCAGATAATGCGGCCCCAGCCAGTAGCTTTTCACCTTGACACAGGACGTTTGGATGCATTAGTCAGATACTTTCCTCTCTGATTTCTTGTATTTTAATTGTCTGTTTCAGTGGTTTGGCTTCAAGATGCACAAGAGGCTGTGTTTGGTCAAGTGGCGACCAAACACAGTACCAAAACTGTGTTTGGCAGTCAATAATTCACCACACAGAGACTACTGTGGGAGACACACAAATATCCTCAATGCAAGAGAAGCTGTATAAAATGTAATGTAATCTGGGTCATATTTTCCTTTATATACTGTAGTTTTGGTCAGGGTTTTAGAGAACGAGGGCATGTTATGCAATCTTGCCCATGTTGGCATCTAGCTACTATAATATGACAATAGTGACAGACACTTGTGTCACAATACTGTTGTTTTTGGACGCACAGCCAACAAGTATGAGAAGTATTTATCCTCCCTTTAAAAAGCTGGAAATCCTACCCCCAGTTTCACAGATAAGGTTTAACTCTAGTCCCAGACTAAAATGCATGTTTGAGCATGTTTGAGCTGTTTTAACTGAAAGAGCATCTTGTTTTGTTTCAAGATGCACACCAGTAATGTTTTTTTCTAAGGTACGTTTATAAAAGCTACTTAAATGTCTTAATTTAACTAAGGCCTAATCATATCTTAATCTAAGCACTGTCTGTAAAACCAGGCCTAAAAGTATTCATTTAAAAAAGAAATGTACTGACCCCAAACTTTTGTGTATGTAGAAATTAATGATTAATATACAATTTTAGAGCATGTTTAGTTGTTAAGTCATGGTGCCTAATGCATTAACTAATATTAACAAATTTAACCTTAAGGTGATGATACATGGGGCAGCTTTTTAAGCAATGTTGCTGGGCATTGTTGCAGAGCGATGCAAAAAAATTGCCCCGTGTATCATCACCTTAAGAGAACTAGTCCATTGTCCTAATTAGTTGCCCTGTGTCTCACCTGGTTGCCCGTTGACAGCAACATTGCCCAGTAACATTGCTCAAAAAGTTGCCCCATTTATCACCACCTTTACTGTCTAGCACCTAAGTGTTGCTGAAAATGACTTCTGTTGGTGCTGAAAGAGGTGTAAGTGGAGATGTGAGCACCTGGTGAGAAAATCCGCTCATGAGCACACTGTTTCGGGCCAGCTCACACATGTCACATGAGCTCAGCTTCCACACCTGAG
Organism: Rhinogobio ventralis; assembly: GCA_039654625.1. Classification (NCBI taxonomy): domain Eukaryota; kingdom Metazoa; phylum Chordata; class Actinopteri; order Cypriniformes; family Gobionidae; genus Rhinogobio; species Rhinogobio ventralis. Next base: position 23,115,697 of record CM077211.1, read on the forward strand.
CAGCGATGCTGTACTCCTCCATCAGCGGCTCCTGAACAACCACAAACAATAGGTCAAACATATTACAGACCTCACTCAAGAAATAACAGCTATACAGCTATGGGGGGAAAAAAATCATATTTGTTGGAATGGTGTGGCTTGCAACCTTTGTAAAGTGGAACTGCAGAGGGTCATCAGTGGACAAAGACACCACGAGGCCTCTGGACAGGTACTCAGGCAGTGGATTTCGATGGTAACTGAGGAAGAGGCTGTTGTTGCTGAGCGGGGACATGGCAATGCCAATCTGAGCCAGGTAATAAAGATACTGCAGTACAGGAGCCTGAGGGAAATACACAAACACTGAGTGGACTGATAAACTCTCTGTTTGCTGGGTGGAAGACTGTTTGCAAGAGGCTTTAAGATGCAAGTTCACTAAGCTGAAAAGAGGATATCAATGTTTAAATAGAGGCACATTTGTTATGTTATGATGTGATTTTAACAAATATGAACATTCTTTATATCCGAGCAGAACAGATTTCCAAGGACAACTGTGATTCAGTAGAAGTATCTAGAGTGTCTTTACTTTTCTCAGAAGTAGGCCATGGGAAATATTCTCTGACAGCATAAATCCAGACACGAGGTGGTGAATAGGCCCTGCCTCTCCACAGTGTGGACGTAATACGAACGAATTCAAGTTCCTTTGCCTGTTGGGAGAGATGAGTGGCATTTAAACTGTTGTGGAGCTAAATCATCTTTTATATTAACCATTTCATGCATGGTGTCCACATTTGTGGACAGTTAATTTATCATGGTAATTTTCTCCAAACCACTTGAGGGCAGTGTCCGTAGATTGACAGCAATATTGTAATAGTAGCTACTGTCTTGTATTCCAAATATTCATTGCTTGATGACATCATTAATCCAAGATGGCTGAATAGTGATAGCCATGTGCCAAATGCCCCAGGCATATCTGTGAAAAACTTTTATACAAGGAGGTCAATTGAGCTAAAAATAAATATTAGTATGTACAGTAAAGTATGATGAATATGTTAGTATTTTATACACTAAAATTTAGAGTAAAATGTAGTTTTTATACACCAAAAACTAACTGTCCACATATGTGGACGCCATGCAACAGTGGAGTCAGATTGCATAAAGTCTGATTTCTGTAACCTGCTAGTATATCTGTTCTATTTTTGCAAATATGTTTTGAATTGTCTTATATTGTAATAAAACAGACATTTAACAAATATATCAACATAAATAACCATTCAAAATGACATATTACGGCATTAAATGGCAACTTTACACATACATACCGAGACAAATTTGCATCTTGCCTTCCAAACAGGGACAGCATAGGTCAAGCACTCAGTACAGAATGGAAGTGACAGCGACAGCAGTGATGAGGAGTATGTGCCAGCAAAGCCCAGCCCATATTGCTACTAGGTTTCTGCATGTAACTACCGTTATAGTTCCTACAATATGCGTTTTATCGTTGTTATATTGTAATATTAATGTTTTTAATAACTGAGCTGATATACATAGCATACCATGACATAATAAAAACACAATATTCCATATTGTCATCTGTGGCTTTTTGTCTCATTTTACGCCTTTGTTGCATGGTGTCCACATACGTGAACAGATAATAATTTTTGAATAAAACTGAATTTTGTAAAAATTAAAATGGATTTAAATTTTAGCATCATATTAAAGTAATAAAAAAAATCTTTAAAAATCTGGATGTTTTCCATAATTCATGCATGAAAAGGTTAAGTAACCTATCCCATAAATCTCTAAAGTAAATTCTTACCATAAAAATGAAATGTACTGTGGAAAAAGGTGTACTTGTGTGTATCAGATACCTGCGCAGGTGGTTGAGTACAGTCATATTTGCATACATGTAGTACAGATAATATGAGTATGGAGGATTGTCTTCCTCTGTCCAGTTCACAGGTTTTGGACTGTCCAGGTTAAAGATGTGATGCTCAGGTTTGGACTCATCATCCACACTATCAAACCCGACAACCTGAAGAACATTCAGTCTCACAATGAAATAAAACTGTGACCATACTTGTTGATCATTCGGTTGTATTCATTTGAAGCTGCATAGGGTAAATGGTGATGGTTTTATTTTGGTGAGTAAAGTGGGACCTTTGAGTCACGTGATTTATCCACTGTTAAAATTTAAACTTTAATGGCAGATACTTTCTTATCTAAAGCATCTTACAATACAGTAGTCTTATTATAGGGACAATAATAAATGTATGAGCCAAGGGTTTGAAACTTTGGATTACTAGGCCACATCTTTATTTTCTATAGAAAAGTTAGTGAGTGTTAGTGAGTAAACTGGGCAGTTAATCATACCTTCAATAATTATACACACAGAGGATGTGTGCACTATTTAAGCCACAGTAGCAAAGTTACATATCATTTTACATTAAAACTAGCTTTATTACATGACAAAAAGTTCACTCACATGTTGCAGGAAGAGATGCAGCTGTGGGTGGCTGCTGGGATTGACAGTGACTTCAAACAGAGGCATAAAAATGTTCTCTAGCATCTCCTGGAAGTTAGAAAGCTGCTTCTTGGTGTGGTACACATCACTGCAGAGGAAAGACACCACCTGTTATCTGTGTATCTTAGTGATGGTTTTAAACTATATTTCATACACATTGAAAATATTGATATTCATTTGGGAAAAATGGGGTTTCATTTTAGGTGCTTTTCAATTTAGTAATAATATACACACTACTGTTCAAAAGTTTGGGATCAGTAAATCTTTATTATTTATTATCATTATTATTATTAATTTTATCATTTTATTTTTTAACATTTTAAGGACACATCTAAAGTGGCATTAAAGAATTTTCCATTGTTATAAAGGATTTCGATTTTAAATAAACGCTGTTCTTTTGACATTTTTATTCATCAAAAAATTCTGAATAAATGTATCATGGTTTTTAACAGTGACATTTTTTTTTCTTGAGCACCGAATTAGCATATTAGAATCATTTCTGAAAATTCAGCTTTACCATCATTGGAATAAATTATATTTTAAAATATATTCAAATATAAAACAGTTATGTTCAATTGTAATACAAAATATTTCACAATATTACTGTTTTTTACTTTAATTAAATTTTACGATACTTTTAAGCAATATATATATATATATATATATATATATATATATATATATATATATATATATATATATATATATATATATATATATATATTGAATTTTATACAAGAATTAGGCCTACTGTAGACATCAGATAATAAATGTCCAGTTTACATTGATATTACCTAACGCTCAGTACTCACAATAGCCGTGGCACCTGCACCAGCCAGCGCACATTATCAGAATAAACCTTGTGCTTGACGGCCCACTGTGCCAGTTTATCCCATTCATCTCGTGAGCGGCCGTAGATGGAGAGACGCAGCTCCACATTCTGATATTTGCTCTCCTCCAGGTCTGCCATCACCTCCTGAAACACACCAACATACAACTATCAGCAGGGGGCACACTTAACCATATGAAACCAAATTCATCAACATGCTTGTTTTGTTCATTTCAAAGATTATAAGGAACAGCTAATACCTTGATTATGTGTCCAAAGTATTTCCCCTCAATATGGTTGTCAGTCTTAATAAAGATTTCTCGGAGGATGGACTCTCCAATGGGGTTGTATTTGGAATTGAATTTATCAAAGCGGTGGAATGTGTTACGGTCCTGTGGGAAAGAGAATATTTTTAATATTTAAAATAGCAAATTTCTTATATATATATATATATATATTTACATTTAATCATTTAGCAGATGCTTTTGTTGAAAGCGACTTACAAAAGAGGAGAACAATAGAAGCAGTTTAACAATAGAGTAACAATATGTAGGTGTTGTGACTAGTCCCAGTTAGTCTAGCAGAGTACATAGAAAGTTTTTATTTTTATATTAAAAAATAAAAAACATTTTCCCCAGTGTAGCCTACTTATTCCCACACAATTTAGAGAAGAATCTCTTTTATTAAAGATTTTTATTCGCATGGTTTAGGGACCCATTAAACTGTGTGTAACTTCATTCATTTAGTGCCACAGTTTGCATTCAGTAGAGAACAACAGTTCATTCATTCGCTTATTCAGTTCTCACCTAAGTGTAAATCCACTAAGCTTGTGCGACCGCATCTGCAACTCTGTGCAACATATTTTTAGTGAGAGTGACCTAGATCCCACACGAACGAAAGTTTGGAACACCCACTTGATATTACATTGAAAGAAACACTTCTTTTCTTTCAATGGTCCTATATTTTATTTCAGTTTTTTGTCCTTTTATGTTTTTATTTTTGTTAATAGTACATTTTTAATGAATAATTGTTATATCAATGAGATATAACATATCAAACACTACCCTTCAAAAGTTTGAGGTCAGTATTTTTTTTTTTTTTTTAAATGGCAGTAAAGACATTTATAATGTTACAAAAGATTTATATTTCAAATAAATGCTGCTCTTTTGAATTTTCTATTCCACAAAGAATCCTGAAAACAAAATATGGTTTCTACAAAAATATTAAGCAGCACAACTGTTTTCAATATTGATAATAAGAAAGGTTTCTTGAGCACCATCAGCATATTAAAATAATTTCTTAAGGATCATGTGACACCGAAAATTTCGTTTTGCCATTACAGGAATGAATTACATCTTAAATATATTTTACAATAGAAAACAGCTATTTTAAATTGAAATAATATTTCACAATACTACTGTTTTTTATTGTAGTTTTGATCAGTAAATGCAGCCTTGGTGAGCAGAAGAGACTTTTTTTAACAGTAGTGCATTCATGTTGTTGATATTGTTATTAATTAGTATTGCTATGCATAATTGCTAGTGATGGTAGAAGTATTTTTCCAAACACAAAAACAAAAGCATGCACATCACTGGCAAATTGGGAAGTGACCAAAAATAACATAACATTTTGAGCATGCAGGCGATCTGATGAAGAGCCTGTGTGCTCGAAATGTTACCTTTATAAGAATCTGTCAATAACTGTCTTATTTTTGGAGCCGTGGTGTGCCAACTTTATCTTTTTTATCAGAAGTATTTTTCCTACCATTATGGCTTATGTTTAACTACACTTCTTACCGCGTGCATATCCAGAGTGTCTACGCTGAGGTCAAAGGCCGTCAGGTTCATGCTCTCAAACACCTCTGTTAGGGTCTGTCCTCGGCCTTGTTCTACATGGACGATTTCACCTGGATATTTCTTTATGGCTCTTTTAATGAAGCGCAGCAGGTGCTTCTGATTCATACAGGATGAGGCATGTATGTGTGTGTCCACCTGAAAAAATTAAATGTCAATAGCCAGAATTATATTACTAGGTCAAATAATCAGGTTTTTCCTGTGACAACTACTAAATAAATTATTTTGAGCTAAATTGTTGTGTTCATGCCAATGGACAGCGGACCTTCCTGATGTTGTAGAAATCACGGTGAGGGACCTTTTTCTGTGCCGCCAACTCTTTCATCTCATTTAGGAGAACGTGCATCTGGAACTTGGAGCTGAGGTACTGCAGTCGGCGATAGCAGAAAGATTTCCTGTTGGAAAAAATAAACAATTAAAAATCAATATGCTAAACCTAAAGCAGATCAGACCAGTTCTGGCTGTTTTGGGGAACAGATATAAACAGTCTTTGCCACTTTTTCATCTTAGCATTATTCATCGTAGCATTATTCACATTACAAATTAATTACTGGTTCAGGATGGGTTCATTTTTACATTTCACCCACAGGTTCATACTGAGGTCAGTGCATAATGATTTCAATCAAGCAAAGCATCTCGCTCAGGGATCAGCTCACATGTACAGAATAAGCTGTTTCAATCAGTAATTTGATCATCTTCTCCTGGATCTGCTGCATCAGAACAAGTACAACTTACACTGGCCCGTTAATGATGAGTGCCATCATCATGTTCATATCCGCTATGTATTCCTGCAGGTCTGGGTACGGCAGGTCCAGCTCTGAGGAACTGATGGACATTACGAAAAAAACATTTTAAAAAGTATATTAAAATATATATGAAATAAAACAATTAGGCCTACTCAATTCTAGGGACTTGCAACTCGTCTTACTTATGTGTGTATACATGAACAACACCATCCACCATCTTGCAAGTGTAGCCCAACCCAGGGGGCATGTTGGCAGGGTCAAACCCCTCATAAGGGTGGGTTTCTGACACAGGTGGATGGACTGTTGCATCTGTGGAGAACACATGAGGTAAGAGAAGGAGATGTAATAATTTTGTAACTGCATACTGACCATACAGAACTCTTAAACTCTTATTACTATAATAAGAAACATATCTACTGGAACTAAAGTCAAGTAGAGAGTTTACCCTCATGTCTTTATAAACCATGGAACACAAACGTGAATTTTTGAAGAATATACTGGCCACTTCTTTCGATATAATGAATATAATTTGATATAAAGACTGAGGCTGTCAAAATGTCAAAAAGCATCATGTTTTCTAAATTGATAAGATAGCTTTTTGAGATTTACTATTTATTCACTGATAAATCTTTACCTCATTGAGAAATTAACCGTGGCGACCGGTTCAATCAGTGAGCTCAAGAACTGATTCATGTGAACAAATTATTTGGATCGATTTTGTGAACTGCATCAAGAATCTCAATTAAAAAATAACAATTTGTTCATAAATCTTGCTATTTTCCTCATGGGCAGATGTCAAGATTTTGCATAAAAATATAATTTCACTGTTCCTCACTTTTGTATGGCTTCAGAACATCTTATGAAGTCATATGAATTACTTTTATTGTGCTTTTTGTCATTAAAAAAACATTTTTGTGTGAACTACTGCTTTAATGAGTAGAAAAACATTTGTGCTGTGGTTTAACTAATCATGTGTGGTTCATAAACATGACGCATTTGCAACCAGAGCACCTGTTTCCGTTCTTTCTGTTGTAACTGAAGACGATTCAATAAAAACATTAAAACATTGCTGTACATTATTCTACTCTCCTAAAAGCAGATCAATCCAGTGTGTCTCTTCTGAGTTTAAACTCAATATTTAGTTTTTGTTTGTTTTCTTACTGTACATTGGACATAAAACCATTTTGGCCAGAAAACCCTGATTCCTCCTGAACATAAATCATCAACCCTCTGAATATTTCCTTCAGAAAGCTCTGGTTCAACCCACTTGCAGATACAGAGGACTCAGGCATCTCATCAAAGGTATTGAGGTCCAGGGGTTGGTCACCCAGCTCCTCCTGCAAGTAACGTACTGTGGTCCTGCAGAAGCTCTGCATGGACAGAGAGATATACTTCTCTCTTATGAACAGAGCTTTCACCACACATTTAGCAGCATCCAGCAGGTCAGTGAATGGAACCTGGGGGGGGGGATAACAAAAGACGACTCACTTAAACATAGTCTGCATAGACTATCTATCCTCTATCTATCTATCTATCCATCCATCCATTAGAGGTACAGATTTTTCAGTGACCCATTCTGCAGGTTACATTGTTAAGCCTGTAGCCACGGCTCAATTCGTTCAACAACACTGATTCATTCAGAAAGGAAACAAGTACAAGCATGTCAATTATTCATTCATTCGATTTGTTAAAAAACACTGAATCATTCACTCAATTAATTTGTTAAAAAATAATGATTCATTCAGAAACGAAACAACCTCATTCCTCAGAAACTCAACGATGCTTTAGATCAGGGGTGTCCAATCCTGCTCCTGGAGGGCCACTGTCCTGCAGAGTTTAGCTCCAAGCCCAATTAAACACACCTGTACCAGCTAATCAAGGTCTTATTAGGCATACTAGAAACTTCCAGACAGGTGTGTTGAGGCAAGTTGCAGCTAAACTCTGCAGGACAGTGGCCCTCCAGGACCGACTTTGGACACTGTTTCAGAACTCATTTAAAAGCAATATCATGTTTATAATAATGCTGTTGGTATGAATATATGCTAATAAATGATGTATGTTTGCTTAAATTGACCTACATCTACAGTATATCTTTCTAAACTTTTCTAGGAGACAGTTGTATAATACATGTGATAGATCCGATGTGCCATTCAATTGTACTTAGAGCCACAAAATAAAACAGTATCTTGGTGACAAAATATATATATTATATTTTTTAATACGTAGAATTAATAGTGTGTATTTCCCTGTTTTAACAATTTTTTTTCCATCAACGTGAAAACCCCTCAGCAGTTACTGTCAGCTCATGTTTCCCTCTGGGGTTTGTGTAATTGTGTGTGTGTATATGTGAAAATTGGTTCTCCCTCAGGAGTTTATATAATGTCTGCAGTGTCCACTTCAGTTCTGTCAACAACATCTTGTTTTTGTAAAAACATCAAAACAGAAAAATGAAAAACAGGAGCTGTTACTACCCCACATTTCTCCTCTCCAGAGATCGCGACTCTCTGATACTCTCTCTCAGGGACGAGCTCTCTCTCGGGATAGACTTCTTTGGGCTCCTGGCTCTGTTCTTTCATATACCTAAGAAAGAGAGGAGATGCTGGTATTAGTTAACAAACCCTGGGTCTTGTATACAGGTGCTGGTCATATAATTAGTCATATAAAAAGTTTATTTATTTCACTAATTCCATTCAAAAAGTGAAACTTGTATATTATATTCATTCATTACACACAGACTGATATATTTCAAATGTTTACTTCTTTTCATTTTGATGATTATAACTGACAACTAAGGAAAATCCCAAATTAGAAAATTAGAATATTGTGAAAAGGTTAAATATTGAAGACACCTGGTGCCACACTCTAATCAGCTAATTAACTCAAAACACCTGCAAAGACCTTTAAATTGTCTCTCAGTCTAGTTCTGTAGGCTACACAATCATGGGGAAGACTGCTGACTTGACAGTTGTCCAAAAGACGACCATTGACACCTTGCACAAGGAGGGCAAGACACAAAAGGTCATTGCAAAAGAGGCTGGCTGTTCACAGAGCTCTGTGTCCAAGCACATTAATAGAGAGGCGAAGGGAAGGAAAAGATGTGGTAGAAAAAAGTGTACAAGCAATAGGGATAACCGCACCCTGGAGAGGATTGTGAAACAAAGCCCATTCAAAAATGTGGGGGAGATTCACAAAGAGTGGACTGCAGCTGGAGTCAGTGCTTCAAGAACCACTACGCACAGACGTATGCAAGACATGGGTTTCAGCTGTCGCATTCCTTGTGTCAAGCCACTCTTGAACAACAGACAGCGTCAGAAGCATCTCGTCTGGGCTAAAGACAAAAAGGACTGGACTGCTGCTGAGTGGTCCAAAGTTATGTTCACTGATGAAAGTAAATTTTGCATTTCCTTTGGAAATCAGGGTCCCAGAGTCTGGGGGAAGAGAGGAGAGGCACACAATCCATGTTGCTTGAGGTCCAGTGTAAAGTTTCCACAGTCAGTGATGGTTTGGGGTGCCATGTCATCTGCTGGTGTTGGTCCACTGTGTTTTCTGAGGTCCAAGGTCAACGCAGCCGTATACCAGGACGTTTTAGAGCACTTCATGCTTCCTGCTGCTGACCAACTTTATGGAGATGCACACAGTGCCAAAGCAACCAGTACCTTGTTTAAGGACCATGGTATCCCTGTTCTTAATTGGCCAGCAAACTTGCCTGACCTTAACCCCATATAAAATCTATGTGGTATTGTGAAGAGGAAGATGCGATATGCCAGACCCAACAATGCACAAGAGCTGAAGGCCACTATCAGAGCAACCTGGGCTCTCATAACACCTGAGCAGTGCCACAGACTGATCGACTCATGCCACGCCGCATTGCTGCAGTAATTCAGGCAAAAGGAGCCCCAACTACGTATTGAGTGCTGTACATGCTCATACTTTTTTATGTTCATACTAGGCCAAGATTTCTAAAAAATCCTTTCTTTGTATTGGTCTTAAGTAATATTCAAATTTTCTGAGATACTGAATTTGGGATTTTCCTTAGTTGTCAGTTATAATCATCAAAATTAAAAGAAATAAACATTTGAAATATATCAGTCTGTGTGTAATGAATGAATATAATATACAAGTTTCACTTTTTGAATAGAATTAGTGAAATAAATCAACTTTTTGATGATATTCTAATTATATGACCAGCACCTGTAAATCATCACATAACATCTTAAAAGGCACTCACTCCAGATCTGTTGCACTGTCTGTTTTCATGAAGTCCTGTTTGGCTCGCAGTAGGATATCAGGCTCAAACCTCAAGAGAAAAGGCTTTTAATTAACTGACTGTGGATCAAAGGTCACATGTGCATACAGAGCAGGGAATGTTGGACTAATATTTGCATGTGAAGTGATGAGTTCATTTCATGTTCATAGCTGAAAACACTTGTATAGTTTGACACGAGCATAGTGTGTTTCGGTTGCTGGACTACAGCATGGGATGCTTGTGTTCCCTGCAGGCACTACCGTCCAAATGTTTGGGGTTGGTGCATTTTTTTTAATGATTTTGATGTAAAACAATAATATTATTACAATTTAAAATAACTGTTTTCTATCGTAATATACTATAATTTTATATTTAAGAATTTAATATTTAATAATAAAAAAAAAAAAGTAATTTATTTATGTGATGTTGAAATTTCAAAGCTGAATTTTCAGCATCATTACTCCAGTCTTCAGTGTCACGTGATAATTCAGAAATCATTCTAATATGCTGATTTGCTGCTCAAGAAACATTTCTTATTATTATCAGATGTTGAAAACAGTTGCTGCTTATACATGTTTGTGGAAACCGTGATACATTTTATCAGGATTCTTTGAGGAATAAAAAGTTAAAAATAACACCATTTATTTGAAATATAAATCTTTTGTAACATTATAAATGTTTTACTGTCACTTTTAATGCAATTAATGCGTCACTCACTGTTAGATGAAAGTATGAATTTCTTAAAACAAAATCTTCCTGACCCCAAATTTGACTAGCTTTTTTTGTCTGACTTTATGAACAGAGAATTTCGGGGTTAAGGAAATAGTGTTATTTTAAGTTAAGAACACAGGTAATGTCAATGTTAAGGATTTCCTTTCATTTTTACATTAAGAAAGGTCAGAAATCTTGTGTTTCATGAGAACTACTGATACTATTAATACTTGAGTATCATGTTGAATGTTGAATGTTGAATGATGGGATGTAGTACTTGATATCCTGGCTGATTTGCCGCTCCAGTCTGTGCCGCCTCTCCTCCAGCTGCTCAATGGGGCTCTCCTCAGGGAACTCATATGGAGCGCTCCGCATCTCGCTCTCAGCCAGGCTGCGGGAGAACAGCTCCTAAACGCACACGTTAAGCACACACTTACATAACGGCAGAAACAAACACATAAAAATGTATTCAAGCAGCATGACTGTTGGAATTTCTGCTTTGTTTACCTCGGCAATCTCTTTGTATTTGCCATCCATGGATGTGCGCAGATCAATGTGGCCGTGCTTGGCTACAGGGTTGCCAGGCAAAGAATACTGGGATGTGAGGAGGTGTCGGCCAACACGGAGATCTACTGAGAAGATAATGAGAAAGAGATTTTTATATTTCAACAGATATGGCTTGATTGGACTTTCATATTTAAAACATTTTGATTTTACAGATGTGATTATTGGAGATAATTGTTTGAGGAATAATGGCAATACATTGTGATCCATAATATTAAGCCTTGTTTTTCTGTTGTCCAGATCTACAACTGTTTGTCTCACAAAACAATGGAGCATTCAGGTGGAAGGACATAAGTTTGTATGTGAGTGTGTGCTGGCATCCATCTTAGTATGCCCACTTAACTTGTAGGCAAGTACACACCAAATGCATCTAGTGCCCACACAAATTTAAGCATAGCCACACTGACAAAAAAAATCTCTGCAATCAATATCTAAACATCTTTAAAACAAGTTCAATTTACTTGAAGCAAAATTATTAGTATTAGATATTAACAAATATACACTATACTGTTCAAAAGTTTGGAGGTGTGATATGTTTAATGTTTTTGATGCTCAGCAAGCATTTATTTGATCAAAAATCCAGTAGAAAAACAGTACACGTGAAATATTATTACAATTTAAAATGACAGTTTTAATGTATTTTAAAATAATCATTTATTACTCCATTACTCCAGTCTTCAGTGTCACATGATACTTCAGAAATCATTCTAATATGCTGATTTGCTGCTCAAGAAACATTTATTATTATCATCATTGTTAAAAAACAGTTGTGCTGCCTAATACTTTTGTGGAAACCGTGATTTTTTGTATTCTTTCATGTATAGAAAGTTCAAATGAAAAACATTTATTTAAAAATGTAAGTCATTTTTGATCAGTTTAATACATCCTTGTAATCTTACTGACTCCAAACTTTTGAATGGTAGTATATCTTAAATTTGTTTTTCGTGTCCAATTGGGGAAGCATAAATAATTAAGTTAATGAATATTTTAACTAATGATCTTGATATTTTTACATGAAAACAGGACAAAAATATTGATTGTGAACATTTTTGCAGTGAAATGCAAGCCAAAAGTATGATAAAGTACAATATTTTTAAGAAACATTTTAATATCACAATAATATTTTGCCTCACAAACAAATGCTTCCAAACACTTTCACTTTACAGTGAGTGTAGCTCGACCCTTCTGCTCGTGTATCATAGTTTAATTCCTAAACGCTGACGCTTGATCAAATATTCATAAGCCTGATGAATAATTAAGCAGCCATGTCTAGCCCCTGCACTGCAGAGACCTGGACATCTCGTCCCACTGTTAAGTCCCACAGGAAACAGACTAAGTAAAAAAAACGATTCCCCTGGTACAGCTATCAACAGAATTCATAAACTTCCTGCAGATTTGAAAATGTAGCAAATCTCAAAAATAGTTTGCAATACCAATGCAGTTATTGTATACAGTTCAGCGCAAACTAGCCTGTGGGCTACAGTAGATCTGCAGTAGTTACAATACAGATAACAGCTGTTTCCTGGGCATGAATTCATCCTGAGATCATGTGATGAATTCAGCATTGGTGTATTTACATATTCATCACAGTTTTACTAAGAAGAGCTGAAACTTCCCATTTTAACCCTGAGATGAATCTATTACTATAAAAAGCTACATTTAACATGAGGGTTTTTCTGTCTGTGGAAGCTCTTTCACCATAGCAGCATAACCATTTACTTTTGTAGTTTAAACCCCTTGCTGTTTAATTCTTAATCTGTATATATGCACAGTATGTGCTTGTTAATCCCTGTTATTTTGATCTCCTGCTTTTACAGTTTCACTCCTGAACTGAATTACTACTGTACAGACACTACACAAAAAAAAAACAGTATTTAGTAAAAATAATGTAAATGTGATAACGATCTTATTAAAAAGATACTAGGGCATGTTGTCAGAATAGCAATATATTATTACATATTTTTAAAGATTATTTTATTATTTTTTAATAGGAAAAAAGTAATTTTTTTACAAGATTATTTAAAATCTTAATATACAAAATTTAATTTACAAAATTTAAAACATTTAGGGTCAATAATTTTTTTTTTTAAATGATCAAAAGTGACAGTAAGCAGCATAAATGTTTTCAATACAGAATAAAAAATTGTTACTTGAGCATTAAATCATCATATTAGACTGATTTCTGAAGGATCATGTGACAGTGAAGACTGGAGTAATGATGCTGAAAATTCAGCTTTGCCATCACAGGAATAAATCAAAATTTAAAATATATTAAACTACTTTGAATTGCAATACGTTTTCACAATATGACTGTTTTCACTATATTTTCACTGTAATCAGACCCCAAACTTGTGAACAGCAAATTAAGTGGAACACAACATAAATATTGAGAGAAAAACAGCTGATAGCATAGGGTTAGGAGTACATTATGACTGATAGTATTGGGTGAACAAGTAGGTTTTGAGTTGTGATTTAAATACAGAGAGTGAGGTTACAATCCTTAGTGCCAGTGGTAGAGAGTTCCATAGTTTAGGTGCAATGATGGAAAAAGACCTGCCGCCCATTGATGACAAACAAAATCTGGGTACAGTAAGAAGTTCACAACCAGATGATCGAAGAGATCGAGGCGGAACATAAGGAGACAGTAGATCAGAGAGGTAAGGAGGAGCATGACCATTGAGTGATTTAAAAGCAGTAATGCGAGATGACACAGGGAGCCAATGGAGTTTAAATACAATTGGGGTAATATGAGCAGATCACTTAGTGTGTGTTAATATTCTCGCAGCAGAATTTTGAATGTATTGCAAACGGGAGATTGTAATGGTAATCCGGCAAAAAGAGCATTAAAATAGTCGAGGCGTGACGTAATGCACTAATGATTCAACATCTTTTGGGCAAACATAGGAACAAAGTTGAGTTATACGGCGAAGCTGGAAAAATGCAGCTTTGGAAAGTTTACTAATGTAAACATCCAGAGTCAGTGAAGGATCAAGTGTAATGCCTAAATTTCTGACCGTAGCAGATGGGAAAATTGTTGTAGGAGCAAGGTTGAAACTGGGTACATTTACTATGCTTTTTGTTAGTGATGGAGGGCCAGTAATTAAAATTTCTGTTTTGCTCAAATTCAAACTGAGAAAATTGGAATTCAGCCAGGTCCTTAGCTTATTAACACAGGTTGATAGCGATGTGGTCAGGTGAATAGAGTCTGGTCGGCAAGCAGTATATATTTGAATATCATCAGCATAACAGTGACAGTGGAAACCATGTCAACAGATAGTATGTCCAAGAGGCATGATATATGTAATAAATAGTAGTGGCCCTAGAACAGAGCCCTGGGGAACACCTTGACTGAGTAAAGTAGTTGGAGATTATGCATAGCAATGTAGTATTGTCAGTGAGATAGGAAGAGAACCAGGATAGTGCAGCACCTGAGACACCAATCTCTGAAAGGCGGGAGAGTAATACCTTGTGACAAACAGTATCAAATGCTGAGCTGAGATCGAGTAGTAGGAGAATGGAGAGATTGCCTGAGTCATCAGAAAGTAACAGATCATTTACAACTGTCGCCTTTAGCTTGGCTTGCTCAGTTGGGGACACTAAATATTCAACTATATTACTGATCTGCCCACATTGACACTAAATGATAATTGAAATGAGCTGGTTGACATCACCGTTTTCTCCAGAGCGGCTGTACAGCCAAATCAAATTCTGTTGCATTATTTTCCTGTTTAACACTGTGAAGCTGCTTTAAAACAATCGGCATTGTAAAAAGCGCTATATAAATAAAGATGACTTGACTTGACTTGACCAAAGCAGTTTCAGTTGTGATGTGAGCGGAAACCAGATTGAAATGCGTCAAACTGATCGCTGAGAGCTAGAAAGGACTGTAGCTGGTTGGCAACAACTTTTTCCAACATTTTTGAGATAAATGGTAAATTTTAGATAGTTGGAGAAATCTGCTGGGTCTAGATTTGTTTTTTAAGATCAGGAGTTACAGCAGCAGAAGGACATAAAGGACATATTGACTAAGTGTGAGATAGGACCAGAAATGACAGAAGTACAGTGTTTCAGAAGGTGTGAGGGTGCAGGATCTAACTGGCATGAGGAAGAATTCGAGTTCTGTATTATTTCAGCAATTAAGGTTGGATTTGTCAAAGTGAAATTATTTAACAGGTGGGTAGATTGAGCTTGCTCACAAGTAGAAGGGGTTTGTTCAGTGCCAAGAGACCCACAAAAATCATCACATTCAAATTGACTTGGACTATGGTTGGGTGGCTGGACTAATTTATTTACCATGCTAAACAATTTTTTTGGTCTATTGTTAGCTTATGTTAGAGATACAATACATTCTCAGTAAACAAACTTGAGTCACTGTCATCCTCTAAGGGACTTATGTCTGTTGTTTTTTCTAGAGCTTTACCAGGATTCCTATTCATAACCTCAACAACAAAGACTTTTTTATAACAATGCCATTTGAAGTAATGCATGCATTCTCCCTGCTGAAAGCAGGAATTGTCGTCCGTCTGCTTAGACTCAAGTACTAATTACTAACCACCACTGTGTAATTATCCACAGCCCTCAAACACAAGCGAGAGTAGCAGAACTGAATTATTTAAAGTTTGGTATCACCGGATGTGCCCATAGCTGCCGAAATGGAGCAATGTTATACTAACCCTCATTTTACTGTAGTTTATCTAATGCTTTATAGGGCTTTGCTGCTCATCGTTTACTGTTACTGTTCTGGCAAAGTTAATGTGCAACGTACTTATCAGTGAGTTTATTGAAGGTAATTAACGAAAGGATTGTCTAGGAGATTGCTGAAATCAGGGTGGCTTTTTCACAGGCCCAGATGGGTGGAATAATTATGACAATGACAGTTCATTAGCACCCAACACAAATAGACACAGCAGGAGATGCACGCACTACCTCATGCGCTCATACTTACAATCACGTTCTCCTTTTTTCACACTTATTTAATCACAGCCTACACATTTATTAACTGCAAGCTTACATAAAGCATGTCGTAAAGAAGAATATGGCAAGAGATTTTGTCAGGATTTTTGATGTGCGTGTCTGTATAGAACAGCACTAAGCCAGAAGGGAGACTAATATATATACTGGCTCGTATATAATCTTCTCATTGGTGTATTTTGGGAGTGTCATGCTTGTTACATAATCACCATCCCCTTCATACACAGGATCACCACATACAGTAAATGGCAAAGCAGAAAAACACGCGCAACCGGATGAGTGGCTAACCTCTTCTGCTGAGCTTCAACCTCAGTGTTGCACAACTACAAAAATGGAGTTACTGATTCTGATGGTAAACATTCTAGAATGAGGGTCTATAAATGTCACATATTTACAGGGAGTGCAGAATTATTAGGCAAGTTGTATTTTTGAGGATTAATTTTATTATTGAACAACAACCATGTTCTCAATGAACACAAAAAACTCATTAATATCAAAGCTGAATATTTTTGTATCAATATTTTAAGTAGTTTTTAGTTTTAGCTATTTTAGGGGGATATCTGTGTGTGCAGGTGACTATTACTGTGCATAATTATTAGGCAACTTAACAAAAAACTAATTTATACCCATTTCAATTATTTATTTTTACCAGTGAAACCAATATAACATCTCAACATTCACAAATATACATTTCTGACATTCAAAAACAAATCAGTGACCAATATAGCCACCTTTCTTTGCAAGGACACTCAAAAGCCTGCCATCCATGGATTCTGTCAGTGTTTTGATCTGTTCACCATCAACATTGCGTGCAGCAGCAACCACAGCCTCCCAGACACTGTTCAGAGAGGTGTACTGTTTTCCCTCCTTGTAAATCGCACATTTGATGATGGACCACAGGTTCTCAATGGGGTTCAGATCAGGTGAACAAGGAGGCCATATCATTAGATTTTCTTCTTTTATACCCTTTCTTGCCAGCCACGCTGTGGAGTACTTGGACGCGTGTGATGGAGCATTGTCCTGCATGAAAATCATGTTTTTCTTGAAGGATGCAGACTTCTTCCTGTACCACTGCCTGAAGAAGGTGTCTTCCAGAAACTGGCAGTAGGACTGGGAGTTGAGCTTGACTCCATCCTCAACCCGAAAAGGCCCCACAAGCTCATCTTTGATGATACCAGCCCAAACCAGTACTCCACCTCCACCTTGCTGGCGTCTGAGTCGGACTGGAGCTCTCTGCCCTTTACCAATCCAGCCACGGGCCCATCCATCTGGCCCATCAAGACTCACTCTCATTTCATCAGTCCATAAAACCTTAGAAAAATCAGTCTTGAGATATTTCTTGGCCCAGTCTTGACGTTTCAGCTTGTGTGTCTTGTTCAGTGGTGGTCGACTTTCTGCCTTTCTTACCTTGGCCATGTCTCTGAGTATTGCACACCTTGTGCTTTTGGGCACTCCAGTGATGTTGCAGCTCTGAAATATGGCCAAACTGGTGGCAAGTGGCATCTTGGCAGCTGCACGCTTGACTTTTCTCAGTTCACGGGCAGTTATTTTGCGCCTTGGTTTTTCCACACGCTTCTTGCGACCCTGTTGACTATTTTGAATGAAACGCTTGATTGTTCGATGATCACGCTTCAGAAGCTTGGCTATTTTAAGACTGCTGCATCCCTCTGCAATATATCTCACTATTTTTGACTTTTCTGAGCCTGTCAAGTCCTTCTTTTGACCCATTTTGCCAAAGGAAAGGAAGTTGCCTAATAATTATGCACACCTGATATAGGGTGTTGATGTCATTAGACCACACCCCTTCTCATTACAGAGATGCACATCACCTAATATGCTTAATTGGTAGTAGGCTTTCCAGCCTATACAGCTTGGAGTAAGACAACATGCATAACGAGGATGATGTGGTCAAAATACTAATTTGCCTAATAATTCTGCACTCCCTGTATGAATTGGAGAAGTGAATAAACAGTGTAGTGAGATATGGAGCTGAGGGATAAGAACAGCACTGGACCAATGCATGACCAATGCCTCTGACACATGAGATGAGGTCAAAGATCAGGCCCGTCCTGCTCTGTAAGTAAATTTAAAATGCCTTATTTATATTGGTGTAATTTTGTGTATTTATCCGTTTGTGTGTATTTCATATTTGATTATCAGTTACATTTTTAATTGTTTTTTTATTTTTAAGTGCATTTTAATAATTTTTTTATTTGTAAATACATGTTTATTTAAATTTAGGTGAAACTTTAGTTTAGGGTTCAATTCTCACTATTAACTAGTTGCTTATTACCATGCATATTACTAGGATATTGGCTGTTTATTACTTATAAAGCACATATTAATGCCTTATTCTGCATGACCATATTATATATCCCTTAACAACTACCTTACTAACAGTTAATAAGCAGTAATTAGGAGTTTATTGAGGCAAAAGTCATATTAATAGATAGTTAATAGTGAGAATTGGACCCTAATCCAAAGTGTGACCAAAATGTATTCTGCTTTCTATCGAATATATCTATGTACACAAGCGTTCAAAAGTTTGGGGTCAGTAAGATAAAAGTAATGTAATACTTCAGCAAAGATGCATTTAAACTGATCAAAAGTATACAACGATTTCTATTTCAAATAAATTCTGTACTTATGAACTTATGAAAAAAAAAGTTCTATAACAGTTTCCACAAAAATATTAAGCACTACAAATGTTTTCGAAATTGATAATAATAATAAATGTTACTTGAGCATCAAATCATCATATTAGAATGATTTCTGAAGGATCATGTGACACTGAAGACTGGAGGAATGATTCTGAAAATTCGGCTTTACCATCACAGGAATGAATTACATTTGAAAACAGTTATATTAAATTGTAATACTTCACAATATTAATGTTTTTACTGTATTTCTGATCGAACAAATGCAGTCTTGGTGAGCATAACAAACTTATTTCAAAAACATTTTAAAAAAATATTATAGACCTCATACTTTTGAACAGTGGGGTATATTAATCACAAAAGTTCTGAGTGAAATCTCTCAGAATACAAGAGCTTATCTTAGATCTGTTTCTGCCATTAATGTTCTACGCAAAAGCTGAAAGAAGTCTTTCATACCAATGTCTGATGTGTGATCTGAAATGATATTAGCAGATGATGCTAATGCTGACTGTGACATACATCATGAAATACTGAGCAAAACTGAGCCACGCTGAGAATTACAGCTACCTCGCTAACTCCAATTAGGGTCAGTTATTGTCGCCATGGCAACCTGATGTTGCATCTCTTCGTTCACTCACTTAACACCTGGCATGACAAGATACATGAAGTAGATTGTCAGAGTAGAGACGCAAGCACCATTTAGTACATAAAACTATAAAACGCATTTAAGGTTACCACAGAACCACAACTTTTCATGCGGTGATAACTTTAGATGAATAAACTCCTGTTCTTGTGTTCCCTGTTGGAAGATTGTTGTGTTTTAGAACTAGCTGGTTGACCAAAACCAAGCTTAAAACTACTTGGTAGCTGGTTTGTTGCTGGTCCAAGACAATCTCCCAGTTTAGACCCGTTATAAACCAGCATTGTAGAAATCAAAACCCATTTACAAGCTTAAACTGGATTTCCCAGTAGGGTTTGGAAGCCTCATTACCTCTTTTCCTTGGAACACACACAATCTCATACACAAACCTCATCCAAGCAGCATCCTTCTCTATTACTCTTTCAACGGTCCACTTGATCTGTCATCTATGAAACACAGTGCTGACCACAACACCTTCAAAACAGGACAATACTGAGGACAATCAATACAAGCCACACACACACACAAGTGCATGACTCCCAAAGGAAAAACATGAGCTGACAGAAACACAGCTGAGGTCTTAGAGATGAAGAGGAACAGAATGAAAAGACATAGACGCAAATAAGTGTCCTAGATGAAAGGATATGTGCAAACTATTGCTGTTATTCTCCCAAAACAGGTCAGAGAGAGACAAGAAAGATAGACAGACAGAATAAGAAGAACACAAAGCTACACTTTCTAAACCAACACACATCTCCAGCAAAACATGTCTCTCATTCATTCATTCATTGACTTGCTCACACATATTATCTTGTGATTGAATCTGTCCCACATACATACATACATACATACATACAGTAAACACAGCTGATGGAGCCGAAGCATCCACTCTCCCCTCCCTCCTCTTCCTGGTTCCTGCCAGCTGTCTGGGCTGGCCACTGTCATCCCCCTTTCATTTAAATATCTCTGACACATGGCTGGACTGTACCACCTGGACTTAAGGGGCAGGGGGAGCTCAACAGCATCACTGCTGTCTTTGTGACAGAGTGGGCTTGACAGTATCTCTCTACACCCCCATCCTTCAGCTATGTGACGCGTTAGCATGACTGCAGTGCATGCGAAAATGCTGGAGGATGTTTTGAGAAAGGGATAGAGAAAGAGAGACTCCCTCTGAAGCCAAAATAGAGGTCACTGCAGAAACCAGTATTGGACATGACTGATCAGAGACCTGGCTCATTTAAACAAGCACCAAGATAATGTGTTTATCATTACTGCCTGAGCCCTACTGTTGAAGAACCCATATAGAGTGTAAATTATTCTGTTGTGTGTCCAGAGGGTTTGAGAGGCGTTTCTGATCATCTGAGGCTGTTTAATCAGAGGGAACAATAGCATCCCTGAATCCTGCTCCTCTTTTAGAGGAAATGGGCTTTGATGAAGACATCAGAGAATGACACAAAGATTGCACTGATGAGGTTTTTGTTAGCCTCTAAAGGCCAATCGCTTTTATTTGTTCCTGTGATGAAGCCCTTTGTTTGGGGGAGAATTAAAAAAATGTAAAAAAAATCATCCACCAATATAAATGATATATTTGGTAGCATTAGTTAATGCATATTGTGAACTAAAAATTAACAATACTTTTACAGCAGTCTTAAGTACTGTAAAATTATTTTTTGAAGTTGTATAAAAAAACTGATTATTGGGGTACATTTTACAAGAAAATACTATTTTATTCTTTCTACTATATATACTATAAAACTTTCTACTATACTATAAAAAATCACGTTTAATTCAATGTGTTGAATTCTTTGGAAAATGTACTAGCAATTTCCGAGGTAAAATAGTTTAAAAGCCATTTTTCAGTGCACTGTAAAATTATATGATCTGTAAGTCATTGCAAAATGTTTTTACATTACTTTGACTCATCAAAATATTTTAAGCAATTAAAAAAAAAAAGATAATACTTTGATTATACTTTTTTTTTTACAGTGTACATATTTACACATTTATTATAAAAATGCATATTTATGAAATTAACATTAACCTATATTAATAAATGCTATAAAATTCAGTAAGTATTAGCCCACAAGACCTAATGCATTAACACATTATTGTAAAGAGTTACCAAAATATATAATGAAGCAAATTTTACACATGAGTTTCAATAGTTAGTTTAATTATTTGTTACAATTTACATTAAATTGTCGATAATCACTCTCCAAGAAAGCAAGCAGGAAAAAAGTATATAATTTAAAATCTTGAGATACAGCTAATTTTTTTATAGTGAGTGTGAACGTTTGCTAGGGAAAAAGACTTGCTAGTTCCACCTAGTGGACAAAAGCAAACCTGTTAATTCTTTGGATTTTACGATCATTGGGGGGAAAACTCAACTTTCACTAAATATCAATCCACAAACACTCACATACCTATACACTATATTATGACTCTAACTAACCTGTTGTAAAAGCACAAGGGTCTTTTAGAAATCAAAATGTTCCTACCTCATGGATGAAGTCCCTGGGAATCTAGAGAAGTAACTGGTTGGGTGGATTTGGAGAAAACAACTCTAAATAGTAGCAAAATGGTGGCTGAGGGGGAGGCAGTAAAAGTGCTCCTTTAAAGAATCCCTCCTCTCTCATACCACACTAAAGGCAAGGGAGGCACTACAGGGATGAAAGTACAAAGCAAAACAGCATTTAAAACCTCTATGTGTGGTATAGAAAAGGCTGGAGGCTGAAACATGAACTATGACCAAGATCTTCCACTAAAATGCTCATATTACTGCTATAAAGAGGAGCACAAATGTTAGCAGATTGATGGAAAAAGTTTTTGCATATCGGATATGCCCCTTTCAATGTCAATGATGTCAGCCTTATCTTGTCCATCCTTTATGTTCAGATAAGCAAGACATGCCAAAAAAGGCAAGAAGTTATGAAACATTTGAGTGACCATAATGTAACACAGACAGGGTCCCAAGTGACATAACAGGAAGAGCTCTGTGTAAGACCTCAAGTGACTCAAGAATGCAAGAATGGCTGGGGGCTTCAGAGCAACTGCAACAATGAGTAATTAAAGACATTTTAAATTATTTTAGTCAACATGGCTGAATAATCACAAATACTGGCAAAATTTCGCAAAATTTGGCACTGTTAATTCACGCATACAAAGTTTGGTGTCAATATGTCAAATCGTTGCAGAGCTACAGCCTCAGAATCAGCTTGGCACCATGCCAACCAATTTGTCGATTCATTATTCGAAAATGGTTTGGTCATTCAAAGCTTTTAATAACTATTTGCCGGCATGGTCTGAAGATGATCTGAGCAGATTTTGGTGAAAATTTGAAAAAGTAGGTTTTAAAAGAAATTCTAAATGGCAGACAGCAAGTTCGACCGAATATTGCATAATTGGTATCAT
The DNA here is from genome assembly GCA_039654625.1 of Rhinogobio ventralis. Classification (NCBI taxonomy): domain Eukaryota; kingdom Metazoa; phylum Chordata; class Actinopteri; order Cypriniformes; family Gobionidae; genus Rhinogobio; species Rhinogobio ventralis. The sequence continues at coordinate 23,138,825 of CM077211.1, forward strand.
TGTTCTCGGTATGACTCAAGGAATCTATCAAGATTTTTCATTAAAATAGGCAAAATTGATAAAAAGCTATTTGCTGAAATTTCATTACAAATTTTGACCAGAAGGTGGCACTGTTTGAAAACTGTTTGACACATACAGTTGCCCAAAATGGCCAATATTAATTAAAAAAGACCAGTTTTATGATTAAGTTATAAACAAAAATATACATTTTCAATTTCTCCTGACTAGTAGATAGCGCTGTGCCGAAACACTGCATGTAACCTCAGGTCAAGCTTGTGATGGCATGCATAGAGATGTATATGTATATACACTCACCTAAAGGATTATTAGGAACACCTGTTCAATTTCTCATTAATGCAATTATTTAATCAACCAATCACATGGCAGTTGCTTCAATGCATTTAGGGGTGTGGTCCTGGTCAAGACAATCTCCTGAACTCCAAACTGAATGTCAGAATGGGAAAGAAAGGTAATTTAAGCAATTTTGAGCGTGGCATGGTTGTTGGTGCCAGACGGGCCGGTCTGAGTATTTCACAATCTGCTCAGTTACTGGGATTTTCACGCACAACCATTTCTAGAGTTTACAAAGAATGGTGTGAAAAGGGAAAAACATCCAGTATGCGGCAGTCCTGTGGGCGAAAATGCCTTGTTGATGCTAGAGGTCAGAGGAGAATGGGCCGACTGATTCAAGCTGATAGAAGAGCAACTTTGACTGAAATAACCACTCGTTACAACCGAGGTATGCAGCAAAGCATTTGTGAAGCCACAACACGCACAACCTTGAGGCGGATGGGCTACAACAGCAGAAGACCCCACCGGGTACCACTCATCTCCACTACAAATAGGAAAAAGAGGCTACAATTTGCACGAGCTCACCAAAATTGGACAGTTGAAGACTGGAAAAATGTTGCCTGGTCTGATGAGTCTCGATTTCTGTTGAGACATTCAGATGGTAGAGTCAGAATTTGGCGTAAACAGAATGAGAACATGGATCCATCATGCCTTGTTACCACTGTGCAGGCTGGTGGTGGTGGTGTAATGGTGTGGGGGATGTTTTCTTGGCACACTTTAGGCCCCTTAGTGCCAATTGGGCATCGTTTAAATGCCACGGCCTACCTGAGCATTGTTTCTGACCATGTCCATCCCTTTATGACCACCATGTACCCATCCTCTGATGGCTACTTCCAGCAGGATAATGCACCATGTCACAAAGCTCCAATCATTTCAAATTGGTTTCTTGAACATGACAATGAGTTCACTGTACTAAAATGGCCCCCACAGTCACCAGATCTCAACCCAATAAAGCATCTTTGGGATGTGGTGGAACGGGAGCTTCGTGCCCTGGATGTGCATCCCACAAATCTCCGTCAACTGCAAGATGCTATCCTATCAATATGGGCCAACATTTCTAAAGAATGCTTTCAGCACCTTGTTGAATCAATGCCACGTAGAAATAAGGCAGTTCTGAAGGCGAAAGGGGGTCAAACACAGTATTAGTATGGTGTTCCTAATAATCATTTAGGTGAGTGTATATCTATGATGGCATTTACCAAGATTCATCTCATTCAGATCCATAGAAAAACATTTTCAATGGCTCTGGTCTCAATCAGTTACTCCCATAGACTTCCATAGGAACTGAGGAATGCGGAAGTAAAGCGTGTCACGCGACCAATCAACCAATAGTTCCAGCATTGAACCCCATTCATTTCAGAGTATCTCAAGCACACTCGCTGGCAAATTTATTAAATTACTGCATATTTTGAGATTTTATGCCATTAGTTGACCTCTCAGGAATATTGATAGAAGTGGTATTTTATGAAGCGCATTAGAGTTAATGTTTATTGTTAATAGATTGTTGGACTCTAACTGCAGTTAGATAATGTTAGCAGCACTGCATATCTAGATGCTATCTGTAATATTTCAACAGTTTTTAGTCTCTCTGAGACCTTTCTGTCGAATGCGTTTCTATGAAGTAGCCCATTCAAGGAATAACTAATAGTGCCTGGATATAAAGAGTTTAATTAAATTGGTTGCCCTGTTTTTTCTAAACACTATTTAAAACTTCTTTATTGGGTTAAATTCTGTATAGCCTCATTCATTTATATTCACCTGTTGTGTATGCTTATGTGAGTATCATAAAAATAACATTAGGACGTTAACAATATTAAAATGATAAAAGAAATTTCGCAACCAGTAGATGGCGGAAGAGGAACACTTATTGGCTCATTAGCCATTTTTTTCTCTTCTTTTGAATTATTTTTTATAGATTATCACGTCGCAATTATAACATTAAAATATCTATTTTTGTTTCTTTATTTGTACTAAAGTGTTAAGCTAATTGTAGGGAACATCACAAAGTCCAATGAAAAACAAAAACATTTGACTAAACTTCACAATAAATCTGTATTGTGTATGTGCTTTGTTTGTTATGATGAGAGGATTTAGATACTGAGAAGATTCGTGTAAAACGTAAATTTGCACTAAAATTCATTCAGCGTTTTGAGACTGTATAAAACTTATTTTTAACAATACTGAGAGGATTCTCATTCCCCGTAAATTTAACATATGATTGGTCATTATTTTCAACAGAAATGCCTGTGATTGGCTACAATACTCAACGCTGTAAAATCATGCACTCACATGACCCAAATAAAACAACCAGACCACTCAAGAAAAACATTAACGTTGTCTCTTCTTTATCTCTCCCCAGAAAAAAATGCTACTGTAAAGCCTGTTCGAAGTCGATACACATATTGTGTTAATATTTACCAGAAATTGCTGCAAATATAGTGAAACTGCCCTCTATCCTGCGTAATCCTATTCAAACAGATTGACAGCGATTGTTGTTTGGAACTATTGAGAGCTCTATGAACCACGTGACCACGTGGCGGCGTGAACAAATTCTATGAAGAGCACACCAAATCTAATGCAATATTGCGGCAACGTTTTAGCGTATTGAGACCAGAGCCATAGAAAAAGAGGGTTTTTTTTACAGTCTATGTTTGCGACACGCTTTGATCTAAAGCGTGTCGCAAACATAGACTGTAAAAAACTCCTCTTTTTCAATGGCTCTCAATACGCTAAAACGTTGTCGTAATATTGCATTAAATTTGGTGTGCTCTTCATAGAATTTGTTCATGCGTTATTTGAGAACGGTTGGGTTTATTAAAAAGCTTTTACGAACTTTTTGCCAGCATGGTTTGATTGAAGATGATTTGAACCAGTTTTAGTGAAAATCGGACAGTCTAGGACAAGTTCGAACATTTTTTTTTCAGAAAATTCAAAATGTCGGAAAGATTTTCGTGAAGGAAAATTACATCATATGGTGCAATCGAATTGTCTTGAGGCAAGAAATCAGTTATTCAAAAGATATTAGCATAAACATAAATGCAGATTTGGACAGTTGGAGGCACTAAGGGGATTGAGTTAGAGATTTCACAATTGCTGTGGTTAATGTTCAGACTGTGCCAAATTTAAAAAAAAAAAATTACCACACAGGTAAATACATTTGGTGGCCTTTATAATGAAAAAAAAAATGTCTGTGGCATGGATTAAAAAAATCTTAGAGGCTCTTAATACATTTTAAATGTATTTATTTTAATTTATTTGACTTTAACAGAAGGTTAACCAATTAGAAATGTGAGGTCCCATGTTCATCAAGCTAAAATGTATCTGCCTAAATGTTTTACTTATTGTAATTATACAAATTAAAGAGTCACATTTATCTGCTAATACAATATGACAGTATATCCTGCACCCCTAAAAAGAATGTTCGTGCACACATTCGAGTCACCATAATTCAATGTTATGTGAATTTCCGGTGAAACTGGCACCAAATCACACTGTAGTATAATTTGTATTATATTATTTGACGTACAAGTAATGGTCAGGCAAGTTTAGTCTACAACAAGAAAAAAAACCAAACACATTTCCCAGGAGAATCAAGAACATTAAACCTAATGGACTGTGCCAGAAATGTGGATCTGAAAGCTGTTATTTCTTAAAAGCAAGATGGACTATTAATCCTTCCTCATGTTTTCTTTGAGACGTCTTTTCCAAATAATGCCAAGAATGAACCACAGTAAAAGCGCACAGAGGCTCTCAGTAATCAGACACTTGAAATGAGAGAGGAATTTTAAATATTGCATGTCTTAGTGTCTCTAAAAAGACTATTTAAAGGACTTTTCATTTAAAGCAAAGCACTGACTATAATTTATTGCTACATATCTGCAGGTGAGAGAGAAAGAGAGCTGTTTTGTGCCTATATGAGAATAACTGTGGTTGCCTGAAACTGCACAGATTCACTTTTAATTTAGTATCCTCCTCAGAACAATATTTTTGAAGATGGCAGCAATATGCCACCTGCTAAGTCTCCATGCTCAGATAATTACTCCATCTCTGTGGTGAAGATGCTTTCTGATGATGTTTTGCGCCTCAGGCTGTGGAAATTATGCTGGCACAGCAAGGCAAATGAGTCTCAACATTTATCTGCGTCTCGTTTTGCACTCAACCAGACATAAATGCACTTTCCAGAACACTGTTTTAACCACAACATCAGAGGCACAAGGAACTAATAAATACATGCAACGCCTAACTAAATGTGTTCTAGCGCATGATAAAATCACAGTTTTTCTTCAAGAGAGAGGTGTGAAATGTTTTTTGGATCGGATCTTATGTAAGCCTTACGCAATGCTGGCCTGACCACAGACATTGTGTTGCATGCATTTATGGATGTGGTCTAGACCAGCATGTTTGATTTTCCCTGTCTGGCTTTCTTCCAATTGAATCACCAACATTATCTGAATGAATATATTCAGGAATTGAGGTCTGAAACACAATCAGCTAAGTACTGCCAATGTAATTATGGTCAGAAATTATGTGAAATGCATAACTTCCTCTTTCTTCTCAGAGAAATATCAAATACATGTTCAGGAGCTATTATTCTGCTTCAGAGAGAGAATATTTATGTGAAGATTAAAGTCTACAGGGAGCCATAAGAAAGAGAGACAGTAATAGTTGCAACAGTTTCCCTCAAATCAACAGGTATAAAAGTTTCTACATTATGCAGATGCTGGATTACTGAACTCTCCTGTATATTTGCCACATAATAGTTAAATGTGAAAAGGAAACAACATAGAAATATGCTGAAATGCTGAATATATGATGAAAAATTTACATGTAATGGTCTCTATTTCCATCAGTTTCCACCACACTCATACACACTTTTATAAACCCCTATTGTTTTTGAACAAACCCACTTACCTCCACTGGCTGTATACTGCAGGCTGCCTCTCTTCCTGAAAGGGGATGTGGGTTTGCCTGAAGGCAGCTTAGAAGACATTTTGGCTGGAGATTCACCAAGAGACGGACAAAACACTGGTTGGTTAAAGCACTGAGGATTCCTTAGCGGGGGAAGAAAGAGGGGGGGCACACTCGGTCCAGAGGGTCTCTGAATGCAGTATGGAGGATGTTCAGATGTGTGTGTGTGTGTGTGTGTGTGTGTTTGGGAGAAAGAGATCTCCGCTCTTCAGATGCTGCATTGGGAGCACTGGCTCCTCCCCACACCTCCCAGTGCCCACTCGCACACGCTGCCTGCATGCTGTCACTCAGCACGGTTTCCATGGAAACCTTAGAGCCAGGTGGAACGTGACAGTGAGAGTACGGCGGGCATCCAAATAGTGCATTGTGATGATCGTAAAGGAATCCTTATGTCACTTTCTCATAGCAAGCGAGACAAGAGGAAACATGACAAGCCAGACGCTGGCTCAGGGCTCAAAGTTTAGTCAGCCAGAAGAGATGCACCGTGTGCTGGGTGGGGGAGGCTGCTGACTCTGTGAAGGGTAACAGCTGGAGTTATGTCTGTGAAACGTAGTAAACCACATATGAGAGATGCACAAAAACTCATGAGCATATATATAACCCAGGATCATATGATCATAACAGTCAGAATCTTTCTAATTATAACTGATTGACAGGAAAATTAGTTTAAACTCTCAAAAAAGGTTAGGTAAAATTCAGAATAAAAAAAATTAGATGTTAAACTGGAATCTGATTTCTTATTTGGAAATTGAACAAATTGCAATTCAAAAGAATTTAACGCAATCATACCACAGATAAAAAAAAATAAAAAAAATAAAACAGTTTTGGCTATTCATTTTTTTTTCTTGATACTGTAAGAACAGATTAACTGAAAATATATATAAAACAATTACTAAATACTGTCAAAACAATGAACACATCTAAATATAATAATTTGAATTGAATAATTATATTGCATTTTAAGTAATATGTACACTCACCTAAAGGATTATTAGGAACACCATACTAATACTTTGTTTGACCCCCTTTCGCCTTCAGAACTGCCTTAATTCTACGTGGCATTGATTCAACAAGGTGCTGAACGCATTCTTTAGAAATGTTGGCCCATATTGATAGGATAGCATCTTGCAGTTGATGGAGATTTGTGGGATGCACATCCAGGGCACGAAGCTCCAGTTCCACCACATCCCAAAGATGCTCTATTGGGTTGAGATCTGGTGACTGTGGGGGCCATTTTAGTACAGTGAACTCATTGTCATGTTCAAGAAACCAATTTGAAATGATTCGAGCTTTGTGACATGGTGCATTATCCTGCTGGAAGTAGCCATTAGGGATGGACATGGTCAGAAACAATGCTCAGGTAGGCCGTGGCATTTAAACGATGCCCAATTTGCACTAAGGGGCCTAAAGTGTGCCAAGAAAACATCCCCCACACCATTACACCACCACCACCAGCCTGCACAGTGGTAACAAGGCATGATGGATCCATGTTCTCATTCTGTTTACGCCAAATTCTGACTCTACCATCTGAATGTCTCAACAGAAATCGAGACTCATCAGACCAGGCAACATTTTTCCAGTCTTCAACTGTCCAATTTTGGTGAGCTCGTGCAAATTGTAGCCTCTTTTTCCTATTTTGTGGGGTCTTCTGCTGTTGTAGCCCATCCGCCTCAAGGTTGTGCGTGTTGTGGCTTCACAAATGCTTTGCTGCATACCTCGGTTGTAACGAGTGGTTATTTCAGTCAAAGTTGCTCTTCTATCAGCTTGAATCAGTCGGCCCATTCTCCTCTGACCTCTAGCATCAACAAGGCATTTTCGCCCACAGGACTGCCGCATACTGGATGTTTTTCCCTTTTCACACCATTCTTTGTAAACTCTAGAAATGGTTGTGTATGAAAATCCCAGTAACTGAGCAGATTGTGAAATACTCAGACCGGCCCGTCTGGCACCAACAACCATGCCACGCTCAAAATTGCTTAAATCACCTTTCTTTCCCATTCTGACATTCAGTTTGGAGTTCAGGAGATTGTCTTGACCAGGACAACACCCCTAAATGCATTGAAGCAACTGCCATGTGATTGGTTGATTAGATAATTGCATTAATGAGAAATTGAACAGGTGTTCCTAATAATCCTTTAGGTGAGTGTATATATGAATGTACACATACATACAGTGGCAAAATTATTAGAACACTTGGCATCTGGGAGTCACCTTATTGGGACTTATTGGGACAATGAGGACAATGGCCCGAAACATTCTTTTAACTATTGCCGGAACTACCTGGGACGGAAGGAATCTGCTGGAACATTGAAAATGATGGACTGGCCCCCTCAAAGTCCGGACCTCAACCCCATCGAGCACATTTGGTGCAAGTTGGAAAATAAACTGGACAGATCTATTGAACATTCAAAGGAAAGACTTTGGCTTTAGTTGCATGGGATAACATTAGTGTTGACATTCTCAGAGGAAATATATTGACACTATGCCAGAGAGATGTGCTGCTGTAATTGCTGCAAAAGGTGGACATACCAAATAATAAAGTTAAAAGTGGATAAAAACAGTATGACTCACTTCTTCTGATATTTGATGGTCAGAGCAACCATCTGCATGTTTCATGAACATTATGAATGTTTTAGAGGCAAAAAAGGTCAATATTTTCAGATCTGTCAGGTGTTCTAATAATTTTGTCCACCACTGTATATATATGTAAATTATACAGAAATGCACACACATACATATTTTATAATATATTATAATAATCTGAATCTAATAATTATTATATTTTAAGTTATATGGATATACACTACCAGTCAAAAGTTTGGAAACTGTACTATTTTGATTGTTTTTGAAAGAAGACTCTTCTGCTCACCAAGGCTGCATTTATTTGATCCAAAATACAGCAGAAACAGTATTATTGTGAAATATTTTTCTATTTTTCTATTTGAATATATTTTAAAATGCCATTTCTGTGATTCAAAGCTGAATTTTCAGCATCATTACTCCAGTCTTTAGAGTCACATGATCCTTCAGAAATTATTTTTTTATTTGCTGCTCAAGAAACATTTATTATTATTATCAATGTTGAAAGCAGTTGTGTAAAAAAAAATTTTTTAGGATTCTTTGATGAATAGAAAGTTCGAAAGAAAAGTATTTATCTGAAATAGAAAGCTTTTGTAACATTGTACTACCGTTCAATTAAATTGAGCATGTGACAGTATAGACATTTATAATGTTGCAAAAGCTTTATATTTCAGATAAATGCTGCTCTTTTGAACTTACTACTCATTAAATAATCCTGAAAAAAAATTGTACATGACTGTTTTCAAAATTTATAATAATAATAAATGTTTTGCAAATTGGCATATTACAATGATTTCTGAAGGATCATGTGACTCTAAAGACTGGAGTAATGTACAGTTTCCAAACTTTTGACTGGTAGTGTACACACACATTAATTTCATTTTAATTCTACTTCAATAAATTCAAATCTGATTTAAAATTCTGCATTCCATTTACAAATTCAGGAAAGGGCATTCTCAACTACATTTCGAATGCCACAGAAACCTACAGTCAGGTAAGGTTGTTCCCTCCTGAGCTGCTCATTTTAGTTATCTATACGAAGAATGCCTGTAAAATGCTAGTGACAGCATACATTGAACCTCATCAGCAATGTACAGCGCGAGGGGTCTTTACATAACAAAGGAATGTTTCTGTCTCTGTGCTGACTGGACGTGTCAGCACAGTCAAAAATGCAGCTCCAATGGGCTCTGGAAACATTAGCATTAGCTTCCATGTAGAGCCAAAAGCAAAAAATGTACTAGTGATTATCCTCCTGCAAAAACATATTTTAGGTCATTAAGCTGCAGAACATAGAATATTTGAAAGAAATCATACAATGGGGAAGGGAATGTTATGCTTGCTGAGATTTCCTTCCTCATAAACTAACGTGTATAACAGGCAGAGTACACTAAAGCAATGGGTTTATACCTCCCTCTTGTGGAAACTGACAGTGATGCATTCATTCAATGTATCCAAAAAAAGATTGCAATAACATAATATCAAAAACAATATAAAATCAAAATATCCAAAACATTATTTGCACATAAAATCATATTTTTTTGTGTGCAAATATCCATCAAATGACTGTACACACAGTGCTTGGTAGTAACTGGTCATATGTAATCTGGTCTGGATTACATGATCAGATTCCAAAAATTAAGTAATTAGATTATATTACATTTTATAATATTTGTTATCAGACTACAGTTACTTTTTTATTGATTACATGTTATTCTCACAATGACAGTAAATTACTCATAATTCATTGATTTTCCCTACCATTTATTTATTTATCTTTTAAATTTTGCTTTCTAAAAAAATCCTACTGCTTATATACGTTCAGAAAGATTTCCAGGTTTGTGGAATCGCACACACAGACCAGCCACTAGTCATGTGACTTCACTAAAAACTTGAGAGCCACACAACATTTGATCACTGGATATACAGAAATCATTTCACTTCTCATAAGTGTTTTCTCAACATTTCAACATTGCACATCTAATCAGCTCTTGATGAACACATTAATTGTTATTTTAATTATTGAATACTTAACCATGTATTGCTGTCTTTGGAAGGCCTTTGTCTTTCAAACATATTAAAATGTACAAATTCATTTACATGCAGTGCAGGGATTGCATTTTCCAACTTTTTTGTCAGATGAACCTTTTTGCCCTAATATATTTACTTGAAATACCACTGAGATTTTAAATTAATAAGTTAGGTCAATAATAAAATGAAGTCAATAATAATAATAATAATAATTAAAGCTGCAAGCAGCAATGAAAGGGCCCTCGCACCCGTGCCACCGCCACCCGGTGACTTTAGGAAACAGAGCACGTGGGCAATATGCATTTAAGTATATAAAAATAGGAGGACTACATCAGTCATTTGTATTTGCCACACTTCCTGCTACCAGCTGGTGGCGCTATGACTATAATTCAATTTTGGTGTGTAGATGTCTTCAGGCTATAGGGCACTTAACAAACATGTTTGAGGCAGATTGGACATGGTATGCTTGAGTTACAACTTCCTGTTTCATGACGATAATATAGCATGCTTTAGCACTCAGCTAAGTGTTGTTAGCATGTTTTAGAATGTTTCTAGCATGTTTAGTGCTCAATTGCATATTTTAGTATGTTGCTAGTAGTGCATCACAGTGTTAAACACGTCATTTCCTGTTGCTAGTGGGTGGTGCTATTACTATAACTGAATATTGTCATGTAGACGTGTTCAGGGCAGGACTCTTCTCAAACATGTGAAGTTTGGGGCAGATCGGACATTGTATGCCTGAGTTACTTCTTGTTCGTGGCGTTAATCGCATACATTAGCACTTAGCCAAGTGTTGCATGATTTAACGTGTTTCTAGCATGTTTGGTACTTCATGGTATATTTAAATGTGTTTCAGGGAATAAATTGCAGTGCAAAGCATGCCATTTCCTGTTGCCAACAGGTGGCGCTATGACTGAACGAATATTGCCATGTAGATGTCTTCAGGCCAGGACACTTATGAAGTTTGGACACGTGAAGTTTGGGGCAGATCGGACATTGTAAGCCCGAGTTACATCAGCTGTTTCATGGCAAAACATTGAATTTTGTCAGGCCGCAAGGACACGCCCTTCAGCGAAAACTCAAAGTCTTCACAATTTAACTGATCAAATATTATGTTTATCTGATAAAATCTGTAGGAGCACAAATTTTGCAGAGAAAATTCTAAATATCTCACTTCCTGTTGGATTTTCAGATTTTTTGTAGGTATTGGGCTGTTACATGTGTCTACTGAATGTCATACTTGTACGTGAAATGTAGCACAAACGGCGCTTAATTGAACATTTGTAGGTATCGGCGCTATCGAGCCATTTTGCCACGCCTAATTCTGAAACCCATATCAGACGTACATTTTCACCACTTCTGACGCGTGTGCAAAGTTTCATGAGTTTTCGAGCATGTTTATCCCTCAAAAATACGATTCATTTCGGAGAAGAAGAATAATAGACCAATCAATTCCAATAGAGTCCTCACAGCATCGGTGCTCGGGCGCTAATAATATGTTTACAGTTCTCTGATGTCGGTTAATGGTTACATGACATGCTAGTAAATATATATATATTTTTTTTCAATTTTTAGTAAGTGTTTTATTTTAATAATATTAAAATAAAAACGATTTATTTTAATTGTACATTTTTATAATTTAATTTATAGCTTTTCATTAAACTCACAAACCCCCTGCAGTTTCATTACAAACCCCAGTCTGGGAAACCCTGATGTAATGTAACATTTAATGCACTTCATGTTGTTGATAACAATGGATGGCATTTATTTTATTTTTTTGTATTTTTATATCAATATAGTACAAGATTCTTTTATTTAAAACAATGTGATAAACTAGTTAGATCAAAAGTAATCTAAAAGTAATCAGATTATATTAGCCTACTTTATATGTGTAATGTAATGGATTATGTAACTAACTAAGTAATTGCTACAATTTGTAAGTAATCTACCCAGACTGTGTACACGCTACACCTTTATATGAGTGCAAGAATGAGTCATTAATGATTCAAACAGTCCTTCCACTGGGGAAACCTCTCATGTTGTTTCAATTCTGTGTCAGGTCTGAATGCAGTTCGAGTCTCTGCAAAAGCATGCATTTAGCGGTTTGTTGGTGCATTTGAAACCACAGGGTTGAGAGATGCTGCTGATCTGTCCTATTTTAAATGCATTAGCATGAAACATGGTGAGTGACAACCATTTACGCATAAGCATGATTAAAATAACTAGCATGCTCGATTGAGCATTTAATACAACCTGCAGGAAATTAAATTCAAAATGCTTATGTAATGCAGGCAATACTGTAGGCCTACATAAAATACCACACTTTAAATTGGTGTTATGATAATATTAGTGTGCATTCAGTGAGCAAATACTGTAGGCCTACTTGCAGAACAAAAAAAAAACAAAAAAAATTATATTTCAGTAGCCTACAAGACTTCCTGTCATCAATGCCGCTGATAAGAGTTCCAGATGTGTGGGGGCTCGTCTCAGCCGTGTCTAGGTCTACTAAGCTTGTGCTCGTTCTTTATTCAAAGAATCCCCTCCTCATTCATCAGTTCTAACCAAAAGGGCAGGAAATAACCATCTAAATAATCCCTCTCCACTGTTACCCACCCTGACCCATGAAGGCCTCGGCTAGTAATCTTGTCAGCAGCATGGAGGCTGTGCTGGAGTGTTAGAGGCAGGGCTGGACCACAGGAACACTAATGAGATTGGCTCTGATGGAGAGAAGGATACCATGATTAGCTTGCTATATTCCTCTTGGAAGCATTTAGGGATTTGGGTGCTCACAGCCTGCCACAAGCAGTAAGAAAAAATCTGCTTACCGAAAGTGACGTGGGTTGAAATCTCGAATTCACAGAGAACTTGGTGTGTCCAATGATCCATCTAGGGAAGGAGCACAGGTGACTGCATGCGCTCCGAGTGGAAGGGTCTGGATACGTTTCTGGTTTTAGATCAGTGTAAATGGATTTGTTTAAAACTAACTGTAAGGAGAGTTAATGATTCGCTGTGGAGCGACTATTGTTGGTTTTTCCAGTTGATCTTTTCATATCTCACAAAATCTGAATGACTGCTCTTCTTAATGTCATCTAAACATTAACATTGTAAGATTTAGTCAGTCGAAACTTTAATTTATTATGGTTGACAAATAGAGATCTAGGCTAGTGTTGTTACCAATTTACCAATTGTTTGCCTAATTAATGGGGTATTATTTATTAAGTTAGATGAACATGTCAGATATCTCTATTCATTAAATCCTTTCTACATGATGTGCTATGGCAAATAAATTAACAAATGTTTCTATTTATTTCCCTTAATAACATATTGGCTGCATCATCATCCTGCACATGCTAAACTTATAGGCCTATGTTACAGATTAAATGCACATTGTTCTTAAAAGGGGCATCTTACCCCGCTTTTTCCTCTTAAGATCTTTGCTTTAATGAACACAAGTTAGCAAGAACCATTTCCTTATTAATCCTTGGAAAATGCCATTAAGAGTAGATGTTATTATTGAAAAATGACCAATAAAAGCACCAAATGAAATTGGTTTATAGATCAGTGACATACAGACAGATAGAAAACAGTTGCCTAATATCAGAAAGGATGGCAAAAGTTGCTAAGTGTATTACTAGGTTGCATTACTAGGTTGAATCATTTAATACAAGCTTTAAGCTAGGATAAAAATAAACCAGTTTTCACAGCCCAATGAGAACAAATCTTAGTGAGCAGTTATAGCGGACGGTTAATGCAGGTTCATTCCCTTAAGCGCAGTGGGAGGAGGAGATAAAGATCTGTTCAGTGGTGTTAAAGATGATGTTAGAGAAGAGAACAGCGATCAGATGGCAACTTCAGAGCTGACTTCACCACTCCCATCTCTCTGAAGCAAGACACACTGACCTGTAAGCCCTCCTCATTTACCTCCAGTCCCCCAAGCTCAAGGTTACGTAACACGTGAAACTGGCTGTATGTGTGTGTGTGTATGTGTGTGTATTAAATGGAGAATGCTGTGCATGTCAACCCCACAGACAAAATAGTCTGTCAAGGACAAGAACAAAACCCTTCATCCTCTGACCTCTGCATCTATGAACTAAATCAACATCAGAGTTCACATATTTAAATATTATTAACAAATTTAGTTTGCGGTGTCCAACGAGCTGTAAATTCAGAAAAAGAAAAAATTTTGTATATATAAAATATGTATATTAATGTATAAGGTCATGGCGATGGATTTTCCTAAATCTTCATATATTGTGTATATGTATCAGTTGATCACACACACACTTTTAGTCACACTATCATCTGATCAATGTCAAATGCTAGTTAACTAGAAGCATTGGTCCTAATTTTTACAACCTTCATTTCTGTCCTTGTTAGCCAAGCTAATAGGATTGGCTGGTTCACACAGGAAGATCAGTAAAGCCCTCCCCAATCCTAAGCTAAGACTTTTGAGGTGGACAAGTAGGAATTAGAGGGGATAGAGCAACCAAAGGAAGAAACAGGGCAGTCCACTTCAGTCTCTGTGCCTGTCTCTATCCACTCGTCCATCCCGAGGCAGGTCAGTCACACCTAGAAGGGTAATCAACACTTTTGCGACCCTCTCCCTACCACTTGATCCAAGGAGGGCTACCTGCATCCATTTCTCTGTCAGCAAAGCACAGGGAAAGCCGTCAAAATTTCTTACCTTGAGGAACTTGACAGGGAAGCGTCTGACGACGAGATGGGTAGCGGTGCGAGTGCAGAGGATAAGGAAATGGCCAAGAAGTCCAAAGAGCTGGAAAAACAGCTCCAGGAAGATGCTGATAAAGAGGCCAAGACAGTCAAACTTCTGCTGCTGGGTAAGAAATCAGTGTTTGACTCCTCCAGTCCATTGGTGTTGAGTTAAGAAATTTTGTCTCTAGAACCATTGTTGTTTATTGATTTGCAGAAACTTCATATGCTTTATGTATGTTTGTGCCTGAAACAGGTGATCACTAATACTAGGTTGCAAGATAGTAAAATGCAGAGGAGATTACCAAGTATGATTAAAACGACTTCAAAATAAGAAAGAACAATGGTTGTTCATCAGATTTTTTTTTCTAGGATTAAGAGATGCACTAGGGCAGAGTGTTAAGAAATTCTGATTTGAGACACAAACAAGTTATATAATTATTTCATAAATTATACATTGCAAGTGTAATCAATTGTCATGTGACTTCTTAATTACATACAAATGTTTTTACAAATTATGTCATTATGCCTAACTGATGACATTTACAAAACTTTTAATTATCAGATGATTTTACATGTGAATTAAGTGATGCACATCAGCTCTTTTTCAGTTAATTTTTTGCATGAATGATCTTTAGGTCTAGTTAATTTATTGTTTACAGTTTTAAGGATTTTTGAAATTTGAAAGCTGTTTGCAGGATCGATTCCAGCTTTACTGTAGCAACATTTTCACTGCAAGTGAAGTTGCCTTAAAAGATCACAACCCGAGGAAGCCTGTGAATTGTGGCATATTGACAATAAGACCTGAATCCGATTACAGTGATGGTTTAAGCCCCGATCCTCTTAAGCTCAGGTTCAGTTTATCTTCCAATGGGAACAAAAAACAGAGGCCAGTTTCAGTGCTCCTACCAGTTTTATTACATAAGGACACTTTAAATCAAATGAGCCATTTCAGCAAATTACTGTGAGACAGATGCATTGATTAAGCACTGACCTGATTTCTTCCAGCTTGACAAGCCACTTCCTGTCTGAACAGGAAGTTCGTAACTTGTGTAGTGAATTTTGTAAATTAGTTTTGAAATATTTCTCAATAAATTAACAAATCACTTCTCTTGCACAATAAAAGTTGAAGAGTCTAGTAATGGCAGTGATGTGTGTTCATATCTGACAGTTAGAAAGTAGAAAGCTATTTTCCATACATAAGAGTGACAGTTGACACGGGAGATAGTTTAGCCCCACCCCCTCGCCCTCAACTGACTGAAGCTCCAAGACGAATCAAAGTGTCAGTGATCTTCTGAGAAGCTTTCCCTAACACAAATCCAATTGGGTCACTTTATAAGCAGGTTAAAGAGCCTTCCTCTGACCTGGCCATCAATGGCAATCTATTCGTTTTCCCTGACAGATTATCTACTGCTTAACACTGACCTTGTTATTAAAATCAAAATCACACAGAGCAGAAAATAAAAAGTTAAATTCAGAAAAAAGACACTGTGTGTAAGACCTAAACTTGAGTCATAACCACCATATAGACACAGACCGAGGTGATATTCAGATCAATATGGTTTGGCCAAAGACATTTGAACTAAGCTAAAAGTCACAGAGGGAAATAATATGTCTGATGTTTGGTTTAAGAACATTTGAGGGCTCCTTATTTGTTCTTATGTATGCTCATACATGTTTCTCTGTCTTGTAGGTGCTGGTGAGTCAGGGAAGAGCACCATTGTAAAACAGATGAAGTGAGTAGCCTATAAACGCATGCAACACAGAACATTTGTATCTTTACAGGTTGTGAAAGCACATTCGAGATATATGATATACCTCCTGAAGTGAATTTAAAATCTCATCCATGCATTGTAGTTGAATTATTTCTTAACAAGTGGTATGTGTTTGGAAAATGCCAGCACCTTGCATACATTGTTCAACACCTTGTAATGCTAATCTGTGACCACCAGGTGGTAGTGAATGTGTACTGACTGTATGTAAACGAATTCACCTACAAATCATTAATCAAAAACATTTTTGTTTTCCCCCATTAAGAATTCTCCATCAAGGTGGTTATACAAAAGAAGAACAAATGGAGTTTCGATCTATTATTTTTGGCAACATTCTGCAGTCTGCTCTGGCCATCATCAGAGGCATGGAGATGCTGGACATCAACTATGGGTCACCAGCATCACAGGTCTGCCAAACAACTCCAAAAACACAAAAAGACCAATGATTAGTTTGTGGACATTTACATGCTAACAAAATGCCCATGTTGGTTAAAAGCCACTGTTAAAGTCAGCATGCAATGAAAATTTCGAAATGCATGTTTTTTTAAGAGACCTAATTTTCTATTTATTTGACATATCAAAATGTCATAACTGGACCTTTCAGTGAAAATGACAGACTTCTCCCTGGTGACATATGCTGGACTTCTCCAATCATTTAGTCCACTTAAACCACGTTTCTGCAAGCTCCACTTTTGAGTGCAACACCCGCATCTCAAAACCAAATGAATAACCAACAGAGTACAAAGTCTCCGCCCAGTAATCCATTACACTCGGATGTACATCACAATAGGGAAGAAAAGATCTGTCACTACTTTCGTTTCATCACAACATTAAATAAACAAAACAATTGACAACTGACCACATGGTGCCTAACAGTGCCTGTTTTACTGTCCCATGTAGGAGGACGGTCAGAAGCTCCAGAACCTGTCTGACTCCATTGAGGAGGGCACCATGCCACCAGAGTTGGCAGATGTCATCAAGAGGCTATGGAAGGATTCAGGCGTGCAGGCCTCTTTTGAAAGAGCTGCTGAGTACCAGCTGAACGACTCCGCTGGATAGTGAGTACAACAATACCTACAAAGTTCATTTGCGACTGAGGATTTGGTTAGACCATCCGTTTTTCACTTCGAATGCAGTTGTTATGCTTTGGAGATGTTCAGTACTTTAGCAGATGTATAATTACAGCGTCTTTAAATGAATGGCTGACTTATCTTCCAGTTACTTGAGTGAAATGGACAGAATCTGCAACCCCGACTACCTCCCTACTGAGCAGGATGTGCTGAGATCTCGAGTCAAGACTACTGGTATCATTGAGGAACAGTTCTCCTGCAAAGAGCTCTACTTCAGGTGTGTCTTACCAGCCTGAAGTGATTGAAGCAACTCTATACTCCATGTTAAAATTTAGAGCCATAGTACTGTAATGATACTCAAGACCAAAAATGTAATAGGACTGTCCATGTGAAAGGACCATTTTAAGTAGATTTCGGCAAAGAAAAATTAACCAAAGATTTGAATGAATCCTTTTCATGTTTTTTCCTCCTGGGCCGCAGGATGTTCGATGTGGGTGGCCAGAGGTCCGAGAGGAAGAAGTGGATTCATTGTTTCGAAGGTGTGACTTGCATTATCTTCTGTGGAGCCCTGAGCGCTTACGACATGGTGCTGGTAGAAGACGATGAAGTGGTAAGTGTTGATCTTTAGCCAACACTCTTAAAAACAAAGATTATTTATTGGCATCTATGGTTCCATGAAGAACATTTAATGTCCCTGGAACCTTTCCATTGCACAAACGGTTCTTTGTAGTGGAAAATGGTTATTTAGATTATTCAAATGTTCTTAGCACTAAGAAAAACTGGTTCTTTGGGGTACCCAAAATGGTTCTTCTATAGCATTGCTGTAAAACCCAGTTTTGGAACCTATATTTTTAGGAGTGAAGAACAGTCCTTATAACATTGGTTATAAATATCATAGAGCCCAATTGAATGGTTTGATACTGATGTTTGACACTCTAGCATTGCTTCTCAACTTATATTATTTTGTCATGTTTTTCCAGAACCGTATGCACGAGAGTCTCCATCTCTTCAACAGTATCTGCAACCACAGGTTCTTTGCCACAACTTCCATTGTGCTTTTCCTCAACAAGAAAGATCTCTTCCAGGAGAAGATCAAGAAAGTCCACCTGAGCATTTGCTTCCCTGACTATGATGGTGAGTGAGGTCTCTATAGAAATAAACACAACAGCTTAAAACAGTAATTTAACTGTTAACTCACCCTCCTCCTTTCATTTCAAACCAGTATGACTTTCTTATGTAGAACATAAAATCATTCTGGCATTTATTAGCAAACAAGGACTGGGACAGTCAAGCTACAGAATGACAAAAAAAAAACACCATAAAAGCATCATAAATGAGGTCTTCTGAAGTCATATGATAGCTTTAGAAGAACAGACTGAAATTTAAGTTATAATCTTGATTTGCCTAAGCTCTCCTTGGAAAGTTGAAGACAATGTCTGATTGACAAATGAATCATTCTATTGAGTCACATCTTTTCAATGAACTCAATGAGCTACTATTAGTGTATAACTATTAGTGACTATTAGTGAATAATGACTGGCCTGTTGCTGGAATGGCTTCTTATGGTTGGTATGGACCTTTTATGGTGCTTTTGCATCCTTTTTGAAGCTTGACAGTCGTTCACTTTCATTATATTGAAAATAATTGTCAGGGTATTCTTTACCTCAGCGGAAGATAGAAGGTCATACAGGTTTGGATCAACATGAAGGGGAGTAAATGAATTTCCATTTTTCAATGAACTAACTCATTAAAAGTCTATATGTCTGCATCGTTTTAATCCATTGCAATTGGTACTGGAACTGTAAACACAAATACAGCCACTACCATGAACGACTATGATAATTGATTCTCAATTTTCCAGGTCCAAACACATATGAAGATGCCAGCAACTATATCAAGGCTCAATTTCAGGATCTTAACATGAAGAAGGGCGTGAAGGAGATCTACGCACACATGACCTGTGCCACGGACACAAAGAACGTCGAAATCGTGTTTAACGCTGTGACAGACATTATCATCAAAGAAAACCTTAAGGACTGCGGTCTTTTCTAAACACTATCAACTTTTTCAAAGGTATGTTCCCTGAGAAAAATAAAGCAGATTCTTATGCCCTGTCTACACTGGACATGAGCAGAAGGTTAAAAGCAAATTTCAGTTGATTTTATGCTGCTTTTTTCCAATCTCAGCTGTGAAGGTTTTGGTCTCTAGTCTATTAAATTAAATCCGCTTTTGTTTCTAATAATTTGTATATGAATTAAAAAATACGAACATACTAATAATAGTTACAGTCGTATAATAAGTAATTTAATATCAAGCGATTTGAAAATAAAATAACATTGAAATAAACTTGGATGTGTAGTTACTCATTCATTTTACCATTGCTGAATTCATCGACCTGGTCCGTGGTAGCAAACGTGCTTAAATGACGTAAAGCTTCCACACTTCGAGTGTAGACATGGTGTTATAACTTCAAAAAGTTCTGTAAAATTATTTCAATGAGAATTAGCTT
Source organism: Rhinogobio ventralis (assembly GCA_039654625.1). NCBI lineage: Eukaryota > Metazoa > Chordata > Actinopteri > Cypriniformes > Gobionidae > Rhinogobio > Rhinogobio ventralis. The sequence goes on from CM077211.1 coordinate 23,158,813, forward strand.
TTTTTCTTTGAATAAAATAATTACCTTTATATGGAAGATTGTTTCCGCAACTGAATAAAAAATTAAAAAGGGAATTGTGACTTTTTTTCTCGCAGTTTGCGAGTTTATTTCTCGCAATTGTGACTTTTTTTTAAAAAGTTAAAAAGTCAGAATTGTGAGATAAAAAGTTGCAATTTTTTATTGTTTTATTCCATGGCGGAAATAAGCTTCCATACCGTCAAGTGATTAACCATTTTTTTTGTGATTTTTAATGATTATCTTTTTTCAAAAAGTTATTTTCCAGATCTTTCTGCCCCATCCCCACCTGAATGATTGGATTTACTCTGATGAAGTTGCCACGGTAACAAAAGAACATCCACAGGTGGCATGAAGGTGAACTCTACAGCAAGCAGTCAAGTGTGGTCAGCGGATCCTCGGGCAAAGAACAACCTCAACATCCCAACCAAACCCAGAGACTAGATCCAGTTTAGACTAACGGTCTTTGTTCTCCAAAGGGACTCTAAAAACATTTCCTGACAGTTCAAACTGCTAGTAGAGTCAGTATATGAGAAGGATTACCAAAGAAAGGGGACTTTTGATGCTATGAGTTAATGATGCTTGTAGAGAAGTTTCCTCTCACTCTATTTTAATGTTAAACCTATAGAGGTTTGACTGTTAGATTTTTTCCCATTTATTTCCAGAGAAAGAAAAATAAATTTAATGCAATTAAATTTTGCTGTAATAAAGACATTGTAGTGGGACATCAGATCCCATGGTAACAATTAGAAACCTGTACAGTGCTGCGCAGTGTCTGGTCTCCTTTGAGAGAGGAAAAACTTGCATATCATCAAGACCTGTTTGTTTGAATTTAACCAGCTAACACAATATGTGAAAGATGTTTCTTTTTCAGCCCCAAACTTAGTAGGGCAGTATGTTTTGTAAATAAGAGTAGGCAAAAAAAATTATGTTTCCAGAAGATTCTATATAAAATATATATGGAGACATATATATATATATATTTATGATACAGTACTACAGTAATAAGTGAAAATTCTAGAATGGCCTGTTGCTTTGTTTTAAACCTGAGGTCTGAATTTGTAGAGATGTTCTGGAATGTAAATGTAGGCACATGAAATAAAGACTTGCATCAATTCCACTGGTTGTTTGTGTCGGATTACTATTAAGTGCTGCAACTGCCTGGCCATTAGCACTATTGTAATTGCGCACTTTCACAAAAGTTTTAATTGGGATTTTCGAACACTGACCCTCTGTCAGATCTAATTTTGAATGAACCACAGTACAAAACACTCTTTTTGCTAAGGGCATTATATAATCAAAGAATGACAGCTAAAATTAGTAAAGATATCCAACAATCGTGAGACTACACATAAATACACATTTATCACAATCAGAAAAACAATTGGAATAGTAGGAAATAAAAGAGCCAAAAATGGCAATTGCACAATATTAGATCAGCTATACTGTCTCATTAAAATAAGACAAATGGTAAAATACATTTAGGTATGATTCTAAGTGTAAAAAAATCTGTATATTTTTCTTCGCTGTTTGAAGACTAAAATGATAAAATAAGCTTTGACCCATTGTTTAAAAAAAATAGATTATTTTCAACTGATTTGTTGTTAAAGTTAATTTCTGATCATGATTATGTATGTTTTCTTAAACAAAGGTTTGCATATGTATTTTCTCAAAACTGCAGGAATTGGTGAAGTGGTACTATGGACAAATTATACATGATCAGAAACAACCATTAAGAACGAAAAACAAAAACATGTTCAGAAACTAAACAAACCAAATTTGTTGCATATTAGCGATGCAGGGCTATCATTACAGTTAGTTCTTCATTTGCACTTTTTATGTGTAAAATAGTTGAAATACTTAAAAAAAGAAAACCACAGATTGTTGAATGAATCCAGACTAATTCATTGAGTACATCAATGGACCAGTACTGGAATATATGGATAATGGCTGTCTTGTTAATAGAAGCGACTCTGGCTATTTGGCATGTTCTGGGAGCAAATCAATGGAAACCCTTTTCATATTAAATACAGGTTTTACAAACCAGATCACATTGTGTCAGTTTGTTTAAAAAAATACTGAAATCCACAGGATTAAACAAAAGCACACAAACAAGTCTTAGAAAAGGCTCTACTCCATCAAGACACGAATGCAAATCCGGCCAAAATGCTGTTTTTATGGCATTTGTTCCCAAGTGTTCTTGACCAAACAAGGGTCATTATTTTCACACTATTCAGAAATGTATCTGTGAGAAAAGCATTTGTTCACACCTTTACTGGTTCTCAAGAAATACAAAAATAGTGTGTTATATAAAGTGTGTTATATAAAGTGATTCATGTCTAATTAGTGAAAAATGTGTCCTGTTGCTGTGTGTTTGGGCTGTGATTATCTAAAGGTACAACAATAATAGACCTCAATGACAGTTTCCACAGTAGCTCTGTTTCAACTCATCAGAGCGACTTAATTCTTAGAAATTCTGATATGTTTGCAAATAAAGTCTTAAAGACTGACCTAAATAATTAATAAATTAGCTAAATAATGGTTACTTTCCCATGAGAACTGATACACTGTTAATAGGCCTCAGATTGAAATCTTAAAGATATTTGATCTAATGGGGGTTGGCATATAGTCACATGATACCGTCCATTGTGGATTTTGATTATGCATAGTGGTATGTCATGTAATACCTACAGAGTATTGGCAATGAAATAAAGACTTAAAGGAAGTGGCCAAGAAATAATGAACATCACAGACTGTCATTTTAAAAAAGGATGAGGTGAAATAAAAGAGTCTCAAAAATCCTGTTCTTGGTCATAGGTACCGCATTTAGCGTGAAGGGTGCATGCAGTGGGTTGGCAGTCTCTCTCGCTCATTCGCTGCCAGAGGAAACGGACAAAACCAGGAACAACCAGCCAGTGAAGCTCTGAAATCTTCCATAAACAACTGTAAATAAAAATGTCTTATATTAGTAAATATAAAAAACATTATGGGTTAACACATATTTCATGTTTTTTTAAGGTCATAGGGGGTCTGTAGTTTTACCCAAAAAAAGTGCCTCTATTATGGTTTTTCGAATATTCCCTTTCATGCAGTGTGTAATATAGCTGTTCGTGAATGTAAACGTTCTGCAAAGTTGTAAAGTCGAAAGTGCACGATAAATAAAGTTATTGTCTCCCAAAAGAAAGAATCGACTCTGAACTGCCTAAACGAGTTGTTTTTATTCGAATCTTACTGTGTGATGGTTCTACATCACAAGAAAAGATATTTGCATAATGCCCGCCAATGTTGTACGTTATCTGCCCGTGAACAACTTGTCCTGCCTTCAAAAGTTCCATGCGGGATACGCAAAACGCTTGCTCTTGAAAGATGGGTCAGTACCCAGTTTATTTGGACCAGCTTGCTCCTCAGAATCACAACCTGTAAGTATGAATAATTATTGATGTATATCTTTTTCAAAATACGTAGTTTTGTGTTTTATATTGTGTAAGTTTCCAGCTAACTCATGTTATTACGGTCTTACTTCTGCTAATCAGCTGTGTGCCACTATTACCGAATTTTGTCTATTAATGCAGATTGTCTGTCATTCTTACAACTTTGAGTAATGACAAAGGATGGAGCAAGATTTGTTTTGCAAACGTTAATGTTACATCAGTCATTCACGTTAGTGCTCGGCTAATGTATGCGCTGTTATTGATACAGTTCCCGCATGTGCACTGCATAAAATTAGAAATACACATTGGTTTGTTGATGGACATACACTTGTTAATGCTGATGGTGAGGAATTACAGTTGCAACATCTCATAATGTACCTCAAACTGAGTAGCGCATCAGTGAGAAACGTCCTGCTCAAATCGTCCTTGCGATGGAGGTTCATGTTAAATAACTAGTTCTTCCAATGTTTCATCATTGGACTCGCGCTCGGATTGATATGCTAAAAATCGACATCATCGTTACTGTCTTTACAGTGTATACAATCGCTGAGCTTTAGGAAGCCTCTGCAGCTGAAGTTTATGGTAATGGGTGTTTTGTTTCCTATGTGCACTGTAGTAAACCAATCATAACAGACTGGGTCATCTGGTCAATCAGAGCAGAGCAGGCTTGCGGAAAGGAGGGATTTAGAGAGACTGATTCATCCAACGAGTCATTTGGTAATGTACATTATGAGAAAATGAAAGTGTTTTTTGACCTTTGATACATGTAAACCTGTTGTAGGAGACCTCCAAAACTAAATTAGGAGCCTTAAAAATAACATAATAGGGGCACTTTAATGAATCATGATTTGAATCAGTTTGAACATTTGATCAGTCCTGTAGGTTTTGGCCCTTTTCTCTTTTGTTGTACTTACCTTAGAACACAAATTATGCTTCAATAGAGGCCACACTCTATGAGGTTATTCTTGATGATGACATCAGTGACTGCATCGAACACAAACTGTACGTTCTTGGTGTCTGTGGCACAGGTGAAGTGTGTGTAGATCTCCTTTGTGTCCTTTCTTCTGTTCAGATCCTCAAACTGGCATTGGATGTAGGCCGCTGCTTCCTCATACGTGTTCGTTCCTGAGTGTCAGAAGACAAAGGTAAGTTCAAGATTTGTGTGATTAACATATACTGTTCAAATGATTTTTCCCCCTAAGAAATTAATACTTGTATTCAGCAAGGAAGGATGCATTCAATTGATCAAAAGTGACAGATAAGACATTTATTATATTACATAAGATTTCTATGTCGAATAAATGCTGCTCTTTTGAGATTTTTATTGAGAATCCTGAAAACAATGTATCAGTTTCCACAAAAATATTAAGCAGCACGACTGTATTCAACATTAATAATAATAAGAAATGTTTCTTGAGCACCAAATCAGCATATTAGAATGATTTCTTAAGGATAATGTGACATTGAAGACTGGAGTAATGATGCTGAAAATTCAGATTTACTATCATATGAATAAATTACATTTTAACATGTATTTAAAATAGAAAGAGTTCTTACTCTAACAACTTTTTAAGTGGGAATAGCGAGAATGTCACATCAATGAACAAGGCATAAGCTGATTAGTCGGGGCACAATATAAATATAATATATCAAGTATTTTTGGAGGAGTAAATTAAAGCATCTCAGTGATTCAAGGTTTTTAGTCCAGTATGAAAAACAACACTAATTCATCATTTTAAAAAAAAAGTGAGGCAAAAGTTTTCTATAATGGCCCAGCCCACTGGCAAAATAAACTATCTGGACATGTCCCAAATTACAGCGTTACTGGCGATCGATATTTCACACCCTTTCTGTGGTTCTTCAGCACAGATTTGAGCCAGATTATTTATGGAGTGGCATTATTTGGAGTTGCTCCAGAGGAGTCATGGCTGTCAGCATCAATGTGTAAAGTTCTTGCTTTCTCTTCTTTGTTAGCACGTAGAGCGATACTATTAAAGTGGAAGGACCCCACTTCCACCCACTCATACTCTGTGGATCAGAGATATGATGTCATGTCTCTGCCTTGAAAAATTAGGTATTCATTAAGAGGATCGGAAAAACATTTTTTCAAGATGTGGCACCCTTTTATTGACTATGTTGATAAGTCTGTTTAAATAATGCCCTATTACTGACTGTTTTATTATTATTTATTTATTTATTTATTTTATTTTTTTATCATTATTTATTTATTTATTTATATATTTATTTTAATTATTATTATTATTCCCAAATGTGTGTGTATTTATCCGTTTCAATATTTGGTTATTTTTGAATTAATAGACAGTATGGCCGCTATTGATGGTGAGGTTTGGGAGATTGTTAAATGTGATTTATATTGTAAAAATCAATAAAAAAAACGTTGGAAGAAAATAAACTATGCCACAATTCATTCATTACTGATTTCAATTAAACACACTGAGGATAAACCATCATCTGTAGATGTACTGTGTTATGAAAATAAAGAGGCACTGAAACATCTCCAAACCGGCAAGACTCAACTTTCACCCGGCCCCGAAGGATGATAACTAGCAGACACAAAACAGAGGTTTTTCCACAGTGCTTCCCCTCATCTGACAGGCTGTTCAAACTTAACCTCACATAGTCCCTTCTTCATTTTTATAACTTTTTATAAACAAGCAATAATTCATCCACTCTGCTGTGGATATGAAAAAATATGATTTACTGATCTTAAGTTCAATTTAATTTTAGACATTATTTAAATAGTTTTCCAGGACTGAACAAAAACAGATGGTTCAAGTTAGTAATACATACAACTGTTGAATATACTGTCCTGAAAATGTTTTGATGACAATTATTTTTTGAATGGCATCATCATTTACTACATAAAAATGTTGCTGTTTAAGTGCAAGCTACAAATTTACTTGTGTTAAGGTATGTTATTTAAGCCACTTAATAACTTTTCAATCATAAGTACAATATTTTGTTTAATCTCACCAGAGTATTCTGGGTAGCATATCGTGAGTGGACTTCTCTTGATCTTCTCCTCGAACAGATCCTTCTTATTGAGGAAGAGGATGATGGATGTGTCTGTGAACCACTTGTTGTTGCAAATGCTGTCAAAAAGCTTCATGCTCTCATGCATACGGTTCTGTGAACACATCAAGATCAACATATTGTTCAGAGACTCATTTATCTGGTTCACATTCGATTGGACATTGCTTGGTTTGACAACTGAGAGCTGAGATTTGCATTAAAAAATGCTCAGTGCTGTGACAGAATTAATGTGCATATTGTCTAAGTTCCACTGAAAATCAATATGCAACCTCAAATCATCCTTTTATGGAAAAATAGTCAGTGTATTTTAAGAAATTAGGTCTCATGAGGAAACTATGTGGGTTTTCCATGAGCTATGATGAAATCACTTTAATACAACCAGGACAAACGGAACATCCCCCGTGGTGGCTATGGAGAATAAACTAAATACTGAGCTATGCTAGTAGCTTTTCTCACTGACTATCATCTTTTACCATATTTGCATTCATCCATCATATGCGACTCTGAATTGGCCATGTGATCTTGCTAACAGACTAGGTTGCAATTCTGATTTAGCTGTGGGATCGCTGTGGGAAGGAAACTCACCATCTCTTCATCTTCAGCTAGGACCAGGTCATAGTCGCTGAGAGCCACACAGAAGATAATAGCAGTGACGCCTTCAAAACAATGAATCCATTTCTTCCGTTCTGAACGCTGACCACCAACATCAAACATCCTGTTCGGATACAAGCAGTATACAGTGATCAGGCCGTATGTGAGAGTGAGAGAGAGTGAGAGAGAGAGGTGACACTTACTTGAAGTAGAGCTCTTTGAAGGTGAAGTGTGTTTCTACAATGCCAGTGGTCTTGACCCGAGTTCTCAACACATCTTGTTGAGTGGGCATGTAGGTGGACTGGGATATCCTATCCAAGTCATTCAGATAGCTGGACAAGAGACAAACCATAGTGAGCATTTTTGAGTGAAACCACTTACAAAACAATATGTCAGGATGGTTTAAAGAGCATTTAGAATGACATTTTAAAATAACCACATTAGTAGTTTCTTAATATTCCTAAATGCAGGATCTATTACATAAAATGTGCAGTATGTAAGAGGAGTCTCAGTAGCTGGAACACATTTAAAAAGGATGCACCTGTTCTGAGACTTGCACATACACTTTTATTTTATTATACTTTTATTTTTTTGAGCTGACAACCATCATTATTTTCATTATTCAACAGAATATGTGACAAAAAGCTGGAAGAAAGGCATGCAGTTCATATTTTTCACACGTATAACAATAAAAACAAGTTTCTTGGAAACCGTGATACTTTTCTGCTCAAAAGAACAGATTTTATTTGAAATATTATTTTTTTGAAACATTATAAATGTCTTTCTCTTTACTGTCACTTTTGGCCACTTTATTGCATACTTGCTGAACAAACAAATTTAATTTTTCTTACTGACCCCAACTGTAGTGTAACTTTGTTTTAAACATTTTTTTTACAATTACAGTGGTGGGGAGGGTGTAGAAAGGTTGTTACAAAGGAGGTTTGGGGGTGGGTTTTGAGAAGAAAAAAAAAGAGAGAGAGAATCACTGCAGTACAAAAGTACTCCTGTGGCTAAAATAAAGATATATCCATCACAACGACCCACCCACTCTGATTTTGCTATAACACAGGCGCTCACAGCACAAAACTTCTCTCTCATTGGAAGATTCGGCTCAATATTTTCACTGCATAAACGCATGAGTATACAGGGGAGAGAATTTTGCTCTTGATTATTATCACTGGAAACATTCTTAGTGGCTACCAAAGCTGAAAACAGAGCAGAAGAATGACTGTAACATGGAAAAATCTGTGAGGGAAAAAAGTTGTGCAATGCAATTCAGAAAGCCACAAATTCCCCCATAGTCAATGAGCTGGAATCTACCAGGTAAAATGTTGAACAAGTCTCCACATGGCTAAAAGAACTGTGCCTCAACCTGAAACCTCCCCTTTCAGGAAACCAAAACCTAATTTACTAATCAATCAATCATTTCAAACAAAAGCATGACAATTATGTGGAGACAAATTATGGTACAATAAACCAAAGGTATTGGAAGTAAAAACAATATTTGCAAAATCACTATCTATTAAGTTATAAGCCAAGTTAAACATTGGCATGTTCTGTTCAAATAATTGTATACTTTAAGCCAGTTTCTGTAAACAGTGCTCCCAAAAATTATTTGGACACTTAGCATACATTTTTATGAACATTACTGCATTATACAAATATCAAACCAACAACATTTATTTTAAAGAAATATAGCACAAACAAAAAATGTTTATTTATATATTATTTAGACACTTTATGGATGTCAAACATGTTATAGTGATAAACTGCACCTGTGGTCACTCTGCTAGGCCCCACAGAATTGTTTGTGAAAAACCTTGGTCCATCTAAAGAAAGTGCACTTACTAGGCTGCTGAATCATTGAGTTGATACTCTCGTGATCTGACGAAACACGTCTGCACTCCTTCATCCTTCCACAGCTGGCGGATGACCCCAGAGAGCTCAGGGGTCATGACCCCTTCCTCTGCAGTGCCGGCGAGCACAAAAAGCTGACGAGCGTCATCCTGATTTTAAACAGAACAAATGTTTAAATAATGCTGTTTATTGCTATGTATATTGGTGCATATATAAATAATTAAATATCATTCTTCCTTGAGTTAATCTGGTGAAAAACTGTGAGGGAAAACATCAGTAGATTCTGTATTTAGATATTGTGACCAATTATGGTGGTTCAGAGCATCATGATATTATAAATGATCAGAAATACTTTTGTCCTGGGAAGGTTGAAAAAAGAAACATTGTTTCTAAGAACTAAACTCAGTTTGGGTTGTCCAGAGGGTGAATTTTGTAGACGAGTAATAAATGATTGCTTATGGGTAATTCTGTGAGCATTTTTAATTTATGTATCTTACCGCTCTTGCAGGGTTCCCAAAGTCGATCTTTAAACGGCCCATGGCCCTGATAATGGCAATGATGGACTGGATAGTGTTGCTGTAAACCACGACTTTATACTGCTTGCACTCCTCATCTGAGTAACCATCTTCATGAATGATCCTGAAGTAAAACAAATCAGATGGGATAACTACATCTACAGCGCATCAAACAAAACAATTAAATCAACAAAATCCAATAATAACTGCCAGCAATGTTCCCTCTAGTCTAGGCTGTTCTGATTCTGATGTTGGTCCTCCACAGGCCAAAATAATCTGTACAGAAAGCAAATAAAGTCTCTATATAATTTATATAAACATATTGCCTAAATTTATGTATAATATGAAAGAATATAGGCCTAATCTAAAACATTTATGTATACATATAAAGTATTTATTATATACAATGATTTTATATTTATATTTTAATTATAATCATTAACTATATTATATTTATTTATGTTTAAGTTAATGTAAAATGTGTGTATATATATATATATATATATATATATATATATATATATATATATATATATATATATAAAATCTAAAACAATATAATATGCAATTAATAATTATAAAATCTAATAAATAATTATATATTTATATAACTTTATAACCATTATATATCATGGTGTCTGTTAAAATTTTCTAGATGTTTTGCAAAACAAGCACAAAAACTAAAGGTTGACTGCAAGTCTCATTCTTGCATATCACCACATCACAAGAAAAAAAAAATCAAAACACTCACTTCATTTGCTTAACTATTGTACTCTTCCCTGATTCCCCAGCACCTAGAAGAGGACAAACAACACAGAACGTTGTTGATGAGGTTGATATGGCAAATCGATAAATGCAGTTTATTCGCCTGACCCCAAACATCACACGCTCAGGAGAAGGTCTGCATTAGATGAATAGAAGCTTTCAACCTCTGCCTCCCACATCACAAGCCCAGCATGAGCTGCAGAACGAGCTCTCTATTTCGGGTTGCACTTGCCATACGGTGAGATTAAATGCCCTAAAGATGAAAGGTTTGTCTGATGTTAGTTCCCCCAGCCGAAGTGTTTGTTAGGACAGCAGGAGCTACGATAGGTGAACTTTTTATAACCAAGTCAAATGACTCACTTAGATGGCTTATTAACCAACACACCAGAAAGAGAGGTTTGTACAAACATGAGCAAACAGGCCAGTGGACGCATGGTGTGTACATAATCCAGTGCTTTACTGTAATTTTCAGTTGACAAGAGAAATGAATAACAGGAATAAATAGAACATATTTCACATTTATATGCAAACTAGCAGGTATTGCATGACGTTTTAAGCACATTTTGGATATGGAGTAACAGAGTCTGTCCTCTACAATATACTTTTCCATTGGTTACCCAAGACTAGGGGTGTCGCGATATACAGTGCATCCGGAAAGTATTCACAACGCTTCACTTGACATCCCAAATGACAATCCCTAACATTTCTTGCAGCAACCTTTCCTTTGTTTGTTATTTTTGACTAAGCTGCACAAATGATTGTATTTGCTCAGCAGCAGCAGTGTAGCAGATCCCATCCGCCAAATTCAAGCCTATGTATATTTCATGCCCCATGTCAATAAATGCTGGATGTATGAAATGTATCCACTCCCAGGAGCTCAAACTGAATTATATTTTTTACATCCCCAGGGGGTTTTAGTCCAAAAATTGCTCATTCAGATAAAAACTTATGGATTATCGTATGTTTACTTCAAATATCGTATGTTTACTTCAAACTTTTTTTCTATTTTTAGCCAAAATAGGACAATGTGAGTAGTGCTGGGCGGTATACCGTTTCATACCGAATACCGGTATTTATTTTTGCTATGATATGAATTTTGATTATACCGCAATAACGGTATATGACGCTTAAACAACGTTCGGAGCGCGGTGCAGCTTGACACTGTTTGAGAGGGGTCCCTTTTCATTGTTGCACTGTAGTGAGGACACAGCTGAGATCGCATTACAGCCTATGGCTGAATCCAAAATCGCCCCCCTAAACCCTCAATCACTATTCCCTACTTTAGTCGACTAATACAGTTCACTAGGAGTGAATGAAAACGAGTGAGTGAATGCGGAGCGAGCGCGATTAAGTTTTTTATGGACATATTTATTCTCTAGTGCTCTGAACATGAACCAGAGCACTAGAGAATTTAAATATATTAAATATATAGAATTTAAAAGATTTCATCACGTCTTCTTCAAATGAAATATATGTGCAAACAAGGACACTGATACAGCCATACGTCTGATCACGACCGCGATGACACGATGGATTATTCTGCTACACAGAAGACAATGATGCAAGTTAATCGACTGACAATTCAAAGAATGGGCAAAAAAGTAACTGCTTTATTCTTTCTGTGTTAAACTTACGTGTGTTTTTTTCTCTCCATTGTCATATTTTAATATTCATGTGTCTGTAATGAGTGTGTAGTCTGTGTTTTATTGGTTGTCTCCCCACAGCATCATTTTGTGGGGCTTTGCAAACCTGTATTAATTCTATTCTATTAATTCTGTATTAATTCTAGTGTGGAATTTTTCTACAATATTCACTCATCATGACAGTAAAATAGGCCATTCTAAGTCAATCTACTGCAGTATTTCCTCTCTCAATCAGTAGAAAATGTGGTTAACACCCTGTCAAGCATAGGGAAAAAAAATACACCGCCAAATACCGCAAAACCGGTATAATTTAGAAAAATACAGTGATATAAATTTTTGGTCATACCGCCCAGCACTAAATGTGAGTATTATGGAGCGCTAAACATGAAATTTATGTTTCATTCATACTCGATGCAAGGGTGCCCTTGCGCAGAAAGTCCACAAGTGAGACTCATGATGAGAAATTACGTTCAGGAAATCCCTAATATGGACAAAGACATCCAGTGATCACTGTAGCTGAATAAAACAAAGATAGAGACATTCTGACTGATTAAACATGAAGAGAATTAACACACCACTGCGACAGTATTATGGTTTATCTGTGTACTTCAAGTCATCTCAGGTATTTTCATATAGTGTAATGTATATTTATAATGCAATTCCAATTGACAGTGTACATAATATAATATATTATAAATATTATAAATTATAATATATTTATCAATGTATATAATACTATAAAATAATATAATTTCTTTGTAATTTCTATTTGACCTGATTATTATTTTTCTATAGATATCACAATATATCATTTATGAATTATTTTGGTCACAATAACCATCTACTGAAAAATTTGATATCATGACAGCCCGACCTGAGACATTTCTATCAAAATTTCAAGATTTAAACTTCAAATATTCTTTGGCTTGCCATTCTGGTGAAAATTTCAATCAGTCAATGTTGTTTTATAGAGCACATTTAAACACAACCAATTTAAACACAAACGATGCTGTACATAAGATATAAAAATATTCACTATTCAGTCTCTTCAGGATGCAGCAAATCTACTGTAAGATGCAGTAAGGGTTAGATCAATAATGTCTGCTTCTGAGGTGTGGCTTGCTGCCCTATTAGCCCAAATTTATGGCAGGGTGAGGAAATAACTGTGGGTCATTTGGACTAGAGAATCATGTGGAAAATTTCTTCTGAGCGTCTTGAACCGCAGGCATGCTTCAGCCGAGAGTGAGACGGCCAAATCGTCCTGCCACGTCTGATGAGGCCTTGGCACAAGTAAAAGCTCAATGAGTTATCAATGGCTGAAAGAAACTGAAAAAGTTCTTTAAAATCAGTCATGGACTTGCCAAAGAATCTTGCCAAACAGATAGAGAACACACAAACCTATTGACCTTTCCAACAGTGATTAGTTAAGCAAGCCAGATGGGTTTTTTAAAGGAGTAGTTCAGCCAAAAAAGCTGAATCAGTTCAATTTCTACACGTATCATTAAAATGTGGTTATATGAACTGGATCAAATGACTCACTGAAGAGATTTAACTGCAACAATTCATGAATCTGACATTGTTACTTCTCTCATTAACATAAGTAAAATCAGCAATATAATCTGACAGCATCATAGATTTAGCTTAATTAGATCAGAAGCTGAGGGGAAAAAAATATAATTAAATTGTATTGTAATTATTTATTATTGCAAAAAAAAGGTACCTTATAAAAACTTCAGGGCTGCACCCTAGTAGTCGACTAAACATTAGTCTACTAGAAAAGGCTTAGTCAACCAAAATTTTAGTAGTGAGTTAGCTGCAGAAAAAAAAAAAATCGACAGGAAGTGGCTAAGTCACGCAGTCCGGACAGATCATTAACTTATCATTCTTGTGGTAATTACAGTATGTCGGATCAGGAAATCCAAATGTTCGCCTAATATCGACCTCAAATATGGCTTATCATTTGAAACATGTAAGTAGTAGCAACTTCACATAAACTGTTCTAAGGTTAACCTAGATAAATGCTATTATTAGGCGTATATCCAAGTGTTTGTGCGGAGTGTGCTAACAGCGGAAACTATTTAAAATTCCGTTTTTGTTCATACATGCATCATAAGAGTGATGCATCTTTCAAAACTGTTAAGGGTCTACTTTTATTTGTGTAAACTCACAATAACAACAAAACCTTGTGTTTTTGTAAAATAAAGAAAACAAACAGGATGCGCTATCTGCCGTCTCAGTCTCCGTGAACTGGAGTACGTCACAAAATTAACTGAAACTCAGCTTATGCTACTTGCTTCACAGACATGAGAAATATATCTATAGAAAGCTTGAAATGTAATTAAAATGACTCCTTGCTATTTATTTGACACATTCATAATAATTTCTTTTGCCGGTGCTTTATGCGTGTGCTTGAGCGTGGAATAGGCTTCCGCCCCCAGTATATATTTAAGTAATTAAAATAATAAACGTGCGATTAGTCGACTAATGGCTTAAATGCATGACTACTAGTCGACTAGAAAAATCTTTAGTCGGGGACAGCCCTAAAACAAACTGTTTAATTTCACTCACATATATGTTGCATAGTAAAATAAACAAGCAATTTGGTCCAAAAATATATAAATATTAAATAGAATACAAAACCATGAGGAGAAAATCTACAAAGGTATTATGCAAATTATGTTGGGCTCCTATAGGCTACCTTTGTGTGGTTTTATCACTAAGCTAACTGACTAACTCATTAATTTCAAGGCTCTCATTGTGAGAGAACTGATTTAGGATCAGCCAAAGTCAATGTAATCATTCACTGCACACAAACTGGATGCTAGATCAGAACTTCCACACTTTTCCCTAATAACTCTGGAGTGAGAGCCACACACGGTCTGGATTCTGTCCGAGCATCAGGTCTCGTACCGGGACTGTGCAGCACAGCCACAGAATCTCCACAAACACATCTGTGAACGCTTTGAATGGGTATGTGAATGGCCTACTCCTGCTGTAATTATATAGTGAGTTGCAGTGCCATGTGCAGTGTGGTTAAGATCACCACTATTATCAACCCCAGCTGAGCAGAGGCATGCTTTATGATTTATTTTCCTTTATCTTTTTTTCTTTTTCAACAGTGCAGGTTCACATAGTGCAGTGAGCAGACAGACACCAGAGGCCAAACCCCCTACTGAGCAATATCCTCCAGTGGGATAATCATGGTGTTATCAAACAGAAACAAATTTTACATTGAGAAGTCTTCCCTCAGTTGACAAGCAAAAAGCTACTTGTGTGACCTTTTGAGAGACACCTTCCTAAAATATAAAAGACAGCAACATATTTTTATAAAAACCCAACTACACTATATGAGAAAAATATTAAGTGTGCTATTATAAAGAAAACAAGTTTTTTTAGATGTGTCCAATGTTCAACACAACAATAACAGCATACAGAATATTATATAGTATTATTACTATAATGAGTGAAATTGTACAGCACACGTAAAACAAAATGAATAAGATAACATATAACAGCGTTATTTGAGTACTATTTATATAGGTCTTCTATTTTAGTAATATTTTGATTTAGCTTTTTATGTTTATATTTTCAGCTTTAATTTATTTTTTAGTTCAGCTGTAGAGCAATTGTAATTCTGTAATGGAGTGGGTGCTGTGAACAACGGATCGGCAGATGACTCTGATAAACTCTGTCCTGCCTCCGCTGATTCCCTTCAGCCCCTCAGTTCCTCCTCTGACACCACTTTATTTGTCCAGTCAAGAGGATCACCTGGCTCCACCTCCAGCCGTCGATTCTGTCACTCCACCTCTGTCCGCTGACCAGTCGGCTACGCCTTGGTTTCTCCCTCCCTCAGCTCCACCTGGGACCAACGTCCTTACGGCTTGACCAGGCTCCCTTGTCTCTCCGGCTGAGCCTTGGTCAGACATCGCTCTGCCTGTGCCTTGGGCTTACCGGACTTCAGCTATGCTTCATCCCTCCACTCTTTTGGCTCTGTCGGGCTTCACCTTCCCTCCTTGGTCCTCAGTCACACCAGCTCCACCTCAGTCCTCTGGCACCAAGTGTCGCCCGGTCTTGTGGGCTCTTCATCTGTACCCAGGTCTCTATGTCCATCGGCTCCATCTCCATCCATCGTCCGGGGACCCTGGTGTCAACAGCCAAACCTCCACCATGGCTCCTCTCTTCCTCAACTCTGCCATTGACCATTGTTCAGGCTGCGCTCTGGGTTCCCACCTGGCTACTTATGTTCCTGGCACCTCCAACCCTCATCGTGGCCCTGGTCTCTCCCTCTTTCATCTCCTCTGGTGTCCTACACTTCGCCAGCCCCTCGTCCTCCTCCAAAGCCCCCTCCCTCTCTCCTCAGTTGGACTTGTTACAGCACGGTAATGCACCATCCGGGAGGGGGGACTAATGTAACATGTATGTTCTGATTTAGTTTTGTTTTCACTGTGTTTCCTGTTCTGGTTTGCCTGTGTTCTTTGTGCCTTAATTAGTTACTGATTTAATTCACCTGTTCGTACATATTTTGTTATGTATGATACGTACATAGATTTTTGATTATTTGGATTACAGTTCTGTCGGTTCATTTGTCCAGTATCGTCCAGTATAGTTTAAAGGGGTGATGACATGAGAAACCAAATTTGCCTTGATCTTTTGGCATACTTCTTGTCTTTGTACCATTAAAACTTACTTTCATAGCTTAAGACTTCCTCCCCATTATATACGAAGCATTTATTTATTCAAGCTCCAAATACGGCTCATTGTGGATCCTATGGGGCAAGGTGAGGTCAACTAGCACCAGTCTTTTGCATATGACTGCCTCCAGTGCAAGACAAGGCATCGCATCGTTGTCACAGCCCTTCCGTCGACGTGCAGCGAGTGGGTCTGAAGAAGTAGCTGTGTGTTTACAATAAGATTGCGATTGCGATGCTCAAAATCGTTTAATACTGTTTATGCATCAGTAAATCAAGCCAGTGACTAAACGTCACTTCACTTCACATTGTTTCTCTTAGTAGCATAAAAATAATCTATCATTTAAATTGTGATTAAACTACAGAAAGCGATCAAAGAACGCTCCCTCTACAATGGCTGAAGCTGTCAATCACACCACGCAAGTTTAACTGGACACTTGCCAAAACTGCCGTTATAATAAACAACGCTGTTACACTGCTCAACGAAGCTCTTATATCGACATTGTGTTTGCTGTTAGTTGCCAAGACAACAATTTTATTTTATTTTTTAATTTACCATCTAATAATTATATTTTATTTCAGCAATTTCCCCCCCCCCAAAAAAAAAAATATATATATTTTTTTAAAAATATATATATTTTCAGTGTTTTTTGTCCATTAAATGGAAGTTGATAGCCTCCAATGTAGTTTGGTTCCTAATTTTCTTTATAATACCTTCTTGTGTGTTTCGCAGAAGAAAGAAAGTCAGACAGGTTTGGAACGATATGAAGGTAAATGATGACAGAATTTTCATTTCTGGGTGGAGTATCCCTTTAAACAGACCACTTGAATTGCAGTTCAGCCAGAAGCAATAGTGTAGTCATCATTGCCTAATGCCCCTGAATCTGCTGATGTCAGGAAAGCCACAGTGAACACAAAGAAAAATCCACAAGTGAGTTCCCACAATGTGCTTAAGCAAAGAATGCCTCATTGTGCCTAATTACAACTCAGCCATAGTCAACTCTGCTAGACAGTTGCAATCCTTTTGCCAACAGGGATGTAGCCATGCTGTCTAAACTCGCCAGTAGTATTAAAGGAACACTCCACTTTTTTTAGAAAATAGGCTCATTTTCCAACTCCCCTGCAGTTAAACAGTTGAGTTTTACCGTTTTCGAATCCATTCAGCCGATCTCTGGGTCTGGAGGTAGCACTTTTTAGCATAGCTTAGCATAGATCATTGAATCTGATTAGACCATTTGCATCTTGCTCAAAAATTACCAAAGACTTTCGATAATTTTCCTATTTAAAACTTGACTCTTCTGTAGTTACATCGCGCACTAAGACCGACGGAAAATGAAAAGTTTGTCAATCAGTAATAATCAAGGAACTTTGCTGCTGTACCATGGGTGCAGCAGGCGCAATTATATTATGCAGCGCCTGAAAATAAGCTAACTTCTGTTAACATAACCAACGTGACAACACACTTGCACAGGGAGTGTGCTGGGGACTATTTTCAGGCACTGCGTACTACCATTGCGCCTGCTGCACCCATAGTATGGCAGTAAAGTTCCTTGATTATTACGCAGGAATGAGAGTATAGTTCCTAGACATATTAGTCTGGAAAATCGCAACTTTTCATTTTCCGTCGGTCTTAGTACTCAATGTAACTACAGAAGAGACAAGTTTCAAATAGGAAAAATATCGATTTTTGTAAGTGCAGTTATTCAGCAAACACAATCGCAAATAGTCGAGAGATCCATGCTTAGATTTATTACAGTTCATCGCTGAGAAGGTTTGATTTCAGATTTTGTTGCACAAACAGCAAAAGCACAATTAGTGATAGAACACAGACCGACTTAATGACACTAAGCAGAAAATCTCAAATGGAGATTGCTGAAATGCAGCTTACTTGTTTATTGGTGTTTTCAGATCATCCGCGCACGAGAGAGAGCTCGCGTGCACATGGTTGCCAGATTGCAAAGTTTAAGAAAAACACCAGATAGAATACATGTTCTTTTAACAGAAAAGCTCTGATTTGGGGATTTAAATGATTGAAACCGCAATCATTCTGATCTGGCAACCGCAAGCATTAATATGCTCGAACGCTCTATCTTTTTTCCCCTGACACAACGTTTTAAAAAAAGGATCGTTGCATTGTAAAATTAAATAGTAGTAATTGTAGTAAAACTAAAGGCACCTTCGTTAGCCGCTTCGCTATCTGTGTACAAAACGGGCTGGGAAGAGGACGGACTCCGTATGTTGCTCGGGGGCGGTCATATTCAAATAACTAGCTTGTTACATCAAAACGACAACAAATTGAAACAGGTCACCGAATGACACATTTTCAAACTCAGACAGTTTATAACAAACTGGCTGCATGTTTTCTTTTCAGCTTTTCTGAGTGCTTACTCAGGGTTTCCGCAGGGTCTTTAGGCCTTAAAAAGTCTTAAATTCTCTGAAGTTTTGAGTTCTAGGTCTTAAATAATTTTAAACAGGTCTTAATTTTCCCATGTCCATATAACGCTACTTCTAATGCTCATTGAAATGCTCCTGTGGCGCTTTAGAATGTGTTTTTTTTATTCCAAGGTGTAGTTCTTTGTTTGGCTAGTCCAAATATAATTCACTGTATTACGACTACAAATGAGACCAACATGCAATTTATATTGCAGCCAATCAGCTTTCGTGTTATTGGCGCGAGTCTCTTTCGGATTGGACCACAGACACATAAAACAGATTTTATTCTTCAGCTAACAGTTCTTCAGTTGTTCCAGCTCCGCGATCGTGAAAGCGAAGGAGAATCTTTCTCACCTGCCGTCTCACATAAGGGCGAAGTGATTGCGCAAGGTGGATGAATGACCAAATAAAAAGTATTATATGCCTGATAGCACTAAAAATAGTTAGCGATGTAAATCACAAACTCAGTTCGGTACTGACACACGGACCGATGTCAGACTGGCTGCGGATTCTGTGCACGCGTTTGCCGCCCGTTAGCGCTTGCACGAGTGTACCGCATGTGTTCCATTTCTAGGCTTATTGCCCTTGAACGATCAAATACACACATTATGCCTATGTCCATATTGACGGTTATGTCTTGAGCAAACAAGTTTGGGACGTAGGTCTTAAAGTGAAAACAACCTAATATAGCCTATACCCACTCCTGTCTGTGTCGTTAATATTAATAAAACAACAATAACAAAAAAAATATTTAAACTTAAAGCAGTGTTTGTATCTGTATCTTTATGTTGTATTAATTTGTCCTATTGTCATTTGTGTACAAGTTGTTATTTTATTACTAACTGTTTACTTGATTACTTAATTACTTAAGAATGTTTTCTTAAGGTTTTGGTCATATTTCCCACTCCAAGCAATCATGTTATTAAAGCTAGATAGCACTGGACTAGCCTTTTTTTGTAAGATACCAAACAAGATTTATGCATTTTGTTTGTTTTATTGTCATGTGTGACTATTGTCCATCTAACACAATGATATAGTAAATGTGGCATCCTAATTATGAAAAAACAAAACAAAAAAACCTGGCAAATTTCTGGAAATTACCACCACAAAATCATTTTGAAAGTCATAAAGTCATTTTGATCCAAAAAAAAAAAAATCACCTATATATATATACACTCACCTAAAGGATTATTAGGAACACCTGTTCAATTTCTCATTAATGCAATTATCTAATCAACCAATCACATGGCAGTTGCTTCAATGCATTTAGGGGTGTGGTCCTGGTCAAGACAATCTCCTGAACTCCAAACTGAAGGTCAGAATGGGAAAGAAAGGTGATTTAAGCAATTTTGAGCGTGGCATGGTTGTTGGTGCCAGACGGGCCGGTCTGAGTATTTTACAATCTGCTCAGTTACTGGGATTTTCACGCACAACCATTTCTAGAGTTTACAAAGAATGGTGTGAAAAGGGAAAAACGTCCAGTATGCGGAAGTCCTGTGGGCGAAAATGCCTTGTTGATGCTAGAAGTCAGAAGAGAATGGGCCGACTGATTCAAGCTGATAGAAGAGCAACTTTGACTGAAATAACCACTCGTTACAACCGAGGTATGCAGCAAAGCATTTGTGAAGCCACAACACGCACAACCTTGAGGCGGATGGACTATAACAGCAGAAGACCCCACCGGGTACCACTCATCTCCACTACAAATAGGAAAAAGAGGCTACAATTTGCACGAGCTCACCAAAATTGGACAGTTGAAGACTGGAAAAATGTTGCCTGGTCTGATGAGTCTCGATTTCTGTTGAGACATTCAGATGGTAGAGTCAGAATTTGGCGTAAACAGAATGAGAACATGGATCCATCATGCCTTGTTACCACTGTGCAGGCTGGTGGTGGTGGTGTAATGGTGTGGGGGATGTTTTCTTGGCACACTTTAGGCCCCTTAGTGCCAATTGGGCATCGTTTAAATGCCACAGCCTACCTGAGCATTGTTTCTGACCATGTCCATCCCTTTATGACCACCATGTACCCATCCTCTGATGGCTACTTCCAGCAGGATAATGCACCATGTCACAAAGCTCGAATCATTTCAAATTGGTTTCTTGAACATGACAATGAGTTCACTGTACTAAAATGGCCCCCACAGTCACCAGATCTCAACCCAATAGAGCATCTTTGGGATGTGGTGGAACGGGAGCTTCGTGCCCTGGATGTGCATTCCACAAATCTCCATCAACTGCAAGATGCTATCCTATCAATATGGGCCAACATTTCTGAAGAATGCTTTCAGCACCTTGTTGAATCAATGCCACGTAGAATTAAGGCAGTTCTGAAGGCGAAAGGGGGTCAAACACAGTATTAGTATGGTGTTGCTAATAATCCTTTAGGTGAGTGTATGTATGTATATATATATATATATATATATATATATATATATATATATATATATATAAATCCTGGTGGGATTGAGCTATGGGGAAGTGCAAGTTTATTGATACTTTGTTCAATCTGAATAAATTAATTTGCTTTGCAATAATTTTGTGATTCTGTCTGACATTTTTTATTAGGTGATATAGGCTAGGTCTTACATTTTATTCATAATGATCTTAAAAAGTCTTAAATTTGTCTTGGTGATACCTGCAGAAACCCTGTTACTAAATGCAAAAAACGCTACAAAAGTGAAAGTTTAATTCTATGGCACCTTTAAAACAGCGAGAGCGTATATAAAAATTATTTGGTAATTCAGGATGACTCTCAGAACTCGCCGACCTTGGACAGTTCTTTCAGAGTGGCTTTTATTTATGAACTCCATTCTGTGTTTAACGGAGCATGTAATATTCGGCTCATTGAAATGCTCGTCCCAGTTCCAGCATACTGTGGGTTTCTGCATTCAGAGTAAAAAGCCAAACCCCCTAACATGCCCCAGTGCACGATTTAAATGCCAAGAGAAGGAAGGATTTCATAACTTAACAAAAAAAAAAAAAAAGAGAGTATTTTTATGCACACAAAGACTTATACAAATGTTGACCCGCTGACAGGAATGCTGTCTTGGATCTGTCGTCGTTTAATCTGTTTGAGACTTACAAATGTAAACATTACATATGAATTTGACAATATCACCAATAGGCAGAGTGATGATAACTTTTAATTGTGTAATCTACTACTGCAATGGTTTTTAACCTGTTTTGACAATGAATCTGCATGCAGAAGATTATCACAGTCCAAGGAATACCATCCCACAAAAAAATCACAGATGTCATTCCATATTTGACCACTCCTCTCACAAATCACAGTATGGATTACTCAAAGAAACAACCTCCCTGTCACAAGGCACTTGCTACTTTATGGGAATATCTATTTACCTACATTAACTCGTTTAGCACTTTTATCCAAATCAACCAGAAAAAAAACAGAAGCGATTAACACAACTAAAGGTTTAAATAATTTAAATAAAAATTATCTGAGAGAGTTGTGTCTAGTTAGCCTACTACACAACATCTACTGTATATTACTGTACACTAGCTGACTACCTGCTTCTGTTAATATCTATAGTGAGCCTCTGTCTCTGAAAATTAGTATGCTACCAATAAAGTATTCAAAAAACAAACAGACAGACAGACAAAACACCAGTATTTTGTCACTCTAATGGTCCAAAACAGCCATTATCTTCTGCATTCCATCACGCTTTGATAGCTGGAATGCTGCCACAATCACACCATTACCTTCCGCTATTTTCCTCCATCACACTGCTGTGATTCCAGGGTTTGTGAGTGTGGGTTTGGTTATCAAGTCATACAGAGCAGTCAAATGATTGCAGGATAAATATGGTAATAAAATGTGATGCTCACTGGATGTTTTGGGACACCGGGGGAGGATTTCCGAGGGAAAACATGTTTTGACAGCACACTGATCCAATACTAGTACAAATACAACACATTCTGAATCCACTGTTAGTCCACATGAAAACAGGTTTGAATAATATTCAACAGGTTGTCGACCTTAGTTTAGCACTCTGCAAAACATGTCAACATATTACAGCTGAATAGGCCTACTCAAGTTGTATTGCTGCTTTTAATTTTAACGTGTATATTTGCAGTGATAAGTTCATTTCACTTTTTGGACAGCTTTGCATGAAGACAATCGAGTTGAGGCTACGAAAGCGCATAAGACAGAGATATGACAGAAGAAAATACACATTGTACTCGCAACATATCATAAATTATTGAGCAATAGTATTAAGAAAGTCTATCATACCGAGCAGCAGTAGTTTGACTTCTCTGGATGCTTTCTCTCCGTCCTCTCGCAGGTTCCGATCAATCATCTTACTCCTCTCCATCGCTTCTTTATCTTCAGCACTTAACGTGCAACCCATTTTCAAAACGTTTAGAAAAACAACTAATAAAAACCGAACCTGGTGGTAATTTTCCTAGCGCTTGAAGAATAACGAAGCCAAAGAGAGAAAAGGCGTTGGCAGGTTGGCACGTGATGCTGCCAGCGTATGGAAACAGATCCTTTAAAACATATTAAACGGCGGCTCCGATAACATCAGTCTTATACTGGATCTAGACCCACTGCAATACATTAGCTGGGACAGCGCAAAGGACCCAAAACCAGAAACACAGAAGAATAATGTTTCCGTGACTAAAAAGTTTCCATCGATGAGGCTCTGCGGTCTGTTGTAAAAGCCCGTTTAAGTTTTTTTTCGCGCAAAAACGGTATCCAAGACTGTATCCAAAACATGTAGCTTGTCTCGAAGTAGTGGATCACAGTGGTGCTGTTAACGAATCGGTGTTTTTGAATGAATCTTTTAAGTGAACGAATCCTTCTTGTTCACTTCCATGCACTGAATCAAATGTTTCGTTCGCAGAAGTCTCTCTCCTTTGAAGCGCGTGACTGCTTCCCTGCCTAGGGTGCGTCTCAATCAGCTCTCAGGTCAGTAGTCAGGGCACTGATCAGGGAATCAGTCAATGGGCTGACTCCCTGATCAGTGCCCTGACCACTGAACTAGGGAGCTGATTGAGACGCACCCCTAGACGGACACACGAACCAACAGAAATCGACTGCGGCTTATGACGGAGGAATATTATTGGTTGGACCTACTGAACAAACACACACCCATTTCACAAACGATTCTGTTTTACTTTTAAGTGTAAAAAATGAAGTAAGAGCGTTATTAAAAGTTTGAGTAGATTTGTAGTCATGCAAATTTTAATAAAAATAATGGCTTTATCGTCAATGACTTATTGGTTGAGAAATTATTTGCTCATATAACACACAAAAAGGCACTTTGTCGCCACCTACTGGCATAACAATGTAACCTGCAGAAAGGATCACTGAACAAATCAATTAATCTTTTTAATGCATGATTCAAGATTCGAGTCACTGGGATAAATCTCGTGTGAAACTCAATATAATGCGCAGAGGTGCATTGATGCACGGCAGAATCATACAAACAAAAAGTTAAAGGGTTAGTTCACCCCAAAATAAAAATTCTGTCATTACTCACCCTCATGTCGTTCCAAACCTCCAAGACTTTCGTTCATCTTCGAAACATAAATAAAGATCTTTTTGATGAATTCTGAGAGCTTATCCCTCCATAGACAGCAACTGACACTTTGACACTTCAAAAAGTTCATAAAGAGATCGTAAAACTAATCCATATAAACTGAGCGGTTTAGTCCAAATTTTCTGCTTTATATGATGAACAGGTTGAATTTAGGCTTTTATTCACATACGCTTAAAGCGAACATAAACAGACGCTCAACCAAACCTGCTTGAAGCACAAGAACAAACCTCATTGGTTCTTGCGGAAGCTCAAACGTGCTGCGTAACACAAAAGAATGAACCTCATTGGTTCTTGTGGAAGCTCAAATGTGCTGTAACACGAGAATGAACCTCATTGGTTCTTGCGGAAGCTCTAACATGCTGTGTAACACAAGAGAATGAACCTCATTGGTTCTTGCGGAAGCTCTAACATGCTGTGTAACACAAGAGAATGAACCTCATTGGTTCTTGTGGAAGCTCATGATTGCTGCGAAACACACGAGAACGAACCTCATTGGTTCTTGCTGAAGCTCAAACGTGCTGCGTAACACACAAGAATGAACCTCATGGTTCTCGCACGTCAAGCGAACTTGCTTGAGCTTCCGTTTACCACAACTGATGTGTGAGCCAGTGTACTTTTGATGTGTGATCTCTTTATTAACTTTTTAAAACGCCAAAGTGGTAGTTGCATCTATGGAGGGACAGAAAGCTCTCAGATTTCATCAAAAAGATCTTCATTTGTATTCAGAAGATAAACGAAAGTCTTACAGGTTTCGACTGACATGAGGGTGAGTAATTAATAACAGAATTTTTGGGTGAACTATCCCTTTAAGACATTTGGATCAAGGGTCTACACAATATTTTATGCAAGAGTGCCCCCACAGATATGAATTTTCACAAAATGATTCAATTGCTGCAAAATTAATTAGATAAAGTATTGCTGAACATTTTAGTTATTTAGCCATTGGCCTTTAAAAACTGGTCTGATTGTAATCAACAGGATAGTTTAGTATGACTTTTGTTTACTATGACTTTCTTAAATACAAACTACCATGTCATCCCAGTGCATGTTTACTGACAGAGATACAAACTTCTGTATTGTTGTTTTGTAAAGTTATGCAGCAGGTTATGATAAGGGTCTTTTGCTCATGGACGCACTCCCTTAGCCAGAGAAATGTCACAGAGGATAAGTTACCATGGAAACACCAAGTCCCACAGTGGTTGAGAATAAAGCCTGTGTTCCACCACTAAATCACAGTTGAGCTGAGTCGGGATTTGTTTAGTCTCACTGTGGATCTCAGACTTAAGAACAGGAATGTTCCTATAGCTGGCATCAAATCCAACATACTGATACTTTTACACATATGCATATCCCAAAATTAACTGAATTGCTTTATTCATAGAAACACTTTTAAGGCCATTTGTACTGGGATCCATTAATTAATCCCCCACCCCTGTCTAAAATCACACAAAATCTGGCTACTGATTATTTACTATTCGTCTAGTAGCTAAGACCACCAGTTGGGCTTTAGCCTACCTCTGTAATTGATCTGGTATAAATAATGATCTATACAGCTTTCAAAACTCACATTATTACTTCTATTACTGATTAATTATGGCCTACATTTTCTACATTTTGAAACCTATATTACAGTATGATACCAGGATTTCAATTCAGTTGGAATATTGATTTTAATAAAGCCATTATCTTTTGTAGTACAATCCAAAAAACAAACTATTGAAAACTCTCTGGGAGCGATATATGAGGGAACACACAAACTGATCTTTAATCAGCATCGAGGAGCAACCTCCCCCAGTGCTGCAAATGACTTCACAAAGCTCCCAACACCTTCATCTCTCAGCAGAGCTAAAAGGTCAGGTTGTTTGAACTTCACCACTAGGGGCCTCCCTCTTACCAAACATCAAAGTACATTGATGTGAGTCGCACTGATGCCTGTTTGTGCACACGAGTATATGTCTGCATGAATGTTTGCACACGAGTGTTTGTGTGTGCATTTGAGTAAATATGTGAAATATATATATATATATACACTGATCAGGCATAACATTATGACCTTCCTAATATTATGTTGGTCCCCCTTTTGCTGCCAAAACAGCCCTGACCCGTCGAGGCATGGACCCCTGAAGGTGTGCTGTGGTATCTGGCACCAAGATGTTAGCAGCAGATCCTTTAAGTCCTGTAAATTGCGAGGTGGGGCCTCCATGGATTGGACTGGATTGAGATCTGGGGAATATGGAGGCCAAGACAACAGCTCAAACTCGTTGTTGTGCTCCTCAAACCATTCCTGAACCATTTTTGCTTTGTGGCAGGGCGTATTATCCTGCTGAAAGGGCCACAGTCACCAGGAAATACCGTTTCCATGAAAGGGTGTACATGGTCTGCAACAATGCTTAGGTACGTCACATGTCAAAGTAACACCCACATGCATGACAGGACCCGAGGTTTCCCAGCAGAACACTGCCCAAAGCATGAGTTATTTCGAGATGTCCTCCAAGGCAGTTAATAGTGAAACAGCACATGTGATTGTGATGGTATCTTTCTCTTTCATACAGCCAAACGTCTGGTAAATCAAAAAGTATATAATTATTAATGTCAATAATAAAATTCTAATAAAAAATATTTAAAACAATAAATTATATATATATATATATATATATATATATATATATATACACTAGCCACTATATTGGGGTCTGTAAGATTTTTTTCAAGTCTTTTTTGCTCACCAAAGCAGCATTTATTTGATTTAAGAATACAATAAAGCAGAAATATTGTGAAATATTATTACAATTTAAAATAAATGTATTCTATTGTAATATGTTTTAAAATGAAATTTATTTCTGTGACTGTAAAGCTGAATTTTCAGCATCATTACTCCAGTCTTCAGTGATCTTTCACATGATCCTTATGAAATCTTTATAATATGCTGATTTGATGCTCAAGAAACATTTTCTTATTATCAATGTATTATCAACAGTTGTGCTGCTTAATATTTTTGTGGAAACCATGATAATTTTTTTTCAGGATTTAAGGAAGTAAATTGATCAATTTAATATATCCTTGCTAAATAAAGGTATTAAAAATCATACTGACCCCATATTTTGAAGGGTACTGAATGTATAATTAAGATTGCACCTTAATTAATTTTTCTGTGTTTTAGTTGCTTTGTGACCCAGTGTACTTTTCTCTCCTCTCTATTTTATCAAAACAACAGCCAGCACTAATGTCATTACAAGGGAAAATTAGAAACCTTGTGTCTTTACTGCCTTTCACCTCCAACTCTCAAAACAGCTACCACCAAAATAGCAATGACGAAGTTGGTTATATGGACATTAACTTTACTGTTGTATGCTGAGGCCACAACAAGCTCATTCTGCTTATGGCAAAACACAACAGAACTCACACTGCACTGACACAGGAGTTTACCCATAAACAGAAGGCCATTGACAGTGAGAGGAGACTTATCTGCATCACAAGAACGACAAAGAAACAAAACAGCTTATTTTAATAATGCAGGAGACTGTTGAGAATTTCATTATGTGGCAGAAATTGAAAAGTATCTCAGACAAACTTCATGTTACAAGCTTGATGATACAAAAAGGCTTTCAAACTTTTTAATTCCTTATAAAGTTGTGTGGTGGTACTGTACAATGGCAAGGTACTTAAAAAATGTGTGTACCATGTCCAAAAAACATTTTTAATGATATATCAAGATTAAAACAGCATGAGTAACTACATAAAAATGTTGATGATATAAAACAAGGAATGTAGGCCTATGTATCTTACACTACATCTTCTCTCAAACTCTCTTTTAGATCCATTCTGTTTTTGAACCAGCTGGACTTTCTTGTGGTCCATGCAGCGAGGAGAGAGATATGAATTGCTATTACCTTTTTACCAATATCAGAGAACAATATTAGAGATCTGATGTGAAACCTGCTAATGAGTGAAACAGCCTACAGGAGGTGTAGTATACAATCTTAAACACATCTATGAAATAAAAATAACAGCAGTATTGCTATTTTATATGGGAGTGGGTGGAGAAGTACAAAATCTCAAAGGACATCTGTAGTGGCACATGTTTGCAGCTGACCCGATTGTTAACCTTTTGTCAGAGACTATCTGATTGTCCCCCGCCATTTTGTGGATCAGGTGCTTCACCAAACCCGAGGCCCCGGGGTGGAAGTCGCCATCTTCATGTCACAAGGTGTGGAAAATGTGACTGCACAAACTGAGGCAGTTTTTACTCTCTGTAAACACACTTTACTTTTTTTTCCAACCCGAGACTGTATCTCTACGGCTGATTAGCGAGGCTTTCCGTATGAATGTGCATCTTGATGAACTCTCAGAACATTTCCAATTTGGGAAGTCATCACATTCTGTTAGAGTTGTTCATTTGCGTGTCCTTCATTGTTCAAATGACCAGAATACACTGTTCTCTTTGATTGTAAACACTTTCAATATCTTTTTCGATTGGTCTGAATATACAGTATATTTAAAAAGTTTGGGGTCAGTAATTTTCTTTTTAAAGAAATGAATACTTTTATTCAGCAGGACACATTAGATTGATCAAAAGTGATAGTAAAGACTTTAATGTTACAAAAGCATCAAATAAATTGCTATTTTGAACTATTTAACAAGGAGCCCTAAAAACGTATCATGGTTTCCACAAAAATATTAGACACTGTTTTCAACAATATTTATAAGAAATGTTTTTGAGCACCAAATCAAAAATTCAATTGTAATTGTAATATTATTTCACAATATTACTGTCTTTAAATGTAAAAAATATATCTAATTAAAAATCAAATAAATGCATCTTTGGTGAGCATGAAATTTCTTTCAAAAACATTTTTTAAAATCGTACCATCGCCAGACTTTTGAAAAGTCCTTGTACACCACCTCCATCACCACAGACTATATGTGTTTCAATGTTTTTTTAATTCATTTTTGAGGAAAAAACTTTTCAAAATATGACATTGCGGACAGCCATAATTTTATGGCAACTAAAGAATTAGAATCTACCCACCACACAAACAACCTTGGTTCAATATTAGTGCATGCTCCAAATTTTGTTGTTACAATACTGAATTATTAACCAATTTTATACTCATTTGTTGTCTGAATTAGGAGCCTTAAAAATTTGTAACATCAACCACTTGCTGTTCATACCACTTTGTGAATACAGATTCCACATCACAATGTTGTTTCCATGTTACATTGTTTGGACAAATGTTGCTGAATCTATGTAAATAAGTTTCTGTCTAGTGGTAATGTGCTGGAATGAGGTCATTTGATCAGTCCAACATCTCTCCTGAAAAGAAAAAATATGCTTTGGATATGACAGAAATCTACCAACCAAAAATTTTAAACAAGCTATGTACAAATTCTTGGGCAGAGTATAAAAAGATCCAATGGTAAAACATAGCAACAATATATGATACATTAAATAAAGATTTCACGTCTGAAAATATCAACCTTGCAGTTCTGCTTTAGTCTTGATACAATTGTCTGATATATTAAGATCATTCATGTGTTGGTGCTCTATGAATTCCGAGGTCTCCTCCATGATCTGGCCAGGAATGTGGAAGTCGACAGATGGCCTTTGGAGCTCGGTAGAGAGAGGATTGTCCTCTTCCTGTTGAGGGATGGAGATGCTTTGGGAATTTCTTGGCCGCATATTGCAACCTGTGCCCTGAAGAAACTGGAGAAAGTTCTCCTCGATAGAAGCCTCTCGACTGGGCAGCTGCTCTTCCTCACCGGGACGCCCCCACTTGAAAACGTAGGCCAGGTTTCTGGCCAGCTCTTCCCTGATCTGCCTATTCAGACAGCCGTAGAAAAAAGGATTGGAGGTGAAGCAGAAGTACCCAATCCAGGTGAATACGTCCTCTAGCTGGGCCATGCGTGCAAGGGATTCGAGAGAGGATGGCATGACGGTGCAGTACAGGTGGAAGGAGAAATAAGGCAGCCAGCACCCAAGAAACTGACCTCCTACAGCGACTAGGACCACCGCAGCCTTGCCCCCACTAAAAGTCCTCTGAGGGGTGGTCCGAGCCCCACTGAGGCTGGCCGCCATGCTCGAGCGGCTGCTCAGAGATTCAGAGCGTGGCCGAGGAGTCTCCATCCATGTGGGGACCGGGCCTTGCTGCATGGCGGCCACCCTGGCCACCTTAAACATGTTGCAGTACACCACAAAGATGATAAGCACTGGACACAGGAAGTACATGAGCGTAAAAAGGACCATGAACACCAGCTGTTGGGGCCCTCCGTCCATCCAGTGGAGCGAGCAGCACTTTGGTTCAGCAATTTTTCCCATAACTTTCCCCAGTGCCGGTCCCATTTCCTCTCTTTCAAGTGCCCAGCCGAGTAAAGGGAATGCAGACATGAGGATGGCTTTAATCCATATTCCAATCAAAACCGAAACCACCAGCCCCATGGTCATTTTCACCTCATAGCGCATGGGATGAACGACGTAGTAGTATCTCTCAACGTTGATGGCTGAGATAGTGAGGATAGCAGCACTGATCAGTCCCACGCTTAGACACAGGTAACCCTGACACAGAGCCTTGTTGAAAAAGCCCTGACCTGACAGCATACCCAGAGGCATTAACACCAGGGCCGCGATGAGATCCACCAGGCAGAGATGGAAGACAAACACGAATTTGCGTAGTCGCGGCGTCCTGGCAATGACAGTGATGATGGCTAAGTTGCCCACTATAGCCAGTATGTCCATCAGGAGCATGGTGCACAGGGCGAGCGTCTGGAGGAGGTGTCCATCTCTGGGCACACTCAGTCCTGAGGCGTTAGGCTGGGTTGCATTCGGACGCCAAGAGGTGGCGTGGGTGATGTTCCACAGTGTGTTGTAGGTGGTTGTATGCTCCATGAGAGGATGGAATAAGGATTGTGGGCGGAGGTGATTTTCATGGGACTATCACCCATCCTCCCCTGCTGAAGAGTGGGGTCCAGCAGTACCGTTGAATAATGAGGTTCTGTTGACGTTACGGCATGCTGGTAGAGGTCGGACTCTGGAGTTGGGGCAGATTAGTGTTACAACATCCAGTTTCATCTTCAGATATTCAACTTTGAAGTCCCTGGCGCTCCATCGCGCTTTAAGTCCAGCAACTGTAAATAAGACATGATGGAACTGTAGAAATAGACAATAATATTAGCAAGCAACTTGAATACAGGAATAAGCCAACTTGATATGCATTCTTAAAATCCTAATATTTACACTACAACATAAGAAATCATATTTTACCTGAGTTTGCAGTCAGAATTGAATGTGGTAAGTTAAAAAGGATGTGTACAGTAAAATAATGACTCATATGCTCAAAAAACATACAGCACAACTAATGTAGTTCGATTTACAAACAATTGACTCTTATAAGTCGGTCCTTTTAATGGATCATTTAAAAAGAATAACGAATAGGAGTTACTGTTTTAATTTAAGTCTGATGGATCCTTCACTAAATTAATTTGAGAGCCATCAACTTTGAATCAGTTAGAGCAGTTATTGAATCAACAATAAGTTATCATTGCAAGTTATTGTTTTATCATACATTCATATGTAAGGATTAATATGTGGATATTATAACTGAAATATGGCCAAATGAATCAGAATTAAAATTAGAACTGACCCAAGAGCTTGTGAATCAGAATCAAATTCAATAATGAAATTTGTATTGATACCAGCACTAAATGTACTTAATGTCTGATTCACACTAACAAACACGCATAAATCACACATTTACATTTACATTTCTTTAAACTGTTGGCAATCATGTGATCTGTGTTTATGGTCATAACCTCACCTATCACACTACCTCACTTGCATAATTTCTCAACTTTACGATATCATATTTTACTGTAAAAACACTGGACCAGCTTTGTTTCTCCACAGCATCAATCCACCCAGTTTTTTCCCTGAGGGCACAAACTCTCCCTTGTGATACAATGTGGTCAATGTTATGACAAGAGCTCGAAAAAAATATCTAATTCAGCTATAAACCTATGTTTTAGGACATCTCTGTAGGCAAGGAGATTTTGTTTTCTGCCCAAGGCTCGTGACCACAATGATCTCATGGTTAACTGATTGTTGTAGTGAAGGGAAGGGGCTGTTCTGTACCTGGAAGGTATTGCAACTGTGGTTTAGCCAGACAAAAAGCAGTTAGAGCTACAGTTGCATGATTATCCACATGACTATGATGAGCTTGATTGTGATGATAATAGTGATAACTTTTTAGCCCTGTCCTCTTCTTCTTAAAGTTGTTTGGTGCTTTAGTGTTTAGAATTAAAAAGATGGTTCACCCGAAATTAAAATTATGTCATCATTTACTCACCCTTATTATGTTCCAAACCTGTATAACTTACTTTCTTCTGTGAAACACAAAAGAAAATATCTTCAAGAATGTTTCCACTAATGGACCCCATTGACTTTCATAGTGAGACATTTTTCAAAATGTCTTTGTGTTCCACGTAAAAAAAGGCATACAGGTTTTGAACAACACATAATGCCAACTTTTTCATTTTTGGGTGAACTCTTTAAAGCCCCCTGCGGTGAAAATCAAGTTTTTAATGTTGTTCATATATCTATGTGGTGTTTTTAATATGCTTTAAGACAAACCATGTGCAAAGTCAACACCATTGCTCAGTATTTTCTACTTAAAACTGCAGTGAAAAGCGCGGTTTGAAATCGCTGGTGTTCCTTACATCACAAACTACCTTGTAACCAATCACGTCAACATGTGGACGGGCTTTAGCATATCATTAACTACGAAGTGGAGGAGTCTCAAGAAAAAAAAAACATTTAAACTTAATTTTGGTGATCAAAGATGAGTTTTAAGGGAGAAAATTATTGACTACAGGGGGACTTTAAGTGAAAACAACACTAATCCACAGACTGTCATCCACAGACTAATTACTAATAAAATACTTCAAGAAATGGCATAAAAGCATATTTAGTTTAACCTGAGATGAAGGGACACAATAGTGTTTGGTGAACTCAGTAACTTTCCAGATGACTTCCTGGGATTAAACCTGTGATGTTCCGAATTATTAGGATACTACTAGGGCAGGATTTCTGTTGTGCTAGGCAATCCATCACTTTTAAAAGTGAATACAGGACGATATTACAGCAAAGTGTGTAATTTGTGGAGAAACAAACAAAGTAAGCCATTGGTAGACTGAATTCACTGAAAAGTATAAACATTGTGAGTCTCTCTTTCACAGCATAGACTACGTTTATATGCACAGTCATTTAAACTACAGCAGGTGAGTAGTTGAGCTATTGTCTTTCTTTGTCTGTCCAATACTGTTCATGACACAAAGCGTAAACCGTAATAACATTTTTGAAGGATTAACACGGATGAAACATCATCTCGGTCTTCTGAGCAAGTGCACAATGCCAAGGCTAATTGTAGTCACACAGACAAGAAGTCTTGTATGCTCAGCAAGGCTGCATTTATTTGATCCAAAATACAAAAAAAACTTTTTTCTATTTAAATATATTTTAAAACAGTATTCCTATGATGGCAAACTTTATTTTAAATAAAAATCTTTTGTAACATTATTAATGTCTTTATTTGATCACCTGCTGAACAAAAGTAATAATTTCTTTAAAGAAAAACTGCCTCAAATTTTTGAATAGTAGTGTACATGCTAGACAAAACTGATCTACAATAACATTATCTATAGGCCTGTTAGAACGACTACACAAAAATCAGCCGGCTTAGACAAATAGTTTTAGTCTGACCAAAACTAAACTTTTAAAGTGAACATAAACAAATTCCTTTTGCCATTTTGTTGAAGGTAGTGGTGCACACTTCACCAAAAGTCACTTTTGAGAAATACTACAGAGAAATACTAATATGTTGTGTCAAGATCTGTGAACTAGAAACCTACATATTCATTACCCATGTCATGGCGTACTGTAAATAATCAACATGAAAAATATTTTTCTATGATGCTATCATCCGCCAGTGATGCTTCTAATGCCCATGCCCATGCCCATGCCCATGCCCATGCCCATAAACATAAACATAAACACACAGTTCAGTGTTTAGTGTATTTCATTTGTTTGTTTGGTTGTGGGTGTGTAAAGGATTTTAAAAATGATAGTGCGGGTCATAAAGCACTCTATAGGAAAGGATTCAGATTAGCGTTCTTGTTCTTAAATGCATCTGCAGGGCCGAGATGAAGCTGTAGGAACCGCAAATGCATTTTAAAATGGTCGACTTTCTGTGAACCCTCCTGCACTTTGTGAGACAAGAATCTGCGAGCAACTAACAATCTCAGGGACTGCCAACTGAGAAACATATGACCCCATAATATGCACATGACTCAGTACTTACTGCGATGAAAACTAGCTCTGTTGTTCAGAAACCTTGTGTTTCCCCCCTCCCTTATTCTTCTTCTTTAACCCTCAGGGTGACCAATGCTGACACTTTACAACTAATAGCCCACACTTATAAACATGATGTCTGCTGTCATCACCTAAGTAATCCACTATCACACCCATGAGTGCCATGTTTATTGTCTGCTACCAAACAGTTCCCATAATCCCCTGAGGTGAGCTGATTCAGCGCTATGTTACACATATGTCATGTATGTCAACACCTTCATTCAAGGCCACCGCTGGTTTAGATTCCTATGAAAGAACACAAACATGGATACAAGCCTGGTGATGGAGCCTACAAAGCAAGACTGAGATTGTCCGTCTGGAAATACTACAACATATGCATGTCATCCACGATGCACAAGTTTAAACAGGCGTCGGTGTGAATGTGCAGAGTTAAAGGAACCGTGGCTCCATGAGATGTAGATGAGGAGAACGTACCTGTAGTGGAGAGGTCCAGCAGCAAGGATCTCCTCTTCAGCTTCCAGGGTTAGTGTCGCGCGACAGTGAGAGAGAGATAAAAAGAAGGGGGGAGAGAGAGCGAGAAAGCTAGAGAGAGAGGTACCCAACACCCCTCCTCACCTGGCCCTTTCATCTCTCCGCCCCTCACCCTTTCACCCGCCCACACGCATGTACACACACACACATTCACAGAGAGAGAGAAAGAGAGAGAGAGAGAGAGAGAGAGAGAGAGAGAGAGAGAGAGAAAGAAATCACCCCCTCCCCCGTCAGCGATGCTTCAGGCAGACGGCTGGTCCAGGTGGTCAGGCTGATGTTCACGCTGCCGAGAAGACAGAAAGATAACAAAAAGCACCGTGTCTTTAGGTGGCGCCGTGCAAAACCTGCTCTCGCCCCTCTTCTGACACACACACATCCACACAAACACACATAAACATGTGCTCTCCCACACACACACGCACAGGGCAACTGCAGAGCAGAATGGAGAGGAGACAGGGATGCAGGCAGGCAGGCAGGCAGGCAACCCTCCTCGCATCACCAGGTCCTAGAGCCCTCCCGTTCCCGCCGATTCTGTCCACAGGCTCACAGGCGCATACGTTCGCACACATGATCTGCGGTACGGGTCACGTCGGGTTCTTGGGATCCATGGGGGGTGTTGCAAGGAAATACACTTGCTTTTTCTCATTCAATCTCTTTCAGTTAGTCCTGGGTTGATCTCTGTGTCCAATCCGTTAAAAGCCCTCTCATGAGACCCTGATTATTGTATGCAATAGTTTGCAAAGTCTGCCAAGGCACAAAGGGACACAAGAGAAGATCAGCGGTTATGTCGTTTTGGTGATGCCAAGAACACACAGAAATATTATTCTGAAGGGGGAAAAATGTAAATCACAAAAATAAAATCTAAAATTAAAAATAAATTACATTTTAATTAAAGATGTATTCCCTAATATTTAAATTTTAAAAAATCATGTAAAATACTGTTTTATGGCAGGCAAGAAATATATATTTTTTGAATATGTACACATTTCCCTCAGTGCAGCACTTCAATTTCAGTTTATTTTAGGATGTTATGACATTTTTATTAAGTTGTTTATCCGATGCCAATAACTTTCCTCTTGGCATTGGATAAACAATGCCAAATTGCTAATATATGGTCAGTGGTTCAAAATCACAAGTATGCACTGAAATCTATCTCACATTGATGTTCTGGATAAAAATACAACAAAAAAACTGGAGAATATAATATAATATATATAGTAAATACATTTTGATGTTGAATCTACTATTGTTTTATATAGAATTGCCCTATAGTCTATATAGTATTTAATGCAATTACATTAGAACTGATTAAATTACAGAAAATTAAAAGTAATCCATTACTTTAATATTTCAAGGAAATGTAATTAAATTATGGTAATTAATTTTAGTAATGCATTACACCCAACACTGGTCTTTATGTAGCAGCAACTTATGTTTATAAAAACACAGGGGCTTCAAAGTTCATGTTTGAGGTGTGACGGTGAGTAATTTATGTTGTAAAACGAGAAATCTTTTTGGATTTTAGGACTACAAACTGAACCGCTCTATAGGACTGAACATTCTCTTTCTGTGAGAGTAAAACTCACCCAGAGAAGAAATAATAATAAAACCCTTATGAATAATTGATTTAACGATGAACAGGACTTGCAATAAGACAATTTTTTTCTAGTCTCAGTCATTTGAGCTTAGCTTAGAGGATGAACTGTTAGCTCCACTGCTGTAAACAGAGCATTGAGAGACCAGCCCTGAGAGACACTTGAGACCCCTCTCATTTGAGATTTTGTAACTTTTTGCTCAAGAGAAAATACAGCACAGGGGCATGGAGATGATGTTGGCTGATCTGGATCTGCGATAGAGAGAGATCCAGTGATGCATGACTTACATGAGTCTTCCTCCCTTTGTTTGCGGACAACCAGTACAGCAGCTTACATGGGATCGCGACATCAATGAATCAATAGATCATTAGCGAGTCGCATGTAAAGACGCTTGGTGGGCTTACTGTCATTGAAAGGATTAATGGAATGGGAAAAGATAACAATAGGAGCAAAACAAGAACACTTGTGTGTGAGTGAGGAGGCAGAGAAAGACAGCAGGCTGAAGGTGTTGAAAAAGACAGAAATAGCATATACTTGCTCAACCCGGCAGCACCAATCACGGGAGAGGCAAAATACAATGGTCTCCATGACAACTCAGGAGACCATAGACTCCAGGCTGCCTCTGAGCAATAACAGTCCAACCATCTCCCTGTGCGACAGCCAGTTATAATCGACTGTATTTTTAGCACAACGCTCCAAAAATAAACACATACACACATACCCGCCCTGTCACAGAGGTATGACTCATCCTTAATATCTTTATTATCACCAATTATCAGCAGCTGACAGTGATGCTGCTGCATTTATACATTTCTTCAAATGAAAAATCACTCAATAATCATTTGCCTTTCTCTGCACAAAGCATATTTGATACCAGTAGAGATATTTAAAAATGGAAAGGTATTTCATGCATTGTATTTGGGTAAAATACCATACCCATAATAATGCATAAAAATGATAAACATTGATAAATGTACTTAGCAATGTTGAAATGAAAGGGATTTCATTTCTTACTACACCAAACAATAGTCTACATGTTTTCATTTTTGTACAAAAGAGTATCTTGACTGCAGGGGGCGCTCTTAGATTAGAGAAATTGGGAAACAGCTGTGAAGGATTGTTAAACACTTCATACTGCCCCTCATCTGTGCCAGTACCAACATATATATGGTTACACTTTATATATGTGTGTGTATGCATGCATTTATATATTTATAAATAAATATATATTTATATTTATATATAGGCTACAGTGCCCTCCACTAATATTGGCACCCTTGGTAAATATGAGTGAAGGTGGCTGTGAAAATAAATCTGCATTATCCTTTTGATCTTTCATTCAAAAAATTCACAAAATTCTAACCTTTCATTGAAGTAAAACAATTGAAAGTGGGGGGAAAATCTCATTATGAAATAAATGTTTTTCTCGTAGTTCACGTTGGCCACAATTATTGCAACGTCCTTTTCCCAAGTGCAAACATTATAAGCTAATGCTTAAAGGTGCATTTATGAGGATCTATTGACAGAAATGCAATATAATATATATGTTTTCAGTGGTGTATAAAGACCTTACATAATGAACCGTTATGTTTTATTACCTTAGAATGAGCCATTTCCATCTACTACCGCGGGTCCCCTTACATTGAAATCGCCATTTTGCGCCGGCATGTTTCTACAGTAGCCCTAAATGGACAAACTGCTCTACAGAGCTCTAGTCACTCTCTGCTCTCTCCGACGATGACATTTTTTGTCCTGTCTTGGCCCCCATAGCTTCTCTATGTGCTTCGAAAGGGAGGGGTGAGCGATGGGTGATTGCAATTCACAACCACACCGCTTGATGCTGCTAAAATTGCACCTTTAACAACAACTTTTTAAACATGCAAGTCTCCTCCAAATATTGTAAAAATGTGAAATATATATATTTTTTTCTGAAGGTGAGTAAGGTCTAGAGTTTTGGTTTTGTTTCATGTTCTTATTTTGTTATGTTTAATGTCATGTTTCCTGTTGTCATATGATGCCATTGTGCCCTCATGTGATCATGTCATGTGCTTCCCTAGTCTCTTGTGTCATGTTAGGTGTGTTCGACTTCGACATCAGCTGCAGCTGGATGCAACCGATCGGCGAGAGTAGCCGCGTGCAGGCGGGGAGGAGCTGCAAACGGAGACGTGTAGTCGGACACTTCTGCTTCCCGTAGTGACGCTCACGCTATATTTGCATACTTTATCACAGCTAAAGTTAAATAAATGCAATATTTGTCAAATACACAAATGTTTCAGAGAAATTTTCGTTCAATACTTTATGTACTGCATCATACAGCGTATGTTTGTATAAGAATAAAGTTCAACATAAGCCTACACTATCAATGAAGTGGTGTTTAAGTTTTTTATCAGTTTTATTTTGATAAACATGACACAATATAACATCGCGACTACATGAAAAGAGGTTTTACCGTTATAAAAAATTATTTGTGAGCATTGGTGGAGCTGAAGGTTTTAAAATAAACACAAAACACACGTGATCACTGTCATGCGGTGAATCCGGCCAATTGTGGAACAGCTGTGTCGTCATCAGAGTTTGTGCAGCCTGGTGAGCCGCATGAGAAATCCTGTCCCCCTGTGAAATAGTGTCCGCTTAGGACCCCAGAGCGATTCTATTGGCTGAAAGAACTTTTAATGGGTAATCTGTTCAGAGCCTGATTACAATTCTTACAAAATCATGTTTTGATTTTTGTCATTTAAATTGTGTTAAAATATTCTTTAACGTCTTGCAAATCATATAGCTTCGGTTATATACTAGTATTTGAAACATAAGTTGTGAAATCAAGCATATCTGGTTCTTAATGTTTTTTTAGTTAGCGTACGTTCTAGCATAGCATACAGCTACCCGATTAGCTTAGTTTATACACCACGGTTGCACTTACCCTACATCTTAAAAGTTTATACGTAGATTTAGGCTTCAACTAAGTTTAATGGTACAACGCAAAAATATTTAGTAGTGCATAAGTTGTAACTTAGTGCCCGTTTACGTCAAAACTAGGCTAGTTGTAACTTGCGCACAGCTGTTACAACAGGTGTCCTGACAGGAAAGCTATACATTCATTTATCGATACATGTGAAAAGCACCCCGGGGGCATTATAGGGATCTGTTATGTTTAATCTATTAAGTTTTGCTATGTACAGGTCTATGTCTTTTGAATTAAAGTGTGCAGTGAAGTCCGTTGCCTTGAAACTCATGTTGGCGCAGGCTGTTCCTGCCTGCCAAAATGCCGTCGTAAACGGAATTGGTCACGTGACCTCCGGGGCTCTATTAGCCGACTGCTCTTGAATCGCTCTCGCGGTACTTTGATGCCATACGTCACTGTCACGTGGCGTCAGCACTGTCTCAAGTCGGACAAAATTTCTAACTGGCATGCACTGCTTCAAGTCAGATCTGTCGGTCTGCGCATCGCTGCATCAAGTCGAACAAGCCTGTTGTCGTTGGTTGATTTAGTCAACAGTCTCTGTGTATTTATTTAAGCCTTCATGTTTGCCATGTGTCTTTGTCTAGTATTGTTTATTCCCTGTACCGCTGTTGGTGAGTTCTGAGTCTGTTCAAGTCAAGTCAAGTCAAGTCTGTGGTCACAGTGTTTTTTATGGTGGCCCAGTAGTGCACACAACAAAATTTAAAAAGCAAACATAAGTTCACAACATAGCGAAATCAAGCCACAACACAACGGAATCAACCCACAACACAACGAAAAAGACACAACACAACGAAAAAGACACAACACAACGGAAACAAGCCACAACACAACGGAAACAAGCCACAACACAACGGAAATGCTCCGATCACTAGGGGGCTCTCGGAGTGCAATAAAGTTAAAGTTTTCCTTGCCATTGTTCTATAGATTCGCCAGTCTTACAAATATATAAACACTACGATCAGTTTAAAGTGTGTAACCATTGTATATCGACATGAAATATCAATTCAAAATCACCTACATGCATTATAGCTGCATATTTATACCCGAGAACGCTGTTGTAACATAATTTGTATTAAATTACTTTTAACATTTAAAAAAAAAGACATGTTAAAATTCCACAGCTTGGTTGTATTGGTAAAACTCAGACTCAGTAATGCACAACAGTGAAATTTGAACATTAAAAATAATAATAATAATTTTAATTCATACAAATTATAAGTTTCAATCAATTGGTGGAATTGGCAGACGTTCCCTTAAGCATCATGCCCTGTGATAGCGAGTAAAAGCATTCTTGAGTATAAATATGTAGCTATAATGCATGTAGGTGATTTTGAATTGATATTTCATGTCGATATACAATGGTACACACTTAAAACTGATCGTAGTGTTTATATCTTTGTAAGACTGGCGAATCTATAGAACAATGGCAAGGAAAACTTTACTGCACTATGAGAGCCCCTAGTGGTCGGGAGCATTTCCGTTGTGTTGTGGCTTTTTCGTTGTGTTGTGGTTTTTTCGTTGTGTTGTGACTTGTTTCCGTTGTGTAGATTATTATTCATGTCGGCACAAATGATGTTCGACTTCGCCAGTCGGAGATCACCAAAATTAACATTAAAGAGGTGTGTGAACTCGCAAGTACGATGGCAAACCGGATTTTTTGCTCTGGTCCCCTCCCCGTTAAAAGGAGTGATGAGATACTTAGCAGACTATCATCACTCAATGGCTGGTTGTCTAAGTGGTGTCCGCAAAATAACATAGGGTTCATAGACAATTGGAAAAGCTTTTGGGGCAGACCTGACCTGTTGAAAAGAGATGGTATCCATCCCTCCTGGGGTGGTGCCGCTCTTCTCTCTAGTAATTTGGCACATAGTCTTAAAGCTAAACCTTGACTAACTAGGGCCCAGGTCAGGAAGCAGACGGACTGGCTTACCCGACCGTCTGCTAGCTGTCTCGCGTCACAGAAGTCAGATAAATCCCAGCACATAGAGACTCTTTCACCTAGCTATTATCACATAGAGACTGTGTCTGTTCCACGAATTAGTAAATACAAAAAACCACCAAAACTATTCAACGGTAAAAATTTAATTGATGACCAACAAATAAACAACAGATATAATACAGATGAACAAATGATAAAGCTCGGGCTGCTGAATATTCGATCCCTTTCCTCTAAAACGCTTATTGTTAATGATATGATTACAGATAATAATCTAGATGTGCTGTGTTTGACAGAAACCTGGCTAAAACCTGACGACTACATTATTTTAAATGAGTCCACCCCACAAGATTATTGTTATAAACACGAGCCGCGTCTGAAAGGTAAAGGGGGAGGTGTTGCTGTAATTTATAATAATATCTTCAGTATTACTCAGAAGTCTAGTTTCAAATATAATTATTTTGAAGTTTTGGTGCTTTACGTAACGTTATGTAGTGAAATTGATAAATCCTGTTTAACATTTGTGTTGGCTACTGTATATAGGCCACCAGGGCACAATACACACTTTATCAGAGAATTTGCTGATTTTTTTATCAGAGTTAGTACTGGCTACAGATAAAGTCCTAATTGTTGGTGATTTTAATATCCATGTAGACAATGAAAAAGACGCATTGGGATTGGCATTTAGAGACATTCTAAACTCTATTGGAGTTAGGCAACACGTATCAGGACCCACTCATCGCCGTAATCATACTCTAGACCTAATATTGTCACATGGAATAAATGTTGATACCGTTGAAATTCTGCAGCAGAGCGATGACATCTCAGATCATTACCTAGTATCA
Source organism: Rhinogobio ventralis (assembly GCA_039654625.1). Lineage (NCBI taxonomy): Eukaryota > Metazoa > Chordata > Actinopteri > Cypriniformes > Gobionidae > Rhinogobio > Rhinogobio ventralis. The sequence continues at coordinate 23,201,600 of CM077211.1, forward strand.
TGTATACTTAATTTAGCAAAGGCTGCAAAGCCGTCCCCTCGCTTCAAATATGGCAGGACTATCACTGCTGAGACTAAAGATTTCTTTATAAATAAACTTCCTCATCAGTTTCATCTCCTCAGCATCCCAGATAGCCCAGAGGAACTTGATGTTGCAACAGAAACTATTGACTCTCTCTTTTCCAGCACTTTAGACACAGTTGCTCCTCTGCGCTTAAAGAAGATTAAAGAGAATAGTCCAACGCCGTGGTACAACGAGCACACCCGGGCCCTTAAAACAGCAGCCAGAAAAATGGAGCGCAGCTGGAAGAAAACAAAACTGGAAGTTTTTCGCATTTCGTGGAAAGAGAGCATGATTTCATACAGAAAGGCCGTAAAAACTGCTAGATCTGCTTATTTCTCGACTCTCTTAGAAGAAAACAAACACAACCCTAGGTATTTATTCGATACAGTGGCTAAATTAACCAAAAATAAAGCTTCAACTTCTGATGTCTGCCAACAGCACAGCAGTAATGACTTTATGAACTTCTTTACTTGTAAGATTGATAATATTAGGAAAAAAATTATAACCATGCAGCCGTCTACTACTGTATCACATCAGACAGAGCATTGTAGTGTCACTGAGGAAAAATTACATTCATTCACTGCTATAGGAGAAGAAGAATTGGCTAAACTCATTAAATCATCAAAATCAACAACATGTATGCTCGACCCTATACCGGCTAAACTACTAAAAGAGATTCTTCCAGAGGTCATAGATCCTCTTCTTAATATCATTAATTCATCCTTGACTTTAGGATATGTACCGAAAACTTTTAAGTTGGCTATTATTAAACCACTTATTAAAAAACTGCAACTTGACCCTACAGAATTAGTCAATTACAGGCCAATCTCAAATCTACCCTTTCTGTCAAAAATACTAGAAAAGGCAGTGTCCTCACAATTATGCTCCTTTTTAGAAAAAAATGGTATCTGTGAGGTTTTCCAGTCAGGATTTAGACCACATCATAGTACTGAGACTGCTCTCATTAGAGTTACAAATGATTTACTCTTATCATCCGATCGTGGTTGTATCTCTCTGTTAGTGTTACTCGATCTTAGCGCTGCATTCGATACCATCGACCACAACATTCTTTTGAATAGACTCGAAAATTATGTTGGCATTAGTGGAATTGCATTGGCATGGTTTAAATCATACTTATCTGACCGTTTTCAGTTTGTAGCAGTAAATGAAGAGATCTCACACCGATCACAAGTTCAGTATGGAGTACCGCAGGGCTCGTTGCTTTTCACCCTGTACATGCTACCACTGGGAGATATCATTAGGAAGCATGGCGTTAGTTTTCATTGTTATGCTGACGATACTCAGCTCTATATTTCTTCACGCCCTGACGAAACTTACCAATTCACAAGATTAACGGAATGCATAGCTGATATAAAAAATTGGATGACTAGTAATTTCCTGCAACTTAATTCAGAAAAAACTGAATTTTTAATTATTGGACAAAAAAACTCCACATGTAGTAACCTAGAATACTGTCTAACACTTGATGGCTGCTCTGTCAAGTCCTCGTCGTCAGTTAGGAACCTGGGTGTGCTCTTTGATACCAATCTCTCATTTGAAAGCCACGTTTCTAGCATCTGTAAAACTGCATTCTACCATCTTAAAAATATATCTAAATTACGGCATATGCTTTCAATGCAAAATGCTGAACAGTTAGTTCATGCATTCATGACCTCAAGGCTAGATTATTGTAATGCTCTACTGGGTGGTTGCCCTGCTCGCTTAATAAATAAACTGCAGCTGGTCCAAAACGCAGCAGCTCGAGTTCTTACTAGAACCAGGAAGTATGACCATATTAGCCCGGTTCTGTCAACACTGCACTGGCTCCCTATTAAACATCGCATACATTTTAAAATCTTGCTAATTGCTTACAAATCACTAAATGGTTTAGCTCCCCAGTACTTGAGCGAGCTCTTAACGCATTATACTCCATCACGTCTATTGCGGTCTCAAAACTCTGGCCAGTTGATAATACCTAGAATATCAAAATCAACTGCAGGCGGTCGATCCTTTTCCTATTTAGCACCCAAACTCTGGAACAGCCTTCCTAGCATTGTTCGGGAAGCAGACACACTCTGTCAGTTTAAATCTAGACTAAAAACGCATCTCTTTACTATGGCATACACATAAAACATTTTAATTTATATTTTATTCAAATTGTTAGGCTGCATTAACTAGGTCAGCCGGAACCGGGAACACTTCCCATAACACCTGATGTACTCGTTACATCATAAGAGGAATGGCATCTACGCTAATGTTAGTCTCTCTGTTTATCCCGAGGTTTACTGCAGTCAGCCGGATCCGGGCCGTATCCAGATCAGATGGTGGACCAGCGCCCAGACATTACCAACGCATCCCTGAAGTGTCTGCAGAGACCGTGTCAATTAGTCTACCCTCTGAAATTGCTCATCGACATGGCACATGGCATCCTCAATGGATCCTCAATGGACTCCGATATTTCGAATATTCCTATTTAATAATTGTTTAATTGACACGCCATCCTCAATAAACCCGGTGTGATGCCTCCGATCTTTCGAATAATCCGATCTAATATTACTTCTGACCTATAAGGCTGCCAAAATAATAAACATACACTGTTTGTTAATTGGCCAGAGGAGAAATGGCACCCCGACTGAGCCTGGTTTCTCCCAAGGTTTATTTTTCTCCATTAGGACACCTGATGGAGTTTTGGTTCCTTGCCACTGTCGCCTCTGGCTTGCTCAGTTGGGGACACAAAATTTTCAAATAAATATCCAAATAAATTTAATTACTAAACTAAATTATATCAACTACATTACTTGAATATATATGATAATTGAAATGAGCTGATGACATCACCGTTTTCTCCAGAGCGGCTGTACAGCCGAATCAAATTCTGTTAATTATTTTCCTGTTTAACACTGTGAAGCTGCTTTGAAACAATCTGCATTGTAAAAAGCGCTATATAAATAAAGTTGACTTGACTTGACTTGACTGTGGCTTGATTCTGTTGTGTTGTGGCTTGATTCTGTTGTGTTGTGGCTTTATTTCGTTGTGTTGTGAACTTATGTATGCTTTTTAAAATTCGTTGTGTTGTGCACTACTGGGCCACCGTAGTTTTTAAATGCTGCCCATGAGCTAAAAAAAGAATGTATGAACAAAGTCACCAGATCTAAATATTCACAACAAACAACCTTTCAACATGAAACCAAGAAATGAGACCTACACTTTCACTGCCTCTCCCCACAGCCTCTCAAATGTTTATAGCCTCTAGGATACAAAAACTTTTTTAGGGTTAAAAGAGACTTGAAAATCGCCAGGGAAGGTGCTAATCTATGATAATGATGATATGATAATGATAATCTCTAAAGGCGTGTTATTCCATAGTCGTGGCCCAACCACAGAGAAAGCTCGATCCCCATACATTTCAGTCTGGAGAGAAGGTTCTGGGGCCTCATTTATAACCATTGTGTACACACAAAACAGGCCCTGAAAGAGGCGTACGCCACTTCTGACGCATAAGTTGTGATTTATAAAAACAATATAAAAACCTGCACGCAAACTATGACCCATGCGTACAAACTCTTTTACTAGAGTGAGGAAAGTAATGAAGTAAGAACAATTTTAAACTCTGTTTTCATTTTGATATACACATTTACATTAATGTTCCAGTATTATTAATGGCGATATGCACTGAAATTACATAAAAGTCATTACTCTGAATTTAAACAAAAATGATATGAATTTAGATGTGGATATGCTACTTTTGATCATTTTTCCTGTGACACGCTGTTTTAATGACAGCAAGGATTAAATATAGGCTAATTCCAATAATTCCAGATCTCATGTTATGACAAAATATGTTTTAGCGAGAACTATGATCAGTGATGCACACTTACTTCGATATTACAGACTGCAGGATTCGGTGGTCAAACGGTCCATTATCCGGTTTGAATAGGTCCAATGATAATTGCTTACTGTACAACCATAGCTGCACGGACACGGAGTGTAAAGACATCTTCACAAATTTATGAGTAATTTCACTGTATTTAAAAGATAGCCTACAACTTGAAGAAAAAGTTCAGATTTGCACGTTTCTTTTTTTAAATACTTTGTCAGTGACGCGCTAAGTCAGACAAATGTATTTACACTGCAATAAATAAGTAGGCCTGTTTCCATTAAAAATAGCATATACATCCTATATGTTTACATTACCAGCAAAACTGCATGAATTAGATTTGAATGGTTTAAAATTAACTAAATATTTAGAATTAAAATACCATTTGGCCCGTGGAAATAAATTAATCAACTTTACTCAAAAAAAATTATCTGAGAAGTATTTTATACAATTTAGTTTTCATGGATATTTTGATATATTTATTCTGAAACATAAAAAGGATATTGGATGATTTTCAGCAATGTAATGTGTAAGCCACAATTGGCATTTATAGTCCATATTTAATAGCTATTTTCAATGTATTGTACCTTTGACAGTGTTAAACATGGTGTCACGTGGATGGGAATATGCAAGGAAATGATATGCAGATGAGGTTATGCATAGTAAAACCAGGCATTGTAAGCTCCATATATGGTGATTTCAGGGAGGAGACAGGGTGGAGATGCACGTATGCGCAATCTCTGCTGGCTGGGATTTATAAAGGGATTTTTGCGCAGATTCTGGTGTACACATGGTTTTATAAATCTGAACTTTTTTGTGCGTACGCAAAATCTAGCTTTTGTGCGTACGTACACTTTTAGGATGAAATCTACGGAAAGCTTTATAAATGAGGCCCCTGGTCACTTGATCTTAGACTTCTGGAGGGGGTATAAGGATACAGCAAACTAAATAGACGGGAGTTTGGTTATGTAAAGATTTGTAAACAAATAAAAGAATTTTAAAATCGAATCTGAATTGAATAGGCAGTCCTGTGATCACTTTTATAACTTTTCTGTAGAAATCTGTCAGCAGCATTTTCAACCAGTTGGAGGTGAGCAATTTGAGATTTAGAAATACCGCAGTATAGAGTTTCTGTAATCGAAGCGAAAAGTACAGCCATCTCTTAAGTTTTATCGGTTAGAAAGTGTTGGATTTTTGACAAAAGACGGAGTTGATAAAAACTAGATCCAATTACTGAGGAGATATGTTTGTGGAGTTTTAAAGACTCATCTAAAAAACACCCAGGTTCTGGGAGCTAAAAGCAGATAAGCTTCCCAAATCAATGCTGTATAGCCTGCAAATTGTCATTGGGATCAAAAACAAATCACCTCGGTTTTATCTTCATTTAAAGATAAAAGAAAATGTGCTAGCCAAGATTTGACCTCATCTAAGCACATTGATATAGATTTAATTGCTGAAGGATCATTTCTCTTGATTGGTAAATAGATCTGGGTATCGTCAGTGTAAAAATAGAAAGTCACCTCATGCCTTCTTAGTATGGAACATGTACAAAGAAAAGAGGGATGGCGACAAGCCTGAGCCTTGAGGGAGACCACAGGTGAGATGTTGCCCAAACACAATTTTCTCCAATACCTTAGAGATAAATTGTAAGACAGAAATAGGGCGAAATAAGTCAGTGAAGGCTTCTTGAGCAAGAGTGACAGTAGCCACTCTAAGGCTAGCAGGAACAGAGCCAGAAGACACTTATTAAGAAAAGATACCAAGCCCGGGTCAATGATTAGTTTTAAAAACCTTGGGTGTATAATATCATGAGAACAAAAGGAAGGTTTGAGATTAGCAATGGTGCCTTTAAGTAATTGTAGAGAAATGGGTTCAAAAACATCCCAGGAAGATGGAAGCAATGAAGGGAGATTCAGTATGGGAAGAGCTTACTTTAGGTCTTAGATTAGAGATTTTGTCATTGAAAAATCTCAAGATTTCAACAGACATAGTATTGACCGGAGGATTTACAACAAAATTAATAACCGAAAACAAAACCTTGGGTCTAGAATAATTATTTAAAATTAAGTTAAGTAAAAATACGTAGCTTTTGCAGACTTAGAAACACTGATAAGCCGATAAGCAGTCTTTGAACATTTGAAATGAAAAATGTAATTTGTCCTTTCTCTGTCCTCACTCTGATGGTCCTCACAAAAATAACTGTACAAGTACACACACACATAGTGTATGCATGAGTGTGAAAAATAGGTAAATACAAGCACATCAACAGGAGAGAATAGTTCATTAACATGGCTAACCAACTAATTAAATTAAAAGTATCTTAAATGCATGATTCAAATTGTTCACCTCACCATCTAAAATAAGTGAGGTTAATGTCATTATTTTTTAATCATTGCAAGATGTTTGTCCTTTCTGACCCTGATCATTTGTGTGTGCAATCATAAGTACCCTGACAATTGTCATGGCCACAATTACAGACTTCAACCCTTTCAAACACTGCAAGCTTTTTTTTGTTCCCGCAGGTCTCCCGCTTATAATGCAGGAAATTCCAGCAAACATTTATTCACTTTAGCATGTAGGTTGTATGAGTAAATTAATCGACATACATTATAAAATCAAATCAGTCATTTTAAAACTTTCTGCAAAACGTAATTTCACAAACAGCGTGAGTGATTCAGCGGTGCTTCTTTTCCGCAGATTATATAGCTTATAACGGTCAAAAACACACAAACTGATGTCGAAATTTCGGTCTTGGCGATTATCCTCGTGAGCACAGTCGGTTATGTCTTAAATAAACATAAACAGTTGTGAAAGAAAATGCATCTGTAACAGTATAATGGATCCGTGCACTAGCTCTTAACATGACAGCAGCCTAATATGTGTCTTTCATTAATATTGATAAAACAACAAAAGATAGCTTTAATTGTAAGGAATCAGGATTTATAGCCTATGTATTTAATTTAAACAGGACTAAAAGACTATCCAGTGTTATTTTACCTTTGATGGTTATTCTACATCCCTTAATCCTACCCAATACCTAAACGCTACAAAAACTACCTTACTAATATTAATAAGCAGTAAATTAGGAATTTATTGAGGCAAAAGTTGTAGTTAATAGTAAATATGCGTTCCCCATACTAAAGTGTTAACCATTTGATTACTTTGATTACTTTCTGTAGTATTTCTGTACATGAATTCTAGTGTTAGACCTACCCAAAAAATGTTTCTATTTATTTCATTTCATTTATTTGTGCTACTTTTTTCAATTTAATTCAAAGATTAAAATCAAGCTTCCTTGTAATTAAATTTAATTTTCAAATAATTATTTCATGTAAAATCCACTCAAAAATAAAAAGTAATTTCAGTAAGATTGAACAGAGCACAAATGTCTCTTAACAAAACATTTTTCAGCATTATATATAATGGCACTAATAAGTGTTAAAAGGGCACATTTTCTGCCTGCATGGGAGTCAGTGTAATTATTTTAATAGTTTTTTATAGAGCAGGCAGTGCATCCATTGGCAACAGCTAAAGCCCAGGGGAGCCTGTGTGAAGTCCACAGGAATGCACTCACTGCATTAATGCCTGAACAACACAGAGAAACTGTAATTATAGAAAACCAGGGAAAAGACAAGCCCTGGGGTCTGAATTCCTGTCACAGAGATAATAACAATTATAAATAATAAATAGATAACCAGTCTTCATCACCGAATTACTCCTGCTTTGCATGCACATCATGGAAATGGTTAGGGTTGGGGAATGTGTTAGGCCCTGTCTCAAATGGCACACTTCAAATGCACTTACGATCTTGTGAACTTACAATGGTCGCCACATGCAAGTATCTGTTAAGTCCATGAGACCATAGAGTGTCCCATTTGTTATTTTAGGTTTCAGAAGGGTGCTTGCGAGTAGTGTTGTCAAAAGAACCCACTTCAGGATAGGGATGGGTGATATGGCCTAAAATCCATATTGCGATATACACTCACCTAAAGGATTATTAGGAACACCTGTTCAATTTCTCATTAATGCAATTATCTAATCAACCAATCACATGGCAGTTGCTTCAATGCATTTAGGGGTGTGGTCCTGGTCAAGACAATCTCCTGACCTCCAAACTGAATGTCAGAATGGGAAAGAAAGGTGATTTAAGCAATTTTGAGCGTGGCATGGTTGTTGGTGCCAGACGGGCCGGTATTTCACAATCTGCTCAGTTACTGGGATTTTCACGCACAACCATTTCTAGAGTTTACAAAGAATGGTGTGAAAAGGGAAAAACATCCAGTATGCGGCAGTCCTGTGGGCGAAAATGCCTTGTTGATGCTAGAAGTCAGAGGAGAATGGGCCGACTGATTCAAGCTGATAGAAGAGCAACTTTGACTGAAATAACCACTCGTTACAACCGAGGTATGCAGCAAAGCATTTGTGAAGCCACAACACGCACAACCTTGAGGCGGATGGGCTACAACAGCAGAAGACCCCACCGGGTACCACTCATCTCCACTACAAATAGGAAAAAGAGGCTACAATTTGCACGAGCTCACCAAAATTGGACAGTTGAAGACTGGAAAAATGTTGCCTGGTCTGATGAGTCTCGAATACTGTTGAGACATTCAGATGGTAGAGTCAGAATTTGGCGTAAACTGAATGAGAACATGGATCCATCATGCCTTGTTACCACTGTGCAGGCTGGTGGTGGTGGTGTAATGGTGTGGGGGATGTTTTCTTGGCACACTTTAGGCCCGTTAGTGCCAATTGGGCATCGTTTAAATGCCACGGCCTACCTGAGCATGACCACCATGTACCCATCCTCTGATGGCTACTTCCAGCAGGATAATGCACCATGTCACAAAGCTCGAATCATTTCAAATTGGTTTCTTGAACATGACAATGAGTTCACTGTACTAAAATGGCCCCCACAGTCACCAGATCTCAACCCAATAGAGCATCTTTGGAATGTGGTGGAACGGGAGCTTCGTGCCCTGGATGTGCATCCCACAAATCTCCATCAACTGCAAGATGCTATCCTATCAATATGGGCCAACATTTCTAAAGAATGCTTTCAGCACCTTGTTGAATCAATGCCACGTAGAATTAAGGCAGTTTTGAAGGCGAAAGGGGGTCAAACACAGTATTAGTATGGTGTTCCTAATAATGCTTTAGGTGAGTGTACATTGCAGCCTCTTGCGATAACGATATATATCACGATATATAAATTATAATAGAACCATTTCAGAACAGGTTACATAGACCCTAAGGAAAGCCAAACTGCTATTTGTATTTTTAAAAAAAGAAAGAAACGTTGTATGTAGTTTTGAGAACATTTATTGTGCAAAACTGTAATTATACAACATAATGTTGCAGATAAATAAAATTCAAGTACACTAGCTGCAGAGACTTTAACAAAAAAAAGCTTAAAGGGATAGTTTATCCTGAAATAAAAATAAAGCCATCTTTTACTCACCCTGCTGTTGTTCCAATGCCCTATGTTCTTCTATCTTTTTCGGGCCTCAAAAGCTGTAATTTTAAAGAACGTCCTGCACGCACTCCTCCATATAATGGCAGTGAATGGCGACCAGGCTAAAACTTTACGAAAAGGATACAAAAGTATCACGCAATGATACAGGGAGACGCGCGCCATATATGAAAAGTGTTCAGGAGGCATACTATAAGGTTTTGCGAGAAAGAACCCTTATTATTCAGTCAAAATACTGAGCTTGGCCGTTACTCTGTGCGCATTCCTGTGAGTGCGTGCGAGCCGTCAGCAGCTCATGCTTACTGTAACTCGCACTGTTGTCATGGTACCCATGATAAGCACACACACGCACCATTTTGAAAAAATCAGGCTCAATAGAAACAAACACGACTCTCATCTTTTCTATAAGGTATATGATAAGAAAGTATACAATAATAATAATAATAATAATAATAATAATAATAAGGTAAACCTCCCGAAGTGAATGTTGTGTACTGGTTGTCATGACAATATTGCGTGAGCGGGTTCTCTTAATAAAAAGAAAACTAGTGAACGGATACTGTGAATTAAGGAAATACTTCCAGTAGCCTATTAGGCAATTATTTGAGGTGGTAGAACAGATTAGTCGTGTTACCTCTCTTAGCCGGAACTGTTGCCCCACACACTCTACAGAGTATAGTTTGCTGCTGCTCGTCGGACGGCTTAAATGCGAACCAAGTCCAAATAATGGATGTTGCACCGGTCTTTTTCACCAGCTCCTCCATTTCGCTTTCAGCCATGTTTACTCAAGATGGCGAATACGATGATGCGCTGCAGCTTGTGGCTCTAAGTTTCGCGGGTAGATTGCATCAACATGCATTATCGTGATTAGTGCAATAGAATTTAAATCTCTATCGAGGCCAATTTTGTGTCGTTTATACTGCATATCGTTTCTATCGCCCATTACTATCTACAACTTTATGACTGGAACTGCGACTCAAATGTGTGGAACTGGCTGATAGTGGGAGACAGATGATAGAAAACAGCGGAGTTAAGAGGAAAACCGTAACAACTGTATCAACAAGTATGTCAAGCTTAATGAATGAGAAGATGCACTCAGATGAAGAGGCCAGTGAAAATCATATGACCAAAGAGCAAATTACCAAACAGCTTGAAAAGCAGAGACACCATAAGGAGATGAAGCCAAAGAGCATCTCATTCAATTACCTCTCAAAGAATCAAATTCTCAGCATCATAATTATCTACAGCACTTCACACCTCACATTCCTCATAAGTGACTCCATACATCGTGATTCGTGTCTAAACAAAAGAAGGTCATTGAGCGATTTTCAATATTGCAATATTGACATATTGCTAACTTGACTTCGCTGTGTGGATGTTATTTTCTAAATTGGCATATATGGAGCAGAATACCAATGCCTGCTCTGCTTATGAGGGTCTTATTAGCTAATATGCTTACCTAGCTGAGCAAACAAAGAGGCTTTTGCAGTTTTGAAGGCTCAGCTCAGAGAACATTATGCATGTCAGATTCCATTTCTAATACTAACTGTGCTGTTTTTTTGTTCCCAGCAAAAGTGATTACTTACTGGAGGATGATGTTAAGGAACTGACTTTTGACAGTTGAGGGGATATATAGTATTTGACAAAATACTGAAAAAAAATTGAGGATGCAGGAAATGTATATATTTAAAATCAATTAAAATAATATTCCAAAAAAAACATGTTTTGTCTGAAACATTTCAACAAACGGGGGAAAAATTCTTCTACTCACATTGTAGTACTGATGCACATTGTAGCAATGTAGTAGAAAGTCTCTTATGCTAACAAAGGCTGCATTTATTTGATCAAAAACAGTAATATTGTGATGCATTTAATGCACCCAAAAGTATAAATTTCTTTAAAGGGGACCTATTATGCAAAATTAACTTTTACATGGTGCTTGAATACTGATGCGCATCCACAGTGTGTGTAAACAACCAGCCTGTAATGGTAAAAATCCATCCACTCCTTTTTTATAATCCCCATAAATCAGAAGCAGTGCCTGAAAATACACTGTTCCAGAATTGCCCCTACTGTGACGACACAGTATGGGCAAGCCCCGTCCATGACTGGTGATGATCTGCTCTATTAGCATAGAGTGAGTGAGCCAAACTCAGTCCGCCATGTTTATATCCTCGCTACAGAGTAGTGCAGGTATGACGTAAATTTGTAGGCCAAAACGCAGAAACGAGTTAGCATTTTAGCACTTCTGGTTCCATCGTCCCGAAGTCAATGGGTTTTTTTAATGGGTTTTGGTTAAATGGCTGGTTAACACGCTTAAGACACTTTCACGATTTATTTTACGAAATAAAACACCAGTATTACTCCAATTTTTTGGGTTAAGGTAATATAATTGTAATATAAAGGTTAATATTGTAATATAAGGGATAATAATATCTTTCATGAAGGGTTTGTCTTTAGCAGCAGCTCATTTGCATTTAAAGGTACATACACGAAAACTGTGTGTTTTTTCCCACACCCAAATAAGTGTGCATATTATTATAATAAATGATCTGTGGGGAGCTGAAACTTCACAGACACATTCTAGGGACAACAGAAACTTATATTACATCTTGTAAAAAGAGGCATAATAGGTCCCCTTTAATAATAATTAAAAAAATCTTAATGACCCCAAACTTTAGAACAGTAATGTATGGGGACAATGTGTAATGCATAGCAGGAATGACTGGAATGAAATTGATAAAGACAGTTAAGTAAATGTTCTGAAATTATAACCACCTTTACTACGGAGCATAAAGCAGTTTACTAACCCTTGGCATGGTGGCATGAGATCACTGTCTTTTCTGGGGAACCAAACTTCAGTCATTGCGTCTTTGAATTGAATACAATAAATAAATGGATCAATTGAAAACAAGATATTCCAGTGGCCTAAATTTGAGCATTGCAGAAAGGACTCATCTCACATTCTGACTGTAATGGAGAGAAAATGAGCAGTAATATCGTTAGCCATTGTGTTTATAGCGGCTGTGTTTCAATGCTTTTAGTCCCTAACCAAAGCCCTGTAAGATGAGTACGATGGGAAATGTTTGCTAAGACTTTGGAGAGAGATGACAGACAAGCAGTGCTACAGAATATGGTCTGTTTTATACTGTGATAATTCCTCAACCTGGGCTGCTTCCTCTTTAATCCCTACCTGAGGGTATGATCAGGTTACCAGAATGACTGAATTTAGTCTAGAGCAGTGACTGGTTCTCACAGACTGCTCATCTTGGATGACTGTGCACTTCTCTAGCTGCCTGTACTACTCAAATTTTCACTAGGGGGCGCCCATGTTTACGGCATACTGAGGGTTGTGGATAGCACACTAAAGCCCCCCAGCCAACACAGGAAAACTGAAGAACCAAATTATTTCGATGAACTGGAATAAAGCATATCTATAACTGAAACGCATTTTTAAAAAAACAGATCATTCCAATATTACGGTTTGTAAGACATAATCTGTGCAGTAAACAAATGTGTTTAAAAGATTGCTGTGGTTACTAATCAAAAAGCCTAGACACAAACAAGATACTTTAGACTGAAAGTCATTTTTTTACTAGTTCTGTGAGCAATAGGTATTGCTTTAGTTTAGTAGTCTTTGTGTTTTGTATCGCTGCAGTGTCCTTGGTTCAGAGTTATGAGATCCCAAGTGATTTAACTGTGCACTGCAGAAGGGTATGAATACTGCAAGGTGTTTCATCCTGTTAGTCTAGGCTTCCTTTGACTAATGAGCTGTTTAGGAGAACAGGCCCATTCTCAAGATGCCATTTATGCCTGAAAATATCAAGATTTTTCAGGCCGTAACCACCTCAGAGCATTGAAGGCCAAAATACGTCCTATATGGTTACAGCCTTGCAAAGTGCCAAACAGTTATTTATAAACCTAACAATGTGTCCTACAAAACAGCCAAAACGGCGGCTTACCATTGGTTGATGCTGTCCACGTGAGCACCACGACGCATGCATGTGATGCTGACGCAGGAGCTAGCAAATGATGAGCCGCCGTTCTGCCGTAGTGCTTTGAAAGCAATGTACTGTATTTACAACGTAAATTGTATATGAGACTGGCACAGACAAGAAGAGATTGTTGAATAAAGTTGTTATTTTTGTTTGTTTTTTGCGCACAAAAAGTATTCTCGTCACTTCATAACATTAGTGTTAAGCTGGTAGTGAGTCACATGGACTATTTTAATGATGTTTTTCCTACCTTTCTGGGCCTTGAAAAGTGGTAATTACATTGCAGTCTATGGGGGGTCAGAAAGCTCTCGGATTTCATCACAAATATCTTAATTTGTGTTCCAAAGATGAACGAAGGTCTTATGGGTTTGGAATGACATGAGTAATTAATGACAGAATTTTCATTTTTGGGTGAACTAACCCTTTAATTTGATTTGAACCATGTAGACTGATGTCAAAAACAATTTTTTTAAAGGGTGGAAAATTTCACCTTTTTTTCAGAAAACAAATATAAAAAACAAGTATAACTGTATTATCTATATAGCAAATAAAAGTTAAATTGTCAACTAAATTTGTCAGATCTATCAACTTATCATAATACAGCTTCTCAATTACCCTCCAGGGATCAATAATTTCTTATTATAACTGAAAACCAAAGGTTGATATTCAACACCACATGAAAAAGCAAGAGTTATTTTAATCAAGCTTTTTAGTAAGCAGGAGGGAGGTTATTATCATGCACTGAACTCAAGGTTAAAGCAATGAATTGTCAGCTTTGACTGCAGGCTTGTGGAACAGAGCCTTCAACACAAAGACTCAAGGCTATTGGCAGTCTTTGACAGGCCTGCTACATTTCGTTACCTGAATCGTAAGATTATCATGTGGTATTGTGTAATCGTGAGGTATTGTGTAGTAAGCATTATCATTTTATCTTGCAGGCAGATTTTTTTAAATGCAGTGGCGAAGAAAGGCCTCCCACACCTTACAACATGTTTACTTTGTAAGGTATTTTTAGAGTAGAATATTATTATTCAATAAGCTATGTCAAGATTTATACAGCCATTGTATGTGACTAAATTGTACACCAGCAAGTAAAGAAAACTGTTTCAGTACTCTAATTTTACAAAAGTATCCTTTAAAAATAAACATTCAAAAATGTCAAATAGACAGCATTCAGAAATGAAATCAGATGTGAAGGATTACATGTTTCCCTGCTCTCCAGCAAAATCAGGGAAAGCATTTCATAGAAAGAGAGCTGATTTCACATTCATGAAAGCATGACTAGCAAACCTTTGACCCTTAGTCATTCATTCTGCACAAATCCACACATGCACAGATGTGAACAAAGGAATGCACACACACATTAATCACAATCCATGTCCATATGTGCACCTGTGTGTTTCTGTGAGGAAAGAGCAAGATGGAGGTTTTCACTGTAGATATATGTTGGCTGTTTATTATACACATTATGAAAGCATGCGTGTTGATCAGCTTTTCCCTCTCAGAATAAATTATACAAAATGAATAATAATAAAAACTTAATTATAGATATGGAAAAAACAGAATCTTACAATTATTGGAAAAACTGCTTTTTCTGTCATTTACTCACCCAGACGTTGCTTCTAACTAACGGGCCTTTGACTTCATCTGTAAAATACAAGGGCGGCGAGGGATGGCGTTCGTGACTGTCAAGCTTCAAAATAATACAGAAAAAAGTAGTCCATGTGATTCTCGTGTGCGTTATTCCAAATCTTCTTAAGTCGTACAATACATTTATGTGAAAAACAGACCGCTGTTATAGTTATTTACTAAAGATTGAGCCTTTCCCACATTCGAATGTGACGCGCTAGAACTTGTTTACATCAGCGTAGTGAAGTGAGACACCACAAGGAAATGAAAGCAGAGCAGAAGAAATAGCACACAAATCTCATTGGTTCCCACCCTTATTTTCAGTATTTTATTTAATTTTTTAACAACAACGTAGTAGATTTGAATGTGTGAAAGTGAACAACCATTAGTTGGACTATTGATATGATAATTGTAAATTGTGTGATAATTTAGTATAATATTATACTATGTATGTAGAGGCGTTACCTCCAAGGAGGCAAGGAAGGCAGTGCCTCCTCAAAAATTGGATGAAAAAAAAAATCCATATTACAAAAATAAAAAGTCAGTCTCCTACGCTGTTTACATTGTAAATACAGTGCAGCTCCTGCGCATGCGTTGGCTGCCATAGATCGCGAGAGCGTTGCACTATTTACAATGGAAACTGCGTAGGAGACTGGCACAGGCTAGAACGAAATTGTTGAATAAAGTCGTTATTTTTGTGTGCTTTTGCGCACAAAAAGTATTCTCGTCGCTTCATAAAATTAAGGTTGAACCATGGAGTCACCTGGACTATTTTAACAACTATTTTACCTTGAAAGTGTTAATTAAATAGCTGTCTACGGAGGGGCATGAGAGCTCTCAGATTTCATCAAAAATATCTTAATTTGTGTTCCGAAGATAAACGAAGGTCTCACGGGTATGTAATGACATGAGGGTGAGTAATTAATGACAGATATTTCATTTTTGGGTGAACTATCCCTTTAACAGTAGCGGTGGTGGTAATTGTGAACAAAATGGAGAAAGTCACGTGAGAGGAGGAGGCAATGCCTCCATCGCTCTATGATAGTATAAGATTGGTCATGGTTGAATACGATTGGTTTGTGCAAACCCGCCTCTTGTTTTCATTAGTGAATCAAAAGAGTCTGAATATTGAACAAAATGATGGCATTAATGGGAAGATTATTTCCGCTTTTCCGGTCATGTGTATGAGGTAACGCAGCTCTGTTTATCATATTAGATATATTTGAGTGTATTGAAAATTATGTTATGACGTTACTCGTTATGTTATGCGTTCGCTCAGTGGCTGCTATGACACTTGTTGCCTTCCTCACACGTCCCCGTTCCTTGGTAAAAATAGCAATTTTCTCATGATTTACAAAAAGTTGGAAACATATGGGATATTGTAAGTACTCAATTGAACAAAATATATAACACTGGCCTAGTGTTTTTTTGATATTTTACTAAAAAAAATGTTACATAGTGCACCTTTAAGTGTAGGTATAACTGGGAGATTTATTCTTTGATTTATTTGGGGGGGAAAGTGTGATGATTCCTTAGAGCTACTTTAAATGATTAGTACCACTAAGTAATTTCTATTGTGTTCAAATTTGATAAAGAACTAACTGCTTAACTTCAAAATATTTAAGCAGTTAGTTCTTTGTCAACATCTGTGTGGTTACATTATTGTGTGTGCCTGGTTTACAATATGTTAATCAAACATTCCTAGAACATTTGAATATAGTAACAGACCACAATAAGGAAAGACTAAATCTTATCTGCTTTCTAAGAATCTGCTTCTGTATTAGGGCTGCATGTATAGCGCAAAATGACAAAGATTAATATGGGGGAAAGGATGTCACTAAAGCCCTTAAATCTCACCAAGGCTGTGTGGCTGAGCACAAGATTACTACAGCTGAATAAGAGCTTTACTTAACACCATGAAACAAATCATAATAATATAACTGAGTGGGACTGACAGGAAGAATCATGCTTTATTTCTTAACATTCTCTATATGAAGATAAACAAAGAGAACTCCTGTTACAGGCAGCAGATTCACTGGAGTGCAACCACCTTATTTACTATCATTCTCCCTCTATCACCAATTCTTTTTTTTTTTCTTTCTTTTTTTTGGTAAAAATGTATCTGACAAAAATCCCAAAAAACTGTATATAGAGTTGTGCCTTTTTATGAGTATACACATTGCTAAAAAATTAATAGGGAACTGTTATCAGAGTACAAGAGAGCGAACGAGAGATTTCACTTTTAAATGTAAACCGATGCTTAAGTGTATGATAAAATTATTGCTTCTCAAATCTGCAGCTCCTGCTGAATGATTATGTGGAGGTATTGCAAGTTGCAGCTGAATAAATACATTACAGCACAGTCTGTGTTCTGATTACATAAGCTCATAGTTGCCAGGGCCTTCCGGGACACATTGTGCCCATCACATGGAGCTCGAACTGAAGGGACTCTTAAGTTAAGATCTCTCTGCTTTTAGACCAATTCTGTCCCTCACGGTTTTACAGCATCTCAGGTCTATTCATGGGAAATTTCATTGTTGGGTTTCTCTCAACAGTGCCACATGTTCGTTAATGACACATACGTTCTGCATCTGCACAATGGGCTCCATTAATCCTGCAATTAGTGGGATAATTATCTTGTAAATCCACAGGAATCTTAGCCGCATCAGTCAGAATACTTGATGGTTTATTGCGCAATAACCAATAACGTGTTGGCTGTGATCCTCAGTCATCACAAAATTGCAGACAGATGAATGTCATGTTTGAGAGTGATGCATGCTGGGAAGGTACAGAAATATAGGGGCTCATTCTCTCTCATATATGCAGATGCACACATTAGCATATACTCTCTTAATCAGAGTAACAATTTTACTCTCTCTCTCTCATTGGCATTACTGGACACAGCTATTGCATAATCAAACTAGTCATTGTGTGAGTGGGTGGAGTCTACAGTCACGGATCACAGCAGGAGAAAATCATCTGGGTCGGTTCTTCAGAACATGCAACTTTTGGCAGACGACCATCTGCTATTGTCAGCAAGAGAAAGATCAGAATGAAAATTAAAACGTTGGACAGATAAACAGCAATATAAGGGATATTGGGAGGGTAAAAATGATTGAATAAATTCTAGCCGAACCACCTAAATCCACTGAAATGCAATGTCTTTTTCTATTCAGTTTTCTTCATATGCCCTGCATATCATTGACTTGTACAGTCTGGTCAATATTGTGTTCCAGACATGAGGAAAACTCACTATGGATGCTGTTTGAACATGGCCAAACATTTGCACACACATGCAGACACGCGCCGACTCAAATGACACCAAGACATGATTCTTCACTGATTCTGTTGCCTCTGCAGTCACCATAAACCCAACGTGCAGGGTGAAGGATGAGATGTCTTGCACTTTTAGACACTCCCTGCTGTTTCGCGTTCCCTGGGCACATTTGCTGCAGTGACTTCCCACCTATTTTTCATTATTCATGCCTAGTGATAAATAAATAAAGACCGCAGTCCAAGAAAAACACAGGCACAGGACATTTGATCATGCATAAAATTAAACCACCAGGACACAATGTCACTCTGCTATCGGTTTAAACTTCTGTTAAATAAGACACCTGCTGCCCTCACAGGGCTCATTTAAACACAGGTGAGTCTGCTTATGTGCAGATGCATCTGCATATTACAAAACAACATTCATATATAGAACCTTAAAGGGTTCTGTCAGGCGAGGCCTTTTATAACTTTCTTCCCATCATGGGATCATTTCATGGATTTAGTTTTAATCCATTAATTTAATTTTAATTCATTTTTAGTTTTATGAATTAAACAACTCATAAACATACTTTATCACTATAGAAAAAAATGTAAAGATGTGTTAAGCATGAAAGTATTAATTTAACTCTTGTGCGTCAATTAAAAAAAGTCACACTTACAGATGTTTAAGTTTATGAACATTATTTTATATAACAAAATATATAAAACATGTTGAACTCTAAAACTGCTAGAAAGAAATCAAAGCCATAAATTTAAACAAGTCGTGTTCCAAATTTGAGGTTGATATCTCAAAAAATAAGCTTTCAGTAAGATTTTATTTGGGCGCAGTGCCAACATTTTTCCCATTAGATGCCAGCAAAGCTCCACTGGTACACACAGTGGTTGGATTTGTGATTTGCAGTACTGTAGAGTTTTTCTCTCTCAAATATTACAAGCACACACACATTTTTTTCATTACACACATACAAACCACACTCTGACATCCATACCAACACACCTACACAATTATAGCTGCATAATTTATCCAATTGGCTCTATAATATGCAGAAGCAGAAAACAGGAATAAAGGGAGTATTTGCTTTATAGGCCAAAAATGGCACCATCTGGTAAAAAATTTTAATTAAATTTTGAAGCCTTGCAAACAGAATGAAAGCCTATTTACAAAGATTGCATAATTTTATAGGTAAACGGCCCTGTGATTAAAAACTGCAGTTTTAAAGGGTTTCAATGGGGATATTTTTGTCCTTAAGGTACCAATACCTTGTACAAAATAGATTAAAGGAAATGGGGGTGAAATAGTAAAATTCCAATAAAAATACACACCTGTGCCAAAATGTATGCAGTTGGCATTAACACAGGCAAAATGAAAAAACAAAACTGAAAACAAAAATGTCCATAAGGTCACATAAGGGTTAATATGTTTCTTCAAAAGGGTTATTTAAAATTGAGACAAGAACGTTAGGGTTCTATATAGAATCCCAATGAACCTTTTTGCTAAGAGTGTATGAAAGCTGCAGATGGCATCAAAGGATAGAAAGCTGGGTTATTACATTAGCCTGATTGGATGCTGCTGTACTGGAGAGACATTATGTGGTTTTGTGGCCTATAATGGCTCGTAAATCTTCTGCCATGAGCAAATGTATTTCCTTTCCTATAATATCTCACTTATTTCTGGCCAGGAGGCAATTCTGTTTTCATAATCACAATATATGAAACTCTTAAATAAATGACAAAATGACAATGGCTTTTTGCAGACTGCAAGCAGCAAATTTCGCAAAACGGTAAGCCCAGCCACTGTTAAATCACTGGACCAATCAGAAGAAAAAGGACAGGGCAAGCGTTGTAAGTGTATTTACACTAGCAGCTGTCTGCCTGTGTGTCGGCAGCATGTCACATGAGGCGCTTAGCAATAGAAAGCTGCAGGTATGATGTATGTTCATAGGCCAAAACCCAGAAAAGAGTTAGCATTTTAGCACTTCTGATTTCATCGTCCTGTAGTCAATGGGTTTTTTAATGGGTTTTTGATTAAATGCCTAAAATATATGGTAAACACAAGATATTCTATAACATTAAATACATCAGTAATACCCCTTGTAATTTTTTAAAGCTTTTACTTGCAAACTATTCTAACTCAAACTTTCAGGGAAGACATTTTTCAAATAAAAACCAAAAGAGTTGTTGGAGGCTTAATGTTGATGTTGACGTCATGCAACAGTGGTTTAGTTTTTTTATAGCCTGCCTTTCACTTTTTACTTCTGGCTATTGTATTTTGGCTTCAAAATTCATTAAACAAGTGTTCATTTGTGAAGAGTGTCATGATGAACAAAGCGTGTAAGAATCATAAACTTTTGTTGGTCAAAGAGCTTATTTTCTGCAATGATCCAAAAGCCAGAGGAACAATTCTACCCTAAAAGATGCCGTTCTGTTTGAACAGCTCCTTACCAGAATTCCAATGTCTGCCAACTATCCGTGCTACAATTTACCATAAAAACTAAAAACAAAAGCTTTGGCTCAGAAATATGCTCTTCGTGCTGACCTAGAGAGCGTTAGCCTGAGACTCATTAAGGGAAATGTTTATTTTCACATATGCTTGCAGTGCAACCACTGACTGAATAAGAGATGAGTGGGAGAGTGAACTAAGTCTAGCAGTGTGTCTCTCTCAGTAAAAATCTTTTGGCAGTGTGTCTTTGAAGCAGCATACTCAGCAAAGGGACAGTCTCTTACTAGTGATAACAGCTATAGGTCCAAAAAGCAGGTGCAAAATCTCTCCAGCTGCTTGAACAAATCTTAGTTATTAGCTGAGGATGGGGGCGACTTCCTGTCTGTGCTGACTAATGAGCCCTCATAGAGCTGTTCATCCGGAAAACAACAGCAAAATCAGAGTTATCATCGATGTAGCCTTCTGCGTTAACACTTGAAATATAGTTAGTTGTGGATGCATGTGTGTTTCTACTCAGTTTGACAAATACATCTTGGCACGTCCTGACAAATTCATCTTGGCACAAACTCAGAAAAAGCATTCTGATCACTGTAGTCAAAGTTTGCCATCAATAAGCAGTGAATTCTAAAGAAGATGAAGAGAAAGTGCTATATGCACATAAAATGCACATAAGCCATTAAGCATTAGCTGCTCCTTGGGTTCTTAAGTGCACTTTGAACCACCATGAACCACGTGTGAGACAGGCCCTAAGAGAAGAGCTGGCAAATCCACAAGAATAAAAGAGTGCAAATCCATCAATCCACTAAAGAAAGACAAAATCCCTGCAGTTGAAGTAACAGATCATTTAGTCTGGAAGTTGGAAGAACATACTGCAGAAGGGGAACTGCCCCCATGAATAAAACACCTGCTCCTCTATTGTTACCCTGGTCAGTCTAATTATGTTATAAATAACCAGCATTTGTCCGGTGTATTTAGGAGTTATGTATTATTCACATTGCCTTGACTGTTGTTGCTTAGCCTTAACTGTTGCTGCAAGCAACAAGCTCATTTAACATGTATTTTATATATATATATATATATATATATATATATATATATATATATATATTTGCTCATAAAGAAATATTAAAGAATTATCTTTTCATCTTAATATTTGACATTTATTTATACTGCAAATTGTTTTTTTATATCAATAATCAGTGTTGGGATTACAACGCATTACAAGTAACTCGAGTTACGTAATCAGAGTTACTTTTTCAAATAAGTAACACAAGTTACTTTGTTTTCACATTTGACTGACTGCTCCCTTGTCCCCTTGTTGAGAGAAATCAGGAGTAAGTTCAGAGGCGTTGTGTGTAAACATGATGGTTATTGTAGTTCTAGACTAAATGTGAGCATGCATTTACTCATCTCACTTGCACACAAAAGATTCAGTATTCCTCAAAATGAATAAAATCAGTGAAATGCAAAATCAGAATACTATGTACCAATAAGAATACACCAAAAATTGGTGGTGGTTGAGGAGATTCCTCCTTCTATATGCAAAGCACTTTGAGTACCCAGAAAAGCGCTATATAAATGTAATTAATTATTATTATTATTATGCAAACCTCCCATAATTAAATTATTTTATTATTTGTATTATTCCCATAATACAAATATTTTTATGCATTTAATGTCACTTTATTGACCAATGTACTTGCTGCTGACCTTTGATGATTCAGTTAAACCATAAGCAAAAATTATTTTAGATTAGTGTTAAACTTTCTTCTCCTGCATCCTATTCTTCTGCTGTCCAGAATGGCGGCACAGCTGAAAGGTTTGTTTGAGCTGCGCCCTCTACTACACACGCGTGAATCTGCATTTGCTTCAGCCTTATTGTTTAAATTCTGGTGTGTTAGGGCCTTTACATTTGCCCAAAAATAGAACTTTTTTGTTAGAAAAAAACAAACAAACAAACATGCCCAACAAACAAGCCCATGTGAGAAAAAGTAACACAAAAGTAATGTAACACATTACTTTTCTTAAAAAGTAACTAAGTAACGCGATTAGTTACTTTTTAAGGGAGCAACGCAATATTGTAATGCATTACTTTCCACTGTCAATAATCAATAAAAACATCCTGAAAACAAGATAAATTTACTTGAGAAGGAAACCTGTTTAAGAGAATGTCTAATACACTGCCATTTTTTTTTTTTAAAGAAAGTAATACTTTTATTCAGTAAAGACACATTAAATTGATCAAAAGTGCAGTAAGACAATAATTTTAGAATATACGTATATTTCAACTTAATGCTGTTCTTTTGAACTTTCTACTCATCAATCCTGGAAAAAATGTGTTGTCAACATTGATAATAATCAGAAATGAGCCCCAAATCAGCATATTATGATTTCTGAAGGATTGTGTGACACTGAAGACTGGACACTAATGACTACTTTCGTTAACCCACTTTTTGGTTTGGCATGTTGTTAGCTTTTATGCATGCTTAAAACAAGAAAACATTGCAAATATAGTTTCTGATTCATAAAACAGTGAAAATGCTTTTAGCAGTGCTCTTAGATGTGAACTTATCATATTTATCTCTTTTACTGACCCTTTCCCACTCAAGTTTGGCTGTTTCTATACAAAGACTGACATGAAATGCCGGGGACCATAGTATGTGTTTACCATCTGCATGCATTGGCCAGGTGGGGCACAGACATTGACTACAGCTCTGTTTACCATTGTGGAGACAACACAGGGATCAATTTGTCTACTTAGCATTGCAAGCTATTGTTAGAGCGATGAGTAATTGTTGGAGAGCAAGAACAGAAAAGGAAAGGTGATCTCTCTCAGTTTGATATTTAAATGCTAATTTATTATCAAAGGGTGAGCATCCTTTATTGTGACGCAATGTCAGGGGCAGTTTTTTCCCCAGTTTATTTATTTATTTATTCTTTCTCACTATATCTGTTGTATTCCTCCCTGGTAAACCCCGGCTAAGCAGACATCCCAACAACAATCAGAGGGTGGGCAACCCAACTGCCACGGCTCATGTAAAACCACAACAGTTGCCAGGCAACGCTGTTCCCTCCACAGCAGGAGCAGGAGTCCAATTGAACATTAATGATTCTGAGCACAAACACACTGGACTGCTGGCGTCTGCTAGATATTTTACTATGGTTAATTACGCAAGAAAGTGAGTGCAAAAACACACAGAATTCTTCAGTTCATCTGGGCTAATGAAGAGGCTAATGGAGGCTCAATCGCAGGCCCAATCTGGAGCCTGTGGGTCCTTGTGGATCTGTGCAGTATCACCTTCTAATTTCAAGTAGTTTAATTAACTTTCGATTCACTATACATTTATGTTGTTTACATTAAATGCACTTACGCGCCGATTGCCAACAAAACACAGACTGATGCAGTTTCACTCACTGCCTGAGGTTTCGACTCATGACCGGGAACAAACAAACACACTTACACACTCCGTTGCTGCTCCAGGAAAACAAACTGCATCCACTGTTTCCTTAACGCTTGGTTATTTGGGAAGAAATAAACTTGAAAAAAACGTTCCGAAACGTATTCGAATCCTGAAGGAGTGTATTTGGCACAGAAATACATGAGAATCCCAGTTTTTAACAGCAAGTCAGAATGCATGAAATAGCTTTAGACATCACCCCCCCCCACCCCCTAAAAGGACTGTAGAGTCTATATTGATTATAACTGAAAAGAGTTACAGTAAGCCAAATTATACATGCATCAGATGAACAGAACACAAAAGACATTTTGAAAATGTCTTAGTTATTTTCTCTCCATAATGAAAGTCAATGGGGTCTAAAACAACATGATTGTACCCCCTATTGAGAGAAAGAAAAACACTAAATCATTTTCAAAATATCTCCTTTTGTGTTCTGTTCACCTAATGCATATAATTTGGCCTACTCTAACTCAGTTATAATCAATATAGACTTTACAATCCTTTAATGAGAAGCATAATCTGTGTTAATAAATCTTTGTGCATTTGGGAAGGTTTAGATAATGGGAGATAGATTTATTGAGGATTATATGGATTCATCCGTTAGTGCTGCAACATCTCCAGCCCACCTTTTCACCTTTGTTCTCCAGCTCTGAGATTTATGGAACGGTTCATAAGCTCCCACTGGAGAAAGAATCTGAGAGAGAAAAGAGCCTGATGCTGTTTTGCAGGTCTTCAGTGTCAATGGTTATCACAAGAACACTCTCACATAAACTATAGAACATGTCAGCAGAGAAGACGAGCGATCTCAGTATCAGTAGAGCTAAAATATCAGTATCAGATATCAGTAAGAGCTAAAATGTGTCTAGCAAATTAGTCACTGCGACTATTCTGGGAAGTTGTGGAGTTACTTATTTACTGGCTTTTTTAGTTAGCATGATGCATTCAGAGATTCTATTCATGGCAAGTTGTTTTGAGAGGAATTCTGTGAGACAAAAGGAGAAAGGCAATTAATTAAAGACCGGACTAATGCAATTACGTATGCGAGAGTGCAATTACAAACCTGCAGGAGCATCAGTGTCAGCCTGTCGCCTACTCTCCTGGGTTTTCATAGAAGAGAATTACATTTACTCCCCTGAGTTAGAGATTATTGCTTGATGTTTGTTAAGTGACAGATTTCTTTTGATGTTTATCTTTTACTAATATGTGTATCATATTTAAATGCTCTAATAATGATAATAGCATAATACAATTTTAGCTTACATTAAATGTAAAAGTATAACCCCCTGGGACCCAGGAATAGACTTTTGTATACTGTAGTGGACATTATATTTTAGTGAATTTCTCTGACACCATACATGTCACAGTTTTTTGTCTGGATGTCCAGTAAAGAGCACATTTAAAAGCTTTCAGAGATACCAAATGTTTGGAGGTTTCACCATGACAACTGCCCCTCCTTGGTCTTTAAAAAATGACTGCCATTACTTTGGTGATCAAATTTAGCACTCTTCTGGAAATCTAATAATATTTTGTAATTATCATTTAAATTGGACAACTTTTCAAATTGTTTGTCATAAATCAACATCTCAGGAAAATGTTTTGGGGTTTCTAATCAAAATAACTTTCTGTTACAAACCAGGGCATTGATTTTATACATGTCCACTGTAGAGGACACCAGGGACAAGTGAATAGGGAAATAAATTATATATCAATATTCCTATGAAATATTAGATATTAATATGAAAATGTTGCCATTATTACACTTTTTTCATTACATGTTGCCCCAAGAACACATGGATATGCAAATTAGATACCTTTTATAGATACACCTATCAGGCATAACATAATGACCACCTTCCTAATATTGTGTTGGTCCCCCTTTTGCTGCCAAAATAGCCCTGACCCGTCAAGGCATGGACTCCACTAGACCCCTGAAGGTGTGCTGTGGTATCTGGCACCAAGATGTTAGCAGCAGATCCTTTAAGTCCTGTAAGTTGCTAGGTGGGGTCTCCATGGATTGGACTTGTTTGTTTAGCACATCCCACAGATGCTCGACTGGATTGAGATCTGGGGAATTTGGAGGCCAAGTCAACACCTCAAACTCGTTGTTGTGCTCCTCAAACCATTCCTAAACAATTTTTGCTTTGTGGCAGGACGCATTATCCTGCTGAAAGAGGCCACAGCCACCAGGGAATACTGTTTCCATGAAAGGGTGTACATGGTCTGCAACAATGCTTAGGTAGGTGGTACGTGTCAAAGTAACATCCACATGGATGGCAGGACTCAAGGTTTCCCAGCAGGACATTGCCCAAAGCATCACACTGCCTCCACCGGCTTGCCTTCTTCCCATAGTGCATCCTGGTGCCAGGTGTTCCCCAGGTAAGTGATGCACACGCACCAAGCCATCCACGTGATGTAAAAGAAAATGTGATTCATCAGACCAGGCCACCTTCTTCCATTTCTCCGTGGCCAAGTTCTGATGCTCACGTGCCCACTGTTGGCGCTTTCGGGGGTGGTCAGCATGGGCACCATGACTGGTCTGCGGCTATGCAGCCCCATATGCAACAAACTGCGAAGCACTGTGTATTCTGACACCTTTCTATCAGAACCAGCATTAACTTCTTGAGCAACTTGAGCTACAGTAACTCGTCTGTTTGATCAGACCACACGGGCGAGGCTTCGCTCCCCACGTGCATCAATGAGCCTTGGCCGCCCATGACCCTGTCGCAGATTCACCACTGTTCCTTCCTTGGACCACTTTTGATAGATACTGACCACTGCAGACCGGGAACACCTCACAAGAGCTGCAGTTTTGGAGATGCTCTGACCCAGTCGTCTAGCCATCGAAATTTGGCCCTTGTCAAACTCGCTCAAATCCTTACGCTTGCCCATTTTTCTTGCTTCTAACACATCAACTTTGAAGACAAAATGTTCACTTGCTGCCTAATATATCCCACCCACTAACAGGTGCCGTGATGAAGAGATAATCAGTGTTATTCACTTCACCTGTCATAATGTTATGCCTGATCGGTGTACATTGTATTGAATGGGAAACCTATTTATGGCCATTTTACCCACATATTGAAGTAAAATGGTATATCAATTAATTCAGTTATATCTTTCATAACATAGTTGAGAATCGTCTTTATACAAAGTTTGGTTAAAAAAAATTGATTGGTGAATGAAAAAAAAAACCTGGTGTACACTACAGAGGACATAACATATGAATAAAATATCATTTTTCAAAAATGTTTTAACTTTTTCCCATTTGTTTCTTATGCTCTAGTCTAGACAAACTTTTTTCTTCTGGGTCTCAGGAAACATGTACACTGTAAAAGTTGCTGCCTTAAATTTTTATTTTTCTAAGTCTTTTCAACTTAAATTACATCAAACTGACTTTACTCCCTTTCCCCTGCAAAACATTACAGTATGCTAACTGTGTTAGAACATGGCTTCTAGCTGGTATAAACTGGTCATTAGCTGATGCAAGCCAGTCGTTAGCTGGTTGTTCCAAAACACAGCTACCTAAAAGCTGGATTTTCCAACATAGCATACATACACACATAGCTATAAATACACTACATAAATAAATAGTTTGCAGCTTTCCATAGGCTCTCGTTGACTAACTGAAAAATATTTGACTGATTTTATTTTTTTGTAGGCTAGTTTCCCGCCAGTTACGATTTTGTCCAGGAACAATGTTTTCCTTTTTGTTATTAAAGAAAAAAAAAATATTCCTACATGTGCTCACTCAGCTGAAAAAAATGTTGCAATTAAGTAGGATTTAACTCAAAACGAGAACACGCCGCCAGTGAGCCTGTAAGATGGACCTCGGATGCTTCGCCAATGCGGACAGACTCAAGTGCTCCAGTAGCCATTGAGTGTGTGTGTGTGTGTGTGTGTAGGTCTGCTCATGCGCCCATGAAGAGATGCTGCTGCTGTTGCTGATCAGAGGTGTGTGCGCTGCGGCGGGCTTATTTACACCCGTTCAGGCACACTGCATCAAAGAAAAGCTCTGGCGCTCCTTAGGAAATGGACTTTCTAAAGGGATTCATGTGTCTTTGCGGTGATACATCTCAAGGTTAGTACTGAGATATGGTGTTAAGCGAGTCTATTTCTTTACGTAATCTTATTCTTGCCATGTTATTCTCTATCGGTGTGTCTGCCATCATTTTTCGCTCTGCGCCCGAGCTGGAAACGTTTTATTTTCAGTCTCTCTTGACTACACGTCTACTCCTCTTCCTCGTCGTTTCCGTTATTCTTTTCTTAAAATGGGAAAGACGTGTCACACAACTGTGATGTGAAACGGGTTAAAAGAGACAATGGTTTTCTTTGAAATTACATCTTTAGGCACAACAGTATTCAGGTAATGTATTTATTCAGGCTTTTTTTTGTACTGTGTATTTTTTTGTCCCATTAAAATCACGGGTTACTGTATGCATAGGGTAAATGGTGCAATGCTACACCATGATGAGTCCGTAGAGGCCATAACAGATCTTAACACTTACAATGAGTTTGTCAAATTAGCTTTTTTACTTGCACGGCAAATGTAAAAAAAATAATTGAACAAATAAATAAAACACATATTTCTGTTGTACATTTCGATTCCGCCATGTGCGCAATGTATACTCGTATCTGAATGAATAGATCAGAGCTTGTTTGTAAACCTATGCGCATGCATTAGGTTGAGCGCGCGCTTGTCCTGACAATACTGTTCACATTCATTCATGTTACTTTAACCCGTTCAGACTCGAATTATGTCACAAAACAAGACCGTGCTTTATTTCTATTTAAAAACCTTGTTGGAAAATCCATAGGTGTTTCTAGTTGTTCATTATATGGGGCAAGCTAGCTCCTTGACTACCATGTAACAAGCCCTAGTTTGGCCACCTTATAACCAGATGGTAGCTGGTTTGTTGCTGGTCCAAGACACTCTGCCAGCTTGGAGCAGCTAATGACAAGCTTTCTACCAGATAACATGTTCTAAAAGCCCAGTTACCAACCATTAACGCAGCCATAGAGCCAACGACAACAACAACAACAAAAGATAATGCTTATGCATGCTTTGATAGTTACATTTAATGGACATGTTGGACATGGTTTTGAAAGGTTCAGGGATCAGATTATATTTAAAATGAAAAAAAAAAAAGATAAATTAATAGGCCTATATAAATAAATAGGCCTATATTAAATACATTGACATTCAAAACTTTGTTGGTTTTGATTTCTTTGGAAGTACATAAAGATAAAATATAACAGTAAACACAATCATCATATGATAAAAATAACAAGCAAAGAAACAAACAATAAATGTTTGGTCCCTTAGATCGTCCACTCAAACCTGCATCTTTTGGGTGAGCAGCTCACAGTACCACACCACCCACAACTTTGGCATGTTTCCAGAGAGACATATAAGTCGAATGTCAGTGCATAAGCAGTGTAATTCAGTAGCTTGTAGCTTATGTCTGTTGCTTTTTTTTTTTTTATTGCAGGCAAATGTGTTTGGATACAAAATATCCAGGCAATATTTATCAGGCATGGTTTGCAGATAATCTGAATACATTTTGGTTAAGATTAGACATACAGTATATACATTTATGTATGCGGTATACCTTTTTTATATGAGACATGTAATGTCCCATTGAGACATTAGAATGGACATAAGTGTAAATCAGTGTAAATTTGTAAAAAAAATCTTAAGTAATACTAATTTTTATATATATATATATATATATATATATATATATATAAATATATTTAAATATTTAAATATATTTAAAATATAATAGTTATAATTATGACAAAAATTTCTGCCCTGTTACAGGTTGCCACACTCAAAAAGCAGCAATCTATTAAGCATTTACTTAATAGCAATTTACAAATTATTTGATCCGATTACTAAATAAGAAAAGAAAAAAGACATTTTGAGGCAATTCTGTTTTTAAAAAAGTACATAAACACTCTTGTTTCTTTTTTGTCTTATAGCTCTAAATTTGCCTCATCAGTCCCACAGGCTGTTCTTCCAAACAGTGCGGAAAGGATTTAAACAGCCACATTACTGAAGAGGATTTTATGACTTATGCAACATCCACATATTAACGGCGTGTCAGAAATGCCCCCTTTTAATAAGTGGTGCATTAGGCGGGCTCTCTGCTTGTCCTTTATTCTTGCACTGATCCCCAGGACCAGAGGATCGACACTGAATTGTCACAAAATGTGCATATGCGCCAGTAACATTGTCAGCTGCTCCAAGATGAACCTGACAATGGTTCCATCCGATCTGCCCAACTATACAGCTGTGCTTGACATTAGTTTTAATGAGATAACCGGACTACGCGCACAATGGACCAAGCACAAACTTCCCAAACTCCACAACCTCTTGCTCAGCCACAACGGTTTGGATTTCCTCTCTTCGGAGGCGTTCATTTTCGTAAAGCAACTGCGCTACTTGGATCTTTCGTCAAATAATCTGCGACAGCTAGACGAGTTCATTTTCGAGCCACTGATACATCTGGAGGTTCTGCTGCTCTACAACAATCGCATCTCGCAGATCGACCGCACGGCCTTCTCGGGCCTCAGCAGCCTGCAGAAGCTCTACCTGAGCCAGAACCAGGTGTCCCGCTTCCCCCTGGAGCTCGTCAAGGACAAGAACCGACTGGACAAGCTGAGCCTGTTGGACTTGTCTTCCAATCGAATCAAAGTTCTCCCCATTCATGACCTCCAGGCACTGCCTGCCTGGGTCAAGAACGGACTTTACTTCCATAACAACTCCCTCATCTGCGACTGCGAACTGTACAGTTTGATGGCTCACTGGTATATCCGACGACTCAATTCGGCTCTGGACTTCAAAGACGACTACAAGTGCGTACATCCTGGCCCGGATAAATGGGTGCTGCGTTTGTACGATCTCAACACTCATATGAACTGCAGCACGTTTAAAGAAACCG
The DNA here is from genome assembly GCA_039654625.1 of Rhinogobio ventralis. Classification (NCBI taxonomy): domain Eukaryota; kingdom Metazoa; phylum Chordata; class Actinopteri; order Cypriniformes; family Gobionidae; genus Rhinogobio; species Rhinogobio ventralis. The sequence continues at coordinate 23,232,755 of CM077211.1, forward strand.
ACAAAGAAGCTTATTTGGAGCAGACGCTCATCCTCAGCTGTGACACCCGGCATCGGGACATGTTAAAGACCTGGATGCTACCTGGAAACATAGTGTTATCTCCTGGCAATAACCGTAGCGCTTTTCTCCCAGACGGCAGCCTCGAGATAAAATCAGTACGACCTGAGGACTCAGGTGTGTACACTTGCTTCGCCGTGAGTGAATACCTCAACGAAACGCTCTACGTGGTGGTCAAAGTCCACAACTTCACCCTCAATGGAAACAACGAGACTCTCAACACTGCTTACACCACTTTGGTGGGCTGCTTGGCTAGCGTGGTCCTGGTTCTTATCTATCTGTACCTGACGCCCTGTCGCTGCTTCTGCTGTCCTGACCAGGGCAAATCGAAGAACCATCATGAAGACAGCATTCACTCCTCCATGCTCAGCGCAACCCCAACACATGACGATATGGCAACCAAAGCAGAGCTCAACAGGCATGTGGCCTTCATAGACCCCAAGGACCTGCAGGGACAGAACGGAAAAGTGAATCCTAATGGAGAGGAAGATGTAGATGAGGAGGCCATGCAGGGAAAAGGAAAGCGGAAGAAATCGGTGGCAGACTCAATTAGTTCGGTCTTTTCTGATACTCCCATTGTAGTCTGAGGGTGGATGCGTATTTTTGGCTGGAGACAGTTCATTGTTGTGACTTTCTCGGACAAAGGGACTGAAGTACAGTTTGCCATCCTCAGTGTTTGGCTGTTTCTGCAAAACCTTTCCAGCATTTTAATCTGTAGCACTTAAGTATATACTGTGAAAAGGTCTTGCCATATTAGTGGAATCTAAAGTTGGAGTGTTTAGATGTTCCTGTGAGTTTAGGCCGACTAAGTGTGACTAGAGATAGTCTGGGTAAACATCACATGCAATCTGCAATTTCTCAATGATCAAGCTAGGAAACTAGGTTGAGAAAGATTAGAACATTAATACATCCACTATATAATCACATCATAAGCATGAGCTTTGCAGACTGCTAATGTTAAGAAGAATATAGCATAGAATGAAGCCCTTGTAGCTAATCATATTTACCACCTTTTATGCTAACTGACCGACCTTACCACTTTATGTAAAGCCATATACAGTTGGTCATTGCAGGGGGAAAGCCATGCACTATTGCATTTGATAGTACAGTCACAAGAAAATGTGTTTTTTGAATGAAAGAAATTAACAGTGAACTGATTGACTCATTTCCCTATGTAACAGGAAACACCCATTTGATGATACTTAAATAATTAGCCTACTAATTACTGATATATGGCTATGGAAAAATAAAATCCTTGTCAAACTGGATTGGCTGGTTTAATCTAGACTCTTTCCGTCTAATTTCATTAGCAGTTTTAGATACAATTATCAGAATTTATTATCTTTACATTTAAATGTTTGATTCCAATCACAAAATTGTTCTTATCTATATCAAACTATATGCAAATACAGCTATTTAATTTTGGCTAACTCTTGCATAAAAATGCAGAATCTCTCACAACACCCAGAGAGTGACATATAATGCTAATGCATTAATCTTTTAATAGAATGGCATGTCCCATCTGCTTGCATTCTCATCTCTAAAGCTGTAATGATTTGAGCCTGGATTCATCAGCCAAAACAGTTTCGGACACTCAGACCTCTTCTCACTCTGCGTTCATTTTCACTTGTGGTGGTTGGAGTCGGTGCTGACTCATCCATTGTCAGAATGGATGTCATTTTTTTAGCCCTTGAAGCGCCGATGTAATCTTCATCACTCAAAAGCTAAAGGCTGAGGGATTTTTTCACTATTATTTTTTAGCTTGAACCATTATAATTTGAATACATTTTCTGAATGAAATAAAATCAAGGTCAAAACGCAGTGATTAGTCAATCCCCCTCACGTTCTGGTATTACTACAGGCAATACAGCAGTGATCTCTCAAAGACCAATATTATATTTGCATAAACAATGCCATAGGAATCTAAATGAGAATGCTATGAATCATAATGTGATGCATTAAGGAAGATGCGTCTAGATCCATTCCATATGCATTTTGATTACAACATTATAGTCCTGATGGACTTTAAAGGCATGCTACGGCTGTCCTAGAACACTGGGATGTAGGCAATGATGTCATAGAGGAAGTGAGAGATTTAGAACGTCCAGTGCTGTGCACACCTAGAACCCTTAATTCTGGGAATTCCGCTTCCATTCTTGTGTTCCTGGAAAGAAATCAGACGCATCTCACATGTTAACCATAACCACATATTTATAACAGGGTCTGGTTGGGCTCAGCAGCAGCAATTTTTGTTTCCTCCGACCTCTTTCCCTAGTAACATTGTAATTACATCCTGTTTTGCGAGCGAGGGAGTGGGTGAAGCTATTAAATGTTTGATATGTGGATGAACTCACAAACAGTATTATCTCAGGGAGAGGGAATGACAGATAATAGCAGCTATGGCAGACTGCAGTCATGGGCAGTTATGGTGTCTTACACGTCTCTCCAGCTGCAATCCAAAATTAGTGCTGAGGGGAGGGAAAGGCCTTACCATCACAAGCGCTGTGGGAGGAGGCCTGAGATCTCTGTGGTCTGCTTGCGAAGAGACAGAAAAGCCAAGTGCGCACCCTAAAACCACATCCAGCAGCTTTTCGCCCCGTCATGTGTGTTCTTCCGAAGCGTGTCCTTGGCTATTTCGCTACGAACGAGTTCTTGTGAAAGATCGCTGTTCATTACTCAGCATTTGACTACATCTGTGCTTTTGTATGTGTAAACAGTGTTTGTTTTTACAGTGTTTATGAGATCGTGTCATTTTAGGTAGCTTCTCCTAAAATCCCCCCCTTGAGGTTCCAAAGAGACTAAATTCTTTGTTCTTTCTGTGTATTGTTGTTCCTATACAGTTGTCTAGATTCCACTTGTGATTATAGGGTATTGGTAAACCTATTTTAATGACACTGACTGTAAAGGTTTTTTTTCTGTCATGTATTTTGAAATCTGATCATCTATTTGTCTAATATGTTATTTGGGCACATAAATTGAGAATTTTTTAGTGTCAGTAAATTAAATCTCAAGAAGCATCACAAACTATCAAGTACCAAAATTAACATTCATTGTTGCATTCATTGTTTAAATTTCTAAAGTCAATGTGAATTGCCGTTCGCAAACCAATTTTACTTTTGTAATCAGATGTATTTCCAAGTGAAACATGATATTCAACAAGAAAAAAACTATTTAGAGTGGGAAATTGATTGGACTGTGAAAAGTGGCTGTTATAAAACAGAATAGAGCCAGACCAAATGCAATTTTGCTGAAAAAAAAAGAAGCCTAATAGCTCTTTGGCTAATGGTTAAGATTATCCAATAACCAATAAATGTGACACCAATGAAAAAAGTTGGTTCAGAGGAAGATTAAGTTTGAGCAAAGAGTTTTTTCCTTGAAATAACCACCATTTAAAATAAAACAAAAAATTAGATTTCATGTTGACTTCCAGCCTCTCTGAATGTCAAGATGAATAATATTAGAAGTACTTGTGCTAATGCTGACTCTCAAAACTGTGCAAAATTAGCTTTAGTTCTGTTCACACCAATGACAATAACTAAAGTTTTAATAATCATTGTGATTCTTTGAGAATACTGGAGTTGAGAGCACAACAATAACGATAATGACAGAGGAATGATATCATTGGAATCATTTTCAGATCTTTTTTTCAATGTGATGAACGATAAAACATTGACAGCCAATTAGAATCTGTTGGGGTGGACACTAATGTAGTTATCGTTCTTGGTGTGAACAGGCCTTAAACTTGGTACTCTTGGTAGTAGAGACTAGATCAAGTCCCTTCTGTCCTAAGCTAATATAGACTCTTAAAACTCTAGATTAACAGAATTCAAAACAAGTAACTAGATCATTGGCATTTGATAGTTAGTTTTGTGATGGTAAACGATTTTTAAATACATAAAACAAATCTACCAGAATCACAGTAATGCAGACATATCTATACCAATTCTTAATAAGAAAGTATCTTGATATACTTAGATTTTACTAATAAACTGTGTGAATCCTAAATGGTTTGAGATCTAAAGTCTCAGCCATCATTACTAGTCTCTGAGAGCGAGAACAGAAATGTTGTCAGGTCCAGTACTAGAGCTAGAGGCCTTGCTGCAAAAGCTTATTTAGTCTGAATGTCAAAAACCAGACTGATGAGTGCCGGCTGGCGTGTAGTCCTGAAAACTGAAACTGATTCTGGATAAACAGTCCACATGGACGTATACCTGTGAGAAGTATTATTTATCAATAATATAAAAGTGAATAAAAATGAAATTGACTGTTTTCGCCTGTTTTTTATGCTTTCTGTTTAAGCAGACATACAGAAACATGTTAGTTTATATTTAGCCGAGACTATTTATCTGAGGAAACTTGTAGTTGCAGGAACCATTAGCTTCCACAATAGCCACATTATTATATACAAAATCTTTGAACTGACCAGTTTGACAAGCTATATTTTATATATATACACAAGACATTTATTACTGATATGATATGGAATTAAATACTTGCCCTGAAGGAAGAGATGAACTTCGTTTCAGTGTTAAAGGAGTATTTCACTTTCAAATGAAAATTACCGCATGATTTACTCACCATCAAGCCATCCTAGGTGTATATGACTTTCTGATGAACACAATCAGTTATATTAATAAATATCCAGATGCTTCCACGCTTTATAATGGCAGTGAACGGGGCCAACGAGTTTAAAGGCCTTCTGAAGCGAATCGATGGGCTTTTGTAAGAAAAATAATTATATATAAATCGAAATATCTAGCTTCCGCAAGACTTAATTCAACTTACTGAAAAAACGTAACTGGTGCGACGTATGACATCGGACATAATGTAAGCATTTTGAACTGCGAGAGGCATTACACTTTCTTTGCAAGTTGAATGTGGACGGCGGCCTGATGGAAGCTAGATATTTCACTTTATAAAGTTTTAAATATGTTTTTTTTTTTTTTTTTTCAAAAAAAAACATAGATTCACTTCAGGCGGCCTTTATTAACCCCCCAGAGCTGTGTGGAGTATGTTTATGATGGATGGAGGCACTCTTTTTGAGCTTCAAACCCCATTCACTGCCATTAAAAAAAAAAAAACAAGAGTCACGTTGGAAGTACCGGTACAAGCCCACTATCATCAAGTGAAACAAAAATTTTCCCTTTGGCATGTTTGTGTAAAATGGATGAAGCAAACTTTTTAGTGTCATCTAGTGGTGAGATGAAGCAGCTCAATTCATTAAGACCAAGACAACAGAAAGGTGTTGGCATATTTATTTCAGAGTCTGACAGTCCGTTTAGCAGCATAAAGAAGGTCTTGAGGTATTTCTATATTCATTTGCAGGTCATTCACCAATATATTCACTCACATGGAAATTCAGTATACAAAACACAGACACACACACACACACACATACACACATACACACATACATACATGTCATCCGACAGTGATCTTCAGACCCTTTCAGCATCCCGTGCATAAAGTCTGTGGCAAATACATGGCAGTAAGCCTGTGCTTCAGGAGGAGTTTAAGGCAGACTCCCTCAGTGAAAAAGCTTTGGCTGTTGGGAGAAACGAAGAGCAGATGGTAAGGAAAAGGATCTAAATTCAGAGCTGAGACTCAACAACTGTTGAATTAAACCTTGATGATTCATCTTAACAGACTATCAAACTGTGACTTCCTATACTTCTTGTTCTCTCTACCACCGTGTATTTTTATCCTTGAAGTGTTGAAAAAGCTAGCTTTGCCAGTTTTCTTGAACAACTTTGATGCATCTTCTTTTCCTAACAGGAGAATTAGTGTGTCTACCTAGAGCTGCTTGAGCTTCCTGAACCGTATTTGGTACTATTGGGTAATTTAACAACACTTAAAAAACACATGCTACAACCACTTAAAGGGGCACTCTGTATTTTTCATCATTAAAGTGTTTGACTAAAGAAATCAATAGTACTTTTAAAAGTCATGTGCACTCACATTAGATTAATCATATTAGTAGCCTAATGCTGCCTTCACGTGCTATCGGAAATGTCCTATTTCCCACACCTGAAGTCGTAATTATGAGTTAATCACATTCAAATTTTGACTTGAGTGGGTGTTTATGTCCATTTTTTTAACTAGGAAACTAGTATTTACGATAATTCCGATAGCACATGAAGGCAGCATAATAAAAGCAATTTAATTTGGGTAGCTGATAATATTTGTATGCAAAGGAAAATACATATTTTAGATTCTATAACTGGTTACCATTTCTTCAGTTTTTTATAATAATAATAGATCATTAACAAATACATAATTTTACATAAAAGTTTATAAAATGCTGTTTTAAATAAGTTTGAAATGCTTTAAATAAGTTTAGCCTGTCACACCACAGGACAGTAGTTTTAAAGGGTTAGTTCACTCAATGAAAATTCTGTCATCATTTACTCACCCTCGTATTGTTACAAACCTGTATGAATTCCTTTCTACTGCTGAACACAAAAGATATTTTGAAGAATGTCGTTAACCAAACAGTTGACGGTAGCCATTGACTTTCATAGTATTTTTCATAGTCCATCAACTCTCTGGTTACCCATATTGGTCGCACAATATATTTTTCTGTGTTCAGCAGAAGAAAGAAACTCATACAGACTGGAACAACATGAGGGTGAGTAAATGATGACAGAATTTACTTTTTTGGGTGAACTATCCCTTTAAACTAACAATTAGCAGTTTCAAGTCCATTTATGTAATTAGTATTATTATCTTAATTCAAAAGACTAACAGAGACAATGGTCAGAATCAACAAAATATGATATCACCATTCCCATGTTATTGTTAACTATCAAAGGGGTCATATGATGCGATTTCTTGTTTTCCTTTCTCTTTAATGTGTTTGTAGCTGTAGGCCTGTCGCGATAGTCGATATATCGACTTATCACACGATATATGGACATGACCTCGATAATTTTGGTGACGCGATATATTGCCCATTATGTTTACACAAAAATAAATGTCAAAGACATTTTGCCAATCGTGCTGCCTCTGTCATCTCGTCTGCTCTCCGAGGCGAACGTGGGGCTCAGGCTGCTCCTTCATACAGAGCTGACATCCACAGGCGGAAAAATGCTCCATTCGAGTCGTTATAGTGTTTTCCTGACAACTACAGACAGTTTAGAAGAATAAGTGCAAGTGCACTCAGTTTCCGCAATCCACTGGTGCAAATATAAACAAGACAGCACGAAATGGTGCACGCTTAGGCTGTGTTCACACTTTACGTCTTTTTTGACAAGAAAAAGTTGACAAGAGCACTCTATTAGTAAAGAAAAAAGCTGGCAGCGTTTGGTTCAAAATAACAGAAGGCGTCTTTTGTTGCTATAACAACAGCTGCAACGTCAATAGCGGATGAGAAACCCAGCGTAATTTAAAAACACTACTGTTAATGTGTTGACGAAATGTAGTTAAGACTTTTTCAGGGGAGAATGTACTTGTTTAAAGCTCACATGAGTGGTTTATAAGTGAGCGCCTATTTGAATATTTTATATGGCGTTTTCGGAGATCCAGCCGATCACTGGGGGCTCAGCGCTCGCTAACCCCGCCGAGAGCAGCCTTTCCTCGGCTAGTCCTTCTGACGTTTACCGCTGGCTCTGATGTCTCTGTAGTGGTTAAACATGTGATACGATTCATCTTGTGTATATCTACCGGGCGATCTTTGGTCTTATGAATCTATAATTTGTTCCCTGGCAAATCATTTTGGCTGAGGGCAAAGTGAAGTTTCATAACTTTATATTTTTAGGCTATTTAACTTTACCATTGTAGCCTACTAGTGCTGAATTTGTATGTTTGACTGAATTGTTTGCTTTATTTCTTGTATAGCTTCTTATACCTTTTACTTTTATAATGGCTATTATTGATCATACATAAACTTACATTTAACAAAAATAGACTGGGTTGTGTTTTATGTCATTTGATTTTATTACAATGATAATCATATATGCACACTTGTCGTTGCCGTTTAAAAAACTTTTAAATGGTTTACTCCATTGGATTATAATGTAAAACAGACGCTGGCAGCTTCAAAACACGGCCTTACAGCTAGTTTCTCACAGGACGCGGCAGTCTCGAGTGTCTAGTCATTTTCATAGAGAACGTGTTTTTGCATTCCACTGCGCCGTTTTTCAATGGAACAGGACACTCAAGTTAAACGAAGTTTTTCAAACATGCCTCTAGAAAAACAGATACCTCAACAGACCATATCTGGCTGCTAAATCATTGTCATTTGAAAGTGTGCAGGCCTACTTGCATTATTATGCTGTTATATTATGATTATATATTCAGTGGTATAAAATGGTCTTAAAATGACAATAATATCGCATATCACAATTATTTCTGGGGCAATATATCGCACAACAAAAAGTAGTTATCGTGACAGGCCTAGCTGTTTGTGCATGTATATGATTTGCAGGGTTACAAAGCACAAAGTCTCAAACCCAAAGAGATATTCTTTGTAAAAGTTAAGGCTGAGCCACACCTTCCTAAAACGATTCATTCAAACACACCCCCACATCTCTACGTCAGTTTGTGGGGGCAAAGTTTTTTTATAACACTGCCCAAATGTATATGTAAAGAAAGAAGGCGTAACTTTTATTCGCTGTAATACTGCTGTCGCCGGCGCCGCCATGTCATGGAGACGTTGTGTTTTTCGTTGCGAAAGCCAAACTACTTTTTTGGCCTTCCAAAAGAAGGGACAATTAGAAAACAGTGGTTAAGCTTTATTTACAACACTGTTTCAGAACAGTACAACCCAAATATTCAACTGTGTGCTGCACATTTTACAGAGGACTGTTTCTAGCACCTGGGAGAGCACAAAGGCTGATTCTAAAAAGTGGGGCAATTCCATCTTTCCAAGTACATTCTGGCACTTCTGACTCACAGACACAGCCTGCAAGTATGTTTTCATTCTTTAAGAATTTGCTACTAACTATTCAACGCGAGTTTTGAGCAGTATATAGTAGCACTTTTTTTTTCGTTTCTACGATAACAAATGCAAACTTACCAATCTTATATGTTCTGGTCCAGTCACGCTGGAAAAACTGATCAATCAAGCTTGGTCATCTGCATTTTCCAGATCAAATTCGGGCTCGAATTGATAAGGTAGGACCGACATTATTATCTGTCAATATTGCTTTGCTTCGGGAGCTGATGTTCCACATATGGTAAGGAGCATGACATTTCCTGTCAGACGCTTATGGTATTCGGGCCTATCACAATGCACTGGATCGCTGGCCAATCAGAGCACACCGCACTTTTCAAAACGATGAGCTTTGTAAAAATCGACGCTTTTCAAAAAGGAGGGGCACAGAGGAGCACTTTTTTTTTAACCTAAAACCACGTAAACACATTGCATTAAACCAAATACAAAAAAATAATGTTCTTTTTTGAACCATCATGTGACCCCTTTAAAAATGTTCTGGAAATAAAAAAAGATGAAAAAGTACTAAAAACTGAAACAAAAAAGAAATTAAAGCTATATAGAAATATTAAAAAACTATTAAAGTACATAATATTTCTGTATAAAAAAAATGAAAACAGAATTTTTTTTTTTTAAAACCTATCCCTTTAAGTCATTCAGCCAATGCAACAAACATAAAAAAAGGACAATGCACCTTAAGCTTAAACATTTGAGGCTTTGAAACTACTGATAAATGTGATAAGCATACCTTTTGTGCAGCCAGTTTCTTTGGCAGACTGTTGGAGGTTGATCCTGGTCTGCCATCCCCACCCCAGGACACCAGGCTGGAGTGAGTCTGGGAGAGAGAGGAGAGGATATTGGGTTTAGGGGCACATGAAGTGTTTTTGGGGGGAGAGGCACCGCTGGTCTTACGTTTCCTGCCAGGCCCTTTATGCTCATTCCCCACAGCCCTTTGATTAAGTCCTGAGGCCCCTCCCTTATCAGACTCTGGGGAGGGAGAAGGGGAGATGTGGGCAGGACTTTGCTTAATCAGCCCTTTCATTTCAGGAGGGCGTGTTTTGCTGCCAGGTGAGAGCGCACCATTGAACGGACCATGTGGTGAAGAAATCGCAGTTCTGGTCAACGAGGGCTGGCGGTCTCTGTGGTGGGGGAGAAACCGGATTTTGGACTGTTCAGGCAAGTCCTTGTCCTCTTTAGGAGATTTTCGCCGTTTGCTGGCTGTAGGACTCTCCTGAAGCTCCCTGAAACTCGCCTGCAAAGCCTGTTTGCTGGTCCGACCCCCAGGGTTACGTTGCCGGCCGGGGCCCGGGGGCGTCTGGGCTTTCGTTGGCAGTTTGGAGGTGGCTGTTCGGTTAGTGGGCTCTGATTGTCCTGAGGTGCTTGTCCTGAGAGTAGAGGCGCTGCGGACGGGTACCGAGCCGCACGTGGCATCATGGGAATTGTAAGTGTTTGTGGTGACTAGGGGTTGATGAGAGCATAGTTCTGACACCTGAGGGAGTTTCCTGCAAATAAAAGATTTGACTTACAACAAAGAAAATTCACAGGAAAAAGAACATTTCTGAATACATATTTAAAAGCAACCAATTTTATAAATAAACTCTGAAGAAAATAAAGTAATAAAAAAAATCACTAATAAATTTGTAAAAAAAAAAAAGTATACTAAAACATTCTAAAATGTATTTTTCAATCAGTTTTTTCTCAATCAATTTATGTTGATGTAACGACAAAATAAATTAAATAAAACATAAAATATAAATATTAGATGAAAAACTTTAACTGAAATAAGTTTAAGTATTCAAATTAAACAGTTTAAATAAAACAACAAATAAAGAAAGCTATATGGAAATATTAATAAAATAAGCACAAAGTTAATAAAACTTAATTAAAAATATAAAAATAAAAGCCAATTCAAATTTTATTTGATTATTATATTTTAAATTAAATTATAATTTAAATTATATTTTTTCAATACATGTATTATGCTGACAAATATATTTGCAATGAAAAAAAAAACACTTTACAATAAGGTTCCATTAGTTAACATTAATTAAATACATTAGTTAACATGAACAATAAAAAAATAATTCTAAAGCATTTATTAATTTTAATTCTAACATTTACTAATAAATTCTTAATCAAAAGTTGCATCTGTTAATACTATGTAATGATCCTGAGCTAACATGAACTAATAATGAACAGTTGTACTTTTATTAACTAACGTTAATAAAGAAATGCTATAAAAAAGCTTCATGTCGAGAAGACGCTGTGCTCTACAATGTGTTTATTGTGTTTCATATTGTGTAGGTATTTGGCTAACTCACTTTATTACTGTCTTACTGAAATTCTACTGTAAATCAGCTGTGGGCCACTATTACCTAAAACTGTGTCTATTCGATTGTCTGTCATTCTTACTACTTTGAGTAAAGATAAAGGATGGAGCAAGATTTGTTTTGCAAACTAATGTTTCATCAGTCATTCACGTTAGTGCTGGGTTAGCATATGTGCTGTTATTGATACAGTTCCCACATGTGCACCGCAATGAATTAGAAACACACACGGGTTTGTTGATGGACGCACACTTGTTAATACTGATGGTTAGGAAATACAGTTGAAACATCTCATAATGTACCTCAAACTGAGTAGCATCACTGAGAAATGTCCTGCTCAAGGTTCGGGTTGAATAACTAGTTCTTCTAATGTTTCATCATTAATTCGGACTCGCACTGGGATTAGTGTAAAATCAACGTCATCGTTACTGTCTTTACAGCGTGTACTATCTCTGAGCTTTAGGAAGCCTCTAGACAGAGCTGGAGTTCAGTTATGGTAATGGACGTTTGTTACAGAAATACGCTCTAAACGTGGTAGACCAATCACAATAGACTGGGCCGTCTGGCCAATCAGAGCAGAGTAGCTCGCGGAAAGGAGGTATTTAGAGAGACTGATTCATCCATTGAGTCGTTTGAGAATCAATAAACATTGTGGTGATGTGCAATGTATATTATGAGAAAATGAAACTGTTTTTTGACCTTTGATGCATGTAAATCTGTTGTTGGAGACTAAATTAGAAAACTTTAAAATAGCATAATAGGGGCACTTTAATGTATTGTAACGTGTCACCAAAATTACATTGTATTAAATAAGGACAATACAAAAGAAGAAGGATTTTCAATAGTGGTCTCAGACTTTTGGACCGCACTGCGTTTCCTCAATAGGCTTTATGTTGAAAGCACACAAAATAAGTGTTGTGAATGTCACATCAGTCTGATGTTGTAAAGCATCTTACTTCCACAGATAAGTGCTGAGGTGCTGCTCCATCATGACACTGAAAGCTGACCGCAGGTGGAGCAGCCTTCGGTCAAACGCCAAGACGCTACGGCCAAGTACACGTGCCCCGAAGGTGCAAAGCTGGGTAAAACATGAGAGAGGGGACAAACAAAAGTTCATTTTTATGTTCTCCAAATGTGATGAAACTATGTATTTTATGTAACTTTTGTTATAAACACCATCTTACATTAAGATTGTATTAAAGGGATTTGTAGCAGTTTAAAAAACTGCTTAAATGTAGATATGAAGGGAAAGACTTACACCCAGGGGTTTGGGGTGCAAGGTACTTGCTGGCAGATGAGCAAATTCCCCACAGTTCTCCCCATCACTCTCCTCACTGGAGATACCGGCTGAGAGAGATTCCACCTGCGTTTCCTCAGAGCGCATCACCTCCTCCATCTCTACAACACCTTCTGATGGATTCATGGACCTGTAAACACACATTCAGATAAATGTCCTGTCCACGTATCGTATTAGCTTGAAAGCTTCAGTCTCCATTCACTTTTAAACCACAGAATGCAGCAGAAGTACAGACCTGAGAATAGAAGAGTTAGTCTTTTGGCTTTTGTAGTGCAGAGACCCAATCTGAGATGCAGGGGTGTCATGGTGGACAGAGCCTCCATCAAGGACCTCTCTGGGCAGAGGGGGGCGCTCTCGAGGCTTTGAGCTCATCTTCAGCTCCATTACAAGTTGGTCAAAGGGTTTACACCTCCCTACAACCTGCCGTCGTTGATGGATGGAATGAATCTGTGTCAGAGGAGATAAGAATGAAATGACAGCTATTGTTGAAAGCAAAAGCACTCAAATGTATATGTTAGTGTGTTTTTTTTCTGTATATTGACTATATGCTCACATTACAGGTCAGCAGTCTGGTGCACAGTTTCTTTCTCTCAGGATCCATCACCCCACAGTGCTTATCCAAGTCACATTCTTTCTCTGAAATAAACAAATTGGTTTCAACAATCAGTGTTTCAACCAAGCAACAACTGTAGCCAAATAGATATGAAATGTTTAAGGAACAAGTAAATTACAGTCAAATTTTAGTTAAGAATAATCAGGGCATTTTTAACACTGAATGAAGAATAATTTATGCTTCAATATACAATTACATACTAATAAAAAAATATCTGTCTACATACACTACCTTTCATAATCTGGGGTCAGTAATCATTTTTTAATTCGAAAGAAACTGATACTTATTTTCATTCAGCAAGGACACAATAAATTGATCAGAAGTTATAGTAAAGACATTTATAATGTTACAAAAGATTTCTATTTCAAACAAATGCAGTTTTTTAACATTTTATTTATCAAATCATCTGAAAAAAAAATATTTTCATCAATGTTTCAACAAAAATATTAATATGAAGAATCATGTGACACTGAAGACTGGCGTAATGATGCTGAAAATTCAGCTTTGCTATCGGAGGAATAAATCAGATTTTAAAATATTTTTAAATAGAAAATGGTTATAATAATTTGTATTAATATTACTGTTTTTACTGTACTGTATTTTAGATCAAATGAGACCAGCCTTGGTGAGCATAAAAACATGAAAAAAAATTTGTGTATATTTGTACTCAGATATTTTAATTAAAACTTAAAATGTTTCATGATCATTACATGAACATTTTTGAGTGGTGACAAATAATAATTTAAATGGAATCTATTAAAGCAGATTCTGAATCAAATTAAATGGATCATTTGAACAGATTCACAGAACTTATCATAATTAAAACTCAATTATGCTACTGAAGTTTAAATCAGAAACAAATAATATTATGGGTTGCATCAGAGACGTACTAAGGACTTTCTTGTAGGTTCTGCTGTATGTTTTTGGTCCGTGCAGGTGAGCGTGTGAATCCAAAATCTTCTGAAATGGTTTCTCGGTGGATGGAGGTGCTTTTTTTGGTGGGGTGGGCAAATGTGGAGGTGATGGAGGGGTTCCATGAGAAACTTTATCCACCTGCTGAAGACTGGAATATAAACGAGATAACACTGGAATAAACAGTGGATGCGTAATATCAAGTTAAACTGAACTTCACTCCTTCTCACCTGGGTCCCTCAAACTGTGGTTTGAAACGCCCCTGGTGGGGAGAATGAGGTGGTGGGACTCGTGGGGGTCCAGCCCCCTGGTGCCTGCCATCTTGACCCTCACAGTGGCTGCTGTGTTGGGATGGGGGTCTCCTCTGTTGGGGTCGGTCAGGAGAGCAGTTGGATGGCGTACCGTAGAGCTTGCTGAAGGGGCCATGCCGTCGCTCACAATGCTTCTCAAAAGCCTGTGGCTTCACCACCTGCCCACAGTGGCTGCACACCACCAGGAAGAAGTCATCATGTGCTGGGCAGTGGCCATATATTGACATGTCTGTGAGGGGAAGAAGATTTTTTTTTTTTTTTATGCATAGCAGGATTTTACTTTGAATCAAGATCTTATCATTCATCATCAATGCAATCTGTTAATCACAAGCCTAACAAACTCTTCCTCGCCTTCTTTTTTGAGAGTCATGGTTTCCATCCGTTTCTTCACATTTTTGCTGCACTCTTCCAGAGAAGACCCTAAAAGAGGCAGTGAAAAAAACAGACCATCAAAGCAGGAATTGAAATCTCAAGCAAAGTACATTCAAATTAAGCGTCTCATCTCTGATCAGCGGTTCTCCACTCTAGATGGAAAACAGAACCAAAATTGCAAAAAAGTGTTAAGTGTGTTAAGTATTGTTATTGTTAACTAAACCTATTACAATTGTAAACTATTAAAAATTACAAAAGCACATACATTTACAAAAAGTTAAACTAAAATGGAAAATGCAAAAACTAAAATATGAATTAACATTATAAAAATATATTTAATATATTTATATAACCATGTGTACTGTGTTTAGGTGTCACCTGAGTCAAAATAGGAGATTGTGGGTGTAGAATAAAACTCACATCAGTAAGTAAGATGGAAAAATCAGTTGGTCAAGACCTCTACACCGTGGTGAAAAAAAGTTAAAGGTTTGTGATGAAATTTTTTAAGCACAGCATTGACATGGGTGTGGTGGCCTACATCTTTTCCAAGCCATTTTTGTAACGATTTAATAATTTTAACATGTTAAGGTGGGCAATTGGACTTCCAGGGTGGGCTGTACAATTGTGAAAGTGGTTGAGGTCAAGCTTAGTACTCTGTGCTGTTCTCTTGAAAGTTTGCTGAGGCCCCCCACTGCCTTAGACACATCCATCAAATACCAAAGCAACAGTGCTGAATGTTCCCATCTCTAATGGCCACAGCTCACTGCATTTATCAATGTGGGTCATTTCCTGCATTATATAAATCATATACATGAGAAATAACATTCTTATTTTCGGTGCGACAGATGATGAGAGACCATCTCAGTGTTCTACTATTAGATGTAATGTAAAGAAAAGTGAGAGCAAGGGCAGTTTGATATGAAGATGCAACTGCCAATGTGCCAATGTTCCTGGCTTTTGCAAAGGGAAATAAGCCCAGCGTTTCATAATACTACCACCGCATGTGAATAATGAGATGTTCTCGTGGGCGACGAGAACAATTATGAATCTGGGAGTGTGAAAATTGGTTCAGAGGTGTATTTATCTTAATAGTTTTGTGGCCAGAGACTCGTCTCCACCTTCACTTCCCGTCGCGCTGGCTGTCAGATCACATTAGATGACATACTGAGCAGCATCTTCTGTCTTTAAACCTCAAACCAACACGACAACATACTAAATCAGTTCAGGCACATTACAATCTCATTTTCAAGAATGTGAATTTTAGGAAAGGGGATATTCAGAGACTAAACGGAGCGCTAGGACCTGGGAGATTTTCCGAAAGTACAGTGTGTCGGACTGCAACCCATGCGGCGCTAGGACCCGGCGGGGCCTTTGTTTGGGTCGTGGTGGCCGGGGTTTGCTCTTTTCAAACATATCCATTTCCTGTCTCGCTCGAAGCGATAATACCGAAAGTGTCGAGAGCTCGACGTTGTTTTACTCACCGTCCAATGTAGATACGCTCGCTTTGTCGATCCAAGCGGTCCAGCTTTGCCCTACAAAGTCAAGGATGGAAATTCGCCGATCTAGGGCAGCCATTACCGTTTTAGCGCGTGCACGATCCGCCACCATCACGACGGGAGCGCATTGCGACGTCATCTTGCGCGCTCACGACGGATTACTGTAGCGATGGGACGCCGACTCGTTTCTGCGAATCGGTTCCAAAAGAACGACACACGCAGTCACATAACGCTGTCATTCAATCAAGTCATATACATACGAGTTAATTAATTGCAGCACATTAAGGCAACTGTTTTTTGTATTACAACGGAATGTTTAAATATGAAAATGAGCCATGATCTAATTAAATATGCACTCATTTGCATAGCATCTGAACATTCGATAAATCCAGGTTCAAAATTATTGTTTCATTTTGCTGTCATATTAAAATTAAAGGTAATCAAAGGTAACTTTTTCTCATCAGTCGGTTCCAAACGCTTTTACTATCAGCCCAGAAGAGACGACTCGTTGAATCGATACGTTCTCTGCTCAGATCGATTCAGTTTCGTGATTCGTAAACAAGTCGTTCAGATGTCTGTGAAGCGGCTCAATGACTCACTGAAAAGATCCGACTCAAAAGAACAATTCGTTCACGTCCGTACGTACACTTGAAACGTTTGAAATATCCATACCCATATAGGAAATACCAAATTTTTCTGTATATAACATTATAATCTGTAAAAGTAGGTGATTTGCCTTTTATGTATAAGTAAACTGTAATTAGAAATTAATTTCCATATGTAAATTGCATAATCGAAATTAGAAGTAGTACACATGGGTCAAAGCATAATATGATACACAATAATACTAAAACATTAATTTCTTTCTTTTTTTTTATTTAAAAAAGCTGCTATCTTTGTTACACACACACACACAAACAAAACAATCAATTATTTTTTAACAACAGTCTTTCCTGGTTTGATGTAAACATTTCTTAAATATAGGCTAAATTATAAGGCACACAGTTTAATTAATAAAAGGACAATTTAAACAAAAGTACAGTGGAAATGTAAGCTGACATGATAAGGCAAAAATTAACTAAACACAACAGCATGGTGTACCGCACATCCCTAATTGCTATAAAAAGGGACATCAGAACAACTGCAAATTCGAGTTATATATCTAATTCAAAATATATCAATGAACAGGAGTCAAAAACATTCCATACATTTTGTTTATGTAACAATTTAAATTATATAGAAATGTGATAGTAAAGAAATGAAATGTAACATTTTAATGATGCAGTTTACTTCGTACAAACAGGTATATGGTTGTACCTTGTACCTTTTCTAAATATACAGCTTTGCTGTAGTGTGTATTAATATGCAAATATTTGAATATACTGGAGATATACCTTTGGTGCGTTTGTGACACAGATCACGCCAGGTAGATCCATAACATCAGTCGACATCGGTGCTATGTAGCACCACTTTAATACTGCAACAACACCCACTTGATGAATGTGGATGTGACCTGCTGTTTAATTATGGCTGTCCTGCTCCCTCTTGCTGATTGGCTGACTTGTGTAATGGCGTCTCCTTGTAAAGGAACCAGCAGTTTCCTCCCCACAGGATAAGGTTGAGGAATCCAAAGATCTATAAAGATTCATAAATTCACATTAAACTAATTTGTATGGTTTTGAATTCATTTTATTTACTTTTTTTTTTTTTTTTTTTTTAATCAAATTCAAATTAAACAGTATAATATCATCAATTCATCATAACTACAATCAGAACATAAATACATACAAAATATAGTAATAAAAATATGTGGGAAAACAGGATGAATAAATATGTTAGTCTATTCAATCATCTCTGTATAATGTCATTGGTATAGCATTTTGATATACATTATAATTCTCTTACCACTGAGGAATTGAGGCGGCCCATTAAGGGGATGTGCCCAGGAGTGCAATTGTTTGATACTTGCTTACACACATCATTTAAGGACATAAGTGTAACTGGACTGGTTGCCCCTTTCACATCAGAGAGGCCTTTTCCCCAGGCAGAAGAACACACCAGCCAGAGAAATGTGAAGATCCCAGTTAACAGTAGATCCTAAGGAGAGTTATACATGTAAATGAGTGTAAATATATATATATATATATATATATATATATATATATATATATATATATATATATATACACACTCACCTAAAGGATTATTAGGAACACCATACTAATACTGTGTTTGACCCCCTTTCGCCTTCAGAACTGCCTTAATTCTACGTGGCATTGATTCAACAAGGTGCTGAAAGCATTCTTTAGAAATGTTGGCCCATATTGATAGGATAGCATCTTGCAGTTGATGGAGATTTGTGGGATGCACATCCAGGGCACGAAGCTCCCGTTCCACCACATCCCAAAGATGCTCTATTGGGTTGAGATCTGGTGACTGTGGGGGCCATTTTAGTACAGTGAACTCATTGTCATGTTCAAGAAACCAATTTGAAATGATTCGAGCTTTGTGACATGGTGCATTATCCTGCTGGAAGTAGCCATCAGAGGATGGGTACATGGTGGTCATAAAGGGATGGACATGGTCAGAAACAATGCTCAGGTAGGCCGTGGCATTTAAACGATGCCCAATTGGCACTAAGGGGCCTAAAGTGTGCCAAGAAAACATCCCCCACACCATTACACCACCACCACCAGCCTGCACAGTGGTAACAAGGCATGATGGATCCATGTTCTCATTCTGTTTACGCCAAATTCTGACTCTACCATCTGAATGTCTCAACAGAAATCGAGACTCATCAGACCAGGCAACATTTTTCCAGTCTTCAACTGTCCAATTTTGGTAAACTTGTGCAAATTGTAGCCTCTTTTTCCTATTTGTAGTGGAGATGAGTGGTACCCGGTGGGGTCTTCTGCTGTTGTAGCCCATCCACCTCAAGGTTGTGCGTGTTGTGGCTTCACAAATGCTTTGCTGCATACCTCGGTTGTAACGAGTGGTTATTTCAGTCAAAGTTGCTCTTCTATCAGCTTGAATCAGTCGGCCCATTCTCCTCTGACCTCTAGCATCAACAAGGCATTTTCGCCCACAGGACTGCTGCATACTGGATATTTTTCCCTTTTCACACCATTCTTTGTAAACTCTAGAAATGGTTGTCCGTGAAAATCCCAGTAACTGAGCAGATTGTGAAATACTCAGACCGGCCCGTCTGGCACCAACAACCATGCCACGCTCAAAATTGCTTAAATCACCTTTCTTTCAGTTTTGAGTTCAGGAGATTGTCTTGACCAGGACCACACCCCTAAATGCATTAAAGCAACTGCCATGTGATTGGTTGATTAGATAATTGCATTAATGAGAAATTGAACAGGTGTTCCTAATAATCCTTTAGGTGAGTGTATATATATTATATATATATATATTATAAATCATATTAAAGCCACAATACGTAATTTTAATGAAATGAAGGCCAGAAAATGAAGGCCAGAAAGTTTATAAATAAACTTATCAGACTTGCAGTGGCTGGATTTCATTTCTCGTACAAAAGCTTGAATGTCTGAGTCAGCTACTGAATATGAAAATGAATTTAAAGGCATGCACAGACACAGCGGAGGTTGAAGAATGCACAGAGAACTCTTAAAATAGCTACAACATGAACTTGAACCTATACACACTCACAATGCTGGGGCCGCGAGGGGATTCACGGTAGAGGTGCTGGTAACCCAGGTACAATACAAGAGTAGCTGTGCTGTACAGGAAAGCCAGAACTCCAACAGCTATGAAGAACTCCGCTGAAGATGAATAATCTCCAGTCAGTTGTTTGGTTTTAAACGTTGTTCCATTCTGTTCGCAGGTTGGGACTTTGTAACTGTGGGTATTGAGCCTTTGTATCAAAGAATAATAAGAAAGGAAATTATGAAAAGGCAGAAAATATATTTATTAAAAACAACAAAATGTTTTTTCTGTGTATTTTAATTATGTTTACCGAAAAGGGTAGATGAAGGATGCATTTATTTCTTGGCTGGTCTTGAGGTTATTGCACAGGATGTTGAAACTGGTAGAGCCAGAATAACCCCCAGTTGTAGCAAAAGCAAAAATGGCGAATATCTGAAAAGACAGTTAGTGAATAAGAAGAGGTGAAATTAACAAATGTATGAATAAATATGGTTCAAATGGAAACCAAAAGAAGTGTGCGACTTTATGTTTGATTACATAACCCTGAGACCAACATATGAAGAAATGCAATTTACCAACACAAAAAAAACCTTATCTTCACACATCCTCATTACTTTCTACTTCCTCTTTTCAAAAATAGAAATGCTTATAGTGGTTTTTAACACCTCAAAAGCTGTATTGTGGTAATATCTGACAATTAACTTAAAATAAGGAACACAATGCATACATTTATGAATTTATAAATAATATCAATAAAAATAATGCATGACTCTCTGGATTACATGCATGGTAAATAGTACCAAAAATATTTTACAAAGACAGTACAGTAATTATTTATAGACACTTTATCTTGAGGCAGTCAACTTAAAAGATAAAGTCATAAAAAAAAGGAATACGTTAACATAAAAAAGGTTTCTTTAAAGCTAAACGTTTTGATGTTCTGCGTTCTGTGACTCCACGTATGGGAATATTTTTTCACAATAACGTTTGATGTAATTACACAGAATAGCTCAAAATAAAAGTACATTAATTGCAAAGCACGTACCCATTCCAATACACGTATAAATCCCAGTGGTTCTTTCAAAGGGCTGAGATCTAGTTGAAACGCGCTCATCATCTTCTGCAAATAAAGCATCAACAACGGCCAATCAAACAACCGTTACAATTGTCAGAAAATGGTGCAATATTCAAACACCAGGAAATATTATGAAACGCGGCACATTTTGGAAACCGCAATTTCTTACGCATTCTATCAAATTTCTGCATTTAGCTAGAGTGAATTAAAGGATGTAAAGTGGAAGACGCTGAGACTTTGTTGCACTGCAGAATAAGGCAGATTCAGAAAGATTACCTTGTGTAGTCCCCAGACGAATTTCAAAAAGTTGTCAAAGTTCCTTTCCCTTTTTTTGTTTCTGCACAAGACAAGACATGGTGTTGACCACGTGATTCGTGACGTGGTACCCTTACCCAGACAAATGGGGGCACAGTCGAGTCAACATAGTCGAGCGAAAGGAAAAAAGTGTTGTATTCTTATATTATCTTATCTTGTATTGTATAATTGTATTATCGTCATTTTTTTTAATTATCTTTGGAGCTTGCAGAAATATTTCCATCATTTTTAGTGGCATTTCTGCGCATTTGATTTAGTTATATTTAGTCATAGGCTATATTGTCTTATAAAATTAACATAAAACATAAATAAAGAATATTTAAAAAATTATAATAGAAAAGTCTTAAAAATGATTAACTGCATTCAGCGTTGCTGTAGTACGACCATAAGAGGACGCTCTTATCACGGTGTATTTCTTAGTGCCGTAGAACGATAGTGTTCCTCATTAAAGGGATAGTTCACTCAAATCTGTCATCATTTACTCACCCTCAAGTTGTTCCAAACCTGTATGAATTTCTGTCTTCTGCTGAACACAAAAGAAGACATTTTGAACCAAACAGTTGATGGACCCATCAACTGTTTGGTTACCGACATTCTTTAAAATATCTTGTGTGTGTGTGTGTGTGTGTGTGTGTGTGTGTGTGTGTGTGTGTTCAGTAGAAGAAAGAAATTCATACAGGTCTGGAACAACTTGAAGGTGAGTAAATGATGGCAGAATGTACTTATTTGGGTTAACATCTGTAAAACTGACTCTTACTATGAATATTCAATACCATATTTTACTATTTGTTATTAAAGGCATTTTTCTTAACACATGGGTAAAAACATAGTAACCTTTTAAAATATTATAAAATGCTACTTAACTTATTTACCCTTGGCATTTTTTAACTGAATAGCATTCATATAAAAGAGTCTCAGGAGGTCTAAAATGCATATCTCATTGGGAGTTTCTTTCAGGTCCACTTGGGGTAATAAAAGCCTTTTTGTTTACACCTTAACTTTAAAAAGTTGCAGCTCTCAATGAATAGGCGGTGCCCAGACATATAGGCTACAGTCACTACTGAGGAATTCAGGTCACGATGTCTTGTGTGACAGGTTTTTCCACCCATGCATAATTTTTTTAATGCCCTACAAAGTTAAAGGCATTACATTGGGCTGATATTTAGAATTAATCTCCCTTGAAGAAGCAACAACGTCCATACTTTGCTTTTTATCCTCTAATAGAAGAGACAGGATGAGTATCAATGGGAAGCATGTGGCTCTCGGCCAGCAGTGCAGATCTAGAATTAGCATGAGTGCAGATCAGAATTACAGGGCACCAATGGGAGTCACAATAAGCCTTTTTTTCTGTCACATGTTTTGTGATCATGGGATATTCTTTTCCATGCCAGAGCCTGCCATAAATCACATGTACACACAAACAAAATATAATAATAATAATAATAATAATAATAACAACAATGTAATTAAAGATGCTATGGTACATAAATACATAAGAATGTAAGAGTGTCATTTATTTTAGCCCAATAAATGCTCAAATCTGAACTGGCAAACCGTTTAAAAGGTCAAACAGGGTTAAGAAAAATCGCTGAGCAATGACCTGAGTCTTCTATAACTGAAAAAAATCTTGTTGGTGTTATACAATGATAAAATGGTTAGAATCTGGGGGAAGATTCACTAAATTTGTTCATTATGATATGACTCAGAGAGACTACACAGATATGTTGTGGGCTGAAGTGTGAAGTGCATCAACAGATGCTTCTTTCTTCCACGATGCACATTTGAAGGCTACATTATTTTCCACTATGGTCTCACTGAGAATACTGACAATATGAGTCATGCACTTGCTACTATTTAGGCACATAAAATGATTTTGCTGGTGTAAAAATAAGACAATGTGTGCAGATAAAGCATGCAGCTTGCTATTCGTCTTATAAAAGAAATTGCTTCTGCAAACATATAAATGTGGAGGATAATGGCTTTGGTCAAATTTTCTGAGAACTGGATTCATGCTGGGCCAAAACCCCCGAATAAACTGATAAAGCATAGCTGATTTTACAACATGCAGTTAAATCTTGCATGCGACATATGGCTAAAGAGCAATAGGGTTACTGACATTATGAGTTTATAGACGTTAGATTAATAATTTACCAAAGATAGTTTTTACATATGAAAAGCAAGCCTGATGTTTAAACATGATACTACTGTCCAGTGTCCTCTGAAGTGTGACGTGTCAAACTAACTTGACCGCACAGGCTCACAGAAACTTGAACGCGCAGTATTGGACCAATCATAAAAACGCACCAGTCGCTTCAGCCAATCAAGTCCCTGCAAGGTGCATTCTTTTCACCGTTATTTTTATTTTTTGGGGGTTGCTCGTTTTTGAAGTGTTTAACACGAAACACTGTCAATGATACAGTCTATTCCAGCATCTTGGATGGTCTGCGATTTTTTTTTTGCGTTCTTGGAAATGATCTAGATTTAAAAAAAGGGGTGTTGAAATGCTCTCTGAGGAGGCAGCACTAATAATATGAGCAGCAGGACCTTTCGCTGTCACAGGCAGTCTGTTTTTGTTGATACCGCCAGCAGCCGCTCAGGAGGAAGACACTGAGGAATTCATGCGTATTTAAACAGCAACACAATCGTGTTGGAAATACACTGAAGAAAAATGCGAGGCCTTGGACACTTTATTGCACTTTTATTTTTTCCCATGGCATTTTGTGTGGATTTCCATGTGGAACCAGGATCCTATAACGCGCACCGAGTGTATGTGAAGTCTCCACTAACGTTAGCCGTCAGAAGTCTGATCGGGACGGGATCGGATGCAGATATTTCTCGGATCCATCGTCGTCACATCCAGAAAAGAAGCGCCGATGTATTAGACACCTGTAATGGTTTAAAGGGATATGATACCAAGTTAACTAGCAACACTCACAACGTAAGTTCACTCGAAGCACCGATGCAATTAAGCTCTGTCTCAAAACCTAATGATCTTCACCTAACCCTATAGCATTTTTAACAACATTTAGAGTTCTTATTGAAATCCGTTGAAACGTAAGTTATTCCTTAAAACTAATTAGAATCTATTTTTATGTTACTAACACTTATTTGTTAGTACTTGCTAGTGAGTAATTCAATAGTGATGATGACTATATCAAATACATTGCTAATAAGGACTAGATACTGTTCACTAAAAATCGAAAAATAAGTAGTAACATATAAATATATACTAGGTATTTATAAGAAATACATGTTTAATGTTTGCATAAGCTCACTAGATTTGGAAACGTCATGTTACATTTGTTTAGCTCAAACGCGTTTAAAGTTCTTGTAGAAGTACTTTAGTTTTGTGACAAACAAATTTAAATACTGTAAAATGTGATTTAAAAAATGTTTTCTTTTTTATTAGAACATTTACAAAGCAAGTACATTTTTTACAACTATAAAATGTTGACGGTTGTGTTTGTCCTTGACAAGTAGGTGTAACTTGGCTTGCAGCAGTTGTAGAACCTGTTAAACTGGTATGACAACCTGTTTAATATTTATTTCTCCAAATAGATATGCCTTTCTAATTCATGTTAAGTTTCGCTAAACCATATAATGTATAATACAAGCAAGTACAAGTTTTAATATTACAGAATGGAACAGTAAATAATGCTGACAGGTCATTGCAATTTAAAATAACTTCCTCTTCTCTGAAAAAAAATGTGTGGTTGCTTCTTGTCAGATGAGGTAAAACATTCGAGAGGGTTGGTTGAAGCTACAACTTTTCGAACTATCAGCTTGTCTCTACTTCACCAAACCACTTCCTTTGTTCATTAGTCACAGATGTGTCAACCTTTAAAAAAACAGTTCAAAAAGGTATCATAAACATAGTTGTTCAATCTCGGTGTACTTTGGATATCAGCAAGAGAAGTGCTTTAAATGAGAGAATGCAGTCAGAATTTTTTTCACACTTAATGTGACATTTTCATTAAGTCTCACATTGGCTTTGAAAGTGTATAGGAACCATTTAATGTGACAAAGAGATCAATGTTACATCACCTTTTTGCAACACATTGTAATAGGTTATAGTAACAATATTTGCTTTATACATCATATTAATGCATTAAAAATTACTTGTTCTCAGAGTTAAACAAAACAGTAGCTGTCAACCAGGGGACCAACCTCAGCAATAACTCAATAACAAAAATGAATTGTGTTTAATGAATTTATATCAACACTCCTAGTTTCTGTTAATAAAAAAATTGTCATAATTACAGCAGAAATACCAGAGGAAATGTCCAATATGGGGGGCCTTCAAATAATGTGTCTTTAAAATGGGAGACAAAAAGATTGCCACTTATTTAAATATAACAAAATATAACACTGTTGTTTTGATATGTCATCTTCAATTTCACAATTCATTCCTATTTTTCATCTCCGTAATTTGTCATCAGTCTTAAATTGTTAAATGTTGTGAGTATAGTTGCTAGGTTTCTGAGTCAGTTTTTGTTAAAGGTTAGCATGTGCTTTGCATAGGCTGATAATGTCTTTCTAGGACATGCAGTAATAAAATATTTATTGTGTGTGTGAAAAAAGTCTTATATTTTGTCCATGATGATGCACCTTTTAGTATTGTTTTTGTTTAATATTAATAAAATATGTTTCTTTCAGTGGACTTTTCAAGATATCAGTGGATCCGTATCTCTGGCCTGGGTGGGGGACGGAACTGGGGTGAGTTTTACTTTTGATTTATTATGTGTACTATCATATGCTTGCTGTTCTTAGTTGAAGTCTCCAGAAGAATCTTCCACCATACTAAACATTCTATTCAAGGTTAGATGAGGACTTTTAGCTCTAGGTTTAAATTTAGACTGTCTAGGTAATCTTCACAGATCTCTTTGGCTGCTTGCAGGGCTCACAAAGAAAAATAAACACAACTATCAATATGGCCAAATGCAAACTCATTACCAGTCTGACCTTTCTCATGCCCCAGTGCACATTCAAGGCCATGTCGAGAAGTCTTGTTTTTCACTCTGACCACGTCTGCTGCTCCCTTTACTGCAATAAAAACAATACATACACTACCATTTAAAATTTTGTCTGTAAGAAATCTCTTATGCTCACCAAGGTTGCATTTATTTGATCAAAAATACAGTAAAACAGTAATATTGTGAAATATTTGTACAATTTAAAATAACACTATTTTAATATATTTAAAATATATTAAAAAAAATGCAATTTATTCCTGTGGTGGTAAAGCTGAATTACTCCAGTCTTCAGTATCACATGATCCTTAAGAAATCATTATAATGTGCTGATTTACTGCTTAGGAAACATTTCTTATTATTATCCTCAATGTTGAAAACAATTGTGCTGCTTATTATTTTTTTGGACGCTTGATACTTTAAATTTTTTTTAATGAATAGAAAGATCCAAAAACAGCATGTATTTAAAAATAGAAATCTTTTGTAACATTATGAATGTCCCTGCTGTCACTTTTGATCAATGTATTGCATCCTTTCTGAATGAAAGTACTGATTTCTTTAAAAAAAATCTTTTGAAAGGTAAATAGCAATGCTTCCTCTAAATAGTCCAGGCTTGAAGTGTCAGAAGTTTCCCATATATATATATTTTTTGAAGGTTTGTGTCAAAGTAAATAATTGTCTGTATGTCTCAATCTTAGGTAGTGCTGGCCCTGACAACATTTCAGATGCCAATAGTCTTCCTGCGATTCGGTCAATCTAAACTGTATAGGAGGTGAGTGCTGGTTTGAATCATGTTTGTTCTTGTAATACCAATGTAGTGTTTGCTGTACTCCATGTCTTTCTTGATCTTCCACTCCTTGTTACAGTGAAAACTATGGAAAGTCGTTTGAGGATGTCACAGAACTCATCAACAACACCTTCATCAACACTGACTTTGGGATTGCTATCGGTCCAGAAAACTCTGGCAAGGTGGGCAAGACGTGTCAAAAATCCAGCGTTTCAGTAGCTTCTTCCGATAAGCCCACATGGGCTGGGGAGCTGAATCAGTTTGCTATGTTAAAGATGTTTCTCAAGTTGCTGAATTGGCTTGTAGGCGCTTAAATGCAGCATGTCAATCAAAGTAGACTAATTGAACTTCCTGATCTTTGCTGATGTTCCGACACTCAAAGCAATTATACGGATGTGTGACAGCACTTTAAAGTAGTCAAAGTCCAGATTTTTTTTCCCTCAGGTGATCCTCACAGGAGATGCTTCTGGAGGCACTGGCGCCAGAATTTTCCGTTCAAAAGACTTTGCCAAAAGTTTCATCCACACAGAATTGCCCTTCCACCCTCTAATGCAGATAATGTACAACCCTCAAAACTCTGATGTGCTTGCAGCCATCAGCATCAAGGTGAGAGCCTTTTAAATTTATGCAGTTTTTTACAGATTAAAACTTTAGGCCATCGAACAGAAAGTTACTAAAAGCCAATAGTACAGCATCTCTGCATCCAAAAAAAGCGAAGACAAAGATCTGCTTAAACCAGGGCTTTGTCCGAAATCACTCCCTATACCTAAATAGGGCATTATTTGAGGGGACAGCCATTTGTAGTGGTGTCTGAAACCATAGTGGATGTTATCGAGTGCACTCATTCAATCCCACATTGCACCGCAATAACGAGTATACAGCCAACATACGCTCAATTCACTCACTCGTTTTCATTCACTCCTTCAAGTGAACTGTATTAGTGGACTAACGTAGGGAATAGGGATTAGGGGGCGATTTCGGATTTCGGTGCTGCGTCCCAATTCAGAGGCTGCATCCTTCAAAGGCCGATTGCATCACCGCTGTGCGACAAAGGCTGTCCCAAATCTAAAGGCTCCTTCATATACGCCCTTCGTTTCCCATGAAATGGAGGGTATAACAGATGGATCACAGCTGCTGTCACAGTTTCTAGGCGATAAGAACAATCCTCCGTAGGCTAGACCGTCCCATTTAACAACGCTCGTTCTGACCTTCGTGGCTTTCAAAGGTGTGTCCTTTAAAATGGGACACAGCTAGAGGGGCCAGATAGAACTTTTTTTTTCTCGCACAAGTAAGCTAATGTGGTCATCAAACATTCAACAGCATGCAAATCAAAACTGCCTAGTTTTACCACGAAAAATGCAAACCCACAAACAGGTACGGTATATACAACTATATATAAGCTTTGGGGGTGATGGACGCGATTTACTTAATGTTTTGATCATCATTCTGAATCTGATCCAAACGTTTTTTAAGCTTTTTGTTTGGAAGCTTTTTTTGCTGAAAGAAGTAAATGAAGAAAGAAAAAAGAATAAATGAAGCTAGAATATATATAAATATATATATATAATTACACAGTATATACTGAATGTTTACATGTTCATACAACAAAATAATCTGGGGGCCATAAAAGTTTTGTGAATATGATCAAAAATGCTGATGCTAGCTTGCAACTTAAAAATGAAAATGCTGGCAAGGAAAGAGTTAAATATACTTATTGTAAATATTTGCTATTCACTTTCTTCTCAAGTATATTTGTAAAAACGAGAAGATGATATACAAGATAAGAAAAGATATATACAAGAAGATATACATATTGTAAATGCTTTTTTCCTTTTTTATGCATTTCAAGTGGTGCATTGCTGCTTTTGAACATTAGCATAATATCATCTTATTGCTGCTGTTTCAGAATGATCTCTGGATCTCTAAAGACTTTGGTACAACATGGAAGAAAATTCACGAGATGGTGTGTGTGGTGAAATGGTAAGATCTTTTAATGTTCGTAAAAACCTCTTACGCCCTAGGAATGTGCTTTGTGTTTGTGAAGACACAAGGGGGTCTGGGTGGAGTGACTTTATATAGTATGTTTTACTTTTTGACCAGTCACTTTGGGGAGTTCTGTATTGTCTTTTCACGGCTGCACATCCAGGACACACAAAAACACAAACATGCAAATACGGCCACCATGGCAGCAACACGAGACATTCTCTGCTGAGTCACTGTGTTTTTCCACACGGCTCAGCTTTCAAATGTCCGAGGACGCTCTGCTGCTCCAGATAAACTGCTGCATCAAACTTCAGTTGGATTCTCTAGTTTTTTGTTTTTGCTTGAATTCAACTGTCCCTGGTTTGTACACGTTAACAGGGAATAGTTATGTTGACAAGGAAGTTATGCAAGGCTTATCATTCATTTGCACAATAAATGTTTGACCAAGAGAGCCAGATCAGTTTGGGATCAGATCAGATCAGTTTATTTAGTAATATATATATATATATATATATATATATATATATATATATATATATATATGGAGGAGGAAAGTCACACCAACTTACAAATAATATGAAGTTCTCACGTAACTTTAGAAGCCAGGAAAGACAAACCAAAAACATGGGTTGCTATGCAGTTTCTTTCAAATGAATAGCATATTCAAATTACAATTAATCCTACATTACAAATCACATCCTTTTTCTTTCTTTTTTTTCTCCATTTTAGACTTTGCATAACACCCAAACCATTATATTGTAATATTGTGTAATATTGTGAACTTATATAATTTCCTTATATAATTTTATCCAATATTAAGTATGTAATAAGTATGAAAGTGTGCTGCATGAAATGCATGACATTTTAGAAACAGTTATGTTGCAACCTGAAAACTCATCCTGAGTCACTCCCTTAAGTCTTATCTTAACAATACGTCACATCTGTGACAATTGTAGATATCCTGTTACAACAATGCCATGAATTTTAATGGGGAATCTCTATGCAACTAGTTTCTTGTTGCATTGTTCATGTGTTGTCTATAAATCAAAAATATGGTTTGTGTGGTGATTGTCATAAACTGTCTCCTTCCTTGATATTTTAGTGTGCAGCATGTTTGTACTTATGCTGCAAAGTGCAAACAAGTGACTGATCCAAAGTGAACCGATCTGACTGCTGTTGTTTTATGAGGTCTCTTGAGTTTAATCTCACAGATCAATTCTCTCTTCATCATTTCCACAGGGGAATGGATACTCTGTTCTTCTCTGCCAACCTTAATGGATCCTGCTGTGAGTAATATTTAGTAATATTTATAGCTTTGTTGATCTAAGGTGTCGTGACATGAATGTGTTCTGGTACTAGTATGTGTTTGTATTGATTTCTTATGTGTATTTCTGTTTGTACATCCATGTGCATTAGTTGCTGTATTAAAGTTAAGTTCTTCTGAAATGAAAGATCTTCTTGAGATTGCCGTCAAAATTTTCTGAAATGTATAAATTGAAGATATATAGATATCTTATACACATACTACAGTTCAAAAGTTTTGGGGTCACTATGTTATTATTATTTTTTTTCAAAATGAATTATCTTTTATTCAGCAAGGATGCAATACACTGATCAAAAGTGACAGTAAATACATGTATAATGTTACAATATGTATATTTCAAATTGATGCTATTAACATTATATTCATTGAAGGATCCTGAAAAAAATGCATCAAAATATATAAAGCAGCACAACTGTTTACAACATTTATAATAATAATAATAATAAGAAATGTTTCTTGAGCACCAAATCAGCATATTAGAATGATTTCTGAAGGATCATGTGACACTGAAGACTGAAGAAATGGGTGATAAAAAAATTACATTTTAAAATATAATAAAATAAAAAACGGTTACTTCAAATTGTAATAATATTTCACAATATTACTGTTTTTACAATTTCGATTAAACAAATGCAGCTTGGTGAGCATAAGAGACTTTCTTAAACATTAAACTTTTAAACGGTAGTGTGTGTGTATAAAAAACTTTTATTCTGGATGCGATTAATCACGATTAATTTTTCCCCAGCACTAAAATATATAGAAATAGCTATAAATATATTTCACTATAAAATTTTACTATATATATATATATATTTCAGCATTATTTATTCTTTAAAAAATAATGCTGAAATATATATATAAGTATATTTACATAACAATAATTGAAAATGTTATAATTTGCAATAATTGCTGGAAATTGCAATGAAATCTATAAACTCATAAACATTTTTGCTGCATGATAATAGCATATAGTCATAGTCATTCTTGAAATTTTGAAAAAAAATAACTCATTTAAACCAGCTAGATTTTTATCCAAATTTGCAACAGCAGTTCACAAAAAACCCAAATGTTTTTGTTTTCAAAACATAAAAACACAAGTACATGATCGACAAATCTAAGGGAGAGTGACAACACCGCAATCAGCGGCCATCCTTACTGTTGAACCCAACTGAGTAAAAGTGTATACTTTTTAAGCTTCCTTTTAATGATGTTTGGCAATGTGTGCATGTGCTTTTTTTGCAAGGTGATTGCATCAGTGTCAGAGGGGATGATGCTGCACCCTGTGAGTGGTGTTGCTCATTAACAGTCATTAGATAAAATGTCGTTAGAATTAGTTTGAATTAGAATTCAGCATCCCACAGTGGATTTGAGTCAGCAAACCTTGTTTTATTGCTATAGAAAAGCACTACACCACTGCGGCCCAAGCGGTATCAGCAACTCATAAATTCTGCATAATTCTGTAGTAATGTTAGCTCATTGTTTGTTGTTTTGTGTTTTCAGATGATAAAGGGATGCTGGTGCTGAGGAAGTCAGTTGATTTTGGTGTTAACATTAAGACAGTCGCCGAGAGAATCTACTCCTTTGGGATCGGTGGACGTTTCCTGTTCGCTTCAGTTATGGCTGGATCAGGAAACATAATGCAGTCAGCATCAGAGGTGTGTGTGACGTGCACCCGAGTGTGAGTGTATATATGTGTGAATGTGATGTTTTAATGTTTTAACTATGTGCATGTTCTTTAGGACATTTTACGCGCAATACATGTGTCGGTAGACCAAGGTGAGACATGGAACATGGCGCAACTTCCTCCTGTCAGTCATGAGCAGTTTTACTCAATACTAGCAGCCAATGATGAAATGGTCTTCATGCATGTGGATGAACCAGGAGGTCAGTGTTTCCTTTTGTTTTATTTACCGAAACCATAACACATATGCTTACAGCTAACATTTCCTGTTGTAGAAACCATCATGCCACTCTGATGTATTGATATATTATTTATTGTGTGAAAAACTTTCATTGGTTAACCACTGGCATTTAGTAATATGGAACAGTTGCAAAAAGAAACAACATAAAAAAATACAACATTTTGATATGTGCTACTTTATAGACCTCAATGTTTGTCTTCTAACTGTATTGTGTTTATTTTTCATAGACGCTGGGTTTGGCACCATCTATGTGTCAGATGACAGAGGCACTGTGTATTCCAAGTCTCTCGAACGCCATCTGTATACGACCCCAGGGGGTGAGACAGACTTCACAAATGTCACTTCCCTCAGAGGAGTCTTCACTACTAGCGTGCTGGCTGAGGGTATGACTACATCCCACATAAGACAAATAAACACTTATAGTCTGTGTGTATTTAACATCAGATTACTCTAAGCCTGTACATGGTATGCTTTAAATCGATATGAATACTTAAAAAAAAAAAAATAGCAGCTTGCAGTTTACTTTCTAAATATACATTTCAATATACATCATGATATTTAACATAACATTCCATACACTTCTGTTTAAAAGTTTGGTGTTGGTAAGATTTTTTAAACATTTTGACCAAGGCTCACCAAGGCTGCATTTATTTGATAAAAATACATTAAAACAGTAATACTGTTAAATATTATTACAATTTAAAATAACAGTTTCTCTTTTAATATATTTTAAAATTGAATTTATTCCTGTGATGAAAAAGCTGTTATTTTAGTAATGTTTTTTATGGCTTTAATTTTCATTAAATAACCAATAAAAATAGATTCAAGGCCAGATTTACTTACAAATTAGCATGAGAGCGCAATTCCAAAAAAACGCAGATGGGAGTGTAAAGTTCTGTGTGTGATCTACTGACGACATGCAAATTAAAGAACACAGATGCAGCCGGACCATTTCCATAATGACCAGCACAATCTACCAGTTAATGTTTAGTTTAAGACGTGCTTTTTGAGCAGTAAATAATGGCGTAAACACAAGTAAAATGACAAGCTCAAACCTTAGTAAATCATCTTGTGTGATTCATTTAAATACTCTCCTCCCACAAATTTTGCGTCTGAAAGGGAAACTCCTACAAATGCATATGCAATAAGGTCAGCCGCAAAAATAACTGTCCACATTTTTTCAGCGCTAATTTTTCACTGTGTCTTTATTAAATCCTGACAGTAGTTTTTTAAGGCCAAAAGAGGGTTTGCACTGGTGCAAGCTGTTAGTAAATCTGGCCCTAAATGTGAAAACAACTAGCTCATATGACCAAAGACACCTAAATGAAGGCTTTTCTGAAATGTCAGAGTAATTTTTGTGTTTCTCTCTATTTTTCTTTTTCTGATGAAGACAACTCGGTACAGACAGTAATATCATTTGATCAGGGAGGAGAATGGGTTCCTTTGAAGAAACCTGAGAACAGCAAGTGCGATTCTACGGCCAAAGATAAAGAAATGGTAAGAATCACTTTGAATGGAAGCTGTGATAATTGGACAGATGTGACCAAATAGTTAAAATCCTTGATAAGCCTACCTCTAACAGTATGTTTATTTACTTACCTTGTGTTGTCTTCCTCCTGTGCAGTGTAGTCTGCATATTCATGCCTCATATAGCAACTCAATGAAGCTGAATGTTCCCATGCTGCCTCTGAGTGAACCCAATGCTGTGGGACTCGTCTTGGCTCATGGTAATGCATGTACACTTTTAGGAAGTGTCCAAAGGGCAATTCAGTTCTGTGACATAAATTGTAATGTCTCTATTTTATTTAATGTTATTATTTTATTTTGTTTTTAGTAATAAGTTGTAACACATACAAGTAGTTAATATTAAATGGATAAAATAGATACAAGAAAACTAAAGGTGCAGTAAGCGAATTCTGAGAAACAGTTGATTATAGAAATCAACCTAAACAAACACACAAGACAAAGTCTTCATTGCTCCGCCCCCAAAATGCAGATCACACAATGCAATAGTGGATGGCCTTAGGTCTCTCCAGTGCTGGAAAGCTTGTCTAATGTTAACATGGGTCCTAAAGCTCTTACCTGATCATAACTCTTCTTTTTCCAATGATATTCCTCTGACCTTTTCTCTTTTGTAATGTCTCTCAGCCATGGCTCTTTCTTCAGTCTTTCTCCCTCTCCCTCACACTCTCTCCTACCTCATCATGACTGTATTTGTCCCCCACTGCTGATTGGCTACGAGTGAGTTGTGGCGCTCGGTCTGATCCACTTTCAAAAGCGTTTCTCAGAAATCACTTACTGCACCTTTAAAGATAAAGTGTGTCATTTCTGTCACTAAAAATAATTGCTATCCCACTCACTCTTTTTTTAGGCAGCGTAGGTGACGCAATCTCAATGTTGACACCTGATGTGTACGTGTCGGATGATGGAGGGTACACCTGGCTGCAGGCTCTGAAGGGGCCGCACCACTATGCTATCCTGGATTCCGGAGGCCTCCTTGTGGCCGTGGAACACAACCAAGCCAAACCCATCTCTGAGATTAAGTGAGCTTCCTGTAGTTCTTGAGACGAGACCCATACAATTGGCTATTATATGGTCGGTTTTCCACACGCAGAATGCCGGTACATGCTGTAAAACTCATTGTTTGTGTGTCTCTCAGGTTCTCCACCGATGAGGGGCAATGCTGGCATGTTTATAAGTTCACCCAGACGCCGATGTACTTCACAGGGCTGGCCTCGGAGCCTGGTGCCCGCTCAGTGAATGTCAGTCTCTGGGGTTATGAAGATGCTATGATCAGCCACTGGGTAACTTACACCATTGACTTTAGAGACCTGCTGACACGTAACTGTGAGTGACCAGTTTGAACCACACAGAATCAAAGACATTTTGAACTTTATATAATTGGGTTTAGCACAAACTAATCTTTCTCTGTCTGTTTTTCAGGCATAGCAAGTGATTATGTCCAGTGGCTGGCGCACTCTGATGATATCAGCGACCCAGAAGATGGTTGCATGTTGGGTTATAAGGAACGATTCCTGCGTGTGAGAAAAGACTCAGTGTGTTGGATTGGCAGGGATTACATAGTTAACAAGCAACCCACATCATGCAGCTGCACACTGGATGACTTCCTGTGGTGAGTGGGAACCAAAGCTTTGCTTTTTCTAATTCTACTTTGAAAATAACTTTAGTTTTAGTTCATTTGAGGAATGGATTGTTTTGTTTCAGTTAAGTTATTTGCTATTAGCTATTTCATTTTAATACATTTTATTTCCATTTTGGTAATTTGGTATAGGACTGTTTTTTTTTTTTTGCTCAATGTTGTTTTAAAGAAACACCCACATTCAAGTGTTGATAAAAAAGAATGCATGAAGCTTAAAAAAAACAGATTTTGTTTAAAAGCATAGGCTCTTTTCTTTCTTTTGATATATTGCATGTTCAGATATTCAAAATATTCTGGGGGCCATGAAATGTTTGTGAAAATGATCAAAAATGCTGGTGGGGAAAAAAGTTAATCATGCAGCTTTATTTCAAAGTTTTCACATATTCTCTTCCCCTTTCCTTAGTGACTTTGGATACTACCGTAAAGAGAACAGCTCAGAATGTATTGAGCAGGCTGATCTTAAAGGCCATGATCTTGAGATCTGCATCAATGGGAGAAAGGAACAGCTACAGACCAGTGGGTAATGCCCTCTTTGGATTATTCTCCATTGCTGGAAGACTAAATCTTCATCTTAACAAGTAGACCGTTGGGAGTTTTCTCTTGCTTTATTATCTTACATCTGGTCAACACCTGCTTGCTTCTCTCTGACTTATTAAGAGAGCTCTAAAAACATGCCGATTATAATTTATTTAACAGGTACAGAAAGATTCCAGGTGATAAATGTGAGGGAGGAAAACAACCAGAAAGAAAGGTGATTGACCTGAGCAAGAGATGCGTCAGCAACCTGCTGGACCCCCAGCTGCTGGTGAGACTGCATTTATCCTGCTGCATATTACTAGTTTAATAATTCAGACAGGGCATTTTAAAATACCTTTATGGTGCTTTTTGTCATTTTGGAATTTAACAACCCCAGTCCCCAGTTTCTGGGATGACAGAGACATGCATTGAACAACATATGGGTTAGAAAATAATGACAACATTTTATCTTTGTGTAAACTATCCTTTGGTAGACATTTTTGCTAATAAAAAATTTTTTTTTTAAATATTTTTAAAGTGCCCCTATTATGCTATTTTAAAGGTGCCTAATGTTGTTTTGGAGGTCGCCTACAATAGGTTTACATGTATCCAATGTCAAACAACAATTTAATTTTCTCATAATATACATTGCACATCACCTCGAAGAGTATGAAAATGGTTTGTTTAAGAAAAAACTTGCGTACAAAATCGCATACTCTCTTGAGTAGGTACTTATTTTGAATGCATGAATGTGTGTAGTATAAATGTAATCTGGACGTACTACATTAGCAATGTTGTCATTATCATGTGACCTACCAGTGTCAGTTACGTTGCTTCACTGCCATTCATAAATCCTCTCCTGTGGCCTCATGGGATAATAAAGTGTCCATCATACACTTCAGAATCTCACTGGAAGAAGTAGGTCATCCGGGTACTTTTTACCTACTCTTTTTAATAATTACTGCGAATTAGGACATACTTCTTTTGTCACATACTGTTTTTCACCTAATATATAGTAAGGAAATAAGCGTTTTCAGATGCAGCCTCAGGCCCTGTACACATGAAGACGCATTTAGCTGTATACATAAAAATTTTGTATCATATCACCGTTTCGTCCAGACGGATTCGCCGTTTTGGGAGCCTGAAACCAAATAATTTTTTAAACCGGGTCCCAGAGTGGATAAATCTAAAAAACGACACCCTTGCGTTTGGTTACAGCCAATCTGTATATTTTGTGAAACGATGACGCCATCACCCCACATCTTGCGCATGCTCCAAGTCTTCTTCTCTGTTTTTAGTTTATCTTTGTGGCAGAATTATAGCACCACATACTGGTCTGGCATGTATACTACACCGTTTTGAGTTGGTTTCAGTAATTTCGTGTGTACTCGAGATATTTCTCGAGACGGGGAAAAAAAAAGATTGGATAGGGAAAGCTCTGGCTTCATGCGGATGTGGCTCTCTAACCACCTCCTTTCTTATGCTGCCTTCATGTGCTATCGGAATTACATAAATCCTAGTTTCCTAGTTTAAAAAAGTCAAAACTTGAATGCGATGAGCTCGTAATTACGACTTCAGAAGTGGGAAGTACGAAATTTCCGATAGCATGTGAAGGCAGCATGAGAGCCTAATCTGCTCAGTCTGTTGTGATTGGTCGACCTCTTACAATGCGTGTTAGAAACGCAATGCCTATTACCATATCTGAATTTCAGCTCCGGAGGCTTCCTCAGCGCTTGATACACAGTGATACTGACAGTAACAATGGCGTCAGTTTTTTCCATATCAATTCCAGCAGGAATCCTCATCCTTTTGAAATACATGCAAAGTGGATTCACAGTGCTGAAAATAGCATCTTCTTGACATGTCGACAACACGAACCAAACTCTTTTAGTTTAAGAAAATAGAACATTTCCATTTCATGCCGACTTTAAACCTCAAATACGTATGCACCGTTGTTTACTCTGTATCTCTGTAATCCACAGACAGATAAACCTACCTCGCATACCGCCCCTGTCATTGCGATCGTCATAGCCATCCTACTGACCGGTGCTGTGTTTGGGGTTCTGTTTGTAAAGAAGTATGTCTGTGGTGGAAGGTCAGTCAGTTTTCCAGACATTTTATGGGTTCCATATAGAATATGTTTAATTATATAAAATAAAATAAACATTCTGATAGTAATCTGTCTTGGCCTCAATATTTTGCAGGTTCCTGGTACACAGATACTCAGTCTTACAACATAACGCGGAAGCCAATGCTGTAGATGAACCACTGGACACAGATGTGGCTGGAGCACCCAAGATTGATTTCCATGATGACTCAGATGAGGTACAGATTTGGACCATTTCACATGAATATATACACCTAAATGGAATCTTCTTTGGTATTTGTTTAGAAAAAAAGCTAAATAGTGGTACTGATTTTGCTAAATGAATGTGTTTTTTGGCAGGACCTACTGGAGTAAAGCTGTGCATTAGGTGAGCACAAGGAGCTACATTTCCTGTCATTCAGGCATTACTGCTGCTGTCTCTCTTCTACTAAAGCACAAACCAGCTGTCAGCTTTCTCAAACTTAATCTACCAGCTAATGTCATGTGCTTCCTGCTTCTCGACCAATGGGAGGGAACCTGGTTGCTTCTCTACCAATTGGAGGGTATTCTGATGATGCTGTTCTCATGATAGAATAGTCCTGTGAATGTAGCTCTGCTGAAATCCTCTAAAGCAGAGAAAAAGTGTTTAAATTCTGTTTGTGGACGTTTCAGTTCTTTCTTTTGAAATTGGGATCTTCTGGGCGGGATTTTAAGGATCAAAAGTACTGGGGTACTTGTAAAATACTTGCTTTTCTTTTTATGTCCAGATGCTCTTACGTCAGAACTAGACGTATAGTTCATCCTCACGGTGATGAGATTTTGAAATGGTTTATTTCAGCCAGAATTTCATTCAGCAACAGGAGACAAATGAATCATACCATATGTGATGTTTAAAATACTGTGCTACTGAATCCTGACTGTGTTTATCACTAAAATATCATACCTGCTGTCAAAGCTTTAGTATAATGTCCACTTTACTGTAAGTAAGCAGGTGCGTTAATGAATATAGCAATAAAATGCTGAGAAACAGGCAATAGATTTGGCTTTACAAAAAAGGATAATATATTTATAATTTAAGAGTTATGAACATTATTTACCTGAAACTGTGTAGCTAGGCTGTGAGTTTGACAAAGTGGGATTGTTATTTGGACAAATAACTGTAGAACATGGAGATAATTTTCACATTACACATTTGTAAATAAGCAACTGTCACACTTCAAACCAAGCAATTTCTGTGACGGTTAGGTCAAATTTTGTAATAAATATTTTTATGAACCTAATAATGCACATGCATGTAAAATAGAACAGGACTGTAGTTTGTGTACAACCTTGAACATTTTGCCTAAATCATATTTTGTAGTTAAATAGTTTTCTTATATTTCGACATTTGTGCTGTTTCTTGGTTCTTGTCTTGACAGCAGGAAAGTCCCATGCTATCAAGCAGAAACACTTTTTTTTACCATTGCACATAGAGACACCCCAAAACCTGACTAAGTGTTTGTGTGACAAACCATTAGTCGCAATAATTTTGCATGTGTTAATTTATTTTCATGTGTGTGCAGCAACTTCAGCGAGGCGAGAACTGATCCAGTGGTCTGAAGTCTTTGACCATGTGATTTGATTTTGGATATTCAAATGCAATAGAGAAATTTACAACCTTTCTATTGATAATTCCTGTTTGCATAGATGCTTGATGTCTGATGCAGTGAGTTTTTTTATTAAGTGTGTATTATGCTATTTTAAAGGTTCCTAATGTTGTTTTGGAGGTCTCCTACAATTGGTTTACGCATATTACTGTATGTGAATTTCAGCTCTGGAGGCTTCCTCAGTGCTTGATGCATTGATATGGACAGTAACAATGGCATCAGTTTTTTCCATATCAAATCCAGCAGTCTTAAGTCTTTGATGTGATTTTGATCCAATCCAATTCCAGTGCAATCGAGCAATTTAGCACCTTTCCATTGGTACTTCCTGTTTGCATAGATGCTTGATGTCTGATGCATTGTTTTTTATTAAGTGTGTATTTAAATATCAGTTCTACAGTTAATTTGAAGCCATTTGTTTCAACATCTCTAGCAGTTGTTTGCTTATATACACATACCTAATCAAAAGTCTCATATTTTCTTAGAGGAAGACAATCTCCTTTGCAAAACTATGAGTTATATATGGTGTTAATAGGTATAAAAACCATAGTGTATGTTTTGATTCAAGTGCCTAGCATGGAGGCAGAGCTTGTGCCTTCCAGTGAAATATAGATCAATTCGAAACAAGAGAACAATCTAATTTCTGAAAGAATTACCACAGTTCATGACATGGGCTTTAACAAACTGAGACAAAATATTTCAGTTGATGAAAAGATCAAACATGCCCCTAAATGATTAAATACATATTGTCTTACTAAATTGGGTTGCTCTCCATGCTTGGGATAATAATAATAGATGCAAAGCAAATGAAATCTAAAGCTAAATGATTTCCATTGTGACAGTGATTTTATTTATGAGGTGTAACGCTTTTCTTGCTGTGCAAAATTAATGTACATATTAGTTGTGAAGCTCTGTATATACAGCAATTCCAACTTTGTATCTGTTATTTTTTGCTCTGTATATTTGGAACTGTTGTTTGAGAAATAAATTGATTTGTCCCACTGATTTTGTATTTTTTTTTTTTGCAAATAAGAGTAAAAAAAAGCAAATGTGACAAAGAAAAAAAAAAGTGTACAATAAGCCATAAGTTTTGTTACAAATTGTAACAAAGTTCCTTCCTATTAAATGAGTTTATCAACCATAAAAGAACAGGCCTAGACTTTAGCAACAAGTGTCTTGATAAACATGGATGACTTGGCAGCCTCTCAAATTCTGTACAGGAAGTTGCCTTCACTGTCAAAAAACTCACTTCCCTTCTGTTTCACTGGGCTGGGGTTAATCTGCAGTGTTTGTGTGATGTGCTCTAGCTCTTCCTCTGTGAGAATCAACCCATCCCACTCCTCTTCCTCCTCCTCCTCTATATCATCTCTCATGTCCATTTTCGCTGTAGAGTCTGGCTGCTCCTGCAAAGCAGGTGTCAGTTTGTGTACAGCTGATAGTACTTGAGATGGTACTACATTTCCACCAGAGGGCGTCAGTCCAATCTCACCCTCCCTCACTGCAAGGACTGTTTTAATCTGTGTTGTCAGGGCACCTGTTTTTCCAGGGGAGAGTGTGGCTGGTGCTGCACTCTTTGGCAGTCTGGACTGTTCAGTTTTGCCTTCTCTGAGAGACAGCTGCCCAGTACTAGCTAACACTTTAGAGTCCTGCTTTAGCTTTCGTACTGCTGTTGGGGTGAATTTGCTGCGAAGGACTTTGGAGATGACATCAGGGCTTACAGAGAAACCCTCTGCTAATCTCTGTAGTGTCCATTCCTCTGGGGACTCTTGCTTTAAGTACCTGGGAAAAGAGACAAATGACTGGTCAGTGTTTGGAGGGGCGGCAGATAACTACTATATCTTTTTGGCAAGACATTATATACAGTGTTGTACAGCAATATAATATATATATATACATTATTTTATTACATACAGAAATGTGTTGGATTTGAAATATTATATTAAAGCCACAATATGTAATTTTTCACCGCTAGAGGTCGCTTATTCAAAACAAAGGCATAGCTTTATGACGCCTTGATTTCGCAGAGCTTTTATTATGCCACAGACGAGCGCTCTTGCTTCTTCCGCTCATGCGTATGTGGAGTAACCCAGTGCTGTTTTATCATATTAAATACATTATTTGATTGTGTTTGAAAGTTATGTTATTAAGTAATGCTACTCTGTACGTTCGCTCGCCCGCTACTATGAGACACTTGTTGCACACTGCAGTAATCTAGATCAATATTAGGCATGGTAAAACATGGTACTCACGGTAAATCAAGAAAACGAGATTTAAACAATAAGACTAATGAGCTTTATAACAATGATGAGTTTTCTGTTGATGAATGTATCCAAACAGTTGTTCACCTTTCTAATAAAACACATAATATATTAAAGTGTCTTTGGTGTTCCCATGGTTTCTACAAAACGGAAATCGAGGGTAACGCGGATATGATGTCATTGATAGGCGACGCATGGTCACGGTCCGTGTCCTGGTTAAAATTGCTTATTTCTCTGGATTTAAACATTCTTTGAAACATTTGGATAATGCAAGTACATAAGTCAACAAAATATATAACATTGTTCAAGTGTTTTTTGGATATTTTAATCCAAAAATCTTACATATTGTGCCTTTAAAGTTTCATTTAAAGCATCTGCTAAGAAAAATTATATTAAGATTATATCACTTTTTATATAAAAATACACTACCATTCAACGGTTTGGGATGAGTACGATTTTTTTCTCTCTCTTTTGAGAGAAATAATACTTTTATTCTGCAAGGATGCATTAAATTGATCAAAAATGACAGTAAAGACTTTTATATTGTTATAAAAGATTTTTATATAAAACAAATGTTAATTTGAACTTTCTATTCAAAGAATCTTGTGGTTTCCACAAAAATAATA
This sequence comes from Rhinogobio ventralis, assembly GCA_039654625.1. NCBI lineage: Eukaryota > Metazoa > Chordata > Actinopteri > Cypriniformes > Gobionidae > Rhinogobio > Rhinogobio ventralis. The sequence continues at coordinate 23,275,409 of CM077211.1, forward strand.
AGCAGCACAACTATTTTCAACAGTGATAATAATAAGAAATGTTTTTGAGCATCAAATCAGCATATAAGAATGATTTGCCATCACAGGAATAAATTACATTTTAAAATATATAAAAATAGAAAAAAAGTTTTTTTAAATAGCAATATTTCACAATATTACTGTTTTTACTGTATTTTTGATCAAATACATTTTTTTTTAAAAAAATCTTACTGTCCCCAAACGTTCAAACAATAGTGTACATTTAAAAAAAATATTAAAATAGTGGGCATAGCAAAAATATTACATTATTAATTTATATATTATTCATTTGCAATCAGTTACTTTTTTAATGAATTAATTATCTAACATATTCAAATACAAAGATTTTGTGCTTAACACATATTAGAATTAATACTAAAGTCCTCCAAGGAGATTTTTTATATAGTCACATGCATGTGATGTAAGTGAATGCTGAATATAAACATACAGTTATACAAAAATTTCTGACAGCTCAATGCTGTGACTGACCAATCAGAATCAAGAACTGTGTAATAAACAGACATATTCACACTGATACCTTATCTGTTCAATGGCATCCCAGGTGAGCCTTCTCTCTGGGTCTCCGGGATTGTTCATTTGCCTCTTGATTATGTGAAACTTTGCTGCTTTATGCTTTCTCTTCTCTTCACTGCACAATAAATAATTTTAATACATGAAGAAAGAGGTATTTGTTTTTCATCTCCTTTATAAGGACTCACCTAATAATAGAGTTCAGTTTGGCTTCCACTACATCCATATCATGGTCATCTTCAAACATGTCTTCCTGTGGTTTCTGTTTTGAATGTGAATCAGAATACCTTCCGTATGCGCCTCGACTGGCATGGCGACAAACCTGGCAAGCAGCAGGTCCTGGGAAAGGAGCCAGTTTGGTGGCCAACATGTGGGCCATTCTCCATGGTGTGAGTGTGACCATTCTGTACAGTCACAAACATAAAGACAGTGACATCTGAAATTGCAACTTAATCCAACATAAAAAAGTACTATTTATCAAACAACTATTTATAATAAGAGTCTGAAGAAAAGTCTGAGAACACACTGAAAGTCTAGGATTTTTTTTTTTTTTAAATCCCACTGGTCACAATAGTGACCACAATTTTTCTCACATATTTTGGTGTGGTATTAAAAAGCAACTCTTATAGTGAAGCACATGTTAATTTATATATAACACGAGTTCAAAGAAGGTCTAACATGATTAGGTAGTTTGGTCACACACATTTATTTCCTGGTACTGCCATCTTAACACAATGATGACGTCAGAGCTCAGAAATGACTTAGAAGTTAATTTTTGAATAGCTCATACATTTTTTTTATAATCATGAAAGGGTTATCTATAAATACATATTGAAATTATATTAATATATGGTTTATTCTGTTGTCAGACTGCAGATACATGAAGATGGTCACAACTTTCTGTAGTTCCATCTATCTATCCATAGTTCTATATGTTTGTCTATAGTTCTATCTGTCTGTTTATCTATCTATCTATCTATCTATCTGTTAAATGGGTTAAGGCTAGACACTGGTCAATTTTGAGATTTTGGACTATTTTGCTTCCATAACTTGTCTTCTTTCAGACTAGCGGAAAGGAAACATTCAAAATAAATTTTTATTTTATTACACTTTATCTATCGGTGTAATATAATCTCTGTAGATTTCAATTACATTACATATCTTTAAAGACTGTTTGAATGAGTTGTTTTCTTCTGCACCAAGCCAGAACTCTCCACTTCAATAATAGCACACATGCCAAACTCTCAAGTTTTATTTCTATCTATATACTCAAGGTTTTTACAGATTTTACCATATATCATTCGCCTGATTCATATAACATTTTATTCCTAAAAACTGAAAAGCACCATTTCTACGTCACTTCTCTAACGTAAACTACTTAGTAAACCATCATACAAAAGGTCAAATTTACCCTGCTCTTTTTCGTAGCTCAAACTTTACATTTATACAACCATATAATGCCAAATGCTGTTTGTACACATTTTGTAAACAGTGCCTGTAAAACACTCACATGTTACTCTTGTTCTTCTCTCCTTTCACGGTGACATTGCACAGGAAGCATGGTTTATCCACGCATGCGCCGCAGTCATTCGATACTTTCCGACTCGGATCGTTTTTACTCGGCAACACTCGGCTCCGTTCGCCGATCACATGAGTCAAGCCTGCCCCCTTTCTTCTCTGTGTGGCTCATTTTGCGCCATTTTGTCCGCACCACTGTGTTGATTGGGTTTTTGAGATCTGTAGTGGAGCCAATCAGAAGGGTACCGGACAACCGGAGAAACGGTAAAGGGTTGCGCTTGCTCTAAGGGAAATGGTAGCTGACAACACGGATTGGTTTGTCAGTGACCAACCAAATGACTAATTCCGAATACAGAAATCAAATCTGTTAATGCGAGAGGTAGAGAGCGCGAGCCGTAAGCGATACGCGTGCGAGAACAGACAATGGACATGAATGATGTGAGGCGGATGAAAACAAAGGCAGACCTGCAAATGTTTGTGAAATAGAGTCTGTTTTGACTAATTAAAAACAAGTTGAATTTCAGCCTATTTTAGTTACATTGGTTTGCCCATAACAAGTAGCACATGTTTGTGAAATGCTGCAAATTTGTGAATTATAAAGAGCCTTGTCAACTTTTCAGCCACTTACTTTGTATGTGTAGCTAAAAGCATCAGACAAACAGTCAGAAGGTAATATAAGATTCTGTTTATAATGTTAAACATCTTCAACAAGGAAACATTCAGTCTCAAAATACACCTGGCTTCTGGCCAAAACCTGCAGCAAGGGACTTGTGTGTTCAACATCACAACATGAAATCACGTTTTCATAGAAGTCTGCTAGTTGTGTTTATACTGAATAATAAGTAGGTAACACCTTGCACCTCATTTATTTATTTATTTGATGTTTTTATGACAAATTAGGTGAGGAAGGAAAGATGGAGCAATATACAACTACAACCGGGGATCAAATAGTGGTGCAAGCTGCCAATGGGCAAATCCAGCAGCAGGTAAGAGCCAATGTAAACAGGTTACTGTTAATCAGTGACTTTTACTGTGGGAAAAAAGACAGTGGCTCTGTGTTTGATTTGGTTTGTTTTTCCCATGTATTTTTAAACCTATCTAAATTGTAAATTTTACTGTATGCACTGCAGATGTGTATCAGGTGCAGTAGTATTTTTAAAATAGCAGGAGAGTAATCTACTTCAGGAAGTGGTTACCAATTCAAGGAAAGGACTGAGAAAATAGTTTTTGAACTGGCCTGCAGTCTCTCTCCTTTGAAATGAAATACCTCAGTCCTGATAAAAACAAGGTTTATGTGACACAAACACACCCAGTGCGCAATCACTATATTAATCAAAGCTTTTTGTCCTCTTTCTATATATAGGGCGAGTGGGGCACAACCTAACACGGGGTTAGTTGTAACACACATTGTTTAAAACTTTCCACACATGCCAGCATGATGGAACTTAGTATATTTACTAGTTGCCATATCAACACTATATACAGAAAAAATTGCGCCAAAATTAAAAAAATCTTTAGAAAATGTCACTAAACATTTATTTAACCATAGCAAAAGTCAATTTCTTAAGTTAATTTTTCTTCTGTTTTTTGTTTATTTAAAATGAGACACATCTGATATTATTTTAATCTTATATCTGTTATTTAACAGTTGAGAGAGTTCTTTAATGCTGATCTAACCAGCAGAAGACACTAGCTGGGTTTAAATCCCAGTTACGCAGGTTGGGCGCTCTAAATACTCTGAACCCCAAGTAAATTTACACAAGCTTAGAAAGTCAAGCGTTAGGTTGTGCCCACTCTCCCCTATGTATAATGTTAGTTTTTTGACAAGATTGCTGATTTATCACTGCAGAACTGGTTGTCAAATAATTTTGCTTTAGGAGCCAGATTTTAAATTGTCTTTCAACACAGTAATAATGTTTATTCTTCAAAACTAAAAAATTATATATCATTAAAATCCCTGGTTACTTTCTTAATACATGTTCTTGTTGTTGTACTGATGAATTATTCACATTGTCACAAATTGTTCTTCATCTGTAGTAACTTTTCTTTTCCACTGAAAAGTTACAGCAAGTGACAGATGAGTTTGCGCCAAAAAATATATTTATAGGGAGCCTTTTATCCTTCCTTTGAAAAGTCTTTAAACAATTTTTGGATTGTGAATCTGTTGAGAACCACTCATCTAGAATATAACAAATGGACAGTGTGAGTTAAGTAATTTAGATTAGGAAGTATAAAATAAGAAAGTGCATTTCTGTAAGAGGTAATGCAGAGCAAAGTGTGATGTGGGATTGTCCACAGGCTCAGGGCACCGTAACTGCGGTACAGCTGCAAACAGAAGCACCCGTCGCTACGGCAACAGGCCAGCAAGTGCAGACGCTCCAGGTAGTTGTGTGACCTCCGACCTTCAGGCTTGTGATGTTGCATGCGTCATGTCACACTCTCTGTGAGGATGTGAGCTCATCCGGCATGCCTTGCTTTTACTTACAGCAAATTGTGATCCGGATCATCCAATGAGCCTTCTACTATGTTCCATGTTGCCCATGGCATCAAAGCATCTGCTAAGGACACATTTTAAAGAGGGATTTGCACTTTTAATGTGTCTAGAACAGAATTAAGAAAGTAACTGCAGAGACATTACTATAAGATCACTTGCATGTTATCACCACTTTATACTGATCAGTCGACAGCACTGTATGGATTTAGATGAACTGCATGATTGTCTTTTGAGTGGATGATCATGTTTGTATAAGAATACAAGCATGTGGAAATCTAGTTGCCTCATTACAGCTATTACAACCAGTCTGGGTAATTTTCAGTAGAAATTATAAACAATAATGTTTAATGTAACTGGAACAACATGGCAATTAAACTTTTTCCATCGTAAACCATGATGTATGTTCTGTGTAATGCTTAAAATGCTAAGCGGACCAATGTCTAAAGCATGTGCACGTCTAATATAGTGTTGAATATCTATATCTCACCTTGCTAACTTTCAGTTTACGTGTGTGCTCAGGTCCAGGGTCAGCCATTGATGGTCCAGGTGAGTGGAGGGCAGCTGATTACATCCTCAGGTCAGCCCATCATGGTACAGGCCATGTCTGGAGCTCAGGGCCAGACCATCATGCAGGTGCCTGTGTCTGGAGCTCAAGGCCTTCAGCAGGTAAGTGTATAATGCTCATATTTTATGCAACAATGGCTTTTTATTATTATATTTCAAGGTAAAATTATCTAAATATGTCTCTGTAGTTATTATTGTTATTAATGCACTTTCTTGTAAATTTTTACTTGTATATGTAGATCCAATTGGTTCAGCCGGGTCAGATTCAGTTGCAGGGAGGTCAGACTCTGCAGCTGCAGGGTCATCAGGGTCAGGCTCAACAGATCATCATACAGCAGCCCCAGACTGCCATTACTGCGGGCCAGAACCAGGTCTCAAACACACTTAATTCTTTTCTTTGGTCAGTTTATTTGGAATGTAACTAAACAATTCCAGGCCTAGGACAATTATGCAAATTAATGGAGTGGGAATGTTGTTGCATATTATGTCATGCATGAATTAAAGGTGCAGTGTGTAATATTTATGAGGATCTATTGACAGAAATGCAATATAATATACATAACTATGTTTTCAGTGGTGTATAAAGACCTTACATAATGAACCATTATGTTTTTATTACATTAGAATGAGCCATTTCCATCTACGTACACCCCGGGTCCCCTTACAGGGAAGTCACCATTTTGCGCCGGCATGTTTCTACAATAGCCCTAAACGGACAAACTGCTCTACAGAGTGCTAGCTACTCTCTGCTGTCTCAGACGGCAACATCTTTGTCTTGCGTCGGCCACTGTAGCTTCTCCATGTAGGGGAGGGGTGAGCGGTAGGCGGTTGCAGTTCGCAACCTCACCGCTAGATGCCGCTAAGATTTACACAGTGCACCTTTAAGAGAATGCTGTCATATCAACTATAATGAATAGAGTTTGTGCAACCGGTATAAGGCAGATTTTTTTCAGATTTCTTCACCCAGGTTTTGTTGTATAAACTATAAATGAATTTGTATTCTGTTTTACAGGGGCAGCAGATAACAGTACAGGGACAGCAGGTTGCCCAAACAGCTGAAGGACAGACCATTGTTTACCAGCCTGTGAACGCTGATGGCACAGTTCTGCAGCAGGGTATTTAAATACCTGTTTTATATGTACATTAAATCAGACAAACTAGAAGATCAATCAGGGTTTTTAACGAACATGAAAATGCCATTTTACTGAAGGTTATTCAGGTTAGGACTAATAGTTCTTTCCCCTCCATAGGCATGATCACCATCCCAGCAGGCACCCTGGCAGGCACTCAGATTGTCCAGGCAGCAGGGGCCGCTAACACGTCCACAACCAACAGCGGGCAGGGCACAGTCACCGTTACCTTGCCAGTATCTGGAAACATGGTGAACACTGGGGGAATGGTCATGGTAAGACCTCCTGATGAGGTATCTAGCAAACTTAAACCGTCCCCTTCATTAATCATCACAGGTGTAGGAGGGTGCATGCTGTGTTAACTCAATCACCTTGCTTGTGGACTCGCCTTTTCACGTGCAGATCCAACCTACTGAAAGTAAATAGATATGTACAAGTGATTTTACCTTAAAGGGATAGTTCACCCTAGGGCTGGGCGATATAATGATAATTATTGCAATATAATTTTCAAAAGTTTGATAAATGTTCGATATATTTATGCACCAAAGGCGGAACGAAACAGCATTAATGGCACCACACAGACCATTTATCAGCTCGACTTAAACAGCGGAGTGCATAAGCAAGATGTGTTTATTTGCTGATCGGTCTCGATCACGCGACCACTAAACAGCGCTGTGAGATCCAGTGAGAAGCGCTTAAATTCAGCGAAGAACACAAATGTCTTGCTGATTTAAACTAGTTTAAAGCCAGATGAAACGGGGCTAACATTCTCAACAGAAACGTTTTGCCATGAATGATCCAGTTAGGCTTTTCAATCTACAAATTTACATAATTTACAATGGTTTTACTGTAGTAACACTAGCTGCATGATGGTACTGTGGCAGAAAGTATTATTGTTATTCATCTATTGCACTTGTGTATTTGTATTTATACTAAATGTTTTTAGGCTACTGTTTTTCATTACAAATACCATAGAAACCATATAGTTACATTTTACCATGGTAGTGACGTGCTATATGCATGGTTTTACTCACAATCTAAATGTATGATACTATAGATGACCAATGGTCATTTTAAAGGGGTCATGAATTGAGAAATCAACTTTCCCTTGAGCTTTTGATATATAAAAGGTCATGGTAATATAAGAATATCCTGTAAGTTTCAGAGCTGAAAACTTCCTTGTTAGTCAAAGAAAAGCTTTTATTGACACCAGGCCCAGCAAACAATCGATCTCAGAATATGCGGCATCTTGACGTCATCGTGTGGTGAAACACCGCCTCAACAGAAAAACAACGCCTGATTCTGTAGCCCCACCCACCGACTCGTGCCTGAGATGATATAGGCCTACATAGAGCTAAACCGGATCGAACATCTAAGCAATATACATACCACATAAGCTTTATTCGGATTCCAATATTATGAATGCATGGATGAACTTTATTTTTAATGAAGATCCAGCTCACGTGAGGAAGACACTGCGCATTTGTTCCTTCATTTCACCACGGATTTGTTTGTAAACGAGACTGGATTTGCAGACAGGATGAGATTACATTAATGAATGAAGCAGCACATCAAATGTTTTTATATGTGATAGTATTGCATTGTTACAGATCGTTTGCTATCTATTGATGTGTACGTGTCTAACTAAGCTGTCAAAGGCTGAAGAATCCTTTATTTGTGGTGTTGTTGGTTCATTGCGATTCGGGATCAGACTCGGACATTCATGGGCCAGGGCTCGCAAAGCCCAACGTCCCGGGGGTATGTGTTTTCCAGACGGGCTACCAAAACGTAAGCCCGGCCTGCTGACGGGCTATCTTAAATAGTAAAATAACATTCCTTTCTTGATGTGCGTTGTTCACTCTCTTGATTTGATATTTGCCTATTACTTATTCATTATGATGTTTTTGAATGTAAAAACCATGTGAACGTCATAAGTTGACCTTAAAAAATTAAAAAAGCCAGTTCATGACCCCTTTAATTAGAGTCCTAACTCAAACTGTCCGTCTCAAACTGTACATTTTTACAGATGTTAATGTTTTTGTTAAATTTACCTCTGCATCCTAAATCAAGCTACTGTCAAATATGCATTTCTAAGAAACAAAACATGTAATATTATTAATATTTCAGCATGCACTGCAAACTGTGCCAAAGGTACGTGCCATCAAAGTCAGGCAACACAAACCTGTTTCATTAGTTGAAACAATATCACCCATTAGAACATGCAGAAACTAATTTAAAGAAATACATTTTTCTATTAAGATATTTATTTTGTCATGGAAAAAAAGACTGAAAAAATCTAATGAATTAAAAATATTTTTTTTTATGTATGATCTCAGATTTGTTAAATGTTCACCTGTTTGGCAAGTGTTTGTCATGTTCTGATAATAAATGGTAGTTTTAAAACCAAAATTAGCTGTCTGGTTTCTACATCTTTTACTCAGGAGCAAAAATCTGCCTTAAAACTAAAAGAAATGAAGATTTAACATTTATCGTGATAATTATCAATGTCGACTGATATAAAATATTTTGTTGTGATAATTTTTTTTGCCATATCGCCAAGGCCTAGTTCACCCAAATGTTGTTCCAAACTTGCATGACTTTCATTATTCTGTGGCAGTGTTATTTTAGTATAATTTATATACGATTATAGCATTTATTAATATTTAAATTATATTTTCAGTTTGCATTTTAATTTAAGTTTTAGTAATTTTGTTATGTGCTTTTGTCATTTTAGGTTTTATTTTTAAAATATTTCTATACAGCTTTAATTTATTTTAGTTTTATTAATTTTAGTAATTAAACTTGTTAATATCAGTTAGTGGTTAGGGCTGGGTGACTTGGCCAAAAATATCTTGGTATTTTGTGGCTGAATGTTGATATATGGTATATATCTCAGTATTTTAAATTTTTTCTATTTGGATAAAATGGAAAACACTCATCTTAGTTTATAGTAATTATATTAGCTCACATTTGGTTGCCCAATTACAACAGTTACTGCTATCATACAAATACACTTTAATGTTGTTTTAAAATCTAAAAATGGCATATTTAATGTACAACAAATATTTTAGCAAAATGTATATCAGATGTGTGTCTGTCAGAGCATCTGACAGGGCAAGACACTTTAAACTATTGCCTTTTGAAGCCCTTAATATAAGCCTGTCATGTTTAGGACAAATTGGATTATGCACTTTCCCCGCAGCAGCTCACTCTGCTATTTTCATTCTGTCCACCGCTATTTTTTTAGATGTGCTCGTAAAATTAACTACTGTATATAGATATAAGTGATATTGCCTCATTCTATTTCGTTTATAAAATATATTGATAATACTGTACAAACTCTGCTTACAAATGTACCGCTCAGCTCTAATGGCAACATTTCTAGGTTCCTTAATAAATTCGTTTATTAAATAATAATAACTAGTTTGTTTGTTTTGTCTAGTAGAAGCAGTGTGTTGCCATGATTAGTTTTTCCTCTGTTGCTGGTGTCGCTAATATGTCATTCCCTGCTAAGGCAACATTTTTCAGTGTTTTAAGTATTAGTTTTTCATCTAATATTTGTTTTATTTCAGTTCTATTTCAATAATTTTACAGAAAACAATTTGTATCTGGGATTCCGAGCTGTCAAAATTCAAAATGACAAAAAATCATAAAAGTGGTGAAATTTAAGTAATTCACTGAAACTCAGATATGACTCCTTCATGAATGATTAGATGTCACATTGACTGATCACGATGTGGGAATGAGATATAAGAACTACAGTGATTTCTGTTCATATTGGCCACTTTAATGAATTGTGAACAGTGCTTTCTTTGTCATTTGGAGCTTGACAGCCCGGATCCCCAGATTTAATTTCATTATTATATAAAAAAACATTTTTCCTTTTGTGTTTCACGAGATAAAGTCATACAGGTTTGGAACAACATAAGGGTGTAAATAATGATATTGTATTTAAGGTGAACCATTCCTTTAATATGTAATCTTCCTAGAATTTGATGATTTACTCAGAAGCAAGTGGAAAGTGGCAACCTCAATCTGCTCTGTTAATATTTAGCATTGATTCAGGTGTAAGGAGGATATCTGCCTGTCGTCTCTTCACAAATGATCCACTCAGCTGTTCTGTGGGTGTCCTTTTCTCACGCTAGTGTGTCATCATATTTCAGTCTATATTACATCAGCTGTCACCTGACTGATCACTGGATTGCTAATTAATTTGATTTAATTTGATTGATTGAAGTTGTTACATTTGTAAATACATTTTTATGTCTGTTCAGGTTTGGACATAGAATGAATTAATACTGTTTGCCCGTTTCCTTTCTTTCCCGTTCTGCCAGATGGTGCCAGGTGGTGGTGCTGTGCCAGCCATCCAACGAATCCCTCTGCCAGGGGCCGAGATGCTCGAAGAGGAGCCACTGTATGTTAATGCCAAGCAATATCATCGTATCTTAAAGAGACGACAAGCTCGTGCCAAGCTGGAGGCTGAGGGCAAAATCCCTAAAGAAAGAAGGGTGAGTCTTGATGCGCATCTTGAAATGAATTATGTCTCATATCCAGACTGATTCCTTGCTCTTCCCTGCAGAAATACCTTCACGAGTCACGTCACAAACACGCCATGCAGCGGAAACGCGGTGACGGGGGGCGCTTCTTCTCACCTAAAGAGAAAGAAGAAATGGCCTTGGCCATGCAGGTGAGAGCGCAGGGCCATGTCAAGCAGGAAGACCTCCACAATGCCACCGAACTCACGAACGCACATTGGCTGCCCGAGCACACTCCGCCCCTCGCATAGACGCTCATCTCCGCTGTCATTGAACTCCTTAGCAGATCCATTCTCACTCCTTTCCTGGTGTGACATGCTATCATTGGCTGCTCTTGCACGCATCACCCCCTGCTTATTTCCTGTGCTTGTTGGCTGCTTGAGTCTGTCCCATCATGTCTCATTGCTAGTTAAGCATTTGTGCGAATGGACTGCATGATCTGCAAAATGTGTGGTATTTTTTGACCTGCCTATCTGAACTTGGATTTCCAATTCTGTGATATTTAACAAGAAAAAGACTATCTCTTCACAGTCATTACATAATCAGGATGAAAACACTGATATTCCTTGCATCCTACTAATGCAGCTCTTCAGGACTAAGAATTGCTAATGCAATGTGACTGACTTTATCATGTGACTGTTTCTGTTTGATCCAAGCACCATTATTAACAGCATGGAGGTTAAAGAAAGCATGAATGCTCTGTGTCAGTTTCAATCATGAAATCACTGCCTGAAAATATGAAAAATATTTTTTTGAGGGACCAGTTTGAAAGAAATGAGATTTGTTTGAAATGTATATATTTTATGTTGTTTTGTTAACTACTTTTTTTTTAAGGAAGCTTTTGTTTTGTTTTGTTTGGTGGATACCCTTTCTTTCTTGCTTGGCTTCACCTGTGCAGTGTCATCACTGTTCATTTTTGTCGCATGTTGTGATTTTTATGCTGAATAAACATTCTGACTGACTTCCAAAATGTTCACTGAGAAAAACAACAATTTACAACCAAATTCAACTACCGTTTTGAAGTTTGTGATCAGTCTGATTCTTTTTTTTGTTGCAAGAAATTAATTTTAATCAACAAGGGTGCATTAAATTGCCCAAATGTGACAGTAAAGATATTTACAATGTTAAGTTCTATTTAAAAAATGCTGTACGTTTGAACTTTGTTCATCAAAGAGTGAATGAAAGAAAGAAAAAAGCAGTTTTCACAAAAATATTTCCACATTGATAAGAAATATTTCTTGAGCAGCAAAGCAGCATATTAAAATGATTTCTGAAGGATCATGTGACACTGAAGAGTAGAGTAATGATGCTGAAAATTAAGCTTTGATATCACAGAAATTAATTACATTTAAAAATATATTACAAATAGAAAACGGTTATTTTAAATTGCAATGTTTCACAATACAAATTACTGTTATTATTGTATCAAATAAATGCAGCCTTGGTAATTTCTTTCAAAAACAAAATAAAGCGGCTGACCCCAACTTTTTGAACAGTAGTGTAAACAGTGCCTTATGATGTTCCTGTTTATCATGTCTTGTCATGTCATTTTTATTCAGAAATGTTTTGGATTTAAATATATTTCCAGATACTTCCCTGACTAGAACAGGACAAATATCTGCTATGAAGTCTGTAACGGTAAACAGTTCTGTAGAACAGATGTCTAAATTTCCCTGAAATCCAATGATGTGACAGCTTGGTAAACATAAACCTTTTGCTGATTTTTCTTGGTTATTCAGTGTTTTTCCTGATGCTATAAGTCATGATGTCTCAACCCTAGTAAAAAGGCTTAGTGCTGAGTGAAGCATATTTGAAAGTAGGCGTGAAGGGTAATGATTGACCCTCTTCCTCTCCCCTTCACCCCTGCAGGAGCAACAGGACCAAAACCAGACTGGAGACGAGGTTGTGGCCCAGATGATCCGGGTGTCATAGCGCTAGGACTGCAACCATTTTTTAGTGACTCTGAAGGCCCAAACTTACACCGCTGTGAATCACCATCTCCAATGTAACACTAACAGACTGACTTCCACTGAAGAGAGGGGCCCTGTTTTCTGTTTTCTCTCCATGGTCTGGTATTGCTCCTGAGGACGCACATAGAAGGAGCCATTACTGTTAATGTACAGCGTAAATGAATTCAGCTTGCGGTTTAAAAAGCAATTAAATAGCAAAGCGTAAATTGACCCACAGTGACGGTGAATACGCAGCTAACCAATGACTTGTTTACCGTGATGTTTCTCAAAGGTGGCAGTAGAAGCTCCTTGTAGTGTTGTTCAGTGTATTTGTACGGCATGGGGGAAAAGAGCATTGGGGAAACAATAAAGGCAAAAGGGCAACATTTTTGGGAAATCAGTCCTAGTCACCAAGGAAACACCAGAAATATAGGGTGTCCTTGTTTCCCAAGCTTTTAAAAAGGATTTGCCCTTAACATGAATTCATTTTACCTTAGTGTTTTGAAAAAAGAAAAAAAAAATTGTAATTTGAGTGAGTTTTGTGTATCCAGTGACCTGTCTTCCTGGCTCATCTAGTTCCTACTTGGAAAATGTGAACACTCTCGAGTTATTGTTTTGGACATTGAAGTTGTCTAACCTGTATTTTGATAAAAATTGTGTTTGAAATGCATTGCGAAAGATCTTGCTTTGTGAACTTGCCTTTATTATTCTAATCTGAGTGAGCACAAGAAGGCTGTAAATGATCCTAATTCAAACAGTTCTATGATTCAATCTACTTGGGTGCGATTGAAATCAGATATTTTAAAGTAGTGTCTCTTTACCAGGGGTCAGGGGCAGAGCCGTCACTAGTGGGGTGAAATGTGGTGGCAATTATAGGGGCCCCCACTGCCCAGGGGGCCCACTAAATCCAGTAGTATGTTATATATCCCCCTACTCTTATGAATCATTATAGTATATACATTCGTATGCCTGAGAGTTAAATGAAAACCACAAAAAAATGCAATATAGTTAAAAAAGTTTTCCAAATCTCCTCTCTCTCCCCTCCCTAAAAAATTGTTTAGTCCGGTGGTTATTAGGCCTAATTATTTCAGATCAGTCAGCGGCAAACAGGAGAGAGACCCAATAAAATCGCATGTCCTACCCCAGCTAGTGAACAGGACCAATGCTCCGAGAACAGTTGAAGATAGAAAAAGTTTCTGTGTTAGTGAGACTGACTGAAAATGTCGGGGGGAAAATCTGGGTACAAATAATGTTATGAAAAAAAAGGGAGGCCAGGAAAATTGATTAATCAATCAAAACGTTCTTTAAAATTTATTTATCTGTCTGTTTTGTTATTTTGTAAGAAATCCTTATTAGGTGCATGGCAAAAACATGTTTTTTTTCAGGGGGCCCAGAATTCCCTATGGCCCTGGTCAGGGGTATATATATTTCTTTTAATATTACAACAAGAAGGTACATATCAGCTTAGATAGGAGGACCTTTGAATATTGTTTCAGAAAGGGGGGCAAAAGTTTTTTTTTTTTTAAAGGGACAGTTAACTCATAAATGAAGAACAAATAGGCAAATACTGCTTATTATGGAATTTTAATGGATTCTTTACACGAAAATTAAACATTTCTTTGGTGGATTTCCAAAAGAGATGTTAAACAGCCTCATTTACCATTTGCTTCAACCTTTTGTTTCTCACAGAAACAACTGTCTAGGGAAATCCCATATTATACAGGTCAGTTCATGCGTATTCGTTTACAGTTATCCTTTTCAGTAAGTTTTGAGAGGAATACGTACGTTTCTCAAAATATATTCAACTCGGATTAATAATGTTATATTCACACTGTAATGTATTTTCATAAAGTTAGTTAAACTCTGAAATATTAGTTGTTTTTCGACAAGAACGGTTTAAAATAAGCTCTTCAAAAAGCGACACATTACGGTACATGCACCGTTAAGACACGGTTCTCGTGCAACTTCCTCTGCGTGCAGGTGCTCGCCGTTACGCCCCGCCCACCGCTGATGCTGCTGGCCGTCAACCGGACAGTCAAATATAATAATCTGTGGTCCACTGCGGCGTGGAGTGAAATTACATTCTTATAAACTCGCATCCGCCTCCGTTCTATCCTCATTCGACAGTTTGTTCCTCTCCTTCAGACGTTTTTGCGCAATCACCCCTTCCGCTTTTGAACATAAGGACGAATCGAAAGGTTACAGTAACAGAGCTGAAGGACTATCGCGTAAAACCACCGGCAACGGCTCGGAAACCACGTAGATTTAGATTGCCATGACAGACTGTGGCGGGGATGCGAAGCTGGAGGTGAAACAAGCCAGCAAAGAGTTTAAAGAGAGCGAAAACGTTGCCGAGAAATACTCTGCGATGACAGCCACGAAGAACAGCGACGTGAACATGAACGTCGGCGAGCTGTCCGCCGCATTCACTGCGGTCCCGACCCACAAATCCGTGAAAAAGGTAAGAGGGACGTGCCTTTTTGTCCGACTAGCATCATGTCTGTCCAGAAAACGTCGCGCTTGAGTTTGGGACATGTCGCTCACTTTACTGGGATCATTAGGAAAGATTATCCCTGACAAGAGTTGAACTAGAGGTGTGTGTTGGAGCCTATTAGAATCACGTGACGCATATTTCTAACGTTTCTTTAGTTCTTCCTCGCCGCATCCAGTAAATTTCCCTGCGCTGGTGCGACTGTCACATCTGTCAGAGTAACTGAGCTTTGTCCTTCGCAGTTTACAAATTCTGAATTTCTTAAATCTATCATGTAAGCTAAAGGAAATGAAGATAAATATATTTTTAATTGTATCTAAAATGTCTTAAATATTCTCGCATCTAGGAAAAAAATGCATGTAGGACAGCTGACAGTGCCAGAGCACTTCACTGCTCAGATCAAAGAGTACATATGATAGATAGATAGATAGATAGATAGATAGATAGATAGATCATTTAGACCTGAAAAGAAAGATGATCCAGTCCAGATTGTGTAAATGCATTCAGTGTGACCCTCTGAAGAGAGAGAGAGAGAGAGAGAGTGTGTGTGTGTGTGTGTGTGTGTGTGTGTGTGTTTGTGTTTGTGTGAGTGGGTGGTAAAAGAGGCACTACTCTGCCCACTCGCTCATCGAGTTGTCAGCTGGTTATACAACAGACCCACAGGCTGTTCTGCTGATTCTCTTCAGCTGCATTACACTCAGCGCCAAATCAAATTCAGTGCTGATGGTCACATTTACTATTTAAGATGTTTAAAATCTGAATTTGGCTTAGTATATATAGTGTATATGAATTATTTTACATTTAAATAATAAAGTATTCAGTAATCTTTCAACAGCAATATTTTGCACTCTTAAAAAAGATTGTGCACTAGCCTACTGAAAAAAATGTGTAGGATTTACTTTGAAACAATTTTAACTCAGAAATTGCTAGGAAATTTCACAAATAATTACATATAAATCAACAATGAATTAAACATGACATTTTTGAGTAGAATGAGACTGAAAAGGTTACTGAAACTCAATAATATTTGTTTTATTTACAACTTCAACAGTGGACTTCAACACCAGCAGAACTCTGTTCTTTTGTATTTATCTGGTAATAATATCTAAATAATAATAATAATGTAGGGTTATTTATTATACCAGATAAAAACAAACACAGAGATGTTCTGGTTTATTATGTACTATTATGTGCTTGGCTTTTAGCGCACAAATTACCTTGTGACAGCTGAAGTCTCTTTTGAGAAAAGCTCAATGGTTTGAATAGGATACATTTATCGTTTTTACCCTCTGATTTGTGTAATCCCTCTTTTGTACTGGCAATGCTTTCCCCTAGTAATCAAAGTTTTTTGTGTAATTGTATCCTTTTCTTCTCACAGTGTGAGGGTGTGAGAAAGTTTCTCTCCCAGTACCTCCACTAGCTTTGTCCCTCTGTGAGCGCAAGGCTCTGATAACATTGTAAAAGAAAGTTGCAGTGAGCGGAGAAATATGACACATGTCTACTGAGTCGCTCAGGAACATTTTCTCCTGTTTCTCGGACTGAGTCTTGGCATGGGGCCGTGATCCGACCCTACCTGCGAGAGCCCCACGTTGACCTTGGGTTCTCCTCATAATTGTTCTCTGTGTTTTCTCTTCAAACATACATTCAGCCCATCATACACAATATGGAGAGTTCAGTTTAGTATTCCTCTCCTACTTTGTCACACAATGCTTTTTTATAGTACATTCATCATAATGAAAAATAACTCCTTTTGTTTCCTTCCTTGCTTGTTATAATTAATGCACATCATTTTAAAGATTAGATCAAATTTCAGGAATTTTTCAGGGAAGCTATTGGTTGCACATCCAGTTCTGATGAATAGATGCATTGAGGGTTTAGACTGATGTTGCTGCTTCAGTGCTTGAGCCGCCATTAGGGTCTCTTTACACGGAGCAATCATCTGAGAGAGCTTAGATCACGTTTCATTTATTCACTTTAGACCATCGACACTTCAGAGCCCAATTATCTCATTCACTCGAGTGGTTTGTGTAGGGTAATCGTTTTTGACTTGGAGTTTCAGAACAGAGTTTCAGATGTTTCATATTCTCAGTCAAGTCCTGTTAAAGTCACAATACAAGCAAAATTCCTATTTTTATGGAATATTGCAGTATTTATCACAATTGATTTATCTGGGAGGGGCAACCTGTCACTCATATGAGATCACAGAAATAGCAATCCACAACAATCCAATCAATTCCTGACGGAGAATATCAAGTCCTGCCTGACATTTTTTCTTTTTCGAGAAGCCATTTTACTTGGATGTACGTCATAATAGGAAAGAAAAGGCCATTGCAACTTCCGTTTCATGCCGATTTTAGGACTTTGGGCCCTATCATACACCCGGTGCAATGTGACGCCAAGCACGAAGTGTTTTTTGCTAGTTTCAGGCTAATGCAGTTATCATTTTCACGTCCAGCGCCAGGTTGTTTAAATAGCGAGTGCAGAAAGCGTGTACACTCTGCTTATAACACACACAGGGAGGCGCAGCAGCACACAAACATTTTTAAATATTACAAATAAAAGGATTCCTCTCTGGAGAAGCGTTTAGTCTTTCCGCTCGCAAATTTCGCCATATAAATAGCGAATCCACCATGGTGCAAGCGCAACTGGCTTTTAAAGGGAATGGGAGATTTTTTTTTTTATTGCACATTACGGCCAAAACACACCCATGACTCATTAAGAGACTAGGTACAACCCTTTTGGATCATGTACCTGGTGCGCCGACCGTTTTTTCTGTCGTTAAACTAGCAAAAGTGTTTTCGGACACGCCCTAAGTGCACCTGCGCCATGCACTTCAGACCACGCACTCAGATCGTTAAAATAGGGCCCTTTGACTTATAAGACTTTCATGACTTTGACAGCAAAAAAAAAACGGAGTAATGGTCAAAAATTTCTGTCTGCTTGTGTATATAGACAATTAAACAATTTATATATTTTACACTATTGTTTAAAAGTTTGGGGTCATTTTGTTGTTGTTGTTGTTTATTAAAGAAATGAATACGGCAAGAGAATGCATTAAATCAATCAAAGGTGACGGGAAATAATTTTACGTTGTTACAAAAAGAAGATTTCAGATATATGCTGTTCTTTTGAACGTAGCATTCATCAATGAATCCTAAAAAAAAATCATCAAGAAAAAAATCCACAAAAATATTAAGCTGCACAGCCGTTTTCAACATTGATAATAAGGCAATTATTAGTATCATACGGTTGTGCTGAGATATTTCTGTAGAAGCCATGATATATGTTTTCATGATTCTTTGATGATTAAGAATAATATCTGTTAATAACATATCTAAATAAGAAATGTTTCTTGAGCACTAAATCAGGATATTAAAATGATTTCTGAAGGATCATGTGACAGTGAAGACTGGAGTAATATATATACTGTGTATTATCAAATGGATTAATGTGGACTGTAGGCCAGTGATGGGCTTATATTTAATGGTAGTGGAATAAAACATTATATTTACTTTCAAAATTCAAAATCTTTCACAATAATGTAATTTATTTGAATGATCTTCATTGGGGGCTAATATTGATAAAAATGAATTGTGTTAAATTGGCAGCCCTACTTTTTTTTAATCAAAAATCTCTGTAGAGTTCTTTGTTTTTGTTGACAATCATGTGGAGTGGAGTGTACACTGTGTGACCTCGGCCTGGGATTAGAGACTTTGGCTGAAAGCCAGGCTGGTAACTTTAGGACTACAGCAGGTATTGGCAGAGTCACGGTAAACGGCTCAACGGTGTCTGCTTAACGCTTGAGCGTCTGCTGGCCTAGTACTGCCTGTTTCTTTCAACCAGGATGGATCATTGTGAGCTGTTAAGCAGAACAGTCAATGAACTGGATGGATTTTTTGCTTCTTCTATTTTTAGTCAGATCTCGGAATAGAGTTGACCGACGTGACCTATAGTGGATGCTTTAGGGGTTTGTAGAAACATGGTTTGATTCTCTCCAGATCCCGGTTTTAATAGCCTCTATAAACTCTGCAGGAGAGTCTGTTTCTGACGGCACTGGGAGAACCAGTTGGATTAAAACACTCAGAGGCAACAAATATACTTCCTTTAGTATTCCTGAGGCATTCAGTCACCACAAACAGACGTGCCGACGACTCTTACAGTGGTTGCAGTAGATTATAGAAAGAGAGAGAGCAAAAGTAGGCTGGCCGGGTTTGTGAGTGGTTGATTTATTGGTTCCCATGTCACCTCCCATACCCTCATGTCCGCTGTAAGAACTCCACACAGAATGCTCCCCCTGCACCCGCCCGTGTGTAAAACTACATTGGTGAAACACCAGTTGTAATAATACACAGGCACACAGGCCAGAGGCAGCCGGCACAGACAGGGACCATGAACCATGGCTATGACTTTCCCAGGGTAAGTGCCTTATTACTCTCTCTTCCATCCTCTACAACAGCACACAGCAAACCCAGCTTGGATTTGTTTGGTGACAATCTGTGGTTTCAGAAGTATATATGGTTTGTATGCATAGAGTCTATATACTGAGAGAGACAGTATATAAATATATTAATAAATATTGAAAAAAAAAAAGTTAAAATTATTAGATTTATGTCAGAACACTGAAAGATTCTTGGAAATGTATAGCCTAATTTCCGATGTATGAAGTTCTCAGTTTTTCTCTTGAGTTTTGAGACATCATGTGCTGTTTTCCAAGGACTGACAGACTAAAATAGACTTAGGCAATTATTACTCAGAATATGAAGGTGAAGTCATAAGTTTGACTGATCTGTGTCAAACAGGGATATTTACATCTTCCACAGTCGTGCGTTGTCAGTTAAACTGTCTTTTTGACACTTACATTGGACTATACTGCTACAAAACACTAGCTACCGCAGTTAAAGTCTGATTTAGAATATTAATCCACAGCCCTCTGGATAATTACAGCACATTGCCAGCATGTTAAAAAAAAGAATATGGCACAATTTAATAATTTAACTGACAGTGTAATCAGTGAAATGAGCTGAACGTAATGTTAATGCTTATTAGGCTTCATCAGGATTCATAGCTTTCTCTTTGTCTCTGTTGTCTTTGTCTCTGATCATAACTGTCCAGTTATTTCAAGCACTTTCAGTTCAAAGCTCTGCCTTTGGGCCACAATACCACCTTGCAATGGCATTTTTATTATCACTCCAATTTCCTTGAAACATCAGCTGTGTGTTGTGTCAACTTTACTGGCATGTCCTGCAGTTTTGTGTCCAAACATACCTAAACTCAGGACTTGGATGCTGTTTGGCAAATCACATATTAGATAACAGATAAACCTATTTATGATGGTGTTAAAGCAATGCTACAGGGGAAACTGAGCATTTTCTGGGATTGGAAAGTAGATTGCTGACTGTTTAGAGTAAAGCAAAACTGTGGTCTGGGTCACTGCATATCAAACTGAAATCTGGAGTCATGCAGTGTATGGAGCAGTTTTAGGAAAGTATCATCATAGGAACTATCTCAGCAGAAGAAGTGTCCTTATTCTTTCTCCAGAGAAAAGACCAATGTTTTCAACATTGATAATGATCAATATTTCTTGAGCAGCAAATCAGCATATTAGAATGATTTCTGAATGATCGTGTGACACTGAAGACTGGGGTAATTCAGCTTTGCCGTCAATGGAATAAATTACATTTAGAAATATATAAAAAATATTAAATGCTTTAAATTGTAATAATATTTCACAATATTACTGTTTTTACTGTATTTTAACCTTCATAAAGCATAAAATACTTCAAAAACTTGAAATCTTACCAACCCCAATGATTTGAATGGTAGAGTATATAAAAATAATATTAAATTAAATTTATACTTAAAAATAAAATATCATAAGTGCCCTGAACTATGAAAGAGCAGCTTCTAAGCAAGAAAACTTCTTCCTCTTCCTCTCCATATTGTCTATAGTTCACAGTAGGAATTGTGATGGCAGCTGTGTTTTGTAAGGTTGAGGGATCAGTTGTTTTGCTTGGAAAAAGTATCAGATTCATGCATACTATTGAACTATCCAGAACCCTTTTCTTAAGGATGTGGTAGTCTGACTATCATCAGATGCATTATATGAAATCTCATGTTTTTAAATACAACACAGATAAGATGTGCTGCCCTCTCTATCTGCTGTGGTGCGCTTGGACAGTAAATAGATGTTTGGATTAATTGACAGTTTATAACTGCACACAAACACACACACATTCAGATAGATGTCATTTATTAAGGTTACAGGTTGGAGGTTACTTCATCCTGAAGCAAACTTTTGCTCGCTAATTGACAACCGGACCAGTCCAAAGCAACTAGATTGAATGAGAACCATTTTTGTCTGTTAACAGTTCTCACACATGCATTTTTCCATAAATTATGTTGACATAATTTATTATGCACTGTTTATTTAATGTAAAAAAAAATACTGAATCTACAGCATGAAACACAGCACACAAACTCCCGAATGATTGATGGTTCTTTTTTGAGAATCAAAGGCTACATCTGAAATTGCATACTTACCTACTGTATAGTAGTCAAAAAACTGTCCAAATTCACAGTACTCATAAAATAGTGGGTACAAAGTACACAGATGACCTACTACTTCTGGCGAGATGCTGAAGAGCTTATCCAGTGGACACTTTAGGTTCACATGAAAATGACAACATGACAAATGTACGTCCGAATTACATTTATACATCCATACTATACACTATTTTAATGGTCACAAAGTAATTCGTAATTAAAAAGTAAGCATTTTCGGATGCAGCCAAAAACGTACACAGCTCAGTTCCCAAACAAATGGCTGTAATGAGTCAGTTTGTTTTAGTGACTCGAACAACTTACAAGAGACTATATCTGTCAGACTTAAATCGGTTAAAGACACACATTATTATAGACATTGACATATAGACAGCTTTGTCAGTAGTTTTTTCTCAAAATAAATGTATGAAATGTTACCACTTTTTTTGTTTGTTAATATAAAGTTATTGCCAATTATTGGATTACATTCATGTAAAATGTGAACACACCTTTTGCAAGAATTGTTTTACATTAAATTAGTACTGAAATGATCTAATTTTGCAATGAAAAGTATTATCTTTGGTAATATCTTGCTCCATCAAAAAGTGACAAAAAAAAGCTTAAAAGTATTCATATTCCTGCTTATTGTTTCATGGTAAATCTGGATCTGCAGATGCTTTGAAGCCCGGCTGCTGGTGATCCATGTCTGTAGATGAGACGTCTGTGTAATGTGTGTATGAAAGAAACATAAATCTGGTCTAAAGAAGGAGCAGTCAGAACCAGAGCTCTGCTTCTGTGATTTACCTGCACATTACTGTGTAAATCTAATAGTCTGCCATGAAACCCAGCCTAGACGCTCCGATCCTTCCTTCCTTTTCAGACATATGATCTGTCCTACATGAAGTGTAATGTGAAACATCTGTCTTCATTGGGTATTTTAAATATTGCCCTTCATGATAACGTTAATGTTCTGTCAGCCTATGAGCACTGTAAGTTTTTAACTTTCAGCTCATATTACTTTACTTTATTGGCACAATGACATTAAAATGTAAAAATGTAGTGTTTAGTGTAGTGTAGCTTTGTCATCTTATATGCTAATGTACTCCTAAATGTTTTTGGTCTTTCTTATTCTGGGAAAATAGCCCAAAATATTACAGACTTTTTTTCTAATATTTTTTTTATAGGATGAAAAATGTCCTTCCACCTAATATATAGAGCATCACGGCTCAAATGTTTGCATCACATGTCTGTCTACTGAGATACCTTTATCCGGTCAATTTTTTAAATGCGCCATAATTGTGGCTTTAGTGGCATGATATCCCAAAATCATTTGCGTGTGATTCAGTGGTTTGTGGAAAGAATAAAAATGGTGTCTAAGGGGGTGGTTAAAGTACTTTCATTTATAAATGTCCATTTTTTTGTCTTTTTTCAGCTAATGAGTCAGGAACCATAGTAGTCACTAAATATTTCCTTGGCTATATCAAAAGTTCTCATGAATGTGTTAGACATGATGTGGAGCCTAGAAGGTGTTTTTCCTTACAAGGTACATTCATACTTAAAACACTGCTTGTGAAGTCTCTGACTGACTGGGCAATTTAAACAAAAGGCTTTTGGCGAAATTACAACAACAAAGGAAAGAAATTTGCATTTGTTTAAATGCTAACTCGTAGTTATATATGAGTATTTAGCTATACTCAAGCTATAATTTAACAGTCAGTTTCATCTGCATTCTCCACAAAACAAGATCACACAGTGCACACACATAGAAAACTGCAGTACACAGCCTTCATCACCCTGCAAGCACAAATCCCATGAATATTTAAAGTTTTGCATTATTAAAATGACTGAAATGGAACTGAAATCCCCTGACGAGATTCGTTCCACACATCTGTTATGTAATTGTAAAATATTTCAATACAGCAGCGAGCAGATGCTATTTATAGTGTTCTTTTGGGCTAAATTAAGACCATACATGTTTGAAGCTGTGCTGATTCTTAGACTATTTTGGTGTGTTTAATGTTCAGTAGTTATATTTATATTGAAATCAGGCCTGAAGTGCTGAAATATAAAGAGATTGCTGTTTGCATGTAGTATGATATACAGTAATATCTGCTATATATGTCTTACTACATGTAGTAAATATTAACTACATTCAAATGAACTGCTAGAAAGCAACGAAATCACATGTTCATGTGTCTATCTCTCCCCCATCCTCTCTTTTTCTATGCCTCCATCTTACTGTAGCAGATTCAGTTTGCCAACCAAGAGGAAAAGCAGGAGTTCAGCAAGTTTCCCACAAAGACCGGACGGCGTTCCTTGTCTCGCTCCATCTCTCAGTCCTCCACGGACAGCTACAGCTCAGGTCAGACCCTCATCCACCCTCACTGCAAGCCAAGCAGAGCCATATATATATATATGTCAATACAGTTCTGTAGTTCAGAAGAAGAACAAAAACACAAACATTGTCATGTGGCATGAAGCGTTAAATGCATGCAAATGTATACTTTTTAGGTCTAACACCTTTTTAGTACATAAATTGGTTTGGGCTTATTGCAGGAACTACTTGTCAACAAACATCATTCTGGCCTAAAACTGCTTATTTGTTGTTCATGCTAGTTTGTGTGCTGTGTAATATAATCCCAGACCAGCTTAAAGTGAAAAATTCACATTCCTAAATCATTCGTAATACCAACAAAAGTGAAGGATAAACATTCCTACATGTTTGTCGTTACCCCCCCCCCCCCCCATAGCAGACTGCTGAAACAGAACTGCAAAATCATTTCATAAGATCAGAAGAATGATTTTCATGTGCCATGTTTTCATTGTAAACACAACTGAATGCAAGCTTTGGAGTTTACCTCCACTAAAATGCACATCTATGCTTTTGTAGCGGCCTCATACACCGACAGTTCGGATGATGAGACGTCTCCTCGTGAGAAAAGCCAGGTCAACTCAAAGGGCAGTAGCGACTTCTGCGTCAAGAACATCAAGCAGGCAGAGTTTGGTCGGCGGGAGATCGAGATCGCTGAGCAAGGTTAGGAGACTCACCTTTTATGGTTGGCACTGTGTGTCAGGTTTTCTTCACACCTTCACATTCTTGTTGCTGTGTGATATCAACTTGGATTTACATAACTGTAACAGCATTGATTCTCAGCTAGTTTGTTATGTTTTGTCAAATTTTCTAAATGAATGTTTATGGTTTAGTAAAGTACTGTTGACTATGGAAATCTATTGTAATGGTTGAACACAAATGCAGGTGTGAGTAAGTGCTGTCAAGTAAACAAGGTTTAGTAACAACTGCTGTTGTCAGGAACAGTCATTGTACTCCATTTAATTGCATTTAATCTTTTTTAAAGGGATAACTAGGTCAAGATCTTAATTCCAGCAACACAGTCCATACACACTGTAATTATGGTCTTATAATGCTTTTGTGTTCTTTCTGGAAGCTTGAAAGCTTCAGTCCACATGCATTGTATTTGTGTGTTCAACAGGTGAAAGAAAATCATACAGAACATACAGAGAATTTTGAGGGCAAATACTAACAGAAGTTTAATTTATGGGTGACCTATTGCTTTAAAGGTGCTGTATGTAAGTGTTTGACTGTACTAAAGCATAAAAATATCATAATGTTTGCAGATATTTAGGAAACATGCTGAGTTCACATACTTGTTTTTTCGAAAAACAATGCTACAGCCAGTTACTTTGAAATGTGCATTCCATGTCGGAATGTCTGATTTAGTTTTGGTCTGTGTGATAACTCACTTTGCCAATTTACCCAATAGTATTTCGACACCACAGGTTGCCAGTTGGCGGAAAACACAGCTTATTGCTGCCATGGAAGCCAGCAAACAAACTTGGTCAGAGATCACAGAATCTACCCGACATAAAAAGCCTCGGCATCCATTTAAAAATCTCATTAAATCATATTAAAACGCGGATAAATCAACTCATGAACTTACAGTGTGTAAAGGCCAAAGTATACTTCGGCGTCCGCGTTCGTGCACCGTCAGCGTGACGTAATTTTCGTCATCAGGAGGGTTTGCGGGCGTCCGCACACCCCATCCGCATGAGACCACGCAGACTGTCCGCGTACAACAGTCTCATCCGCGTTTGAGTATACTTTGAAAGATGCGCGGACACGACTATGTGCGAGACGGACGCGGAAATTGAAGTATACCCGGGGCTTAAGTCTCCACGCCTTCCATTGTCAGTTGCGCTCACTCCTGTTGCGTGTCCTCAAACTGGCAACCCGCGTGAGCACCGAGTCTGAGGAGGAGGAGGGGGCGGGGGAAACAATATTTTGAATTTGGACTGCAGTATCCATTTCAACCACTAGCCGTCATTCTTACATATAGCACCTTTAAAGGTTTGATCTTTGTCTCAGACTCTAGAGACTGTACCTTCCTTAATAAAGTTGTCTTCAAACTGTCTCAACCATATCCACAGATATGTCTGCACTCATTTCCCTGCGGAAGCGAGCTCAGGGGGAGAAACCCCTTGCCGGGGCTAAAGTGGTTGGCTGTACCCACATCACTGCACAGACTGCTGTAGGTTCTCCTCAGGGCCACACTCATTCAAACACACACTACTTCTACAACCAGTCTTTGATTTTAACACAGAATATTTACATAGTGCTTTTATAGTGCTTATGTGTGAACGTATCGCAGAAAAAATACTTTTAAATACACACCTTGTTACTCCTTGTTTGCTTTCCCATGTGTTTGATATGCCGTACTGGTTTTTTTCAGGTCCTGATCGAGACACTTGTGGCACTGGGCGCTCAGTGTCGCTGGACTGCCTGTAACATTTACTCCACTCAGAATGAAGTGGCAGCAGCTTTGGCAGAGAGCGGTAAACAACCTTCTAAACTTATACTACCAAGTCCAACCTGGTCCAATGTGGTCTGATATTCTGGACTCACTGTGTATTTATTGTGTGCCCTTTAAAGGTGTTTCGGTTTTTGCCTGGAAAGGTGAATCGGAAGACGACTTCTGGTGGTGCATCGATCGCTGTGTCAACATGGAAGGCTGGCAGGCAAACATGGTATAATAATCTGTGCTTAATATCTAAGATATTAAAAAAACTTAATCAATGGGCAGTGTCTGTTTACAGTGAGTGCAAATTACCAACCTTGTGTGCAAAGATTATTTTCAGTAACTCCACCCAGCATTTACCCATTGTACAAACTGCATATCACGTGTTCCACACTTTGTGCAAACATATAATCTATCACTATTAACACTAATAAGCACACTGCATCTATTACACTTTATTTGCTGCCAAATCAGTATTTAATCTTCAAAACAATTATCATGATTCCTCTGTGTTTGCAGGCTAGTAATCATCATACAAATTTTTTTTTACAGATCCTAGATGATGGGGGCGATCTGACCCACTGGGTGTATAAGAAGTATCCCAGTGTCTTTAAGAAAATACGTGGGATCGTGGAGGAGAGCGTTACAGGTGTACACAGGTAAGGGAGGACTGTATGACATTTATTTATTTATTTTTTGTCATCCCACACAAATAACCTAACCCAATGACACAAATGTTTATTCTATTATTAATCTGTATATGATTAGAATAATGAGATTTAATCACATCTGAATATTTAATTGACAGCCCTAATAGAAACATATTTGTGTTTGAATCAAATTAGTCTCTTTGTATTAATTTTGTTAGGCTGTACCAACTTTCCAAAGCCGGCAAGCTTTGTGTCCCTGCTATGAATGTCAATGATTCTGTCACCAAGCAGAAGTTTGATAATCTGTACTGCTGCAGGGAGTCCATTTTGGATGGGTAAGACTTTTTCAATATTTTTTTAGCATTTCTTTCTCTGACTTATCATAGAGTATAATCATTGTTGACTTCCTCTTTCTTCTTAGTCTGAAGAGAACGACAGATGTGATGTTTGGTGGGAAGCAGGTGGTGGTTTGTGGTTATGGAGAGGTCAGTCAACACATTGTAAAATGCCCCAAAGTGGATTCTAGATAATCTGCATAATTTTAAAAAAATCTCTAAATTTCTCTTAAATGCCAGACCTTGTTTACTACAAGCACCGAGATTTTAAGAATATTTCTGTGGGTTTTATTTTCATTCTTGTTTTGATTCTGGTGTAGGTGGGAAAAGGCTGTTGTTCAGCTCTGAAAGCGCTTGGAGCCATTGTATGCGTGACGGAGATCGACCCTATTTGTGCTCTTCAAGCGTGGTAAGACAAACACACCCATAAAAATGAGCTTCAATTAAAACCCTTTTTAGTATTATTTAATATATTACTATATTTTATATATATATATATATATATATATATATGTATATATATATATATATATATATATATATATATATGTTGGTATTATTATTATATAGTATTATTATATAATATAGTATTTATTAATATTTTTAATTAGCTTTAATTTTTATATTTACATTAGGTTTTAGTAATTTTGTTATGCTTTTGTCATTTTTATTTGTTTTTTTTAATATTTATATTTTGATTTAATTTATTATTATTATTATTATTATTATTATTATTATTCCGTTTTAGTAATTTCAGTACTTCAGCTTATTTTATTTTAGTTAGTTGCCATTACAACATTCTAATTTTAGTTTGTTTTTTTATTAAAATTTTTTTTCATCTAATATTTATATTTTAATTTTAAATTAAACTAACAAAAGTGATTTGTAATAGTTTTAGTTAACAATAAAAAGTAACAGGATTGTGTTGATCTGGCAAATGAACTTTTCTTTTTTAAAATAGCCAATAGGCTTTAGTTAAGTCTCTCAGCCATTAAATATGAAACGCTATTGCTAGTTAATTGTAGGAGGGGGAGGGGCATTCTCATTTAAGAGCATTTGATTGGATAAAAATCTGTGTAGTGCAAGATAAGTCATCAATATTTTGGCCTGTTTTCCTTGAAGAGAGACTGTACATTTTAAATGTGTATATTTTATATTAAAAATCAATTATGTAATCTGATTTTATATAGACTAAGAGCCACAAAACTTGCACAATATGAACAATAAAAAGATAAATATCAGCCACATTTAATTTTTAATGCCAATATATTTATATATATATATATATATATATATATATATATATATATATATAAAGTTTTATGGTTTCCTTTGTTTTGTACCAAACAACTTCTGTAACACATGGCCACAGGAAGTCTTTACACAGGAACTCTGTGTGCTTATTTAGAATTTATTAAGAATATTTAACCACATTTTCCCTCACTGTCTGTCGATCTGTTTTTATCTCCCTCCTAGTATGGATGGCTTCAGAGTGGTGAAGCTAAATGAGGTGGTTCGCCAAATGGACATGGTTATCACCTGCACGGGTACGTCTGGTTACAGCTGGCTCACTTCCAATTTCAGATCCATTTCCTCTGTTTCATGCAGCTCTTATCAGCACAAACACATCCTCCCAAATGCCCTTGCATTGAGCGGCTGTGAAACGGTTTGCCCTTTGACAGCTGCGGCTGATCTCTGGGCAACTCTGAAGTAGTCTGGGAAAAATTGTATTTGCTCCGCAAGAGATAAAACAGTTCTGTTAAAACATATTAGAGAGTTGTTGTGGTTTAAATAAGTTCTGTGTGGTCTCTGCTAGTTAAAGGCACAGCTTTGTATTAAATTTAAGTTTATTTATTAATACATGTATTATTTTAAATGTAATGTAACATTATTATTATTATAATTATTAAATAAGGAAAGTTGTTTAATTGTTTTTGGTTCCATATTTGAAATTTTGATATTTTTTCTTAATGGAGTAGCTATCCTTTTTCAGCAGTTGGTTCTGGAAGTATTTTCCCCATTCATTTTCCCTATAAGGATTTTTAAAGGGGTCATGAACTGTGTTGTTTTATTGTTTTATGATGTTTCCTGGGGTGCACTTGTAATGTTAGAATGCTTTTCTAGAATGCATAATTTATAAATAAAAGGCATTTTTCCTACCCAGATTTTAGCCCTCTGGTTTGAACGCTCTGTTTTAAGGGGCGTGTCCACTGTGAGAGTTCAGTGTAAACGTCCACTGCTGTGATTGGCTAACGTCTTTCCATTTGAAATAGCTAAGTATTACTCTCTCTTTTACCGCGTTTTTACTATTACAGCTCTCATGGTTAACTAATCGTGAAAAGTGTTGCATTACATTTAGATCTATGGCATTATATTTAGATCTATGGCATTATATTAAGATTGTGGCATGAAAGATTGCAAAGATGAACATTGTAGCCGATCATAGATATGTTGAGCGCATGAAAGCAGCGATCTCGTCATTGCAACTCAGTTTCTGTACACTAACGAATGCTTTCATCTTCACTAACAGTGCAAATGTGATATAGTTAAGAGATGTGAATAAAACGGGAGTCACTGATAAACTCTCGCTGTTTGATTGACAGATTCATCGCGCGCTAAGGGAGCTTTCATTGATTGCTTTCTTTATAGAATTTAATCGCTGTTAAATAACAGATTATTTTCATCCTACTAAGAGAAACAACACAAGTTGACGTTTAGTCACTGGTTTGATTTACTGACACACAGACAAAGAACATCTGACTGTACATGAATCATTACATTTCAGATCAGGCATTAGAATTAACACAGTTACTTACATGTTGCATTACTGTCGAGACCAGGCACTGCACAATATTTTGTAATCCTCAACAGCATGTTTATTGCTTGGTAGCTCGATCTGGTTTAACACCAGGTAGGCCTATGTTAATTAGGCTACCTATTCTTTTGCATGTCATGCACGAATCGGTGGGCGGGGCTAAACAGGCAGTAATGAAGTAGGAGTTGATCTTCTTCTGCAGAGGCGGTGCTTGCCTCCCTTTGACGTCATAGATCCCCACTTTGAAAAACCTGTTGTTTGCTGGGCCTGGTGTCAATAAAAGCTTTTATTGGACTAACAAGGAAGTTTTTAGTTCTGAAACTTACAGGATATTCTTAGAGTATGATGACCTCTTATATGTCAAAAGCTCAAGGAAAATTTGATT
This sequence comes from Rhinogobio ventralis, assembly GCA_039654625.1. NCBI lineage: Eukaryota > Metazoa > Chordata > Actinopteri > Cypriniformes > Gobionidae > Rhinogobio > Rhinogobio ventralis. Next base: position 23,306,178 of record CM077211.1, read on the forward strand.
TCTCAGTTCATGACCCCTTTAAAGTCTTTGTTGAAGGTGAATCACAACATTACAAACTTTGATTTGAAGAAATATTTGAAAGGTACAAGACTGTATACTTAACGTCTTTAATGAGCACTGCAAATTCTATTATTCAATTAAAAATGATAGTTAAGTATAACACTATTTATTAAAGATATTGATTATGTATATAGAAGCTATATATTATAAGTTCATTGCAAAATATGCATATTTGAGAGCGTAGGGAAATTGACTCAAGGGAATTACTTCATGGGAAAATGTTCTTTTTGCATGATTTGAATCTCTGATTGGTGGAAATTTATTTGCAGAATCATGGGTAATGTAGTTTTTCCACTAGGCATCTCACTGTTAAACACGATTATTTAAAAAATAAGTAAAAAAAGTAAAGAAATAATATGGGCTCTAGGCCACTGTTCTTGCCCATAGTGCCTGAGAAAAAAACATGTTGTCGCGACCCACCAGTTGAGAAACACTGCTCTAGCCCATTGCTCTTGCCCATCATGCCTGAGAAAATAACATGTTGTCCCAATTCAGTATATGTGGTCAGATGATATGTTGGCAGGCTAAATGTCAGTGTCATTATTCTAACGTTATTTTCGTAGCTTGTTATGAAATAAAAAGTCTCTCTCACCTTAGATAACCAAACTTTCCTGTCCTGTCCTGTCAGCCGTTATACTGTGCTCGTAGCGTGCACTCTTCAATTGCATGTGCTAATGCGGTGGCGCACACTGTATATCACTTTTATATAAAGCACATATATAAAGTGCAAGAGAAGCTACGAGCATGCAACGTTACGTTGTCAATTAGTAAGTCATGAAATAAAAGTAAAGTACCAATAAATCACTTAACTGGTAAGAGGTGTGTTAGCTGGTAAGGATTTGCATGCAGGCATGATGTTCATTCTATTCATCAGGAGCAGTTTTCATGTTTCATTAACAGTTCATGTTGGTATTGTGTATTCACCGTGGTAACTGTTGTTTCAATAACCCCAAAATGCCACTTTATTTTCACTTTATGTTATTTTGTATATTTTTAAATTAGTGTGGTGGCTACTTTATTGTATTAACAAAAACTAGTTTGGGACTGCTATTTAATAGCCTAAATAGCAATAATTCCTAAATAGTCTAATTCCTAAAAGTGGGTCATGACTTAATGACCATGGGAAAATGTGGGTCCCATGGCCAAACCAGTTGAGAACCCCTGGGCTAGAGGCTTCAACAGAAGCATACAGCATTGATTAACAACATCATAGTTCACAGTAGGTCTGTTTTTATTAGTTTATAAGTTATTTTTAAAAGTCATTCCCCCTATAGAGAAAATTATTGGGATTTTTACTTCTGGAACATCACTGAACAAGAAAAAAAAGTAATTTTAATTGGTTTGCACACATAATGTCTACTGGGGTTTCCTGAAGATTCCTGAATACATTTTCGTTTCTACAGGGAACAAAAATGTTGTGACCAGGGAACACTTGGATCGAATGAAGAACGGCTGTATTGTCTGTAATATGGGCCATTCCAACACTGAGATTGATGTGGTGAGTGAGTCTCAGAATTCTTTGTATCGCCTTGCCTCACATTTATCTTTGTTTGTTGAAAATATTTTTGGGTTATTTATGAGGATGCTCCATTTGCTCTCGCTGTAGTGTAGTGTAGCTTTATTGGTGAATGTAGTCCAGGGAAAGAATTTTAACGTCAACAGCTGTAGATGTTCCATGAGCAGCAGGGCCACTTAATCAACCTGAAAGCCTCTTAGCGGCATGTTTCCAACAACAAAGTGAAGTGCGCTGACTGTGTTCATAGTGAATGGTGTGTGTGTTTTTAGCTTTGTAAGTTTATCAGCCTGTACTGATGAAAAGTTAAAGTAAGTGCGTTCATGTGTTCATCTGTTCTTTCTCTGTTCTAGGCAAGTCTGCGGACTCCAGAGCTTACCTGGGAGAGGGTGCGCTCACAGGTTGACCACGTCATCTGGCCTGACGGGAAACGCGTGATTTTACTGGCAGAGGTCTTTCCTCCTTCTCTTTTTTTCATGAATGAGTGCCAGTACGGAAGAGCGGTGTGACGGATGGGCTCTACAGTTTATACTACGCTAGATGTATTTGCATGGCAGTTTAGAACCGCTTTACGGTATTTATACATGAGAGCGACAAAGAAACATACAAAGCAGGATGTGTCCCAAACAAGTCAAGATAAGCAAGCTGTTGTTATTGAAGGGTTCGGCACAACGCAATGCAGAGTTTAATTGTTTTACAGTTACAGAGCAAATGTATGCATTATTATTATAAACTACCGTTCAAAAGTTTGGGTTCAGTGAGTTTTTCTTTTAAATAAATTATTTGTATTGAGCAAGAATGCATTAAATTGATCAAAAATGACAGTGAAGGCATTTATAATGTTACAAAAAAAAAACAAGTGCTGTTCTTTTGAACTTTCTATTCATCAAAGAATTTTTTTTTGATCAAATAAATGCAGCCTTGGTGAGCATAGGGACTTCTTTCAAAAACATTAAAAGAAACATACTGTCCCCAAAGTTTTTATCGGTAGTGTATTTTGTTTATGTAATATAATATTACTCTATTAGTGACTTTTAACACTGCTTTTGAACTGATGTTATGAATAATCGTATGTTTTGGTTTGCATCCAAATAAATAATCAAATGAAATTAAGTATTTGTTGGTGAAATTGGTGTTGCCATATGGTTATTTGACATCAAAATATTAATTTTTTTATTAAACCCATACATTTTAATAAAACCCACTAAATCGTGATTTGTACCATTACCATTATGGTCCATTCTGGCCCATAGCACCCTCACCAAAGCCTTGGTTTTCTCTAATGTGCCCACCATAATAAATCACTTTCCTTTGTGCGTTCTCCTGGTGGAGCTCAGTAAGTCTCAGTCATTTGTGTGCTATTTTTCAGGGCCGGCTCTTGAACCTGAGCTGCTCAACAGTCCCCTCATTTGTGCTATCAATCACGGCCACAACTCAGGTAATTTAACCTGTCACCATTTGGGTTTTAGCTGAAGTGAGTTTGTTCCCTCTGTACAGATGACATTTTATCCATTTATATAGAGTGCTGCTGCACAGCTGTGTGATTATTATGCCTGATTTAACATCTCTAATCGCAGGCTGTTGTGTTCTTTATTTTAATGTTAGGCTTTGGCCCTAATAGAGCTGTATAATGCACCAGAAGGTCGCTACAAACAGGATGTCTACCTGCTGCCCAAGAAGATGGGTAAGAGTTATCTGAACCGCTAGCAACTTGAATACATCAGTCCTATGTATTAACTGTGATAAATCATGTGTGTGTGTTTCAGATGAATATGTGGCCAGCTTGCACCTACCCAATTTCGATGCTCATCTTACGGAGCTGTCAGATGAGCAGGCCAAATATATGGGCCTCAATAAGAATGGACCCTTTAAACCAAATTACTACAGGTATGAGAGGTGCTCTAAAACACCTCGCATCACCATATCGCTGATAGTACACATTTTACTGTTCTATAGTAGTGTGATGAAGACAGACTGGCATTGTCCTATTTTAGGACAAATTCTCATGAATGACCCAATAATAAATGTTTGGTCACTTACTGCCCTCTGCTGGTTCTCAATAAAAATCTCACATACCACAACCAGTGAAACTGATAATCGTCTTCAGCATATTAGTCTAGTAAAAAATCTTTATAATTATTTATAATAATATATAAAATGTATAATTTTATTATTTTAGCTTTTCAGTGTAACATTCACTACGGTTCAAAATTGTGGGGTTGTAAGATTTTTTGAAATGGGAAATATTACAATTTAAAACTAATGTTTTCTATTTAAATTTATTTTAAAATGTAATTTATACCTGTGATGATCACATGATCCTTCAGAAATCATTCTAATATGCAGATTGGCTGCTCAATAAACATTTATTATTATTATTATCAATATTGAAAACAGTTGTGCTGCTTAATATTTTGTAGATTTTCAGGATTCTTTGATGAATATAATGTTCAAAAGAACAGTATTTATTGGAAATTAAAACCTTTTGTGACATTATAAATGTCTTTACTCTGACTTTAGATCATTTTAATGTATTCTTGCTAGATAAATGTATTAATTTCTTTAAAAAAAAAAAAAAATCTTACTGACCCCAAACTTTTGAATGGTAGTGCAATTGATAAAAATCAGTAAAAAACAAAATTTCATATTATAAATATTCATCATCCCAGACTGAATAACATTTTTTATTGTTTTACTTACAGATATTAGTGTGACTGGATCGATTCAGTCTTCATCAAAGATGGAGAGACCTGCATTAACCAGAGAAGCAAGAGATTTATTTTATATTAATATACATTTCTTAAAGCTAAACTTGATTTTACTGAATGTTATTCTTATGTAATAGTGTTACTAATGTCCAGTGACAAAATATACCTTCATGTCACTTTTAGGCTTATGTGATAGAATTCATGTATTATAGCAATTGTTGTAAATCTTCTTTTAACCTAAAAAACATAAAGGACCACTGTCTATGGCTCTAAAAATGTGCCAAATATTGGTTATAGTTACTGATCTCATAGAATTGATAATTGTTACTATGCTTTGTTTTTACATAGTTATTCCGTTCACCCAAGGTTACGCTACACTCAACCTTTTATGACCAAAAAGTTGTCTTTGTGGCTTTTTAATATTCAAAAATGTTAGTCTCAGCATAATATTCCTGATTTATTGCTCTTGCGTAAGGAAATATAATAGCTTTTTTGAATGAATGTACTGTGTATTACTGTAAAGGCTAGAGTGTTCTGGCAATATGATACACACCACTGTGTGCAGAAACTAAATATACCCCGCTTGGGGGATTTTATGAATTGTGTCACCAACAGGGATTCTTTTCCTTTTCACTTTCTCACACACCTTCAACATCTCTGTGGCCTTTTATATAATTCTTATATTAAAATAATGTAGAACATTTTGTTATGTAGGCCAGTCTTAGATGAGAATAAATGTAACCCCAGTTGAAATGAGATATTCTGTGAATGGTTTGATGAATATGAATATGACCTTTGGCCCCTAACATTCCCACACACAGTCAGCTAGATTCACAAGAAGCACACATATTTTGATCACCATCTCTAAGGGACTGCAAACATCTTAAGAAAAAAATCACTGTGAATGCTGTCATTTGCCTCATCTGCACTTTGTTTGTGATTTACCTTTTCATTACATCATTTGTCAGATGTGTCCCCTCTGCCTTGATGTCATCATCGAATCCCTGCATTAAAGATTTTGCTGTCACTAAATATGCCTCTTGACCTATATTTATACTATTAATCAGTTTGGGTAACACTCTATTTTACAGTGTCATTGTTACATATGTTACTTGCAGTTACTATAGTAATAACTATAAATTATGCATAATTACATGTAACTAACCCTAAACCAAACCCTAACCCTATAGTAAGTACATGCAGTTACTTAATATTACTCAATACTTAAATGTATAATTAGTACAGTGTAACAAATACACCTTAAAATATAAAGTGTAACCTAAGTGTTATATTTTGTAAAAATATTGCAACAATATTGTTTTGTACGATAAAATTAGCCGTGTGTAAAGGTAATTAATGTTTAATTGTGAGCACTTGGCGGCCCAAAAAAAGCCAATCCGCCCGTTGAAACACGTTAAAGCGTAGCTAAATGAAGCCCGACTGCTGAATTATAATAAAGACAGACGCTTTAACACTAACAGCAACGCTTTAAACAACAATTTACTTCTGAATAATGACACGATAATGACAAGTTTAATAGCATTTGAAATTAAAAATACAGAGTTATAAAATATATATATATATACTTGTGTATATATACACTCACCTAAAGGATAATAAGGAACACCTGTTCAATTTCTCATTAATGCAATTATCTAATCAACCAATCACATGGCAGTTGCTTCAATGCATTTAGGGGTGTGGTCCTGGTCAAGACAATCTCCTGAACTCCAAACTGAATGTCAGAATTGGAAAGAAAGGTGATTTAAGCAATTTTGAGCGTGGCATGGTTGTTGGTGCCAGACGGGCCGGTCTGAGTATTTCACAATCTGCTCAGTTACTGGGATTTTCACGCACAACCATTTCTAGAGTTTACAAAGAATGGTGTGAAAAGGGAAAAACATCCAGTATGCGGCAGTCCTGTGGGCGAAAATGCCTTGTTGATGCTAGAGGTCAGAGGAGAATGGGCCGACTGATTCAAGCTGATAGAAGAGCAACTTTGACTGAAATAACCACTCGTTACAACCGAGGTATGCAGCAAAGCATTTGTGAAGCCACAACACGCACAACCTTGAGGCGGATGGGCTACAACAGCAGAAGACCCCACCGGGTACCACTCATCTCCACTACAAATAGGAAAAAGAGGCTACAATTTGCACGAGCTCACCAAAATTGGACAGTTGAAGACTGGAAAATGTTGCCTGGTCTGATGAGTCTCGATTTCTGTTGAGACATTCAGATGGTAAAGTCAGAATTTGGCGTAAACAGAATGAGAACATGGATCCGTCATGCCTTGTTACCACTGTGCAGGCTGGTGGTGGTGGTGTGATGGTGTGGGGGATGTTTTCTTGGCACACTTTAGGCCCCTTAGTGCCAATTGGGCATTGTTTAAATGCCACGGCCTACCTGAGCATTGTTTCTGACCATGTCCATCCCTTTATGACCACCATGTACCCATCCTCTGATGGCTACTTCCAGCAGGATAATGCACCATGTCACAAAGCTCGAATCATTTCAAATTGGTTTCTTGAACATGACAATGAGTTCACTGTACTAAAATGGCCCCCACAGTCACCAGATCTCAACCCAATAGAGCATCTTTGGGATGTGGTGGAACGGGAGCTTCGTGCCCTGGATGTGCATCCCACAAATCTCCATCAACTGCAAGATGCGATCCTATCAATATGGGCCAACATTTCTAAAGAATGCTTTCAGCACCTTGTTGAATCAATGCCACGTAGAATTAAGGCAGTTCTGAAGGCGAAAGGGGGTCAAACACAGTATTAGTATGGTGTTCCTAATAATCCTTTAGGTGAGTGTATGTGTGTCCTATTTACTTGTGTAAATATATATGGGTCTTATTTCGACACATCGTCTAGCCCCACCCACCTGTTGCATAGTAATTACGATCCTACCAGTTTATGCTATTTCTATGTTTGGACCGCAGTATGTACGACATCATCAGTGCGCGCCTGGAAACTTCAGGGCTCGTCAGCCTCTAAAGTTACCATCTAAGTCAAGACAAGAAAAGTCTGGTCTTTCTAGAAGGAGCATGGGAGGTATAAAGCGTGAAGTGTCACTCAGGTCGAGGCAGTCGAGAAAAGACAACTCAAGCAACCTGAAGAAAAGCAGAGCAGAAGAGTCCACTCTCTGAAGCGCTAGAACAAACTCACAAGACCTGTAAGTGACTCTCTGAATGACGTTAACCTTTTTCACCCAAAAATTAACATTCTGTCATAATTTACTCACCCTCAAGTTCTTCCAAACCTGTATGAATTTCTGTCTTCTGGTGAACACAAAAGAAGATATTTTTAAGAATGCCGATGACCGGACATTTGTTGGACCCCATTGACTTCCATAGTAGGAAATAAAAATACTATGGAAGTAAATGGGGTCCATCAACTGTTTGATCTACCCTCTAAGTAGATTTATTATTATTATTATTATTATTAAACAAATTTCTAATTGGTTTAATGAGTCTAATATTTAGAGATTAATTTAATATTAATATTTAACTTTTTTTTTATAAATTATATATTAATATAAAAATGTTAAAAATGTAAGTTTCAGCTAGTTTCAGCTTTTTAATCGATTCTAATAGAAGATTAAAGTCAGTAATATTTAAAATCTTTAATATATTTGTATATACATATATTTTCAAGTATTCATTTAAATATTTATATGAAACATGCATTATACAACAATATTAATATTAATAACTATTATAATTATTAAATATGAAATAATTCATGACTTTTTTTGCATTGCAGGTGATATTCATTATTAATAATCAAGATGTCTAAAGGTTTGTCCATTGGCATTGATCTGGGAACCACTTACTCCTGTGTGGGAGTGTTCCAGCATGGCAAGGTGGAAATCATTGCTAATGATCAAGGAAACAGAACCACTCCAAGCTATGTTGCCTTCACAGACACAGAAAGACTCATTGGAGATGCTGCCAAGAACCAGGTCGCCATGAATCCCAACAACACAATATTTGATGCCAAACGGCTGATTGGTAGAAAGTTTACTGATCCAGTGGTCGAGTCTGACATGAAGCTTTGGCCCTTCAAGGTCATCAGCGAAGACAGCAAACCAAAAGTTCAAATTGAGTACAAAGGAGAGACCAAGACATTCTACCCTGAGGAGATCTCATCCATGGTCCTAGTCAAAATGAGAGAGATCGCCGAGGCCTTCCTGGGTCAGAGAGTCAATAACGCCGTCATCACGGTCCCAGCGTACTTTAACGATTCGCAGAGGCAAGCAACCAAAGATGCGGGGGTGATTGCCGGTTTGAACGTGCTGCGAATTATCAATGAGCCCACAGCGGCTGCCATTGCCTACGGGCTGGACAAAGGCAGGAGAGGAGAGAGGAACGTCTTGATCTTCGACCTGGGTGGAGGCACCTTTGATGTCTCAATCCTCACGATTGAGGATGGGATCTTCGAAGTGAAAGCCACAGCAGGGGACACTCACCTGGGAGGGGAGGACTTTGACAACCGGATGGTGAAGCACTTTGTTGAAGAGTTTAAGAGAAAGCACAAGAAGGACATCAGTCAGAATAAGAGAGCAGTGAGAAGGCTTCGCACGGCCTGTGAAAGAGCTAAAAGGACCCTCTCAACTAGCACTCAGGCTAGCATTGAAATTGATTCCCTGTTTGAAGGCATCGATTTCTATACTTCCATCACAAGGGCTCGTTTTGAAGAGCTTAACTCTGAGCTCTTCAGAGGCACGCTTGATCCAGTTGAGAAGGCTTTGAGAGATGCCAAAATGGATAAGTCTCAGATTCACGATATTGTTCTGGTCGGTGGCTCCACGAGGATCCCCAAGATCCAGAAGCTTTTGCAGGACTTCTTCAATGGCAGGGATCTCAACAAGAGCATCAACCCAGACGAGGCGGTGGCATATGGAGCAGCGGTGCAGGCCGCCATCCTAATGGGTGACACCTCGGAAAACGTTCAGGACTTGTTGCTTCTGGATGTGGCTCCTTTGTCCCTGGGTATTGAGACCGCAGGTGGAGTCATGACTGCTCTCATCAAACGCAACACAACCATCCCCACCAAGCAGACGCAGATCTTTTCCACATATTCTGATAACCAGCCAGGCGTCCTGATCCAGGTGTTTGAAGGCGAGAGGGCCATGACCAAAGATAACAATTTGCTCGGCAAATTCGAGCTCACAGGAATCCCCCCGGCACCACGAGGCATACCCCAAATCGAGGTGACCTTTGACATTGATGCCAATGGCATCCTGAACGTATCTGCTGCTGACAAGAGCACAGGAAAAGAAAAGAAAATCACCATTACCAATGACAAAGGTAGACTGAGCAAAGAGGAGATCGAGCGAATGGTGCAGGATGCGGAAAAGTACAAAGCAGAGGATGAGGTGCAGAGAGAGAAGGTTGCAGCAAAGAACGCCCTGGAGTCTTATGCCTTCAACATGAAGAACAGTGTGGAGGATGAAAACCTGAAAGGAAAGATTAGTGAAGAAGAGAAAAAGAAGGTCATTGATAAGTGTAAGGAGATTATCACTTGGTTGGAGAACAATCAGTTGGCTGAAAAGGAAGAGTATGAGCACCATCAGAAGGAACTGGAAAGTGTGTGTAATCCAATCATCAATCGGCTGTATCAAGGAGGAGTTCCTCCCGCAGGGGGCTGTAGATTCCAAGCCCAGTCTGAATCACAGGGCCCTACCATTGAAGAGGTGGATTAATGTTCCTTATTATATTGTGCAATACTACTTTCAGTGTTTAAAAAAGATGATGGCCTTAATTATTTTTCTATTTGTTTGTCAAATGTGCTTGAATTTAAATGTTGTAAGACAAATTTTCCTTCAGCTGTGTCAGCTGATAAGTGAATTAATGCAATGGAATTAATTAATATGGAATGTTTTATGATGTAATGTATGTATTATTTACAAGAATAAAAAATAAATGCAAAAAACAGTATTTTTTTCTATTAAAGCAGGCAAGGTAGAAAATGCATGATGTTAAACCTGCTCTTCTTTAGTTTGTACACTAGATGACGTTGTAAGACAGACTCCATCTCATCCACTACAGTACAGTCAACAGGTTTAGAAGACCTGGAACCAGCCTACTATACAATATTTTTGTCTTTCCCGTTTGCGTCTTCAACAGCAAAAATAAATAATAAATAAACTACTGAGTTTCCACGACTTTCTAAAAGAGGACCAAAAATATAGAGAGACTGATACGGCAGTCAGATTATAGAAATGTCAATTCAGTTTATTAAAAACTGAATTGCAGCACGCAGCAGTGTTTAGTAGTTTTTTGTCATTTAATGCCAGGATTTACATTTAGGCTATGCATTTGACAGATACACAAAATAATAAAACTCAAAATACAGTGTTATAAATGTACATAAAATCAAATTAAAATGTTAATTAATGCGGAAATGCGTCATCATATTGCGTAAAAAAAGGGTAAGTTGAATCTTCCCTCTAATCAAATTGAGCTCACAATCACACGTAATGCAGCGCTGTAAGGGTTACTGAAACGCTGAAGCATCATCATCATCATCTTCCTCCCATGGGCTGTGTCGTCTGACTGTCACAAAGATGCAACAGATCTTTCCCAACAACTGATGATACCGTCTCATCCTTCGGCAACAGATGACTTGGCCTAATACTGATGTACAATCAAAGTTAACATCGCAGACGTTATTCAGCAAGGTTTTATTTTACATTCATTGTTGTGATTATGAAATAATGCGCGCGCTGGATGGGATTTACTAATTCAACGACAAGGTGACGAGAGTTTTGAAAGAGATGAAATTGGGGGGAATTTTTAGAGTTGTCTGACTTTTATTTGAACTACTCTGTTTTTTTTTGTGTGTTTTTTTGGTGTGCAAATGTGATAAGAAATGCCTAAGAAATGCGAAACGCGCGTTTAATTCGGTCGTGATACGCGGACGGTTTGCTCATGTTTTGGTGTTTACTATAGTGTCAAAGTGCCCATGGATGAGGATCAACGCAAGCATCCTCCCATAGACTGAGAGTTTCTCTGTTAACAGGTGGTTCTTCGCGTCTCTGATGGTCATGTTGACGGCGGAAACTCTCTACAGTTGTTCGACTTTTATAACTGACGACAGCTGCGCAGGTTTAGAAAGCCAAGAGAGTTACTAGGTAAAAGCCTCTCCATCGAAATCTATGATCAGCTCGGTGTGTGTTTCGTCGTACCGCGGGCGCAAGTCAGGCAATAAACCTCCTTCCAAATCATGTCTGAAGGAAGAGATGGCCAGAGGCGAAGACTCGGACAAAATCATTATCAACGTCGGCGGCACGCGCCACGAAACCTACAGGAGCACCCTTAAGACCATACCGGACACGAGACTCGCCTGGCTCGCCGACACGGACAACCAGGTGAATCCGGACGCAGACACGGGGCAGACGCCCACCACCAGCGAATTCTTTTTTGACCGACACCCGGGCATATTCGCCTATGTGCTGAACTACTACAGGACTGGCAAGCTCCACTGCCCGGCGGATGTGTGCGGCCCTCTGTTCGAGGAGGAGTTGGCATTTTGGGGCATCGATGAGACGGACGTGGAGCCCTGTTGCTGGATGACCTACCGCCAGCACAGGGACGCAGAAGAGGCGCTTGACATATTCGAACCGCCAGATCCGGAGGATGCGGAGGACGACCAGGACTTGCCCAGACGCTTCGGCATTGAGGATAGCCCTGACCGCTCCAGGGGATGCTGTGAAGTTTGGCAACCAAAAATATGGGCGCTCTTTGAAGATCCATATTCTTCGCGCGCAGCCCGGGTAAGACATTAAATGCACAATACACGAATAGGGGGTGGGGTTTCATGTGGGTTTCATGTGTTTAAAACTAGCTACTTTTTATGATAGATTAATTTTATTTTAGATAATAGTTCTATTTAACATACCCAACCTGTGTGATTATTGCCTCTATAAAGCTTTAAAAAAGGTAGTGGGACACCAAAGTGTACAATGTTCATAGAATGAGCAATAACCTCATCATAATATGCACATCTAAATTAGAAACCATTTTAATATGATAAAAATAGACTTGCATCATGCAGTATTTAGTGTCAGTTATGCACTTCTAACAGGTGATGCATGCCAACAGGTGTTGCATTATGGCCATTATAGTTTTCAGGCTTTACTCTCAATCTGTAAGTTAGTTTTGAATAAATGTCATGATTATAGATCATCTTTACTCTGTGGTTACCAGTGGAAACACAGTCAGCACCAACTGTCTATTGAACGGCACCTGTCTCACACTGTTGCAAACATGCACTCACCCAGATGCCACCTGCTCTAGTGTTAATTTGTCACATGCTGATGTCAGACATGTGAAATCTTGCTGTGATGGATGAATGTCAGAATGGAGAAGTTTCTTTGATGCTACAGAGACAGAGTGATTTATGCTTAATTAAATCTAGTGGTGCCATAAGTCAAAAGTTGTGCAACATTCAGATTTGTCTCGTTGGTGATTTACTAGCAGATAAATGCTCCGGAATGGCCTTAAACCAGCTCTAGACAGAGGATGCGTATTGAGGGCAGTGTCAGAGGAATGATCTTTAGAATGTGAGGCTTAATTTCAGTCAAGATTCAATCGGTGTGTAAAAGATAAACTACAAGAGGAGAGAGTAAGAGAGCATGGCTACAGTGCTTTTAAAATGTCTACAGTATATGTCAGTTTTAAGTCCATCAAATGATGATGGGAAAGATCAACTTTCAGGTATTAACCATGATTAGAATAAAGCGTTGTATCACAATTCTTCAGCTGGTTTGGTTTGATTTATTTGTGTTATTATGTGTTTTGCCTTTTCTCATATTAGGTATGAAAAGTGCTCACCTTTATTTGTTCAAAGCAGCTGTATTCTAATTGTAATATATTTGTAATTTGTAAATGTAATTTATTTCTGTTATGGCAAAGCTGCACTTTCAGCATCATTACTCCAGTCTTCAGTGTCACATGATCCTTCAGAAATCATTCTAATATGCTGATTTGGTGCTTGAAAAAGATTTTTTATGATCAATGTTGAAAATGGTTGACACCACAATAACCATGATACTTTTTTCAGGATTCTTTGATGAATAGAAGTTCAATAGATCAGCATTTATTTGAAATAGAAATCTTTTGTAACTATAAAAGCGATACAATATAAGTATTAATTTCTTTTCTGTTGAGTGAAGGAACAAATATATGAAGGCAACAGACCCAAACTTGCCCTGAGGATTTTGTTATCACACCTATTTTGCGCATTTTATAGCTAATCATGTCTTTCATATCTGAGTGTTTTGAGGCACAATTCAAGGTGTAATTACATCACCAGCAAGATCACCCTTGGAAGAGCATACAGTCTCTGCTGTAATGAGCTTCTTAAATCGGTAATGTGAAAGCTTTTTATTGTAGGACTAAATCTCTGTTACAGTATTGAACCCTGGACCTTATGGCTTTTTTATTTTGACCAAGAAATCTATTTCTCCCCTTAGGGAAAATTTAGAAGTAATTAATTGCTTTAGTTGCACAGAGGTAACTTTTTAAAACAAAAAACAAAAAAACAATGCTGTCATACAATGTGTCTCTTTTCTTCAGGCTACAAAACAGACATCAGATTTCATTGATATGCAGTGTGTTTGTCACAGCTGAGCTGCTTTGGTTGTTAACATCTACACAGCTGAGCCATTGCCTTGAGGTCCATCACTTCATCAGTATTAATCTAGCTGTTTGTTTTTCCCTAATTAATTTAGATGATTTCCAGCATACAGACCTGACAGACTAGATGGGGATCACGCCTCTCAGAAAACCAGTAATGAGGAAGAAAGAGGTGAAACAGAACAGATACACCTTTTAAAGAATAAACCTCTCAGAGCAAACAAGACATCATTATATTCCAATCACCCAGAAATGACAAGGAGCAAATAGTTGGGTTTCTTGGACCCTGCTGCTCTTCGGCTCTCTCAATTATCTCTGCCTTGAGAGCATTATGGGCTGCAGGGCTCATGTTACCATACTGACGGCTACTCAGGCCAGCTAATACAGTTAGAAAAGAGGAAAATCCATCTATGAGAGCTTTCATTAATCATAGGATCTAAACGGCAGAGGAGAAATGGAAAGAGAACACTGCAAAAAGTATTTTTCCTAACCAGTATTTTTACAGTATCTCGTCTTCTAGTAAACATTTTAAAACATTTAAGATAAATTTACTTATGTTTACTTTCTTACCCTATTAAAATAATAATTTGACCCAAATCTAGTCTAATACGTTCATAAAGTTATTTAGTCCACCAAAAATGAAAATTCATCATCATTTATTTACCCTCATGCCGTTCCCAACTTGAATCTGTTTCTTTCTTCTGCTGAACACAAAAGAAGATATTTTGAAGAATGTTGATAACCAAACAGTTTTGGTTACCATTGACTTCCATTTTACTTTCCTATCCATCCAATGTGATTTAACCATGTACAATATGTTCGAAGTTTACAGTTTATGTCAAGTTTAGGCTTACAGCCAGGGTTAGGTGTTTCTACAGTGTTATTCACCTATCATTTCCCTCTGATTTTAGGGAAAAGTTATGGGAAGGGTTAGGTTTAGGGGTAGGGATAGGGATAGGGTTAGGACTACATTTTCGGACAGGAATGTTGTTCCAGGATCAACAAAATATGTTGATCCAGGAACATGTCTTACATGGCAAAATCACGGTGACCTCATAGGAACGAAGTCAAAGGGAACCAAAAATGTTTTGTTATCAACATTCTTAAAAATATATTATTTTGTGTCATAGAGGGTGTGTAAATGATAACAGAATTTTCTCTTTTCGGCTGGACTGTCCCTTTAAGCTGTTCTATAACATGGGAATTTTGTTGAATATGTGTTGATTGTTTTTGTTGATTTTAGTGTGTGTATGTGATGTGTAAGCTCTACCTCATAATTACAGCATTACGTTCTCACCGTCATGGTAATTAATCAGTCACCGGGTAATTGACCGAGGGCAGAAACTGTCTGGATGTGTGCCGTGCTAGGCATTCTGCTAGCATGATTTTGAATGGTTGTTTGCTATTAAAAAGCCCTTAGAATTGCTCTTGGGTTTTAAAGTAAACATAAGTAAATTTATATTATGAACAATATAGCCTGATGTTTAATCACCCATAAAAATGGCTTTAAAACAATTTCTCTAGGCTTAATCTAAGTCATGCACATATTTCCCAGTGGCATGTGTGGACAGCCTATCTGTACTTTTGAAAGCCCTATAGGGAATTCACTGTATTCAAAGATAATGCTCTCTCTACTCATTAACAAATATATGTTTTGAAGATGAGCTAATTGTAGTCCATTTCTTGTCATAAGCAACAGCATCAGAAATTAGATGAAATGTCAGTGTGTAATTGTTAAATTGTTAAATGAAGGCATTTTAAACCTTCATTATTCTTAATTATTAGCTGATACAGGTAAGGGTTTTGCTTTTTAGTGACTCTTTCTGTACATTGCATTGTTGTGTCAGTGGGTGGTGATGAGTCTTTATGAGGGAGTTTAAACACGCAAATTCATTCAGAAACAAAATAAGTGACTGCCTTTATAAGCGAGTCATTGAATCATTCACTCAATCGATTCATCCAAAACTTTAATTCATTTTAGAATGAAACACCACTTGCAGAGCAAAAATGTAGCTGAATGTAAGTTACGAAAATTAATGTTGACAAATACAAACATGACATGTCTATGAAAACATGAACACACCACTAGAAAAAATAACTGCTAGATTATGATGCATAAACGTTTTTGAAAATGAGAAAGAAAATAACCGTCTCAATCCCAGTCAATAATATCGGGCATTGTATTTGAGCTGAAACTGTGAATAAACACCACCCTGCAGAGCTTTGCATGCGGGTTAATAAACTTAACCAAACGCATCCTATATGAGATTAAGCAGATATGTAGGCCTACCTATATTACAACTTAGGTACATCAGCACAAAAGGACGCGAATGCGCACGTGAACTTGGCCGTGCTAGTTTGTACAGGCTGTGGTTTAAAAGGGAAACTCACATTTTGAATGCGCTCTTCCCTTAACAACAACGCCGATACACGAACAACGAAAGGACAGAATTTACAACACTATTACAACCGTGTTCTCATTATAATGCTATATGACAGATTGGCTCTGCACATCTTGCACTTAATTTTATTTTTCATGAACAAAGTGATTACAGACATCACTGCGCGTTTTCGAATACATAATGAGAAACAACTTTAAATAAAACATAGGTCTACTGTTAAAAAACACGAGAACAAAATACCACTGCTGCGTTATTAATATCATAAATTATTTTGAAAAAGAAATAATATAACCGTCTATAATATAAAGAATATAACCGTCTCAAATAACCCAGAGTCGGATCATGTCGGGCATTGCATTTGAGCTGAAACTGAAGAGAATGAACACTAGTCGTAACGGTGGCGCTTGCTAGCTGGTTAATAAACTCAACCAAACGCGTCCTATATGACATTAATCAGATATAGACAACATAAAAGTAATCTTACAACTTGCATCTGCACAAAAGGACGCGGATGCGCACATGAACTTCACCGCGCTAGTCTGATGTAACACTCGTTGTGGATTTCCTTTAACAGCGCGCTGATACACGGGGAACTAAAGCACAGAGAATTTACAACATTCTATCACACTCTTGCTTTCATTATAATGCTATGTATATGACAGATTGGCACTGCACATCTTGCACTTCATGATCACAATGATTCCAGGCATCACTGCAGTTTTTCGCCAGTCTGGAAGGCGTGCTGTCTTTTTTAAAGTCAGGGCGATCATCGATCAATCGTTGCTGTCACATTCGAGTACTCGAGTACTCGACCACTGTTGCCCATCCCTAGGATGTATAGGGATAGACGTACAGTCTTTACAATGGCACAAACCGTATAAAGGTCCTAGATCACATTCTTTTAAAGGGGTCATGAACTGGCTTTTAAAAAAAAAATCTACTTATGACGTTTGCATGGTTTTTACATTCAAAAACATCATAATGAATAAGTAATAGGCTATTTTCTTGGAAGTAAACGCCCACTGCTATGATTGGATAAACTTTGCATATTATAATGAGTTTCGGCTCCCCCATGAGTACATGTGAGGAATTTTGAAAGAATTTTTTATTACTTGGCCCGCCCGATCGGTGGATATAACCGCAAACCGTGCATCACTAACACACACGCACACGCATGCACAACATCAGCCATTTTCAGACAAATCAGCATGATCAAAACTTTGCGATTGTATTTTTCCTTCAAATATCAAATCAAGAGAGTGAACAATGCACATCAAGAAAGGAATGTTATTTCACTATTTAAAATAGCCCGTTGACAGGCCGATGATATGTTTTGGTAGCCTGTCTGAAAAACACATAGCCCCGGGACATTGGGCTTTGCGAGCCCTGGCCCATAACGTTACATGTCCGAATCTGATCACGAATCACAGCTTAATGAACCAACAACACCTCAAATAAAGGATTCTCCAGCCTGTGACAGCGTGCTAAGTAATGTTCAGTTAGACACGTACACATAATCAATAGATATCAAACGATCTGTAACAATGCAATACTATCACATATAAAAAAAAATGTTTTACTCACATAAGTGTGTTGCTTCATTCATTCATGTAATCTCATCCTGTCTGCAAATCCAGTCTTTTGTTTACAAACAAATCCGTGGTGAAATGAAGGAACAAATGCGCAGTGTCTTCCCCACGTGAGCTGGATCTTCATTAAAAATAAAGTTCATCCATGCATTCATAATATTGGAATCCGAATGAAGCTTATGCAGCATGTTTATTGCTTGGAAGTTCGATCCGGTTTAGCTCCACGTAGGCCTATGTTATTTATTTATAACATGCCATGCACAAATCGGTGGGCGGGGCTACAGAATCAGGCGTTCTTCTTCTTCGGTTGAGGCGGTGTTTCACCACACTCTGACGTCACAGCTTGGCACATTCTGAGATCGAGCGTTTGCTGGGCCTGGTGTCAATAAAAGCTTTTCTTGGACTAACAAGGAAGTTTTCAGCTCCGAAACTTTCAGGATATTCTTATATCACGATGAACTTTTATGTATCAAAGGCTGAAAGAAAAGTTGATTTCTCAATTCATGACCCCCTAAAACTGTTTTATGGAGTTTTTGTCAACTTAATTTTTTTCCCCAGAAAGACTTCATCAGCTGAACAATCAGATTGTTGTTAAACAACAGTAATCAATTAAACACACTGTATTCTATCCCTCACAGCCTTCTTTTCATTCCTGTCAAAAATCAAATATGCCGCTACCCTGATTGAGGTCCATATCAACCTTTCTCGCTTGCTTTGACAACTATCCTATGCCACTCTCACACCATACACGAGTCAAAGGAGCCGGAGCAACTTTTCGGTACACAGTTTCCAGTGAAAACCATCCCATCAGGTCTAAAATATTGTAAAAAAACATGTTTTGGAAGAAGGATTGATGATGTAGTGACTCATTATTTAAATTTTGTTCATTTTGAATAGTAGCGTATCTTTAATTTTATATCGCTAACACAATTTTATTTTATATATATTGCTCAGCCCTAATGTAGTTAAACATGGCTTTACAAAAGTATTGAGACCCTAAAACAGTTCTCTGATTTAATTGAATAGCAAATCCTGAAGTGTATTGTTTTTCTAAGCATTTAAAACTTGAGGTTTAAATGGGGTTTTGTCTAATGTTAAGAATAATCTAAAATAAGCAACTGCATACATATTCATGTCATGTGCTGTCGAAGATCTAAATTTACACAGGCGTAAACAGTTGCCTCTAACCAAATGTGAATCATTGCAATAACCGTTTTGTTTTCTGAATGGCATAACACACTAGATATGATTGAATTGCTCTAGATTCTGAACACTTTCACACGTCACTGAATTTGAGAAATGACTAGGAGTAAAATGTGTGCAAATGAAGCTCTTGCTTCTCAAATTGACAGTTATTCTGTTGTGATTTGATCGATTTTACATCTCTCTCTCTCTCTCTCTCTCTCTCTCTCTCTCTCTCTCTCTCTCTCTCTCTCTCTCTCTCTCTCTCACACACACACACACACACACACACACAAACACACACACAGAAAAGGTGTTGTTTCTTGACCGTTGTTGATGTAGTGTGCTTTGTGTATGCATGGGTGATATGGCAAAAAATTATTTATTATTACAAATTGTATTGTTACAAGATATGAAACAATACAGAGGAAATAATTTATAACCTGTTGATTTTTTTGTACTGGAATTACTATAGTAGTATCTTTTCATCCTCAACTGTCCAAAAAACAAATAATTATTCAGCATTTTTTTCTATTTTCTTTAAAGTCCCTTAAAACTCATCTTTGATCACCAAAATGACATATTTAAAAAAAAAAAATTCATGTGAAAAAATTTATTCATACCTCAAAATAGCTTGAATGTAACTCCACAAACTTGCTTCATTTAGTATTGGTGGATACATGAATATGCAAATTATCCCTATCTCCACTCACTCATACAAAATTAGACGTTATTGGTTACAAGGTAGTTTGTGATGCCAGAAATACCAGAGATTTCAAACCGCGTTTTTGAGATTGTCTTTGGTTCACTGCAGTTTTAAGGAGAAAAATACTGATTTATACACATGGTTTGTTTTAAAGCATATTAAAACACCACATAGACATGCAAACAACATTAAAAACTTGATTTCCACCACAGGGGGTCTTTAATGCAATCAAAGAATAAGATGCAATACCATAGGAACACAACCCTGTATAAATTATCTTGTTTATTGTTAGATACTGACTACCTGCCAGATTCACAAATAGTTTGTTGTTGTTGTTGTCATCGATCTAACACCTATTAAAAACGGAAATGGAAGCTTTTTACAGGCAGGATGAAAAGTTACACACTGAAAAGTTTCTGGCAAGGGAATAGGTTTAAAGAACCCCCTGTTTATTATAACTATCTCAAAATCATGTAAACTGAGTGTTTAAAAAAATCAAGTCATAAGAGAGGCTGTAAATATGAACAGACGAACATTTAACTAGAAGTTTAATGTTTAAAGTTTAACTAAGTTTAACTACATTTAACTTTTTTTCGTAGCGGACATTTAACTAGAAGTCTCCATTGCTGTACGTCTCTTTCTAATAAAATGCACACAGAATTTATACCTGCACAAGCCGGTCCAGGTATGCAGCGAGCAGTGGTCTCCGGTATGAGCCTTATATGAACACAATGACAGTGTGTAAATAACAGACTTGTGTCTCTAGCAGTTTCATAGTTCTGTGCAACAGAGTATCAACAGGTTGGCTTTGTCTGTTTAGAAGTGTGGTAAACCATTTGGCATTTAGATAAACCAAAATGTAGATATCCTTCACAGGCTAGACTTGCTCACAGACCTATACTCGCAGGCTGTTGCAATGGCACGTTCACTGCAGTGGCGTTTTGAAAATCACTTAATAGAAGTCAACTTGACCCAAAACATTTATATTTATTATTTAAAACAATTGGGAATAAATCTATTTTATATTAGAAACTTTAACTTTAAACTTTGGCTTAAAGGGATAGTTCACCCAAAAGTGAGTTTTTGTAAGAAAAATATCCATATTTAACACATTATAAATATAAAAATATTTAGCTTCCGGCGGACCGCCTTCCGTATTCAACCTACGCAGAAAGTGTAACGCCACCACCAGGATTTTTGATCATTTTCACAAAAATGTAATGGCCCATAGAATATTTTGTTGTATGAATATCTGAACATGCAATATATCAAAAGAAAGAATAGACCCTCTGCTTTTAAACAAAGAAAAACGTTGTATTCTAGCTTCATGCATTCCTTTTTTTTATCAACACTTATATATGGGTAAGTTTCATAAAAAAGCAACATTTTGAACAAAAAGCTTAGAAAATCACGTTTTTGTGAAAGACTACATCCAGATCAGATTCAGTGCAATGATCAAACACAGATGGAATCGATCGACACCCCTAATGCACAGTCCTATAGCTCGTCCTGGGTCGACATTTCATTCAGTAACATTAGGCAGTTTTGATTTATATGATGTTTAATGTTGATGATCACGTTATTTTACATATGCATCTGCTTACATACGATCAGTTGTTTTTTTGCGTCTTCTTCACCTGTGTTTTGATCAGAGGATTCTGTACTCATTCAGAAGATGCGTAATAGCGCCCCCTACCGTCTAACTGTGAAAACACGGAAAAATTTGTGTTTGGCAGGGAAGCGTTTTCTCACAAATAACAAAAATTCTGTGTTTGGTGGGGAAAGAGTTAACCTAAATTGCTCATCTTGCGCTGCTCTGCTACGTGCCAAGGATTGCGCAATCACGTTGTAAAGGTCAAGCTATATGTAGGTGAAAGTACCGCCCCCGTGTTTACAAAGCGCACATGCGAAGACTAATACAAATGCCCTTTAGCAAAAAAAAAAAGGTAAAACAACGATGTCGGAAGATTTTGAAGTTGAAAATGGAGTGTTTTTGGTAAAGGGTGTTTGTATTAGTCCTCGCACGTTCGCTTGGGGCGGTACTTCTGCCTATGTCTGGCGTGACCTCAGATAAACCGCGGAAACCCAATAATGAAAAGTGGTGAATAATTTAAATCGCGAATCCTTGACCTTGTGCTTGTATCGATGAAATCCAAGAGCTCTCTGACCTCTCCATAGACAGCTATTTAATTAACATTTCAAGGCCCAGAAAGTAGTGTTAAAATAGTCCATGTGACTCCAGTGGTTCAACGTGATTGCGCAATCCTTGGCACGTAGCAGAGCAGCGCAAGATGAGCAATTTAGGTTAAAAAATATATTCATTTTTTATTTTTTTTGAAAATGACAGATAATTTCGCTAGATAAGACCCTATTCCTCGTCTGGGACTGCGCAGAGCCTCTGAAGCCCTTCAAAGAGCTTTGAAACTGCATTGATTTGGACCTTCAACATTTTGGTTGCCATGGAAGTCTGTGATGGGGAGAAAAATCCTGGAATGTTTTTATTGTCCCCCCCAACTGTTAGATGAAATTTACGCCCCTGGGGGTTTCGGTACCCAACCCTAGTGTTTGGTGGTAAAGAGGACTTGGTGACATCAGTGGAAAAAGTAAAGTCACTGTATTTGCAGAGCAAGATTTTTGATGAAAGTTTACTAATGCAAACTTTGCTTCTTTGAAGCAATGTGCAATCATGAATCATTCACAATACAAGGCCAGAAACATGTACAATACTGTTCAAAAGATTGGAGTCAGTCAGTCAGAAAATATATTTTTTTTAAAAGAAATTAATCATTTTATTCAGCAAAGACACATTAAAATGATAAATAGTGACAGTAAATTGACTTGTTAGCAAATAATATATATCATATTTCAAATAAATGCTGTTCTTTTGAACCTTCTATTCATCAAAGAATCCTGAAAAAATGTGTCACAGTTTCCCCCAAAATATTAAGCATATTAAGTTATTTTAAATTGTAATTTTGAAATTTGAGATTGTTTTTACTGTATTTTTGGTCAAATAAATGCAGCCCTGGTGAGCTTTTGAACAGTTTATATTGTAATTTTATATGTAACATTAAAGGGTTAGTTCACCCAAAAATGAAAATTATGTCATTAATTACTCACCCTCATGTCGTTCCAAACCCGTAAGACCTTCGTTCACCTTCGGAACACAAATGAAGATATTTTTGATGAAATCTGAGAAATCCAGAAAGGTAGGAAAAACATTGTTAAAATAGTCCATGTGACTCCAGTGGTTCAACCCTAATTATATGAAGCGATGAGTTGTGAACAAACAAACAAAAATAACAACTTTATTCAACAATTTCATTCTAGTCTTTGTCAGTCTCCTATGCAGTTTACGTAGTGCAGTTCTACAGCAGCCGACGCTGTTCACATGAGCACCACGGCACATGTGTGTGATGACGATGCGGGAGCTGCACTGTTTTTACAACGTAAACTGTGTAGGAGACTGGCACAGGCTAGAACGAAATTGTTGAATAAAGTTGTTATTTTTGTTTGTTTGTTCACAACTCATCGCTTCATATAATGAAGGTTGAACCACTGGAGTCACATGGACTATTTTAACACTACTTTCTGGGCCTTGAAATGTTAATTAAATAGCTGTCTATGGAGAGGTCAGAGAGCTCTTGGATTTCATCGATACAAGCACAAGGTCAAGGATTCGCGATTTAAATTATTCACCACTTTTCATTCCTGGGTTTCCGCGGTTTATCTGACCCTGACCCAAGTGCATTTTGCCCTGACATGTTAGTGCAGTGACGGTGTGCAGTGAAAACTGCCTTGACTTTTGTTTTTTAATGTTCTTTAATGTGCCAATGCAGAGAAATGTATCAAATTCACAAACACTGTAGTTCATGCTGGGAAAACACAGTCTCTCTGGAGAAATGCTTGGCACAACAGCTTATGGGCTTCTGGCACTGGAGTTATATGACAGACAAAACAATAGTGTCATCCCTGGTGTATGTAATTGCTTTAGTTCACTACAGTCTGCAGCTTAGGAACAATATAAAACATGGAGGGAATACCAGTCATGGTTCACTTTTGTTCATATTTGGTTCATACTGAAGATTTGCTTAGTATTTATAGGCCCGGTTTCACAGGCAGGGCTTACACTCACCTAAAGGATTATTAGGAACACCATACTAATACTGTGTTTGACCCCCTTTCGCCTTCAGAACTGCCTTAATTCTACGTGGCATTGATTCAACAAGGTGCTGAAAGCATTCTTTAGAAATGTTGGCCCATATGATAGGATAGCATCTTGCAGTTGATGGAGATTTGTGGGATGCACATCCAGGGCACGAAGCTCCCGTTCCACCACATCCCAAAGATGCTCTATTGGGTTGAGATCTGGTGACTGTGGGGGCCATTTTAGTACAGTGAACTCATTGTCATGTTCAAGAAACCAATTTGAAGTGATTCGAGCTTTGTGACATGGTGCATTATCCTGCTGGAAGTAGCCATCAGAGGATGGGTACATGGTGGTCATAAAGGGATGGACATGGTCAGAAACAATGCTCAGGTAGGCCGTGGCATTTAAACGATGCCCAATTGGCACTAAGGGGCCTAAAGTGTGCCAAGAAAACATCCCCCACACCATTACACCACTACCACCAGCCTGCACAGTGGTAACAAGGCATGACGGATCCATGTTCTCATTCTGTTTACGCCAAATTCTGACTCTACCATCTGAATGTCTCAACAGAAATCGAGACTCATCAGACCAGGCAACATTTTTCCAGTCTTCAACTGTCCAATTTTGGTGAGCTCGTGCAAATTGTAGCCTCTTTTTCCTATTTGTAGTGGAGATGTGTGGTACCCGGTGGGGTCTTCTGCTGTTGTAGCCCATCCGCCTCAAGGCTGTGTGTGTTGTGGCTTCACAAATGCTTTGCTGCATACCTCGGTTGTAACGAGTGGTTATTTCAGTCAAAGTTGCTCTTCTATCAGCTTGAATCAGTCGGCCCATTCTCCTCTGACCTCTAGCATCAACAAGGCATTTTCGCCCACAGGACTGCCGCATACTGGATGTTTTTCCCTTTTCACACCATTCTTTGTAAACTCTAGAAATGGTTGTGCGTGAAAATCCCAGTAACTGAGCAGATTGTGAAATACTCAGACCGGCCCATCTGGCACCAACAACCATGCCACGCTCAAAATTGCTTAAATCACCTTTCTTTCCTATTCTGACATTCAGTTTGGAGTTCAGGAGATTGTCTTGACCAGGACCACACCCCTAAATGCATTGAAGCAACTGCCATGTGATTGGTTGATTAGATAATTGCATTAATGAGAAATTGAACAGGTGTTCCTAATAATCCTTTAGGTGAGTGTATATTAAGACAGGATTAGACCTTAGTTCAGTTAGAACATTTAAGTAGCTTTTTTAAATAGGCCTTAGAAAAAAAACATTACTGGTGTGCATCTTGAAACAAAACAATGGCACTGACATATTTTAAGATATGTCAGTACAAGTTGCTTTCAGTTAAAACAGCTCAAACATGCATTTTAGTCTGAGACTAGATTTAAGCCTTGTCTGTGAAACCGGGGGATAGTGTTTTGTATTTTTAAATATATTTAGTCATTATTCATTGAAAAACATTTCTTGTGCTGAACTCTTAAATATTGCACTCAACATCAGTTTGGCAATGTCAAACATGATAGTTCTCACATGTCATGTGACCTATCATGATATGGCAAGTTTGAATATTTGGAATTATGAATGAGATATGAGTCCTATGGCAGAGGGGAAGATTATATTAATAATGTCCACTAATGTTTTTCATTTTAAAAAATACATTTTAATTTTGGTTGACTATTCCTTAAATAGTGTTGTTTTAGCCCTCACAAAACATTAATCCCTAGCAGATAATATAGTACATTTATGGCTTCTACAAATCCAAAGCAACGTACATTGCACTCAAGACATTGTATTCATTAATGCATTATTTGAGAATCAAACCCTTGATGTTGCTAGCACCGTGCCCTACTGTTTGAGGGTGTTATATTTTTTGTAAGATGTTAATGAAGTGATGGATAGGTAACATATTTGTTTATCCAACCCTAGGCAAAGCTACAACTATTCTCTGTGTGGTTAAAGGGCTAGTAATAGCAGACTCCCCTGAGGACTTGAATGCCAGAGTTTATATTTATCCTTTATTCTATATTTTGAGTCTTCCTGCTTTATTCTGACATTGTTTTTTCTTGTTTAACAGTTATGGGAGGCTTGAATTATTTTCCATGGAAACTTAATTGTGAAACAATAGGGTTTGCTCTTACAGGTGGACTGGAATGTGACAGCTGCACTATGGGTAAATGTCTTTGTAAGGTGTGACTGAATGCAAAATGAGCTGGAGGCTGCTGTAGTGAACAGCTGGTACGGGAAACGATCTAAGTGGACACTCACAGACAAGAGCAACACGTTCTCTCTCTCTCTACCGCTCTCTCTCACTCACACATATACCGTTCAAGAGTTTGGGGTCAGTAAGATTTTTCTTTTATTAAGCAAGGAGGCATTAAATTGATCAAAAGTGACAATAAAGACCTTTACATTGTTACAGTTTATTTGTACTTTCTATAAATCAAACAATCCCTAAAAAGGTATCACGGTTTCTACAAAAATATTAAGCAGCAATGTTTTCAGCATATTAGAATGATTTCTGAAGGATCATGTGACACTGAAGACTGGAGTAATGATGCTGAAAGTTCAGCTTTGCCATCATAGGAATTTTAAACATTTGAAAAAATATTAAAATAGAAAATATTTATTTTAAACTGTAATAATAATAATTCACAATATTACTTTTTTTACTGTATTTTTATTACATAATTGTAGCTTTTGTGAGCATAAGAGCATAATTTAACAAAACATTTAAAACATATTTCTGAACTCAGACGGTATATATTTTCTTGTCATAGATAAACTCCTAAATCAGAAACATCTGGATGTGCAGATGTGTTTGTGAAAGGGTGCACCATTACAAAGCAAGTACATTTGCAACTATCACCTATTCAACATTTGTTGTGATTTCAGTAGCAGTTATAGTAAAAAGATTAAGTGTTAATGCTGCCAGATTGATTTCAATGAATCACTATATATACACAAAAAATGTGATTTCTACGTCTAAATGAACTGAGTAGATCTCACATAACAATAACAATTGTTTATTTTTATGATGAATAGTAAGCTAACAGCCATTTGGCCTTCATGTAATACATTTTTGGCACAGTGTAGTGACCAATACAGAACCTGTCTGCACTTAATACTGGTACTGCTCAAATACAAGATCTTAGCTCATATTATCATACTCTCATATTTTCATGTATTTATATGCAAAAATGCATTCAGCATACAAAACAGTTGCACTGGATACATGATACTAGCTTTAGTTTAATGAATTATTCTCAATGAACTGTTGCAATAGGATGACTGTATAATGTGTGTTCTGTCGTGCAATATAGTGCTGAATAAACGTGCATAATGACCCATCTGTCCAGCAATTTATAACTCCACTTAAACTGTTTGTATTCAGCACTCTGAAAGGTTTTGTTAATGTTGTAACAATAGCACTCTGTGGGGTGCGAGAGCAGCTCGACTCAATTATTTCCCCATTTCCTCATTAGAACACAAATATATTTAGCATAGAGTCCCTTCCTACGAAACAACACCTCACATATTACTGAAAATATGGTGTCTACTTTTATGTTAAGCACAAAATGATGGGCATGACGAGCTAGTATGAGTTAATGTGCTAGTGTAAGTCAGATTAAAAAAAAATCTAAATGTGACAAAGTACTGATAGTACTGTTATTGAAGTAAATTATTTCCTAAAGTAAATGGAGAACATCTTTTCTCTATTACAATGTTTAGAATTAAAATATTGTACAACTGTTGTTATTACTGATTGTACAATCAATTTTAGCTTCAATATTAACAGAATCCATTTTATGGTCAACATTAGTCAATCCTAAATGCTGATGTTAAAAGTTAAAAGGTTTTGGTTTAGACTTGTTATTATTGCTAGAAAGATCTCCTGAAGAAGTGCTTTTTAACACAGGCGCCCTTGCTCGCTCTGCCCACCTATGTATTCTCTTTTAATTACTACATTTGCATTTCAGCTGCTGAAAAAAAAAAAGATGTGGTCCTGAATAGGATTGAAATTGTTGCTGGTTTGAATCTGAGGGCTCTTCCCTTTTTGTGACCACTTTGCTATTGATTAAAGCTGATTAAAGTACTCAATAAAGCACTTGAATCAGGAGTTAAATGAAAGGGTGCTGGAACAGTCCACAGTTCCCTTTGCTATGTTTTAAGGTCATACTTTATACTTGGTTCTCTATATATTTGCATTGTGTTAGCAGACTTGTTGGAAAAACATGTCTATACTGTACCTTTTTGAAAAACTCCAAAAACGTCCCTATACATACAATTCACAGTTTCCAGCTAAAATGACCATTAGCGGCAGTAACACAGCAAATCCTTTTCACACAAATTATGATTACAGATGCAGATTATCGATTTATAAAGACTTATTTTCACACGGATCCTTGCACACTATGTTATGACCTCAAAACACTTTTACCATAGTGCATGATTTATACATTTTGATGTTTGCATCACATAACCAGCTGCACAAGGCTTTTCTAACATAGGAAACTTGCTCGGTATCTCACCTAGTACAGTGATACAGTAACACTGAGCGTCCAGGTATGAGTCCTCTTAAACAAGAGGAACAATAAAAGAGCTCAAAGCTTTGTAGAAGCGAGCCAAAATAGAATTGTTGCTTGATGCATTTTTAAGCTTGCGTTTCCTGTTGTTGACAATATTGGTTAGGTTTAGACCCTGTTTACACTAGTGCGCTAGTCACTAGCGTAGACACTAGTCACATGACCGTTCATGCACACTTGGCATACGTTTACAAGTGTAAACAGTTGCCTCTTGCGCATATAGACAGCTGCACTTTTATAAAATACAGTGTTTAACTGCACAATGACTGCTAAAAAGGACCACAAAGTCAGCGAAGCATGCAGTTCTGTCTCCGTGTTATTGTTTACATGGTCGAGGTTGGTATGTTACAGAGCCGTTGAGAGACATGGTTCTGGGCTGTGTTTCCCAAAAGCATTGTAACAATAGCTACCAATGGTCTCTATGATCAACTTAGGCGTACAATGCTTTTGGGAAACGCAGCCCTGGTCTGTTAGTGTCGTGTTCAGGTAGCATAATGTGGGCAGCCATGCCATCGTTTTCAAAAGTCTCCGTTTTTGGTCCGTTTACACTGAAACGAAACCCCAGAGTTTTCAAACTAAAACAGCGTTTTCGAAAGTCTCTGTTTTCGAGGTTTGAAAACACAGGAGTAGTGTAGGCGACGGGGCTGTAGGGTAGGGATTAGTGAAGGTGTTACGTTATTTTCGTTATTTAAATGCGTTAGAACATTAACTTTTTTGCGTCACTCAACAGACATTTCATTTCCACACTGCAACAATACATAGACGTACGTCGGACGTCACCGACGAATTGGGATCCCTTTGGAAAACGCCACAGTTACTACCACTTCCAGCGCCCAGCGAGAGCCCCTCAGACCCCGTCTGTTCCGGGCGGGGAATTCATGCAGGGAAGTCACACTGCTGTTCTGCAAGACCCACTTCAGCAGACTATTGGATAACGCTGGGAAAGCGTGCCCAGAGGGACGCTGCGGAAGCCACATCATGCCCGAAGGGAGTTACCATGTGGAAAATACACGTATGGACTGGCCGTGGGCAGTGCAACATACGGAAGTCCCAGGGGTGGCCCCGGCCAAACAGGCGGGGGAACAACACCTAACTGAGACGGCAGAGAGCTCTGCCGAGGGAAAGACACGGGCTCGCCGTAGGGAGCCGTACCGTGGAAGAATACACATATGGGACCGCCGTGGGGGTCACGACATATGGAACCCAGCCTAACACAAGTTCCACCAATGCATACGAGTGTTAGACCTGGCGTCGGACGCTCCGCCACATCCGACTGCCGCGGGTTGCGGAGGACTCAACAGGGTTCGCCGTTCTGGGGAACTCGACTGGAGCATATAAGCGCACGTATCTGTTCCAAAAGGGAAGGGAGTGGCGCAGCAAGCCGACACTTAGAACGGGCACTTCGGTGTTACTGACAATGGGAAGCGAGCACACAGGAAGATACCGGCTCTACACGGAGGCTATAAAATCTAGCGAACGTGTTAGATGTCGCCCAGCCCGCAGCTCTACAATATCTGTCAGCGAGGCGCCACGAGCCAACGCCCAGGAAGAAGCTACACCCCTAGTGGAGTGGGCTTTTAACCCGAGCGGGCAGGGCACGTCTTGGGTTTGGTACGCCAAGACGATGGCATCCACTATCCAGTGGGCCATCCTCTGCTTGGAGACAGCCTTTCCCTTCTGCTGGCCTCCATAACAGACGAAGAGCTGTTCTGAGGTCCTGAAGCTTTGCGTTCTGTCCACGTAAGTCCGCAGAGCGTGGACTAGACAGAGAAAAGCTAGGGCTGGGTCTGTCTCCTCCGAAGGCAGCGCTTGCAGGCTCACCGCCTGGTCCCGGAAGGGAGTGGTGGGAACCTTGGGCATATATCCGGGCCGGGGTCTCAGGATTACATGAGAGTTACCGGGCCCGAATTCCAGGCACGATTCGTCGACCGAAAATGCCTGCAGGTCCCCTACCCTCTTGATAGAGGCCAATGCAGTCAGGAGTACTGTCTTCAGAGACAGGATTTTTAACTCAACTGACTGCAAAGGCTCAAAGGGCGCCCTCTGCAGTGCGGTTAGCACCAGAGTTAAGTCCCAAGAGGGTATAGAGGGAGAGCAAGGCGGTTTTAGTCTCCTCGCCCCCCTCAGGAACCTGACGATCAGATCGTGCTTCCCTAGAGACTTACCACCTACCATGTCATGATTAGCGGCGATAGCGGCAACATAGACTTTGAGGGTGGAGGGAGACAGCCTTCGCTTCAACCCGTCCTGTAGGAAGGAAAGCACAGAACCGACCGAACATCTCCGGGGGTCTTCTCAGCGAGAAGAACACCAGTCGACGAACAGGTTCCACTTCAACGCATAGAGGCGCCTCATAGAGGGAGCTCTAGCGGAAGACACCGGACGCGGGTGCCATAGGGTGCCCCGTCTCTGAGTCAGGAGGTCCTTCCTCAGAGGAATGGGCCAGGGAGGCGCTGTCGCGAGAACCAAGTCCAGTTGGGCCAATACAGAGCAACCAACAGGACTTGCTCCTCGTCCTCCCTGACCTTGCACAGAGTCTGTGCAAGAAGGCTCACTGGGGGAAACGTATACTTGCGTAGGCCCCGGGGCCAGCTGTGTGCCAGCGCATCCGAGCCGAGGGTCCCCTCGGTCAGGGAATAAAACAACTGGCAGTGGGTCGTGTCCGGGGCGGCAAACAGGTCTACCTGTGCGGTCCCGAAGCGACTCCAGATCAGCTGGGCCACCTGGGGATGGAGTCTCCACTCTCCGGGGAGCACTGGCTGTCGTTAGAGCTCATCGGCCGCACGATTGAGCAGGCCCGGAATGTGAATGGCACGAAGCGACCTCAGATGCTTCTGACTCCATAGGAGGAGATGGCGGGCGAGTTGAGACATGCGACGGGAGCGTAGACCACCCTGTTTGTTGACGTACGCAACGGCCGCAGTGTTGTCCGTACGGACCAGAGCGTGCTTGCCTAGTAGCGGCGTTTTGAAGCGGCCCAGCGCAAGACGAACTGCTAACAACTCGAGGCAATTGATATGCCATTGCAGTTGAGGCCCCGTCCACAGACCCGAAACTGCAAGCCCGTTGTACGTGGCACCCCAGCCGGTGGATGAGGCATCCGTGGAGACAACAACATGCCTGGACACTTGTTCTAGGGAAACTCCTGCCCATAGAAAAGAAAGGGGTGAGTCAGCGGGACCGTCCCGGAAGTGCTAGCTAGGCTTCCGGAAACCGTACCATGAACACACCCGCCCCACAGACGTACCCGCAGTAGGGCAGCGAAGTGGAGGGCAGGGACCCGACCCAAGAGGCACAGCGTCCTGAAGTGGGGTCTGAGTGCGCACGCAGCACCTACCTGCCCCCACGGTTGGACGGAGGGTATGAGAGAAGGCATGGTAGCATTCTCAAGCCATACGCTGCAGTCCGCTGGCGACTGAAGGAGGGGCAGAAAGTGGCAAGGCTTTGTGGCGTCACACACTGCCTACCTCACCTCCTTCCTCAGTGGGGAACAAGAGTGGCGAGGCATAGCGTCGCGCACTGCCGTCCTCACACCGCTGAGAAGAGGGGAATGAGAGTGGCGAGGCTCCCCGGCTCAGCGGCGCGGCTTCATAGCGTCACACGCTGCCATTCCTGAACTCCCGAGACCCAGAGGTATTGGAACTGCTCTTAAGAATTTGGGTACCACTGGCTGTAACACCGGTGGCGGAACAAAATTTAGCAATGATTCTCCACCCGGCCCTCCTCCGGGGAAGAGCAGCTTCAACCAAGTCCAGGTCACCCGTCTCAGCTGACTGGCAGCCAAGACAGGTGGCATCATGGGATGCCCATGGCAAGCAGACTGAGGGGTTCCATCTGCTTTGCACTGTGGAGGACTGCTGCACAGTCACCGACAGTGTCGCCGAAAAGGGTCACCTTGTGAGATGTGAGCATCGAGAGAGCGTACTCTGGCGACGTCTCACACCCCTGCAAGGTAGCCCAAGGGTGTTTCTGGACCAGGGTGGACGTACGTTGAACGTGACCGACTGAAAGGGAACACTGAATAGTTGTTGTATATGATGAGGGCGTCTGTCTCTGGCTCAGCGCCAGCCAAAACGTGAAAGCACTGAATTTAGCAGTTGATCACGTGATGCACTGAACATTCTAATCACACCGGTGTGATCTTACGTGCAAAAGGGTTAAAGGACACTTGTTCATTTGGATCCGTACAACAACAGGAAGTGCTCTATATGGGATCTGAGCTGGGTCCATCCTAGTCTAACGCTGTCCTTAGCACACACACACTTGCCTGTCATAAATGTACATGGTCAATATGTTCACCTCCTCAACAGAGAATTGATGGTTCACCTAAAAACAAATACAGAGAAGCTTGTTCTGTCTGAAGTCAAAGCCAGAGGTCTTCAAAAGTTTGAGCTACAGGGTGTCCCGCAATTGTTGTTTTAACTATTTAACTAAAACTATTTTTTGTGTAAAAAAGGACAATAGCAGTAAAAAAAAAAGGAAAATAATTTCTTCAACCAAAGCTTAAGTTAAGAAACTAAAGATCAGCCAAATGTTTCATTGAAATATTATATAAATATATGTACAAAAATGGATATGGTGTTAAAGTCACGATAAAACGAAAGTAGCAATAGATATTTTCCACCATATAGTGATGTATATCTGAAAGAAAAATTATATATGTGAACAAAGGATGGAGCAGCAACACTTATGTAGAAACACCTAACCCTTAGTTGTAAGCCTAAACTTGACATAAACTGTAAACTTGTCCTTTAAATCTGATTGGTTGATTGGAATGTTGTTCCAGGATCAACAAATATGTTGACCCAGGAACTTGTCACCAATGTTAGTATAGGCTAGACTTAAAATGCATATAACTAACAATATGCATTCATATTTGACTTGAAAAAGACTGAAGACTCCGGATCTTAAAGCTCTGTCATGGTTTATTAAGCCCACCAAATCTTGAACTGGCAAGCCTGTTGTAATAGATCAATGAATTGTTAAAATGGTTAAAAGTGTCTTCATTTGTTTATTGCTCCTGTGAGGATATGTAAACATAAATAATATTGATTACATCGCTCTCGTGTCGCCCATGGGCTTGTATCTCCCTCAGCGTGACAACAAGTCTCCAACTGTGCAGTGCTGGTGTGACATGGTTGTCATGGTTACCCAACCCCAATCACGCCCCCCCCCCTTGCTTTGCTGCTCCATCCGTTCTTCACATATATTATTTCTCTTTCAGTTTCTTCAAAAAAGGACAGTTGCCACCCAGTCCACATAGATTCATCTAGCTGCTGTTGATTTCATATAATTTCATCTGATGAACTCTGCACAGCATCATTGTAATAGATAATTTGGAGCTTAATTTGGGCTAATTTAATTGTTTCTTGCTAATGAAGGAAAAAGAAATAGCCTCCATTGGTTGTACATTTTGAGATAGTACTGTATGTTAATAAGGAAGCAGATTAATATGGCTCAACAAATAAGGATGGGTGGTGGCCTGGGGACGGTGTGAGAGAGTTTCGGGCAAGTGCTGCAAAAAGTGTTTGCAATCCTTATAATAGCATGAAGCTTGGCAATGTATTGAGCAACTCATTTAAGTATGTGACGAAAAACTGTTCTTTTCACTCAAATATGACTGAAAGTTCATTGCACTTAATGGAAAGAAGTTATATGAACTATTAAACAGTATAGTCAGCATGCTTTGATGGTGTAAGGAGAGAAAATGTTGAAATTAACATTGTGCTTAACTAAGGTTAATATAGGGGGAGATCTGTTAGTGTTTAATGTTCTGTTATGTTGGGATTTAAAAGTGTTTCTGTTATGTTTGAGTTTTGGGGGTTACCATTATGCTGAAGAAAGCCTATGATTAGGTCGAGGATGGGCCAATAAATGCTAAGACTATGCTGCATGTTGATATATTTGAAAAGCCATAACTGCAAATGCCAGAGCAGTGATATTCTCTTATACTTACCTTAGCACATGCATGTTCGCTAATGCTAGCTATTCATTAAAAAAAGTTAATTTGATCTTTTAGTTGATTTTCTCAGAATGAAACTTTACAGTGGGTTATAGCAAACTATAAACTACAATTTACAATAAAAATTAATTACATTTTTTAAATAAAAAAAAAAGTTTTAGTAATGAAAACATAAGCATTTAATAGAAAATGTTAGCATATTCTGACACATAAAATAATATGCTGCTAAAAATAAAATTGATTCATCTTTGTGGTGTGTCCAGTAAAGGCATGTTCAAATCTGACCCACTGAAACCACCAAAAATGTTTTTGTTTTTTTTCTCGAGTAGAGATACTACATTAACCAGAATTATGTTAGCCAGACTGTCAAAAGGAAATTAAGTGGGAGAAATACATTCAACATCGACATAAAATCGTCAGATTGCCGACCAAGGCTAGGTCCAATCAAAGGTATTTAAAAACTTGTTTATTGAGTTGTGTTTTATTTCTAGTCTAATCTGCTTACGTCTACATTTGTCTGTTTCAGATAATTGCCTTTGTCTCCCTCTTTTTCATCCTGGTGTCTATCACTAACTTCTGCCTGGAGACCCATGAGGCCTTTAATGAGCTTTTTAATCGCACTGAATTACTTTCAGTCGGAAACACCACCGTGCCCATCTTCATACTGAAGATGGAGACCAAACCAGTGCTCATGCTGGTGGAGGGAATCTGCGTGGTTTGGTTTACCTTTGAGTTCCTGGTACGCATCATGTGTTGCCCGAACAAGCTTCTCTTCATCAAGAACATGCTAAACATCATTGACTTTGTAGCCATCCTGCCCTTCTATCTGGAGATGAGTTTGAGTGGTCTCACATCTAAAGCTGCCAAGGATGTCCTGGGTTTTCTGCGCGTGGTCCGTTTCGTGCGCATCCTACGGATCTTTAAGCTCACGCGGCACTTTGTGGGTCTCAGGGTTCTCGGCCACACCTTGCGGGCGAGTGTCAATGAGTTTTGCCTGCTCATCATCTTTCTTGCGCTCGGAGTGCTCATCTTCGCCACCATGATCTACTACGCCGAACGTATCGGCGCAGATCCCCAAGACCCTAGTGGCAGCAAACACACTCATTTCAAGAACATTCCCATTAGCTTCTGGTGGGCGGTGGTCACCATGACGACACTAGGCTATGGGGACATGTACCCTAAGACGTGGTTGGGCATGATGGTCGGTGCGTTATGCGCATTAGCGGGCGTGCTTACCATCGCCATGCCGGTGCCCGTTATCGTTAACAATTTTGGGATGTACTACTCGTTGGCTATGGCCAAGCAGAAGCTGCCCAAGAAGAAAAAAAAGCACAATCCAAACCCAGACATGGTAATGGACTCTGCCTCATTTGGGAAGTCTGAAAGCAACTCGCCAAGGAACAGCACGCAGAGCGACACGTGCCCCCTTGCGGCTGAGGAGAACATCGGAAGAAACCGCTCAGGTAGAACATCAGGATTTTCATGACAATTGTGATGTCTGAGAGGATGAATGAAACTGTATGGTACAATGAGGCTAAAGACTTCTGGCATATAAAGCCCTTTTGATTTTGTTTTCTTTCAAAAATACAAAATAGTAACACAAAATCATCACAATACACAGAACAGAACCCAATTTTCAGAACAGAGCATTATACAGGATATATTACAATAATTACATTAAATATATTGCATGGATCATACTGAAATTATTAAAACATCCTTAAAACAAGATATATATAAAAAAATCATGTATAAACTTAAGACTTAGAAAATAATATCTTAAATGAATTTTCTTACTCCAATGGCAAACTTTTTTTCTTGATGTAAGCATAAATCGAACAACATTTTGTGCAGTTTATGCTCATTCTTATAATTAACATTATATTCACCGCAAATATTGAAATCTGTTCTCTTTTGATGGCCAGCATTGTCATGAAAACTGACATGCATGTTTTTGTCTTTTTTGCCCTGTTGTCAGATTCAAAGCAGAATGGCGATGCCAACATTACTCTTTCAGAAGAGGAGGGCTGCAGTCTGACCCAGCCGCTCTCTCCGAGCGAGAGGTGGACCCTGCGATGTTCACGCAACAGAGACAAGACCATGAAAGAGGCAACTTGCTTCCTGCTGAATTCTGGAGACTTTTCTTGCGGAGCTGAACCTGCCATCCACACAGGTAAAGGGGAACTGGTGGCTATGGAGTTAGTCCTATCCTTTAGGAGAAATGGTACTGATAAATATGAGCTTCAAAGTCTTTACATTTTTGCATCTTTTTAAAGTGGACTAATAATAATAATAATATTAGTCCATATTATTACTATTGTTATTATTATCCCTAAGACAGTAATATATAAACATTTTAATACAACTGCACTGTAAAATAAATGTTATTGTAAAATTAATATTTTATTATTTTTCGTTACACTACACTAGTAAAATCCCAAATGCACATTAAACAAGCAGAGATGGAGTTTGCTGAATTTACTGTGAGCTGAGACTCTCTGAGATGCCGAAATCACTGGCTCATTAGCTATTCACATGCCATGCTTTATTCTGAAACACGCATATTGCTATTTCGATTTTAGTTCAATTGACAGGTGCTTTGCCAAATCAATGGCATAAAACACAACATTAGAGATCTTTTATGTTATTATGAGGTGTAAAAATCTTTTGGTTTTATGTAAAACTGTGGCGAGACAAATGTGACGCCACAGGTAATTAATGGGAAACTATACTGTATGTATATATATATATATATATATATATATATATATATATGTATGAGCAATATCACACGAGTAGCAGTGCATGTTGCTACCCAGCAAGCAATTTTGCATTTAAAAGACGTCTAATAGCCGTCCAAACACAGCCCTGACGTCTAGGCTAAAACAAGGCAAAATTTGGGCTGTCAGTGAAAATTTAATAGATGTCTGAGCATAGCCCAAAAATAGACTAGTCATCAATTAGCATCATCACACAGGCTAGACAAAGAAATGAAACCAAACACCTTGTAATCACTGTTGACTTTGCATACATGATAGAATAGCATACATCTCTAAACTAGTTATTTTGGCAAAAACGACATGTAACCAAAATCAAGGTTATTTTGGCTAGAAGTAGGTTACTCATAGCCGGACTATATCCGGACGACTATTGCTTGCTGGGTAGTCTCTGTACTGTGAAGACACTTCATACTGCTGTCACTCTAATGTTATTGATAGACTGTACGTCTGGCCATATCTTGAGAAAATGCAATCACAAGTGATATACTTAAAAGACTTAAGAAGACTTAACTGTAACTGTATAGCCGCTCTGGAGAAAACAGTGATGTCATCGTCCAGCTCAGTTCAATTCTCATACAATGGTGTCATTGCAGGCAGATCAGTAATATAGTTGAATATTTAGTGCGATTTTTATTTCGAACACAAACTATCAATGTATGAATCACACTCACAGACTGCCGACAGTTTCTTTTCCACGCATTATTTTATTACATACATGTATGTGGTTACAGTCAAATAATATAAAACAGTGAAATCGCTCTCGAACTCTGTCCTGTCTTGCCTGCACTCGAGATGGTGACGTGAGCTCCACAGTATTCACTTCTATAAGTTATCTCTCGTGAAATTCGCTGCTCATTTGCATAAAGTTGAAATTTCTGAACTTCAACCATTGCTTGGCACGCCAATGGTCACTGTCGTTCGTGTCGCCGGAAGTTGCCAGCTCTCCATTAAAAATGAATGGGATCATGTCGCTTTGTCGCTGCTTGTCACTTGCGGTGTAGACGGGCTGAAGAGCGGCAGATCACGTGTGCTCCATGGTTGTCGCTTCCAAAATCACTCTTCATTTGCATAAAGTAGAACAGATCTCAACTTTGTTGCGTCGCTTTGGCCCCACCCGGTCGCCAATGGTCACTGTTGCCCGTGATGCTGGAAATCACCTGTATATACATTATATTGCCAAAAGTTTTGGGACGTCTGCCTTTACATGCACATGAGCTTTAATGACATCCCATTCTTAATCCGTAGGGTTTAATATGGAGTTGGCCCACCCTTTGCAGCTATAACAGCTTAATCTCTTCTGGGAAGGCTTGCCACAAGGTTTAGGAGTGTGTTTATGGGAATTTTTGACCATTCTTCTAGAAGCGCATTTGTGAGGTCAGGCACTGATGATGGACAAGAAGGCCTGGCTCGCAGTCTCCGCTCTAATTCATCCCAAATGTGTTCTATCGGGTTGAGGACAGGACTCTGTGCAGACCAGTCAAGTTCCTCCACACCAAACTCGCTCATCCATGTCTTTATGAACCTTGCTTTGTGCACTGGTGCACAGTCATGTTGGAACAGGAAGGGCCATCCCCAAACTGTTCCCACAAAGTTGGGAGCATGAAATTGTCCAAAATGTCTTGGTATGCTGAAGCATTAAGTGTTCCTTTCACTGGAACTAAGGGGCCAAGCCCAACCCCTGAAAAACAACCCCACACCAAACTTTACACTTGGCACAATGCAGTCAGGCAAGTACCGTTCTCCTGGCAACCACCAAACCCAGACTTGTCCATCGGATTGCCAGAAAGAGAAGCATGATTCATCACTTCAGAGAACACGTCTCCACTGCTCTAGAGTCCAGTGGCGGTGTGCTTTACACCACTGCATCCGATGCTTTGCATTGCACTTGGTGATGTAAGGCTTGGATGCAGCTGCTCGGCCATGGAAACCGATTCCCTGAAGCTCTCTACGCACTGTTCTTGAGCTATTCTGAAGGCCACGCAAAGTTTGGAGGTCTGTAGCTATTGACTCTGCAGAAAGTTGGCAACATCTGAGCACTGTGCGCCTCAGCATGCGCTGACCCTGCTCTGTGATTTTACGTGGCCTACCACTTCGGGGATGAGTTGCTGTTGTTCCCAATTGCTTCCACTTTGATATAATACCACTAACAGTTGACCGTGGAATATTTAGTAGTGAAGAAATTTCGCGAATTGACGTATTGCACAGGTGGAAACCTATCATGGTACCATGCTTGAATTCACTGGGCTCCTGAGAGTGACCCATTCTTTCACAAATGTTTATAGAAGCAGTCTGCATGCCTAGGTGCTTGATTTTATGTACCTGTGGCCATGGAATTGTATATATATATATATAAAATTATATATCAAAATTATTTTATTATATTCTCTGCAAGAACCTGCAGAGTGCAATGAAGGACATGAAACTAGCAGTTCAGTTGTGCAGTTTGAAGGTCATAATAAAAAAAATATTTGACCGTAAATTGCGGAATAACCGTAAAACTAATCAGAATAAAGTATTCTAGAGCTCCATAAAATAAGTGCAAATATTCTGTAACTGACATTTCAAAACTGAGAGAAATAGGATGATAACATTACACAAAACAAGGAGAGAATCATGATAGACAAACCATTTGACAAACCAGATATCCTTCATTACTGCTGCTGTCAAGTCAGACTTCGTCTCAGCCTGACTGACTTGCGCCTCAGCCCCCAAATTCCCCAAAGCTCTGACAGGTTGCCGGCAGTCTATTTCTGGAGATAATCGCTTGATCACGAGCTGCTTGAGCAAACATTCCACCTTTTACATCCTAGAAGCCCCGTCTGCTGATGTAAAACAGGAGCTTTTTAGCGCCTGTTGCTGAAGCAAGACAAATGATAGGTGGGAAAAATCATCTGAAATCCATAGCAGAACATAACACTGGAAAAACTTGGGATTGCAGTATTTCTTGCTACAGTTTACATCTAGTTTTTCTATGATGCCCCCATTACTGCATGTTGAGTGTACATTTGGGTTCACTAATGGGTAAATTAATGAATATTTCCATAAATTAATAAATGCATAATTAGATAAAGTCATGTGATCTCATCTGTGACTAGCTGATGTAGCATGAACATAAATTTTAATTTCAAGAGGCAATAAAAGGAAAAATATGAATATTAATTGCACCAGTTAGCATGCATGTTTGTTTTGATTTCCCCTCCATTCTTGGAATATTCAAACAGAGGTCGTCTAAGCCCTTCAGACATTCTGTGATGGTTGATTTCTTGTTTGTGTGAAAAGCATGCAATTTTCCTTGCTGATGTGGAGACAGATGCACTCTGGGAATCAATGAGGGGAGAGCGACAGCAGCTGTGGTCCTGTCAGAAAACTAACAGTGATTACAGGCAATAATTCCCTCACCAGACATGGCAAAGATGCTCCATCCTTGGAAATGTCATTGCTGATGTTAAAAATAAATATGTACGAATGAGCCGTAGGCCAGAGACTCATGGCATTTCTTCTGTTTGTTTGTTTGGTTTGTTTATTTGTTGTGTGAAACATATGAAAACTGAAAACAAGTCTTCTCCAATTTTGCTAAATACATTTATATTGTTTTAGGTATATTTAGACCATTTTTTCTGAAAAACACACACAGACACGCACACACAAAGCATGTTTATTTGCAGCGAAGACAGAGTCCCCCTGGCTAATGTCCTCCCTCATACAGCAGTCTTTTTCAGGCTGACTTCTTTCTTGATTTGTGTGTAATTATGTGGAAAGCCTGTCATCCACCAGTGAAATGCATCATCTATAGAAGTCCTGATGTGAGTTATGGATCTGCTTCTGGTCCCGAAAGGCAGCTCAACTTAATTGCTGCTAATAGGTTTCCATTAGCAACATGGACAAACCTCACGGCTTCCCCAGAGTCTCTCAGTTTACTGCAGGGCTTCTTTTTTGTTTCAAATAGGCAGGCATCTTTCTCTATTTGAACATATATATATTCTTATATAAATACATCTGCATTGCTGTTGTCTAAAATTTTGCTTGATTCAATGATCTAAATCACAGCACTACTTTACATCAGTCAGTAGAAATTCCCCTACGCACCTGACTTAAAGGGGTCCTATAACGCCCCTTTTTACAAGATGTAAAATAAGTCTCTAGTGTCCCCAGAGTGTGTATGTAAAGTTTTAGCTCAAAATACCCCACAGATCATTTTTATAGCATGTTAAAATTGTATCTTTTTGAGGGTGAGCAAAACATGCCGTTTTGTGTGTGTCCTTTTAAATGCAAACGATCTGGTGTTCCCGGCCCCCTTTAAAGAAGAGGGCGGGGCTTCAAAAGCTTTATGTAGTAGCTCCGATTACCTCACGCAGACATGCACTGAAAATGTCTGTAACTTTTCAGCCTTTTATGTTCAAACCGGAGTCAGACAATGATAGTGTAACGCAAGGTGAACTCAAAAACAAAAGGGTTTAAATACACAGGGGCAAACAAGCTTAACAAGATAACAAGGCACACCCGGGGAGACTAATCAACATGAAAAACTACAAAGAACTACAAAAATAAAGCACAGGAAACACTTCAACTTAAAAGTCCAATGATAGACACAGAGCACATGTGACAGATGGAGAGACTCAAGAGAAAAGTGACAATATGTAGAATGCAACAGGACTGAATGGTTAGTTGATGAATTTATGTAGCTGATGTGGAGTTAACACTTAAAGTCATCGATAAGCATATTCTGTCATGATAATCTATAAATCGCTTGTGTGGGAACTGTTGTAAGATGCCTTCAAAGCCAGAGAATATCTGCTGAATGAAGATAGAACAGTATAGTTTGGTTTAATTACTGTTATAACTTATGTTGCCATCTTGCTTTTATGACATGCTATTGCATCTGTGTTACGTACTGTATTGCAATAAATGTGAAAAGACGGATGCAACAGCTTGAGCAGACTCCCAAATGTGCTCTACTATAACAACTCTTCCTCTTCTCAACATGGCCTCATCCTCTTTGTTGCGTGTTCCCAGGGGCAGGGTTAATGTAAATTTTAGATGTCACTAACCTGTGAATAAGCTTGTTGTAGTCCTTAAAAAGCGATTTCTTTAAAAGAAAATATCTCCCTTTGCTTTAAACTTTGATTGTAACTTTGCAGATGTTGTTTATGCTCAAACAGCAACATTACACAATAACTAAAGTTAAAAAAGTGAAATCATAATCAACCACCCCTTTAAGCTAAACAGGGCATCTCCACTTCAACACCCTAGGCGTCTCCTCTTCGACACCTGCTTTGAGTTAGGTGATGTCTCGCCCATTATGAACACTATCACTCAGGAATAAGATCTTTAACCTGCTTCGCAGCAGTAACCAGACAGACTCCAGACAATGCCTTTGAATATGCTGTTATCACGGCCGGGAGGATCTCAGACCAATTTCAGAGAGAATCCCCCCCGACAGAAAGAGTACAACAGTTTATAACAGTGCATGACAAAGGCGACATGATTCATCATTTATCTAATATGATTGGTTCTTCATATGTATAATTCTCTGTTACTACAGTAGGTAAAAGCAAATTTGGATTCCATGATACTTCAGCTTGTTGCTAGGGTCATGAGGTGTAATATATATATATATATATATATATATATATATATATATATATATATATATATATATATATTCAGACAGCCTATAGTTGGGGACATTTAGTTTTCTAAAGCATATAAATATTAATCCTGCAAGAAAAAGGAATGTTAGTTATGAATAATAAAAAAATTCCTTCACAAACATTTATAGGGGCATTTTTGTTTCCATATAATACACACATTTATGTCCAAATATGTCATACATATCTATTAATACATTCTGAAATTTCATTCCCTTAATTCATTAAGTCTACATACACACTGTAAAATGTCAGGAGTGACAACTGCATTTAAATACGAGAGTGAATTATTGTCCCTCCATTTTGACCAAAGTATTAGAACAGCGACAACAGACTCATTATGTTCTGCAATTTTAACTAAACCACTGTCTAAAGAGGCATTGTGTTTTTATATGTTTTAAGGCTACTTCGCAGAGCGTTCTGCACTGTTGTTACATTCACATATTATAACCGTTTTTTGGGCTTGGCTCATAAAGAGAAGTTTATTTCATTATTAAAGTGTGCAGTTTTATTTTTAATATAAAACATTTGGGCTTATTTAGGTTTATTATGGGCTTGTTTTTGTTTGCTGTGTTTTCTTGCAAGATCTGGCAACACAACACTCGTACCCTGTGATTTCTTGCACTGCGCATAAAAGAGAGGCAGATCTCTGATATGCGTTTAAATACGTCATTAACAACTAGTTGTTCTGTTCGGTTCCGTGAACACTGCATAGAATTTTTGTAAATGCGGTTGTCACTACCTGCATTTTTCTGTAACTTGCTGAACTGTG
The DNA here is from genome assembly GCA_039654625.1 of Rhinogobio ventralis. Lineage (NCBI taxonomy): Eukaryota > Metazoa > Chordata > Actinopteri > Cypriniformes > Gobionidae > Rhinogobio > Rhinogobio ventralis. The sequence continues at coordinate 23,349,888 of CM077211.1, forward strand.
TGTGTACAGAACAGGATTAAGCACTGAAAGGTGAATTTAGCTGCAGTGTGTACATGGCCTAATTCCCTTTCATCTCCCTCGCGTTAACATTTTTGCTGGTTAATTTCTGACCCTGCTGTGTGTATAAGTATGGTACGTTTGGTTCAACTGTTTCTTCTCTCTCTGTTTCTTTGTTTCAGAGAGCTGTAAAGAACCTCTCACATCCACAGCAAACTACACTCAAGCAGAAGTCACCACCCTGACTTGAGAGGGTTTGTCCTGATAGGACTCTTCTGAGATGCTCACGATCATTCATCTTCTCATCAGTCATGCATCATCTGTCTCAGTCAAGGGTGCGTGTAGACTGGCAAAATGTGGATATCAAATCATCATGTACTTCTGTCCGTTTTCAAGCTGCCAGGCATGTATTAGCATGATAGAGCATAACTACTTTTGGCCACAATCTATCTTTAATGTACTTTTATATTTAGGGCACATAAAAAATTTACCCGAAGTAACTCTTTAAAATATTAATGATGATCAATGTTGCTTAAGACCCTATTAAATCAAAAAAGGTCATTTTAAGTGCTAGTTTAATGCTGAAAGTTTACAAAATTACTTTATTAGTGTTTTTAGAGACTTTTTAAAAAGACAAACACTTCAATATGTCCTGCCTCAACTTCCTGTTTCATTAAGGAAATACAATTGATTTTTCTCTCACTGAGTCAGCAATGTTTCTGTTTTTTTTTTATACAAGATTCACAAGAAAAAAAAAACAACAACAGTCAATTTATTTATCTATCTAAACGTGCAAAATCATACTGAAACTTATGAGACCATTCGAAATGTGTACTGTTCCTGTTTTAGATACACCACTGTTCAAAAGTTTGAAAAGAAGTGTCTTATGCTCACCAAGGCATCATTTATTTGATCAAAAATACAGTAAAAACAGTAATATTGTGAAATATTATTACAATTTAACATAACAGTTTTATATTTTAATGTATTTTAAAATGTAATTTATTCCTGAATTTTCAGCATCATCCAGTCTTCAGTGTCACATGGTCCTTCAGAAATGATTCTAATATGCTGATTTTCTGCTCAAGAATAATTTATTATTATTATATCGATGTTATTATCACAGTGCTGCTTAAAAGCTGTTATGGAAACTGATGGACAGAAATTTCCAAAGAACAACATTTATTTAAAATAGAACACGTGTAACTATGTAAAAGTCTTAAATGTCACTTTTGATCCATTTAATGAATATTTGCTGAAAATATTAAACCAACAAACAAACTTTTGAACGGGAGTGTACATCAAGATCTATAAAACATTTCTCCCCTCAGGACACAAATTCTCAGCTTGTCTTTATTTGGACAAAAGCAGAAACCAGCTTGTGTCTGTACAATATCGTTCCAGAGATCACAGGCCAACTAACACGGCTGTAAGAATGACCCATTAATCACTGTACAAATTGCAAGTATCTCAAACAAGGATCTTCAAGAGCAGTTTTCCAAAATAATTTTATTTTAAAGGCAGTTTCTTACAAAGAAAATAAATAGGAAAGCAGCTTTATTAAAGAGCACAGTGGCAGCTGCATGTTTTTACAACCATTGTTTCCTGTAATACAAATTACATTTGAAATCATCAATATACAAAACATCGCTGGTTGAGATGGGACCAAAAACTTTATGTTCTGTGATGTTAGTTCACTGTAATCTAACCTTTTGCAAGTACATGCTATAACCTGTCCAAGTTGTGCCTACTGTCTTGTAATACTACTAATAATATTAATTGTAATAACAATAGTACAAAAAAACAGTGGTATACTTTGTTGTTAAGGAAGGCTCATGTTGAGATGTCAATCATGTTCACACACAGACAAAAAAAACTTTTTTGTGCGAGATTTTTGTCCGATTTGTTGTCTGCCATAGTTGCCTTATGTTTCATAACAACAGTTCAAGTGCAACACATGTTATTTAGACCCAAAAGTGCATCATGTAAATATCAGTACTGCTGTATGTAGCAGACTATCACTATCTAGCGAGAAGGCGCATTCACTGTCTAGTTATACAGTCCAACAGTATCTGCCTTTAGCCAGTAATCGTGAGTTTGTTTGTGTGTTTCAGGGATGATGTAACATGCTAAAAAGAAGCTCATACAGTATACTAATAGATGATATGGTACAGCACTGTAACTTTTGGATAAACATGTACAATGTTATATGTCTAAAGAAAAAGCAGTTCATATCTTGTATTATGTAGGCATGTGTGTCTATGCATCTCTGCAGAAATACAAATAAAATCTAAATATTAAACTGAGTGTGTAAACTGTATGTTTTGGAAAAGACGTTCTTGTGTATTTGATTTGAGAATGAGAGCCAAAGCCTCAGTACGTCTGTCTGATTGCAGACCTGAGCTTGAGCTGGCTCCACTTGTACAATTTTAAACAGCAGAATACACATCCATCTCCATGGCGACTGTGAGAGATAAGCCCCATTAATTATTGTTTAGCTCCTTCGTTCTCTATATGCATCTCTCTCTTTTTCCCCCTTCCTCTGTTACTCTCTTCTTCAATATTCTCAATGTCTCTTCCCATATCATACTACTTTAAAAAGTGATAACATGCAATTAAGGGGCTATATCTGACCCTTAAAATGTATTTTGTTGGTGTAACCTAATATAGTTAGGTTGATTCAGTCATAATATATAATAATATAATATAATTAATATAATATAATATAAAATAATTAATATAATATAATTTCAGTCATAATATAATAATTCTATATATATTTTTGCATTAAACAAAACTATTTATTTATATGTTACACCATCAAGCACGTTTAAGTTATTGATGCATATATATGTAGTTCTTAATTAGTTAACTTAAGAAAATACTTGAATTCACCTGACTACATTCATCATTTTTTTCCTTAAAATATATATTTTTGAATTAAATAAAACTAGTTTATTTAGATGTTACACCATAAAGCACATATTTAAATTATATAATATAATAATTATATAATATAATAAGTTATTGATGCATATATATGTAGTTCTTAAGTAGTTAAGTTAAGAAAATACTTGAATTCACCTGACTACATTCATCATTTTTCCTACATATATATTTTTGAATTAAATAAAACTAGTTTATTTAGATGTTACACCATAAAGCACATATTTAAATTATATAATATAATATAATTAATATAATATAATTTCAGTCAATATATAATAATTATACATGTATATTTTTGCATTAAATAAAACTAGTTTATTTAGATGTTACACCATGAAGCACATATGTGACCCTGGACCACAAAACCAGTCATAAGGGTACTTTTTTTTTAAATTGAGATTTATACATAATCTGAAAGCTGAATATATAATCATCATCATTATTAAAGTTTAAGTTTTTATTTTGATCTTCTTTGAGTCTTCAGCCTGTTCCTGGTTCACCCAACTGTTACAGATGACTAGACCCACACCAAAAATGGCTGAAGATCACCTCCTCTTCTCCATCCACCAGAGCGGTCGTCCTTTGGAGAGGTATGTGGAGGAATTTTGTGAGTATTGCTATCTGGTGAGCTGTAGTGATCAGATGGTCAATGCCTGCTTTCAGATGGGACTGGATGATGACTTATTTCATGGTGATTGTTATAGGTCTGTAACCAACTTCATTATGTCCTTTATTTAAATGGTTCTGATTTCATAGTTGAGGCTGTTTATTATGAGGACCATCATCGTCTGGTCCCTACCCGAAAGCATGTAGGCACTCCAGCTCACCCTAAACCCTCACCCTCCACATACCAGTCCATTGTGACCACCACTCTGCCACAGTCACCCCATTCCACTCCAGCCAAGTGAACATCTCCTGTCCCCGCCCAGAGTCTGTTGACGTCTCTGGCTAATAGACTTTTGGTCTGAGCCACTTCCAGCCTGTGACCAGAGTCCAGAGAGGACTCTGCCTCCTGTCACCAGTCCAGAGAGGACTCCGTCTCCTGTCCCTCCTGTCCTCGCTCCAGTCCTCGCTCCAGTCCTCTCTGGACTCTGGTCACAGGGATGGGAAATAAAATCACTATTAATCACGTGATTGGGACGAGAGAGGAAAATTTCAGCGGGAGTGGGTGGGACCGGGAATCGTAATAACACTATGATACCAACTATATACACAAATATATATTCTAGTTGCCCTGTCTCTTTATGCTCTCCTGTTTGATTTGGTGTGGCTGGTTAAGTGAATGAAGTGCTCCACAGCTGTAACAGTTGGTGGCGGTAAAGCAATGCCAATGCTAACCACCAATAATATAAGAGGAGGCTTCCCCATGCACTTTGTAGCCGCGAAAATCGTAATCAAAATGGAGTCAGGCATGAAAGCCACACTGCAACAACTACTGTCGGAAAATGATACCTCAGTTGTGCTCACCGACATTTCTGGGCAGTCTGAAGTAACCAAAAAGACGGCGTGTTTAGGCTAGCTTTCAGGGGGACCAACACAATTGATGGTCTTCGCGGTCCCCTGTAGCCCTGGCACCACCCTGGAGGCTTCCCAGTCAGTCGGCAGCACTCGGATCACCTGCCTTAATTGGTCCTCAAGGACTCCAAAAGTGTTGTTTTTACCTTTTAATGATTTTCGTAAACAGATGTAGTCATTGAATAATATTTTTGATTTGACTAAAACCAGATTATTTCAATGTTACCACATTAAACGCATTTTTAGATACTTTGACAATGGGGAATAACTTTGCTTATGGGCGTTTTTGGAACAACATTTTGAATCAGTGTACAGTATCCAAATCTAACTAACAGGCAAATGACACACTTTTAATGTGAATATTACATGTTTATCAAAAGAAACAGCTACCAAGACCTCTTTCACAATTTCTTCATAAGTGTTAAAGATAAAAAGCTAATACTTTCTTATGCACTTTCTTGATTTATACCTAAACAGTAATATGTTCCAGGAACTGTATTCCCACACAGCTGTTATATTCATATTTGGAGAATACTGTTCTTTTGCAGAATACATCATCTGAAAGGATTATCAGAAGCACAGGAAGTGTGCTGTGGTGAATGATATAATAGTCTAGCATGCAAAAATAACCTCACTGTGTCTGACAGGTTTGGAGAGAGTGACACGAATAAGCTTTCACGCAGGGAAAAAGGTGGCAGTGTTTCATGTGTTCTGTCATCCACTCCCTCTCTAATTAATTCCATTGTATTTCCTTCTCTTCTGTGGTCTTTTTTTGCCCCATAAAATGGGTTGTCATGGCAATGGTGAGTGCAGTTACCATGGAGAGCTGCTCATCCACCACTTCAGCCGGGTCGCAGAAGTGGCCAGTTGGGAAAAAAAAAAAACAGAAAGGGAAAATGCATAAGTGGCCAGTTGATTTCTGGCTTTTTTTTTTCTTTCTTTTTTTTTTGACTGGGCCTGATTGAGCATTTGGGTTCAAATTGAGAGTTGGAGTTATTTGTTTCTTTTTTTTGTTATTGAGAGTAACAGCTATGAAAGACTTCTGACCCACAGAAATGTTCAGTCTTATAAACATCTATGACAGAATGTTTTAGTGTAGACATTTAACATTATTCTGCAAAAGAGTTAAAATGAGCCTTTACTTATATTGTCCTCTAGGCAAAGATAAATCAAACAGAGGTAAAACAAACAAACAAAAGCAACAATAATGCAGTGAATTATATCAGTCTATATCAGATGTGTAGAAATATTATCTCTAATACAGTGATCAGACATAACATTATGACCACCTTCCTGATATTGTGTTGGTCCCCCTTTTGCTGCCAAAACAGCCCTGACCCGTCGAGGCATGGACTCCACTAGACCCCTGAAGGTGTGCTGTGGTATCTGGCACCAAGATGTTAGCAGCAGATCCTTTAAGTCCTGTAAGTTGCAAGGTGGGGCCTCCATGGATTGGACTTGTTTGTTCAGCACATCCCACAAATGCTCGACTGGATTGAGATCTGGGGAATTTGGAGGCCAAGTCAACACCTCAAACTCGTTGTGCTCCTCAAACCATTCCTGAACCATTTTTGCTTTGTGGCAGGGCGCATTATCCTGCTGAAAGAGGCCACAGCCACCACCAGGGAATACCATTTCCATGAAAGGGTGTACATGGTCTGCAACAATGCTTAGGTGGTACGTGTCAAAGTAACATCCACATGGATGGCAGGACACAAGGTTTCCTAGCAGAACATTGCCCAAAGCATCACACTGCCTCCACCGGCTTGCCTTCTTCCCATAGTGTATCCTGGTGCCATGTGTTCCCCAGGTAAGCGACGCACATGCACCCGGTCATCCACGTGATGTAAAAGAAAACGTGATCCATCAGACTAGATCACCTTCTTCCATTGCTCTGTGGTCCAGTTCTAATGCTCACGTGCCCACTGTTGGCGCTTTTGGCATTGGACCGGGGTCAGCATGGGCACCCTGACTGGTCTGCGTCTATGCATCCTCATACGCAACAAACTGCGATGCACTGTGTATTCTGACACCTTTCTATCAGAACCAGCATTAAAGGAATAGTTCAGTTTTAAAATTAGGTAATTTACTTCCATAGTAGGAAAAACGCTTGCCCATTTTTCCTGCTTCTAACAAATCAACTTTGAGGACAAAATGTTCACTTGCTGCCTAATATATCCCACCCGTTAACAGGTGCTGTGATGAAGAGATAATCAGTGTTATTCACTTCACCTCTCAGTGGTCATAATGGTATGCCTGATCCGTGTATATATGAGTGGCACAGTGTCTAAAACCATACATTATGGAACAAGAAAATGACCAAATCACCTTTAAGAATGATGGAAACAGTAACAAATATCAGTCAATAACATCTGCCTTGGAAAATGGAAATGAATTTAAAGGAAAAACAAAAGCTTTTGACATTGGACAGGCCGAAGTGTTTCATCTTGAATCCATTATATTCTTGATATCACCACTACACACTCACAGACTGAAATATGTTCACCCACTTTGTTTTACCCCCAGCTCTGGTGATAAAAGAGGAGCCATGATGGAGTTGTCATGGTTACGCTGCTCTCGGGTGTCCCCCCCCCCCCCCCCCCTTCTCCGTTCATCATCGTCTCAACACTGGAAATTGCGAGACAGGTTTTGGGTCATTATCCCTAAGATTCATGACATCTATGGACAGGTCCTGCTATTTCTTCCAACTGTCCATTCATCTTCTCTGCCTTTCCTTTTTTCGGGTCAGACTTTTTTTCCCTTTCATTTCTTGAGACTGAGAGAGGTCACTCTGATTTTGTCTCTAATTTAAGCTTAAATTACAGACTTCAGTATTTTTATTTTTTTTTTGCATAGGGGAGAAATGTGTTTAATTGTATATATTTCTAGTCTAATAGAACTTCCAATTGGGCTTTAATGTTCTAATTAATATAATAGAAACCATGATTTATGATAAGTTACATAAATGTTTTGTGATTAAAATGTGAACATCTGGGAAGAATTACAAATCTTTCCTGGAAAACACACTGTTCTTGAATGTTTCCTGTTTACCTTTGTGTATATTTCCTGTCTGTTAGAGGCTCAGTGAACCCATTAACCCATGATTAACCTTTGGCTTGACAGAGCCATGCTATTTAAGTTTAGCATGATATCAGACGTGTTCCCACCTACACTGACCTAAAGGATTATTAGGAACACCTGTTCAATTTCTCATTAATGCAATTATCTAATCAACCAATCACATGGCAGTTGCTTCAATGCATTTAGTGGTGTGGTCCTGGTCAAGACAATCTCCTGAACTCCAAACTGAATGTCAGAATGGGAAAGAAAGGTGATTTAAGCAATTTTGAGCGTGGCATGGTTGTTGGTGCCAGACGGGCCGGTCTGAGTATTTCACAATCTGCTCAGTTACTGGGATTTTCACGCACAACCATTTCTAGAGTTTACAAAGAATGGTGTGAAAAGGGAAAAACATCCAGTATGCGGCAGTCCTGTGGGCGAAAATGCCTTGTTGATGCTAGAGGTCAGAGGAGAATGGGCCGACTGAGTCAAGCTGATAGAAGAGCAACTTTGACTGAAATAACCACTCGTTACAACCGAGGTATGCAGCAAAGCATTTGTGAAGCCACAACACGCACAACCTTGAGGCGGATGGGCTACAACAGCAGAAGACCCCACCGGGTACCACTCATCTCCACTACAAATAGGAAAAAGAGGCTACAATTTGCACGAGCTCACCAAAATTGGACAGTTGAAGACTGGAAAAATGTTGCCTGGTCTGATGAGTCTCGATTTCTGTTGAGACATTCAGATGGTAGAGTCAGAATTTGGCGTAAACAGAATGAGAACATGGATCCATCATGCCTTGTTACCACTGTGCAGGCTGGTGGTGGTGGTGTAATGGTGTGGGGGATGTTTTCTTGGCACACTTTAGGCCCCTCAGTGCCAATTGGGCATTGTTTAAATGCCACGGCCTACCTGAGTATTGTTTCTGACCATGTCCATCCCTTTATGACCACCATGTACCCATCCTCTGTATCCATCCTCAAATTGGTTTCTTGAACATGACAATGAGTTCACTGTACTAAAATGGCCCCCACAGTCACCAGATCTCAACCCAATAGAGCATCTTTGGGATGTGGTGGAACGGGAGCTTCGTGCCCTGGATGTGCATCCCACAAATCTCCATCAACTGCAAGATGCTATCCTATCAATATGGGCCAACATTTCTAAAGAATGCTTTCAGCACCTTGTTGAATCAATGCCACGTAGAATTAAGGCAGTTCTGAAGGCGAAAGGGGGTCAAACACAGTATTAGTATGGTGTTCCTAATAATCCTTTAGGTGAGTGTATAATGAGACACAAATATTGCAATCAACAGTCAGCAAAAATTCTGGATCCAGTTAGATTCAACTTGTGTCAGAACTACATCAATAATGCATCAAGACGTGTGTGTGTGTGTGTGTGTTATATTGCCAAAAGTATTGGGACACCCCTCCATATAATTGAATTCAGGTGTTCCCATCACTTCCATGGCCACAGGTGTATAAAATCAAGCACCTAGGCGTGCAGACTGCTTCTACAAACATTTGTGAAAGAATGGGTCGCTCTCAGGAACTCAGTGAATTCAAGCATGGTACCGTGATAGGTTGCCACCTGTGCAATAACTCCATTCGTGAAATGTCCTCACTACTAAATATTCCACGGTCAACTGTTAGTGGTATTATAACAAATGGAAGCAATTGGAAACAACAGCAACTCAGCCACGAAGTGATAGGCCATGTAAAATCACAGAGCGGGGTCAGCGCATGCTGAGGTGCACAGTGCTCAGATGAGTCAATAGCTACAGACCTCCAAACTTTGTGTGGCCTTCAGATCAGCTCAAGAACAGTGCGTAGAGAGCTTCATGGAATGGGTTTCCATGGCTGAGCAGCTGCATCCAAGCCTTACATCACCAAGTGCAATGCAAAGCATCGGATGCAGTGGTGTAAAGCACACCGCCACTGGACTCTAGAGCAGTGGAGACGTGTTCTCTGGAGTGACAAATCACACTTCTCTGTCTGGCAATCCGATGGACAAGTCTGGGTTTGGTGGTTGCCAGGAGAATGGTACTTGCCTGACTGCATTGTGCCAAGTATAAAGTTTGGTGGAGGGGGATTATGGTGTGGGGTTGTTTTTCAGGGGTTGGGCTTGGTCCCTTAGTTCCAGTGAAAGGAACTCTTAATGCTTCAGCATACCAAGACATTTTGGATAATTTCATGCTCCCAACTTTGTGGGAGCGTTTTGGGGATGGCCCTTCCTGTTCTAACATGACTGCGCACCAGTGCACAAAGCAAGGTCCATAAAGACATGGATGAGCGAGTTTGGTGTGGTGGAACTTGACTGGCCTGCACCTCCCTGACAGAACACCTGACCTGAGTCCTGACCTCAACCCGAAAGAACACCTTTGGGATGAATAAGAGCGGAGACTGCGAGCCAGGCCTTCTCGTCCAACATCAGAGCCTAACCTCACAAATGCGCTTCTAGAAGAATGGTAAAAAATTCCCATAAACACACTCCTAAACCTTGTGGAAAGCCTTCCCAGAAGAGTTGAAGCTGTTATAGCTGCAAAGTGGGCTAACTCCATATTAAACCCTACGGATTAAGAATGGGATGTCATTAAAGTTCATGTGCATGTAAAGGCAAGCATCCCAAAACTTTTGGCAATTTCTGCAAGATTTGAAGCTTTTTTTAAACAATCTTGCATATCGAAATTGGCTTAAAAAACATTTTGAGCGCATGTTCCTAAAGTTTAGGTTGTGTTTTTTATTTGACAGATATTCTGTGTAAATAGCAGCATACACAAATATTTATTTTCTATCGAAACTCACCAGAATTAGCACATAGGGATATCTAATAACCAGTCAACTTGTTTCTTTAAAGATGAAGATAAATGCCGTAAAGAGGAATGGGCATTTATCTGTTCAAGAGTCAAAAGCTTCTGCATTTGAGATGCTTTTATCAGCATGACGTGGACAGATATGAAGCCATTAGTATGGACACGCCTGACATGCACCATCACTTACGCACACTGAGTCTAGATTTTACTGACAATTTTACTGGCAGTGAACCAATAGAAACAAATAAGGCCATTACTATGAATTTCAAATGTCCACTCTTACAAATGCATGGTCTCAAAGCATTAATATTAATACTGTTTGTATTAATGCACACATAAACTTTCTATTTCTAACCCTATTTTGAGTGAATTGTAATGAGTAGAGTTGCACTGACTGGGTGAGATATAAGTTTGATTCCAAGCATTCAGAGTTTTATGGCATGATTTCTGTTAAAGAGGAGGAAAAAGTCACCTCACGTTAAAATCAGTGTGAAAGTGGTTACTGTAATTATCCAATCAGTGGGTGCTTCAGGCACGAGAGTGCTGCAGTAGATTCACACTGATAATGTGTGCTGCTAAAAGTCAAGTCACCTTTATTTATATAGAGCTTTATACAATAGAGGTTGTTTCAAAGCATTTTGGTTGTTGTTCATCTGAAGTTAGTTCAGTGTTGATTAAGCTCTTTTGGAAGCTAATCAATTATTAAAGTAGTTCATTTCATCTATAAAGCAGTTTTTCAAAAAATGATGTCATTGTCAAGTTTAGAATTCAGTTCTCAAGTAAAGCTTACACTGACACACGCATGCTCACACACTTTCATACAAGGAGTCTGTCGCGTGCACAAAAACCAAATCTTTGAGTTCATATTCAAATCTCTATTGTTTGATTACAAGATACTGTACAAAAGTGCAAATGCAAATAAGCACAGTCTCAGACATTGCTGATATCTCTTTTCTAACTTCCAAGCAGACAAAATGTCAGATTACAAGCCTGAGAAGCAGGATATATAAGCAAAGTTTGCATTTATTCACCTATTAACTTGCAGTCTAACAGGTGAGATATTTGTGATGCTCATTAGTGATTTCTTGCTACTTGCCATATGTGATTGCAAGTTTACATATAGCCTTCTCAAGACTTAAGGTTTAGCACACTGCAAAAGTAAAATTTATAATAACAAATTTCTTTAATTTTCTTACAGAAAAAAATGGTTTGATAGCACAGCAAAACCCTTAAGGTAAGGCTGATTTAGATGTTTGTTCCCCTCTTTATTTACATTATTCATAGGCCAACTGTTGAATCTTCTTGTGAGGTTTGTTAAGAATATATTTCAAATATTCTGTTGAGCCATGCACACATTTCAGGGTTTTAAGCTAATGTCACTTTAGGTGCTTGTAAGAAAGAACACATGATTTTTCAATGAGGTAAGAAAAATAAACAAAGACATACTCTCTGAAAAAAAAATGCTTCTAAATGTTGTGTGGGTGCATTCACTACGAAGTACTTCAATTTCTTAAAAATATTCCCTTTATTGACACATGTTCTTTAAAACCCCTCTGAAAACAGCCACCCTTACGCAGGAAGGGAACATAAAAAAATACAAAGAATAAGAAATATGAAAGAATAAGGCAAATCAACTCAAAATAATCAACTCCAAATGATACAACTAATTAACTCAAAATAATGAGACAAATGAAATGAAAACCATGGCAATGTTAGGAAACACTTGCAGAAATAATGAGTAACAATAAAAATGTTTTATTCAAATGTTTATTCAGGCAGACAACAGCCATGAAGATCCGTTCAATAAAGATAATTTGCACCACACACACCCTATACACCAGTGTGTCGCTGAGTACTTGAATTAATTATATGTTTCTTCTTACAGGAAGTTGGAGAACACACGTGGAGAACTGAGACTGTAGAAGGAGACAGGCAGGATAGGATAGGAGACGAGGAGAACAACACAGAGGTAGGTATCTCAGGTAAGAATAACCTCCACAACTTGGGTGAGTCCTAGTCGAGAGTGCGTATGGTGCAGGCTTTTGTAGATGGTGCTGATGGGTGTGGCAATTTGATCAGTACTCTGGTGTGAGTGAGTTTTGTGAGGGAGTGAAGGTGGAGCCTGGCAGATCCCTGACAGTAACCCAATGCCCCCCCCCCCCCCCCCCCAACGTTGAGGTGGTCGCTCAGATAAGCAGATCAGTGTCAAGTATATCATCTCTAGGAACCCAGGAATCCTCCTCTGCACCATACTCCTCCCAGTTGACCAGGTACTCTAATCGACAACACTGGCACTGGGCCCAAAATCTCTTTGACAGTGTAGACTCCTCTGTCTTCCGCTGGACATTAGCATGGCTCTTGTGTTACCGAATGGCTCCCTGCAGATGATGATGAGGAGAGTTCCAGACCCTCTCGTTCTCTTGGAACCAGTGATCCACAGATGGAAGGTTGGAGGGTTCCCCAGACCATGGGAACAGTAGCAGTTGGTATCTAAGTACGAATTGGAATGAAGTCAGGCCGGTGATCCTCTGACACAGGGAATTCTGGGCGTACTGTGCCCATGCTAAAAACTGGCTCCAAGAGTTCTGGTGGCTGTGACAGAAGGTTTGGGGGAATTGTGCGATTTGCGAATTGCCTGATGACAAACTTATGGTCACATCTAGGAGCTCTAAGAATGCCTTCCAAAGATGAACTGGGGTCCGCAGTCTGAAACTATGTCTTCGGGAAGACCATAGTAATGAAATACGTGATTAAACAATAACTCAGCTGTTTTAATGGCAGTGGGCAATCACTTGAGGGGAATCAACAAGCGAGAATTGGAAAAGAGATCAATCACAATAAAGATGCTAGGTCAGTCATAAAATCCACCCCTAGATGTGACCAGGGGTGATTGGGAACGGGCAGCGGAAGGTGTTTGCCTGTTGGTAGCTGGAGAGATAATTTGGAGATGGCGCAACCCATACACCCACAAACTTTCTGACCTCTCTGGCTATACTGGGCCGCCAGAAGCAATCTCGTAGCAGTGAGAGGGTTTGATTGGCCCCTGGGTGGCCAGTGCCCACTGAGAGTGGATGAGATAGTAGCGATTCTGGGGAATGTATTGATGAACTGGTGGGCACACTGGTGAAGTATTTTTGGAGACACTGGCTGGGGTCTCATCTTAAGGCCACTGGATAGGACTCATGATTACGTCAGGATTCAGAATGTGCTCAGGAGATTCAGGCTACCCATTCTTGCTTTCCTATCTATATACTGTCCTATTATGATAAAATCTTTAAACTGATGCTGCTTAAGCTCCATCCACACACAATAAAATCAGCATCTTTTAAGCTACTACATCAACATTATGGGGGTGGGGGAACGGATGAGTGTGATCTGAACTGTGGTCTCCAGCGTGGGAGGCGGGCCCACATTCAAAAAAAAAAAAACCTGTTGAACTTAATTAAATTAAGGAAAACTTTTCCACGAAATTGAATTACATTTTTCCAGCAAAATCTAATTTGTTGGAAATTATTTGTTGTAATTTTGTTGTATGAACTTAAATTAATTTAGTCAAGACTACTAAAAAAATGGTGTCATTCCAAATAGATAAAGTTTTGCCATGCCTAATAGAGATTTTTTTTGTTTTGTTTTTTGGTTACCATTGTGATGAAGAGGTGAACTTGTGTTTAGGTTGTGAGTAGCTGCCTTACACACATATATGTTTCAAGATTGTTTGAGAGGGGTAGAACTGATGACCATATAGAACTGTGGGAACTGAATCAAACTAATTTATTTTATTTATTTCTATAAAAACTAATAACTATGGAAGCCTGTTTCCGCCACTAAATAAATAAAAAAATAAAAAGAGTAATTTTATCTCAGAATTCTGACTTTTTTCTCACAATTGTGAGTTATAAAGTCAGAATTCTGAGATATAAACTCGCAATTGCGTGATATAAAGTCACAATTCTGACTTTTTTTCTCAGTCAGAATTGTGACTTTATATCACGCAATTGCGAGTTTATATCTCAGAATTCTGACTTTATATCACGCAATTTTGAGAAAAAAAGTCGGAATTGTGACTTTTTATCATGCAATTTCGAGTTTATATCTCAGAATTCTGACTTTATAACTCACAATTGTGAGAAAAAAGTCAGAATTCTGAGATAAAAAGTCGCAATTACTCTTTTTATTTTTTTATTTAGTGGCGGACACGGGCTTCCATAAATAACCAACACAACACTTGTTCACAACACAACACTTGTAAGTGAAGTGTAACTTTTGTAGCATGCAAGTAACAATCAAGTAAAACACTTGTCCTCTGGCATTAGCACAGTTACAGTTCATTGAGAACAGACTTATTTCATGTAGCCACCCACAGCCTAACCACAAGGTCTACACTTCACAACAATGATAACCTCAAAAATCAACATAACATAAACTCTTTTAAATATTAAATATAACTGAACACCAAACTTTAACAGGTCTTTCCCTTTACTAAAAAACACATTAAACAGCACTCAATTTCAACATTTACTCTCATCTATCCCTATGCAAACCATGCTAGGAACTAGAAATACACTGCCCAGTTCAATTAAGTAAAAAAACTAAAGATTTGTGTTGTTTCAGCTTATTTTATTTTAATAAACTGAACAAATAATTAGAATAATTTTTTTGAGTGCACTAACAAAGATCGCAGCCTCTAGCGTTAGTCGCTAAAGCGCCTCTTGAGATCAGGGGAGTGATATTTACACACACAGCTCTTACTGGCTTATGGTAGTTACACACACTCCATCCCCATAAACCTCACTCCCATCTGAGTCAACGGCACCAAAAGTAACCGGTCCTACTGACCCGCTCCGAGTGGGATTCGAACTGTGGTCTCAGGCGTGTCCTTTTTTGTTTGTTATTTCTTCATAGCTACCACCAGATAGACTCCCTCTGTCTCTCGCTCTTTTTGAGAGTGTGAAAGGATATGTGAGTGTGAGGTGTAAGTGCGCAGGTGCTAGAACGTGTCGTTTGCACACATTCTTGGCTCGGGCCTCTTTTCCTACAGCGACACAACCCAAGATCATCACTCCCCAGGGCTGAGAAAAACAATGGCCCAGCGGTCTCCTCATTCTTCTTCCAGCTCGCTTACGCTGAAAAAGTCACGCAGCATTCGCCAAAACAGACAAACAGAAAAAAGCTTCTTCATTATCTTCCTGTTTCACCTGTCGCCTAATTTTTTGTTTCACTTATTCATTCTCTTTATTTCTGCAAAAAAAGTTACATTTTTTATTCAGTAAGGATGCATTAGATTGATTAAAATTGATTACATTGTTACAAAAAAATGTCAATTTCAAATAAGTGCTACTCTTTTGAACTTTCTATTCAGCAAATAATCGTATTAATGTTTCTTCAA
Organism: Rhinogobio ventralis; assembly: GCA_039654625.1. Lineage (NCBI taxonomy): Eukaryota > Metazoa > Chordata > Actinopteri > Cypriniformes > Gobionidae > Rhinogobio > Rhinogobio ventralis. Next base: position 23,365,613 of record CM077211.1, read on the forward strand.
AACATTAAGCTGCACAACTATTTTGTATTAATAATAATAATAATAAAAAATGTTACTTGAGCACCAAATCAGCCTATTAGAATGATTTATGAATGATCACAAGGCATTGAAGACTGGAGTAATTCAGCTTTGCCATCACAGGAATAAATTCCATTTTAAGATATATTAAAATAGACAACAGTTATTTTAAATCATAATAATATTTCACAATATTACTATTTTTCTTTTACCGTATTTCTGATTAAATACTGCAAATACAGCCAGTTTTAATGGTAGGGTATATCTCAATCAATCATTCAATCAATCAATTAATCATTTTTACGTAAAATAAAAAAAATAAAAATGTGTAGGATACAAAACTTGTGCTCAAAGAATATACCTTGAATTCTGTTTATTATTCTTATCCTATTGGTAAATAGGCCTATGTATTTTTGTCTTCTTGTTTTAGGTATAAACCTCACTTAATTTGGTCAGAGTTATAGAGTAAATATTTTCTCTCAAAACAAGTCTCATCTTATGCAAGTGTGCTTCTCAAGTAAATGTTTTAAAGGTGCACTGTGTACATTTTAGCGGCAGGTTGTGAATTGCAATCACCCATCGCTCACCCCTCCATTTCGAAGCACATAGAGAAGCTACGGGGCCGAGACAGGACAAAAAATGTTGTCGTCGGAGAGAGCAGAGAGTGACTAGAGCTCTGTAGAGCAGTTTGTCCGTTTAAGGCTACTTTAGAAACCACTGTTGCCAACTTAGCAATTTTGTTGCTAGATTTAGCAACTTTTCAGACTACCCTAGCAACTTTTTTTTTTTCAAAAAGCACCTAGCAACAAATTTAGCAATTTTTAAAATGATTTGGCAACTTTTAGCAACTTTTGGAAAGTGACTCTAATCCAAACAACACACTTAAGTTACAAGCTAGCTCAATAGACCGAGCAGTTCATTCATAATTCCTTAAGATCGCTGTGGAAATGTGAAAATCGCTGTGAAAACCGGAAGACAAAAGACAACGAGCGCAGAGCCGATCAAGGCACAAACACATTTAAGTTAAAATGCTAGCTGCAATTGTTCAATATAGCCTAATTGTTCATTTACTGATACACCTTGTTATTAGCTTGTATAATTGTTGATCATTTAGGTAGCATATTTAACCACAGTGCTTTAATTGTTCAGTTCATATGTAGTTTCACTGGTTAATAAGAAAATAGCCTAAAAAAGTGTTGTTCAAAAGTGTTTAACTGTTCAATATCAATGTTGTATTTAAAAATACTTTTAAAAAAATCTCATCATGAAAAAGTGTTGTTTGTATTACTTTTACAAATGCTGTATATATAATATGTATATATATTCTTTTACAAACAAATCTAAATTAGCATTTCAAATAATATCTACGTATTACATAATGGCGTAGTTTTGCCTTGCGATTACGTAATGATGTCATAGCACAATGACGTCACAATGTCATTTTGCAACTTGAAGCAACAAATCCATCTGCCTTTAGCAACTTCACCTGAAAATTAGGTGGCAACAGTGGTAGAAACATGATGGCGCAAAATGGTGATTTCACTGTAAGGGGTATGTAGATAGAAATGGCTCATTCTAAGGTAATAAAAACATAACGGTTCATTATGTAAGGTCTTTATGCACCACTGAAAACATAGTTATGTATATTATATTGCATTTCTGTCAATAGATCCTCATAAATACTACACACTGCACTTTTAAGGATGTTTAGATACTGGAAAACAAGGCAAAACAGATTACTGATTAAAATAAAAATTACGAATACTGATTTATACTTATAAATTAAGATACTAATAAGAAAATTATTCTTGCAGTATAAAGAAACAGTAAGGTCACTCAGTTAAATGCTTTTATTATTTATTTATTTTAAATACATGCTTTTAAAGGTTTTTAGAGCATGAAAGATGTACATTTGTTTTCCTATATTAATATGCAAAAATATTGTTGACATGTTTACCCTATGTGTAAACTCAGCCTTAAGTATTGAATCAGAAAAAGCAAAAGCACATTTTTACAATTGAGTTTCATTGCTTTTGCATTCAAATGTCTTTTATTTGTGCACTTGAGTGGCTGATGCTAAATCAGGTAGAATGTGATGGGAAAAAAGGAAGCTGCATCTCAGGAAGTAAACATCTGCTGACGGACCTCAATTGTTTAAAGTGGAGAGTGTGAGAGGTCGGGTGTGACGCACTCTCTACCCCCTAAAACAGAAACACATAGGCTGAATCCAGAGTGTCTTTACATGGCATTTCCTTCAATACCGAAATGAATCTATGATATTGGTCACCAGCCCTTACAAAAAAAGTATAGCCTACTTCAAGTTCATTTTATGAGTATAGGCTTAGGCTACTTAAGTAAAGTTCAAGTATATTTTAAGTATACTTTATGTAAGTATCAATGTAAGTATACTTGTAAGTATTCTTCAAGATATCTTCTTCTGTTCAGCAGAGAAAGAAAAACTTACAGGTTTGGAACAACTTGAGGGTGAGTAAATGATGACAGAATATACATTTTTGGGGGAACTATCCCATTAATTTATAACTAAGGGGCATTAAATTGATGTAAATGAGTGTGCTTATTGGTGTAAACACACATTGTACACTACCATCCAACTAAGCCTGACATTTTTTAAGGTGTTCACTGCAAAAAAATTATATTAACATTATATTATTTTATACTGATAACCCATATATTTGTATTTTAAGTCGTCATTTATGTTTTATCATTTTAACAATGCATGAAAATCTTCCCACGTGCCCCTGGTTGAGAATCTCTAAGAGGGATGTGAAAGCTTCCACCTAATTGGTTTGTAGGTATTAACTGTTTCCAGTCAGTTGTTAAAGCTAAAGGAAAGTTGGCTTCTCTCAACGTATCCGATGACCCGTCAATTCCATTTCGATTTCCGCATGACTTCCTGCCAGAGGAAGAACTTCTGGCTTCACACGCTCAGCTGGACAGAGATTCACTTAAGGGACAGGATGTGGTTGAACTGTACAGAGGTATCAGTCCTTGATGCTTTTCTGCTCCATACTCACACTGATGGGAAAACATTTTCTTTTCCTTAATGACAATTTTCATAAAATAAAATGATTAAAATAGACTATATATATATATATATATATATATATATATACACTCACCTAAAGGATTATTAGGAACACCTGTTCAATTTCTCATTAATGCAATTATCTAATCAACCAATCACATGGCAGTTGCTTCAATGCATTTAGGGGTGTGGTCCTGGTCAAGACAATCTCCTGAACTCCAAACTGAATGTCAGAATGGGAAAGAAAGGTGATTTAAGCAATTTTGAGCGTGGCATGGTTGTTGGTGCCAGACGGGCCGGTCTGAGAATTTCACAATCTGCTCAGTTACTGGGATTTTCACGCACAACCATTTCTAGAGTTTACAAAGAATGGTGTGAAAAGGGAAAAACATCCAGTATGCGGAAGTCCTGTGGGCGAAAATGCCTTGTTGATGCTAGAGGTCAGAGGAGAATGGGCCGACTGATTCAAGCTGATAGAAGAGCAACTTTGACTGAAATAACCACTCGTTACAACCGAGGTATGCAGCAAAGCATTTGTGAAGCCACAACACGCACAACCTTGAGGCGGATGGGCTACAACAGCAGAAGACCCCACCGGGTACCACTCATCTCTACTACAAATAGGAAAAAGAGGCTACAATTTGCACGAGCTCACCAAAATTGGACAGTTGAAGACTGGAAAAATGTTGCCTGGTCTGATGAGTCTCGATTTCTGTTGAGACATTCAGATGGTAGAGTCAGAATTTGGCGTAAACAGAATGAAAACATGGATCCATCATGCCTTGTTACCACTGTGCAGGCTGGTGGTGGTGGTGTAATGGTGTGGGGGATGTTTTCTTGGCACACTTTAGGCCCCTTAGTGCCAATTAGGCATTGTTTAAATGCCACGGCCTACCTGAGCATTGTTTCTGACCATCTCCATCCCTTTATGACCACCATGTACCCATCCTCTGTATCCATCCTCAAATTGGTTTCTTGAACATGACAATGAGTTCACTGTACTAAAATGGCCCCCACAGTCACCAGATCTCAACCCAATAGAGCATCTTTGGGATGTGGTGGAACGGGAGCTTCGTGCCCTGGATGTGCATCCCACAAATCTCCATCAACTGCAAGATGCTATCCTATCAATATGGGCCAACATTTCTAAAGAATGCTTTCAGCACCTTGTTGAATCAATGCCACGTAGAATTAAGGCAGTTCTGAAGGTGAAAGGGGGTCAAACACAGTATTAGTATGGTGTTCCTAATAATCCTTTAGGTGAGTGTATATACAATAGTGTTACTATTTTTCTTTTTACATTTTCAGTGTGTATACACTGATCAGGCATAACATTTGTAAGAATCGGTTTTACTGCTAAGACAAAAGATCCAACCCCCTGCAATAAAAAAATAAAACTCACTTATCTGGAGAGAAGATCTCGCAGAAAGAGAGTAGTCCCTCTGATTCAAGTCACAGAATGCATATATACCACAGATGATGTATCTTGTTAATCTTTTTTTGATGGTCTCAGAAGATATCTGATCCTCTCCCCCGAAACCAGTTGTTTGTGTTGCAAATATTTACAACCCTTTTGTTCTGGTCTGGGTATTTAAGGAAGGGAAGCAGAGCTGCCATTTGAGAACATTCTGTAGCCAGAGCCCCCATGCAGTGCTGTGTCAGTGTCCGAGAGGCACTCACACACACTGTGTGTACTGTGCCAGATATGACTCTTTGAAACTATTTTCACATTACTTTGTAATTGTGTTTTATATTTTTATGCTGAAAGTTGTGTACCATGGATTCGTGTTTAATTAAGTTTATTTAAGTTCTGTCTGGCCAAAATAAATGTTAATCTTGGTATATTCTGTATCTTTCTGAAATCATTATTCTAGTAGTGTCGCATGCGGAGTAAGTAGGAGTTTCCGCAAATCCTTCTGTCAGGGCAGATTCATACCGAGGATCCCATGACTGGAGCATGGCACTAAGCATGAGGGAAAATCTGATTTCTGACTGTCACTGTTATTAACAAGTTGCAGCTTGCGTGACTATTAATAAAAGTACACTTTTTGTTTTGAGTAAACGTGTGACTCACTTAAAGGTAAACTAGTTCACTCTGCAATCCTTTGTAAAATCAGAACTGACTAATTTGTGTCCATGAGCTAATGTAATTTCGCGAGCATTAGCCTCTGTGCGTCTCCAGATCCCATGGTGGAACGAATATTTGAAATTAAGAGGTACTAAGAGAAATCAACAATCTAAATTAAATCACAACTAAACTTATGATCAGCTGTTAAGTTACAAACATAACAAATTTAACAAAGTCACCTAAAATTTGGAGTCAGATCAAATTATTCATGAAATCAGATTTAAAATTAGATATCAATAAATTAAGTGAATTTAACAGAAATGCTGAAAAGGCTTACACGCAGAATCCTTCAACCAAGCCGTTAGATTCCGTGTTTGGGCTAACGGATGGACCTTACACATTATTACTGACAGGTGAAGTGAATAACACTGATTATCTCTTCATCACAGCACCTGTTAGTGGGTGGGATATACTAGGGAGCAAGTGAGCATTTTGTCCTCAAAGTTGATGTGTTAGAAGCAGGGCAAGTTTAAGCATTTGAGCGAGTTTGACAAGGACCAAATTGTGATGGCTAGACGACTGGGTCAGATCATCTCCAAAACTGCAGCTCTTGTGGGGTGTTCCCGGTCTGCAGTGGTCAGTATCTATCAAAAGTGGTCCAAGGAGAGAACAGTGGAGAACCGGCAACAGGGTCATGGGCGGCCAAGGCTCATTGATGCACGTGGGGAGCAAAGGCTGGCCCATGTGGTCCGATCAAACAGACAAGCTACTAGCTCAAATTGCTCAAGAAGTTAATGCTAGTTCTGATAGAAAGGTGTCAGAATACACAGTGCACCACAGTTTGTTGCGTATGGGGCTGCATAGACGCAGACGCAGATTTTCTTTTTAACAGGAGGAGGAACTTGAGGGCCACACAAACCAAATAATGAAAGTTTTGGTGATGCACAATCCCACAGCCGAGGAGGACCCATCGGATGTGTGGGTTGTTATAGAGGGCAACAAAGTACTGACTGGATGTGGAAACAAAACTACAGCATGCATTCTGTTGATGGGGTTGATGTGTTTTTTCCCCTTAACCTGGAGTATCCCAAAACCTTTAAATACACATTTGACGTGTTTACAGACAGTTTACAGACTCAAGGCTGCAGTCTGTGTCTGCTGTGAAAGTGGGCGAATGCGGATATGTGAACACAGTGAGGTTCTTTATGTGCATGACATCGAAGACCATGATTAATAAGAGTGTCAGACCATCATCAGAAAGACAGTAGAAATGCAACTTGGTCAACAGAGTGGTCTTTGTCTGCTTTTGAATTAGAAGTTTTTAAGAAGTTGTTAGTGGTTTGTTGTCACTTGAAATTAAATGTACAAGGGTTCTTTTGTACCTTTATGCATTAAAGGGATAGTTCACCCAAAAATGAAATAATGTAATCATTTACTCACCCTTATGTTGCTCAAAACCTGTATGAGTTTCTAAGTTCTGTTGAACACAAATAAAGATATTTTAAAGAATGTTGATAACCAGATGGTTGATGGTAGCCATTGACTTTCAAGGTCCCCCCCCCCCATACTATGGAAGTCAATGGCTACCGTCAACTGTTTGATTGCCAACATTCTTTAAAATATCTTCTTTTGTGTTCAACAGAACAAAGAAACTCATACAGGTTTTAAACAGCATAAGGGTGAGTAAATGATTACATAATTTTCATTTTGTACATTCATTTTCAACTATCCCTTTAATTAATGTTTTTAAAAAAAAATGAAATGGTTTTATCCATATTATTTGGTCATCAAAGACCTATAAATTACAGTGTCCTGTGTCTGGCCATTTTTAGGTAAATTTAACAATCTAAGTATTAATAATAATTAAGTAGATGAACTGTTTTCTGCTAATAATAGAGTTATTATTACTACGCATTTATAAGTAATTAGCTGTGAAATGTATTGAGAAATATTAGGTAGGCTTTACCTGATTTTGTTTTTAGTTACCTAATTTCGTATATATACGCTACCAGTCAAAAGTTTGGACAAACTTTCCCATCAAAGAGAATGGGAAAGTGTGTCCAAACTTTTGACTGGTAGTGTATATATATATTAGTGCTGGGCAAATGATTAATCAATTAATCCCCATTGACTGATTCCCTGATCAGTGCCCTGAGTCTGACTACTAAACTAGAGAGCAGATTGAGACACACTCTGTGATTGGCTATATTACTCACTGAAGCGAAAACACGTTGGAAATTGAATCATTTGATGAGTGCAAATACAGATAGGCCTACGCACTGGATCTTTTGCCAACTCCTTTTGGCTAATAATATGCTATTATTACGAATTCTTACAGAGGATTACAGATCCTAGACCAGCAGTGTTGGGCAGCTTTTCCCTCTAAAAGCAATCAGTAGCAGAAGCAGTGATTTGAGTGAGAAAATTACACACTATTATGAAGTCCGTCTCCCTCAGTCCGGAGGTGGGCACAGGGATGTCCATGGGGTCTGTGGCCAAGCACACGGGTTGTAAGATGTCAGGAGGGTCTTTTTGGCTTTCAGGTAAGTTTATCAGGTTTCACTCTTTATGAAAGCATCAGGTCTCTTTCTTTATTGGCTTTCACCAAGCTGTGGCAGAAACCTTTTCAGTCTGTCAATGAATCTGTCCAGAGCTCACAGATGACTCACAGATGCTCAGCCCTGTCGTTATCTTTTTTAATATTGTGATTGAAAACAACTCAAATAATCTCATGCCAAAAAACACATAAAAGACACATTTCAGCGTGAGAACCAACTTTTTATTGTTAATTTTTGTGATGATCCATATTCAATATTCATAACTCAGCGTTTTTCCAAGTGAATCGGAAATACTGTACAATATCAATGACATTGACTAAGAGACATTAAAATAGTCCTTGTAAAGCTAACAGTATACTGTGGCTAGTGATCTGAATGTGCTATCACCCAACAGAATAGGGTTTGACTAAAGGTTTAAGAGCATTGCTCTTCTTTAGCAGTGAAGCCCTCTGACGCCGCTACTCTCAGAGTAACAGCAGTTCCTGTGGCCTCATAGACCATCTGACAAATGACCAACCAAAGTAAATGCCTGCAGAAATATTGCTTATAAATCTAAGACTAGTACAGCACACAAGTGGAGACTAAAGGGTAATAGTAAACGTTTCGTACACGTGTCCTTCTTACTAAATTACTCGTGGATGATCGTTACAGTACTTGGGGGCATTAAAAATACATTTACATTCACATCAAGTATATTTCTAATGATTAAAATAGCACTTCCAGAGTGCAAAAGTACTCTAGTTTTGACTTCCCTACTTAGTGCTCGTATACGTTCGAGGCACAAAGAGTGGAAATGTCCCAGCTAAGTGTGTGTTACAGTAATCTAACACTACCAACAATGATTGCGTTGAATACAATTGGACTAAAAACATAAAAAGCGTGTGAACATTTTGACTTTCGACGAAACCTAGAAGCAGCAAACAATAATATTGCGGATACTAAGGCCAAAGGAGCGTACAGAAGGTGCTGTCTGTATGATAAGCTGACGTCTACATCAAATTAAAACCAACATTTACATTAAAAGCGTAAAAGAACACTTCAGTTTAGTGTGCTAACCAACAATATTTGCGGCGTGAACACACAAATGAACGAGTCATGTTCACAGAGGAATCAAAACTCACACCTGGAGGTGAATCTTAAGAGGTTAGGGACTCACAACATCACAATAGCAAAAATAAAACAGCTTTTTTTTTATACACACACACATACACACACACACTTGAGACAACAGACACTACTCCCATACACAACACATACACTATTACACAATGTACAAAATAGTTAAATATTCTACGCTTTTAACTGTACAACAATATCATACACATCAGTGTTACAAGAATTCACCTGTTTGCCTTTCATAAATTTCTTACCGTTCGTTTAACAAAATGTACACCGATATTTACAGATATAATATTCATAATCACAATGTACATAAATATACAGTATATAGCATTTTGCTCACAAACATTATGGCCTCCAGCACCTCTTGAAAAAAGGAAGAGATGCTTATTACATTTCATCAGTTGCAGTCGACTGAAATATGGCTCAATGTTTACGCTAGAATGAACTTCATTTCAAGAGGTCTCAGAGCTGCAGTTTTCATTGTTTTCAGAGCAAATTAAAAGTACAATTGTGTCTGTGCTTCAAAAAGATGAACATGAGCCACATGATTCCAGATTGTCTACGACACTTAGTGGATTAACCTCAGTACTTGAGTCAGATCGATATCTATAAAGATTGCAGTGAACACATGCTATTCGAACAGAGAGCATTAGCAATTACGTATTAATGCGTTACCTCTATTACCACTACCTGTTACCATTATGTAGAGAGTGGCATCATCTCAGAGAAGTGTAAAGTGAGTGACATGATTATTGCTTCCCAGCAAAAAAGTCATAGAAAGCATTTTAATGATTGTACAAGTGTGCTTGTTCTGATCATGCTATGTAAATCTGCTGCCGAATGTTGTGCTTGGATTTGTGCTAATGCAGCCATTAAAGGTGCACTCAAGTGGTTTTTTCTCCCTAAAAAGTTTTAGACGTAAATTAATAGTTTGATAAATGTTTCCCTTACACCTTTAAGCTTGTGTGTGCCTTGACTGCTTCTTTGCTCCCTGTTCACTTATATTGTTGATGTGTTTAGTGGAATTGTCGAAATGACATGTAAAGTAGGGAAAGTTTCTGTTATGTAAAGAGGAAGGTCGGAAAGGTTTACCCGTCTTGGTCTGGGGAGTGCAGATGGTTACGAATGAGGAACAAATATCGCTTGTTATGTTGTGGTTCTGATTTATTATTAAATATAAAGAAGTGTAACCGTGGCTATTTAAATAATAATTTGTATCTGTACTGAGATGATCCACAAAACCTTAATGTAAAGTGGGCAGGATAATGACTGATTTATCTTTAGATTCTTAGCTTTAGCTTTGGTTGAAGTTAACTTAATATTGTATTTTTGTTTAATGCATATTGTCCACAAAAAAAGAATTTTGTGAAATAATTGGCCTGCAGTAGCGTTGTGGACTTACTAGGGGTCACGGATAGCCTGTTGAAGGCCCTTGATATAGAATTTAAAATTTAGGCTGCCCACAGAAGAGATTTTAATTGGGGATCTGTACTCTCGCTTTTTTTTCCATGTCTTTTATTGTTAATAACTTAAGTTAGGATTTCAGTCTGAGTATGAGCGGTTGCGGCTGAGAGAAATATTTTTTTGAGTCCAAGGAGTCACAAGTTCAAATTTAGCTTTTTTTTTTAATGAACCAATTAAATTTTCATCTGTTTGTCAGTGTATTTAAAACAATCCTAGTGTCGTTTTGTGCTTGTGAGGTGCAGCTCTGGGGCCTCTTGTCGAGAGAAGGTAAAGTGCACAAACCCAAAACTGCCACAAGCGAAAAACAACAAAACAAACAATATGTTTCACACAAATCATTAGAGTGCAACGCAAGCGATAATGAGAGGCACCAACTGTACTCAACGGCGGGGTGGATGTTCATCACGTAGAGACACGCCTTCAACACATTAATCAACGGCAAACAGCGACATCTTGTGGACAATCTTGTGCTATTGCAGGTAATATACATTAACATTTTTGTACTTTACCACACACTGGACAACTACAAACTACTACAAACAAATTGTGCATGTAAAAACGTCTAACGTCTGTGGTGATTTATGTACCAATGTGCTCTTTTGACAATCTCATCTGACTGTGTGATTAGGGCAATGCACAACAGACTAGTTAGCAGTTCTTCTCTAGGTGGATGGCTTCACAAAACTCTTAATTCTCTTTTAATGAATGACAACACAATCCATCTTCGTGCTGGTAAATTGTCAGATCGTCATTTGCTCACCCTCACCTACCGAAACCATATGACTTAATTTCGAATGTAAACAGAGGAGATTCGAAGAATGTATGGGACAATCAGTGTGAACAATGAAAGTGAATGAGGACTGGAGCTGTCGAGCTCCAAAACAATTGGAATGGAAAGTTTGAATGAAACACTACAATGGAGGCAAAGATTATCTGTGAATATTTACTTACATTTCTTTCACAAAACATTCATGTTACTTGAGAAGACTACTTTTATGGAGCTTTTCGCCTTCTTTTATGACCATCCCAGTCCCTTTTCACTTTTATTGGAAAGAAAAAAGTGACCAGTATATTAATAAATAAATTCATATTTTGTGTCCATGGATGCAAAGTCATAGAGGTTTGGAACAACATTTGGAACGTTTGGAACAACATGAGAGTGAGTAAATGATGAAAGAATCATTTTTAGGTGAACTGTCCCCTTAAATTATTTTCCCCTTGTTGTTGTGAAATGCAGTGGTTGCTAGGGATACCACAAGGCCCTAATAGGAACATATTGTATATGTTCCTATTAGCCCCCCACCCCCTCCCCCTCAAGGAGGACTCATTAACATGCAGCCGTGCGGTTTCTGACACCGGTTCCCCTGGGTAACCAGCCTAGTCCGTGCCTATTTTTATCACAGCAGCTTTTGTGACAGACACGAAATCTACAAGCAGCTGGATGATCAAAAGCTTTGCCGTTGTACTTATCAGTGTTTCAATATGACCCACAACTCCTGTCCCACTCTTCTTCACACTTCAGGCTCTCCAGGCCTCTTCTGCTTCCTGAATCTATTCTTACTGGAATAAATACTGAGAATGTACCCTTTCATTAAGACCAGAGTATGTGTTAAAAGCACATAAACCAAACTAAAAAGGAGAGTGTGTTTAGGCTTACAGATTATTAGGCAGTGAGCTTTTAGGGGCAGCAATTGTCAATTACATTAGGCAGTCTTCACAGTATTCACTCTATACTACACATAAAGAGACTACACATTACACAAACCAAGACTATACTTTGGTTCCATTAGACAACTGGACCTCTTCATCCAGCTCAACATATTACCTTATAAATACAGTACACTCAACTGCTTTTCCACATCAGGTTGATTTACATTAATCTTTTTAAAAACATATTTTACCATTTATATTTTTTGGAGCCTGCTTTTTTTGGAATGTAATTTTTAGAGAAAAAATATCATGCTAAGTGGCTTATATATATATATATATATGCTACCGTTCAATAGTTTGTGGTCGCTAATATTTTTTTAATGTTTTTGAAAGAAGCATCATATGCTTATCAAGGAGGCGTTATTTGACGAAAATATGGTACTACATTTTAAAATTGTTTTATATTTTAGTATATTTCATGTCTATTCTGTCACATTTGATCAATTTAATGCATCATTTAAAAAAAATCTTACTGACCACAACATTTTGAATGATAGCATATATATGATCTCTGAATGTCTGCAGTGTGTGAAATGAGGTCATCATGTGTGTGGCATTCTTACATATCAGAATGAATTCCACACAGATGACCTCATAATATATTTTACGCATATTCCAGATCAGCTGTATTCAAGAAAAATCGCAACTCTACCATCATATCTTATCTGTTGTGTGGTCATGGCGAGAATATGTTTCTGTAATATGTCCCCAGAACAGCAAGTTTGAAATCAGGCAGTTGAACAAGGGCCAAACACTTCTCTGTGCAGTAAACTCACTATATGTAAATAATCTGAGATTGGCATTTGTAAATCATAAGCAAAAACAACTTAATAACCATTTACATGTTTTGTGGTTTGAAGTTTAAAAACATATAGTAGATTTCAGTACCATTCCCTATTTGGAACTTATTGTCTTTACTTGGAATAATTATATATAATTCTGTCATATAGGTTAGTCTCCACCAAGCATGATAACTTTCAGTAAAAACAGAGACCAGCTAATGCAGATTTCTCCACTGGTTTAGAACTGGGGTGCAGAGTAAAGCTCACAATAGCAGCTAATGCCACTCATTTCATTTATATTATTGCCATTACAGACATGGAAATGAAATAAAATATTTGTTGATCTTCAGTTTTAAAGTTATTGTGCTTGATGGCGTTACTTGGCTCAAAACGTACCCCTTATTGCATCCTGAAAATATAATTCCTTGTGCTGTGTGAAAGTCACCTCTAATCAGGCAGTCATATTTGTTAAGATTATAAAAAATAAAAACATCTAGATGAAACTTTCCAAAAATAAAACTTAAAATCAGATAAATCCAGTTGTAAAAACGGCGCGAACCTGACACTGATACTGTATTTTATACTGCACTGAGACTACAGCGTGTGTTGTGTATGAATACATATGTCGCCCTCCTGTGCTGAGATGTGGACATGACAGACTGTTGATGTGCAGTCTATAACCAAGAACACTTCAGTCTGTAACAGAAATCAAGCTATCAGTTCACTCTACTGTCAGGTGGTCTGTATTTAACAGTGACACTTACATAATATCCACTAGAGGACTTATTATAATAAGTGAAAGCTTTAGTTTCTCTGAGCCCCTCTGAGTCATCTATCTCTATGAGCTCTAAAGGTGGGTTTAAATTAAATTCCTTGCATGGCATCTTCTATCTTGTGCATTTTGTAAGATGTCTAGAGTTCAGCAGCATTGGTAACACCTTAACCTGAGCGACAACTATCACCTTCTTAGAGTTGACATTATTTATCTATAGGCAAAAATCACTTACCAAATAAGCCACCTTACACACTGATCTGAAAGCTCCAGGCTCTCTTTCACCTTCAGACCAACATCTGTAGTCCATATGAATAATTAGGCCTGGGGGAAGCTGTCTAGTCAGGGAATATGGAAGGATCTCTGTCTCTTTCTGTTCGTGTTGTGGTCCTGCTCCTCTGGATGGCTTGGGTTAAGGTGTGACCAACACTAGGACCTTCTCATCTGTTCAGCATCTTCTTTCTCTTTCCGTCTCAGTTTCTGGGTGGTGGGTTGGAGGATCATGACTCAGATTTGGGAGGGGCGGGGTTGGTCTGGTAACCGCTGCCATAGCCGCTGATGGAGGTAGAGTTGGTGATGAGCTCCACAGGAGAGGAGCTGCCGGGGCCCAGATAGGCCCGATGGCTGGGCATGGGAGAAGGGGCTTCGCTGGGATTCTTCCCGAGGATAAACCTCGTCTCATCTTCCAGGGTGGAAGCTTCTTTTGCCAGGCTCTTGCGGTAGGAGACAGACAGCTTGTTGGAGCCATCTGGGAGCCAGTTAAAGTGACGGGCAATAAAGACCAATGGAAGCGGAAGCATGGCCGCAATGATCAGAGCAAAACACATGACTAGTGCCCAAGGAGGATAACTCTGAAACCTCTCCATGGCCTGATTATAGGGAAAAGGAGAGAAAGAAATGGTGAAATAGAATAGAAGTCACTAAGTTAAATATTAAAGTCCTTGAATTATATTTTCCAATTTAAATGTCATCAAAATCTAGAATTCATGGCTAACTTCCTGCTTGAAATACATGAAGACTTCCAATGCAAAAGCCTCTAAAAGCCACCTCAGTCAAAAATGAGATAACAATACTGAGTGAATGCTCTCTGCATATAGTCAAATACTTTTACTTCAAACCCGCTAAATCCCAGCCTCAGCCCATTTAGAAGTACCAGTACTTAGGTAGAAACCTATGCATAGGAGCCGGACAAAAATGTTAATTTTAAAGAAAAACATCAGATGGACTTAGAGGCTTTTGCATCTGAAGTCTTCACATGTACAACCATTCAAAAGTTTGGGGAATACTTAAAAAAAAAAAAACTACCACAAAATTAGTTTGATTTTAAAATGTAAAACTTTTTTAAAAGAAAAAACTATATTTTAAAAAATCAACAACATGTAAAAATTGTAATGCAAGATAAAGACCTGTTTGTAAACAGGAATAGGATGGGAAAAGGATTAGACAGGCATTCTCGTAGTGTAGAACTAACCAGGTCTTGCACCCATGCATTGTATCCTGGAGGGCTGATGGCCATCTCTACAACACTGGCAGAAATCAGTATGATCAGACACACTGGAGACACATACTTCCACAGGTAGAAGTAAATAATGCATGGTCTGAAACCCAGCATGTCCTCCAGATCCTGCATGAACCTAATGAACACCATAAAGCATGCAGAATTACAGATTAATATCAGACACAAGGCAAAAGCAAACTGAATTGCATAGAGACCATATTAGTAAGAAAACACAATGAGGATATCTGATTTTAGAGACAATAGGGCCTTTCGCACCAGGTAGTTATAGGAATTCAGTTATAGGAATTAGCCAACAGGGTGGTCTCCCGAGAACTAACATTTTTCTACTAGGGCCATTATTTTGGTTGCATTCATAGCCAGCAGGAACCATAGGCCACGTTCACACAGCAGCAGAAAATGGTTGTCAGTTCTGTATTTGAGTCCTTAATACGGTTACATTCACACACAGTGCGCTTATTTACAGGAGTGATAACCGCATTCTATAACTGAACTCACACATGTAAATTTTCATTTGTACGCCTGCATCGTCTTCTGGGTTCGATTCGATGCACTCAATGCATCCTCGATATCAAGAAGACATCTGGGTACTTTCATGCGTCCTCTCTACTTGTGTTTTTGAGTATTGGAATTGAACTTGGAAGATCGCTTAAAATCGCTTTGTTTTTGCTGTTTGTAATGGGTTTCGTGATAACAGAGATGGACGTATAAGCAGTGTTGGGGAGTAACTAATTACATGTGACGGAGTTACGTAATTTAATTACAAAATAAATGTAACTGTAATCCGTTACAGTTACTGAGAAAAAATGTGTAATTAAATTACAGTTAGTTATGAAAATGTTGATGATTACAAAGGGGTTACATATGAATATTTTCTGTAAAAAGCTAGGATATGTTTAATAATATTAATTTGTTGCTTTGCCTGTTTTTGATGTGCACAATGCCTCCTGCCATTTAAAGGCTGTTTAGTAAAGCGATGCTAATATGCAAATATAGCTATGCAAAGATTTGATTTCGAAAACAGTTTCATAGCTATTAAACTATTTCTTGTTTTGATTTTAAATTTGTATTTAACCTCAGAACGATCTCAAAGTAAAAAAAGGTGCTAAAGTCAGATTTTGTGGTGGCTGTGCTTTAAAATTAAATTATTATAATCTTAAGTGATGAATGATTTCGAAAGTCTGACAGTAATCTCTGCTGAGTACTGCTGTAACGTTAACCCTGCCTGGTTTAAATGTTTGAACATTATTATTAGTTGAAAACATTCGTTAGAAATGTAGAAAAGCAATCAAAAAGTAATAAAATGTAATCAGTTACTTTAATAAAGTAATTGAAATAGTTACACTACTTATTACATTTTAAATAGGGTAACTTGTAATCTGTAACCTATTACATTTGCAAAGTAACCTTTCCAACACTGTGTAAAAGTAATGCTAAAGCAAAAAGAAAGGCTAAGAGACAAAATCTTCTATGACAACTTGCTGTGCTGCATATCATCGAGGCTGAGAAAAGAACATAACGTCACAGACAAAGGCGATAGGTAAATGCTATGTTTTCCATGTTTGTGGAGTAAGTATATGTAAACTGTGTGTTTGCATGGCTTTTTAATAATGGCAGGTGCCAGGGCTTTGTATGATATGCGTTCCAATCAACGTATACTTGCATCACTGGTAGTTCCAATATTAAAGTAGGAGCTGATTGGGTCCCCTCCCAAAAGGCTTTCCAAAAAGAGAATACTCTAGCGTAAGTTCTACCTGGAAGACTCAAATGTTACGTCATTCATTACTTGTCTATCTAGCCAATCATTATTTGTCATCTGTAGTATATAAGTTCTGTTCCCACCTATTACTACGTTCGCAGATACTGACGTCGTCATTCACCCCCATCCTGCCCACCACCACCAGGTCGGTCCCTGTCCATACATCAGGGTGTAGGCTCCGCCCCTGCCTTCATCTTCAGGCAGGAACTGCAAGCATCCGCTACCCTCTGGATTCGGACTATGGACGCCAAAGAAGTTCTACGCCAAAGAACTTCATCATTTCATCTATTCCATACTACTTGTATACAAACTGTAAATAAATCTATTCAAATGTTTTCTTGCCTCCTGAGTCTTTTGCGTAGAACTATAATGGTGCGAAAGCCCCTACAGTACTATTTTGAGTAGCTCTCTGAGCAAATCGCCAGAGAACACCAACAGCACTAAACAATCTGCCCACCTCTTGGTGCCATAGATCCAGGCTACAGATACATTCTCCAGGATCACCACAATAGTCAGGGGCAAACCAGCAGAGTAGTCATCAAACATGGTAACAAAGTAGTTCCCCGAACGTTGGACAAACAGCAAGCCGCACAAAAAGGCCACAATACAACAGCCCACTGGGGAAATACAAGATCATACAATTTACTCGGTGCCTTATAAAACTGTCCCAGCATCATTTAGAGTAAACTTAATTTACTGGCTCAGAAATAAAAGAGCAGAGAACAAACCAGGAGCTCTCACCTGTGAGCACCTCTTTGCGAATTTTGAAGGCATCCAGAATGGGTGTGGTGATGCCAGTCATGGTGCCAATCATGCTGCCCAAGCCCAGGTTTATCAACATGAAGAAAAACATGACAGACCAGAAGGGAGAAGCTGGGAAATGGGTCATAGCCTCTGTGAAGGCAATAAAAGCCAGACCAGTGCCTTGAACAGCCTGATGGGAAAGAGAGAGAAAGAAAGAGAGAGGGAGAGAGAACTGTTATTATCATAAAAAAAAACTCAAATTAAAACTAAATGAAACATTTTTGTTACATGAAATTTAAAAAAAGAATATTTAATTTAAGAAATAAAATATAAAGTCAAGTTTTAAAATTACATTTTATTTTTATATAGAATATATTGTAAAAGTTACACATTTTATAACCTCTTTTCGTAAATAAAAATGCCACTAAAAAAACACCAGACAGCCCTAAGAACAGCCCTAATGATGGTAATTAAATAATCATTTAACACAATAATTATGTAATTTTGGCAGCACAAATATACTAAAATAATAAAGTACATGAAGTGAAAAGAGGAAACACTGAAAACTAAAAGTAAAGCTAACAAATAAAATAGAAATGAAAAAGCTATACTAAAGCTATAATAACACAGAGAGATGAACAAATTTTTTTTTTTATTTGTTGCATTAAAAATTAATTGCATAAAAAAATAATAAAAATACAAAATAGCTCTTAAATTTATAAATAGCTTGAACAGTACAGCATATTCCAGAGCATTATGGTTCAGTCACAGGCATTATTACAATAAAAGACATTTTTGTCTATTGAGCTTGGCAAAATAAATAAATAAGTCATAAGTCTAAATTTAAGTTTCATCCATCCTAAATGGCTTAGCTGAAAACCTCATGGGCTGAACACCTGCCTTATTGAGCTCATCCTCCAGCAGACACGGCTCCAGCCCCATCTGTGCAAAACTGTCCTCTTTCACAATCTTTATTACGCCGTACATCTCAGCATAGTCCGATGAGGTGAGGTGGGAAAAGTTTACGTGAGGGGGGATGAGATCCTGACTCAGCACATTTGAGTTCAA
This sequence comes from Rhinogobio ventralis, assembly GCA_039654625.1. Taxonomy (NCBI): domain Eukaryota; kingdom Metazoa; phylum Chordata; class Actinopteri; order Cypriniformes; family Gobionidae; genus Rhinogobio; species Rhinogobio ventralis. The sequence continues at coordinate 23,384,240 of CM077211.1, forward strand.
GTAGCCTAGAATCTTTTCAGCATTCCTACAGGAGAACAACACAGACAAGAGGCTACTGCATGACCTTGAAATCCAACTTTCACATGTAGATTTAAAGTATTAGGCATAAATATTATATTACAATGGAGAGTGTAACTTAATCCAATCACAAAAATGATCCTTTTATGAGAGAAATGAAATGCATTGGGAGGTCATACGTACTCCACAACACATTTCTCGTTCATGATGTTGGCTTTGAAGCCCAGCACAGCAAACACCACGAGTGTGGCCAGTATAGAGGTCATGAAGTTGATGAAGGAGACCAGCACGGCATCAAAATGACAGTTGTTGTCTCTCTTATTGTAACTGGAAAAAGCGATGACACCTCCGAAACCCAGACCAAGAGCAAAGAAGACCTGAGTGGCAGCTTCACGCCACACCTGCGGCTCCAACATGATCTCCAGCTAAAATTAAATTAATTAAAACAATTTATCTAATCTTTAAGTAAATGAACAGTGCCAAGTAAGTGTCAGGATAGCTAATGACCTTCTATTGTTTAGAATCATGTGTGATTAATGTAAAAGAGTCATATTTCATAATGTGAATTTGATTAAATATCCCAACTACACCACAAGAGGGAGTCCAAACATGTGACAAATCGCTACATTTTAGCTGCACAATTTTTCTTTATAAGATTGCTGACTATATAAAGCTTTGCTTACACTGCATGAAATGTGTCTGCTAGTCTCTAAAAAAAAATCTCAAGCCATCTGGATAGGCTAAATATCGTGTGCATTTAAGAAAACGTGCATGCACACTCGCCTTACCTTGGGTGTGAACATGTGAGCAATGCCATCTACTGCTCCTTTAAGAAACATCCCTCTCACCAGGAAGCAGAAGAGCACCAGGTACGGAAAGAGTGAGCTGAAGTACATGACCTGCACACACACGGTGTGACAGTATTGATTGTGTTTTTGTTCAAATGTTTTAGAATGCATATATTTCTCAGAAAACAGTAACTAGGTATTAATGCTTTTGATATTATTACAACAAGAGCTCGTAAATCCGGCACATTATAAATGTATTTATTCTTCTTTGACTTTTTTTTGTTCAAAAATGTAAAGTTTTGGGTAAGAATCCACTCTTCCCACTTTTTTGGTTGATATCTTTGTTGGCAATAAAATAAACAAAAAAATTCTAATAAATTCTATTTGTTATGATTTATTTAATTGAAATCAAATGTAAACATTATTTTAAATTATTTAATAAAAAAAAAATATATATGTATATATATATATGACTTTATATCACGCAATTGCGAGTTTATATCTCAGAATTCTGACTTTATAAGAATTGTGAGAAAAAAAGTCTGAATTCTGAGATAAAAAGTCACAATTACTCTTTTATTTTTGTATTTAGTGGCGGAAACGGGCTTCCATATATATCGGAGGCCTTATGGAGTCTCTTTTAGTTTTGACCTGTGGCTGGTTGCATAAACTGCTTAGACTAGCCTTACAAGTTAGTCATCTATTTTTTACTGTCATTTACATAAAAAAACAGCATATGTTGGTTAGGTATGTTTTGAAGCATGGCAGCTGGTTTGAGCTGGTTTAAGCTGGTCTTTAGTTGGTCATGAGCTGGTTTAAGCTGGTCAAGTGCTGATCCTAAGCTGGCCCTAAGCAACTAGCTCCAGCTCATGACCAACTAAGGACCAGCATAAACCAGCTCAAACCAGCTGCCATGCTTCAAAACAGACCTAACCAGCATATATGCTATTTAAACCCCTGTTGTTCAGACACTGTGATTCTTTTAAGCAGCTGGTAAATAGGTATATTTCCGTAAATCTGTGTTTGCAAAAACTGCAGAACTAACACACCTTGAATTAGCTTCAAGGAGAAAACAAACGTTCCAGAATATAATCATAATTGCGCATCCTGATTGTGTAATTGTTCAGAAGTGCCTGATAACGCAGCATCTGCATACTGTGCCTTTGAGCTATCTGAAAATGAATGTTTCTCAACTAGGTTGATTCTCATTTCATTTTTCCCATGCAGTAGCTAGTCTGCCTCACCCTCCCAGAAGACTGAATGCCCCTTATTACAGCCATGCAGACAATTATCCAGGCAGCCAGCAGCGACAAAGTCATCCTCCAGTTCAGACCCCCGCTGTCTGCAATTGAGCTGGTGATGTCCAGGGTCTCGCGGTACCAGTAGTACGTGGTTGCTGAGCTCTTCTCACACTCAGGCTCCACAACTAACCAGACAAAAGAAAACCAGAGAGACAAAATTCCATGTCTATAAATTTTTCTTTACACCACTAACTATTTGAGGCCCTGTGGAAAATATTAGCATAGTATTTCTTAGGATTTGATTATGATTCATTTCAGTTGTGATGTCCATTAGATACTGTATGAAAGAAATTCTCTCTCTGCTAATGTTGTCAATTACACGGGACATTGTTTCCAACTGATTCTAACTCATCTTTTTGAACAATTCATTAAAAGAACCGACTTGAGAGAGTCATTTGTACCGAGAATCAGGCAAAGCTGGTCGTGCAGTTTATTTTTGATTCACTACAAAGAATTGGGATCATTCAAATAGAAATTGTGATTAACTGGAATATTGATTGTTTTTCCGCAGGCCAAGTCTTTCTGATTTAAAAAGACAGTTAATTAATGGGGTTGGAAAACCATCCAAAACAAAACATATGCTGGTGACCTGCTGATATTTTCAGCAGGGGACATTGACAGTGCTATGGGAATCTCTGGGGCCCTATTTTAACTAAGTGCATGGTCTGAAGCGCATGGCGCAGGTGCACTCAGGGCGTGTCCGAATCCACTTTTGCTATTTTAACGGCGGAAAAAACCGTCGCCGCGCCAGGTGCATGGTCTAAAAGGGATGTACCTAGTCTCTTAATGAGTCATGGGTGTATTTTGGCCGTAATGTGCAATAAACCAATCAGAGTCTCATCTTCCATTCCCTTCAAAAGCCAGTTGTACTTGCACCATGGTGGATTCGCTATTTACATGGCGGAATTTGCGAGCGAAAAGACTGAACGCTTCTCCAGAGATATTTTATTTTTAATATTTAAAAATGTTTGTGTGCGCTGCTACGCCTCCCTGTGTGTGTAATAAGTGGAGTGTACGCACGTTGTGCACCCGCCTATAGGTGCATATTACTAACGAGCCCTTTAAATAACACAAAAAATACTGAAAATACTGTTTTTGTTGGTCAATGGCGCAGTCGTTTTCAGTTGCCTCAAAATAGCAACGCACCAACAATGTGCCTGAACACACCTCGTTTTCAGACCAGCATGCCCATGGACGAACAGATGGGCACGAGTGCATTTGCTATTTAAACAACGTGGCGCTGGACGTGAAAATGATAACTGCGTCGGGCTGAAACTAGAAAAAAACACTTGCGTCGCACCTGGCGTTGCATTGCGCCAGGTGTATGATAGGGCCCTGTGAGTGTTATTTCTAACAGCTTAGTAGAGTATCTTGGAAAGGAATAAGTGAAACTGGATCACTACATGTCCATGAAACAGATTTTCTGTTTTGAACAATTTGACAGTTATTTAGCAATTAGTGCTGTTAATCGATTAAAAAAAACCTAATTAATAAAAAAAATCTGTAATTAATTGTGATTAAAAACATTGGAGTTTTTATATATATTTATATTGTAATCATTTCAGTTATTTTCCAAATGAATGTATAAACAACTTAAAGACAGTATATTTTAAATATTTGTTTGATGGCATCTGTTTATGATGGCATCTTTTTATGAATGAAGGCCAGTATCACTGATACTTGATTTTTTTGGGACATTTGCAGCTGGTTGTGTCCACTTAGCCTGCATGTCTACATGTATTGTAGTCTTAGTGAGGTTGAAAGTGAGACTGACTACTAACAGGTCAAAGCTTCTGTCTAGTTCATTCTCTGCTCACTGACCAGGGGACACTGCATGAAGAGCATTATAAGGAACATTGTGTGTATACTGCAGGGCAGAACAGTGGATCTCAACCTTTTTGACTTCAAGTCCCCCCAAGGCCCCCCACTCACAATTTCTACCCAATAAAATATTTTAGAGCTTGGCAATTAGTTATTTTAGCTTATTTTAATGCTTGTTTTGTCTTATTTTAAGTAAGTGATAACCCACTGCACGATGTGGAGGCAAAGAACCACCCTATGCAAAGTGGAGGAATGCCTCATTCAAATAATTTAATGCACAGCTAGCCGTGAATTATCCCGCTTATACCATGGTGTATAACAAGCTGTTATTGATGTTTGCAGTAAAAATGACGGTTATTAACGTCAGTTCAGTCATGACAACTCTCGGAATAGTTTGAACACAATTTTATTAAATGAGTAATGTTGATGTAGATGTAAATAGGTTTGGTTTTGGCGGACTAGATCTGCTACGCTGCTGCTGCTGTGGCTGCAGGCAAGTACACAAACTCGCTCTGCTAGACCACGAAAACATTGAAAATAAAACTGCTGCTGCTGCAAAGCAAGTACGAATACTTGCTCCATAAAACAAGGTGACATTAACTGCTGCTACAAAGAGACCCCTTTAGCAGATCTAGACAGGTGGTGCTGGGGTGGAGAAGGGTTAAGACGAGCACGCAGTCTAACGCTACCTGTGTCGGACCGAAATATATACATACTAGCCTAGATAGGAAGAAATGCCTGATTGGCTGTAGTAACGGCCACGAGGCAATTAATCAGCGATACGTTAGAGTTTCATGACTGAACTGGGTATTTACGTCTTATTTGATCTAGCATTTAATAAATTATTAAGAGAGAGAGAGAGAGAGAGAGAGACAGCAGGACAGCGTTGATACGTTTCTGTGCTCCTGAATGTTTCTGTGTGCGCAGTTTCTGTGTGTGTGCTTCAATAAAAACACGCATTAATATAGAATGGTGAATAAACTGACTTGGAACTACCTGTGCATTAAACAGTTCCCTTTCAGTCAGTCACGTTCAACGTAACGTCTTCATTCCCTCCTTCAGGGAACAAGGGTTACATACGTAACCGAGACGTTTAATTGCACACCTTCTAGCCCGTCAGAATCGAGTATTCAGACAGACTATGGTATAAATAATTTTAAGTGATCTTGAGGCCCCTTGTAAGTTTGTTGAGGCCCCCTGAGAAGCCCTGGGGTAGAAATACTTAATGAAAGACTGCAGTGCTACAAGTCACCACAGTCCCAAGTCCCATCTGATATACAAATGGTGATGCATAACAGACTGCAATTTTATCGAGGTCGTCTGTTGTTTAAGTAATGATAAATCGGGATTAATCTCAATAGGCTGAAAACAAAAATCTTCCATGATTCTTCCATGCAATTGATGGGTGATACTGCATATTTCTACAGTTTCGATTGTAAAGGAAGCAGGAAGCTTTTTGCTGTGACACATTTTATTTCATTATGTAAGTGTTGTACTAAATGTAATGTCTCGCATAAAATGACACGCCTCCCATCTTTATGGTCATTATGTGAGAAACTACAGAGCACTCACTGGCTTGGCTGCCGTTCCTCCTGATGGGACAGGCGCTCCAGGGCAGAGGATATTGAAAGGACTGAAAAAAGTAGAAGATGCTCCAGCCGATAATCACATTATAGTACAGACCCACAAAACCACACACCTGCAGAATGGAGAAAAAAAAGAACAAAGGGCATTGGTTAACAACTATAAAAAATTACACTGTACTGAATACTGAACTGTAATACTGAAAAAAGAACAGCCCCCTGAAAAGGTCTCATCTAAAAAGGCTCCTTTCGCTTGACTATAGACAGTTTACTGAACATCTGAGCCACACTGTGCACTAAAAGTAACAAGAGGTCTATACAATCCAGTCTATCGGTCTGGCATCTTCTGGGAATCTTTGTCTGGGAATGTTTTCTGCTTTACCTATGCCTTTGAAGTAGTTGCTACTTATATTGGACGAACAGAAACCACAAAATCAACACATGAATCCACAAATTTCAAAGGTTTTGTCTGAATGAGCTTACATGCCAGTTTAGGATTGTGGTAAGATCATTTTACAATACATTTCAGTAAGAGTAGCTCTTCCTGGCAGTTGTATAAGTGCTGATGTGTACCAGACTGTGCTGACAGTAGAAAGTCTGGCTCCTGGAGTCCCATCTGATATATGATGTCTTAATGGATAAAATCTGAAGTCTTTTAACTCCTAAAACTCAATAGCATTACTCCATTTATAGTGTGCATATATAGAAATAGAACACAAATGAATTTGTTCTGAAATAAGTGTTATTTCAAGTGTTATGTGTGCTGAAATACCGTGTATGTTGAGGGTTTAGCTACTTTAGCTAGTTGTGCTTGGGTTTAGCTACTTGTGCTTGTTAACAGCAAATCTATCCCTTGATTTTTCCCTGCAGTCTGTAACAGGGCCGTAATGGTTCTTTAGGACGTCACAGGTCCACAGCACATTGAGTTAGTGAATAATTGAAGCATTCTTTCTGCTGTAGCTTCGTGGGTATTAATAGCTGAGGCTGCAGCAGAACAGCCACACATAGTCCCTGAGTGTTTCTCTATAGTCATTTTAACTGTGGGCCTTTTTAGGGCACGTTTACACGGCAACGATGTACTGAAAACAGAAATGATTTTCCTTTGCGTTTTGCGTACAGACCACCCAAAACGCAGTTTTCGTGTGAAACGGCCAAAACATTTAAAAACGGTGTCATGTACGGTGTTTTTTCATTGGCTTTGAGTAGAAGGTTAACACAAACAAGGTTGATTCCCAATCTGAAGTCAATGAATCCAGCAGTCTTACTCAGACTACATACCAAATACTAAATACAATACAAAAGACACTGTTAATTTTTAACAATGACAACAATTATTAAAATTAATACTTTTAATTACTAGAATAATATATAGTTTTTAATATTTGTATTCAGCTCATTCTAATGAGAAAGCCATTCCCAAGAAAAACAGCATTCATACAATACCAGATTTATAACCATCACCTCCCAAAAGGCCTTACATACTTGCTGACTTGCTATATCTCCGAAGTGCAGTTGCTTATACAAGGAAAGAAAACCAGAAAGTGCAGGTGCAGCTGGGACTGAAAATAAATGTATTATATGTTCAGACAGAGTGATATTTCAAGATCAAAACCCATCTGATAGGTTGCGTGACTGTGCTCATATTAAAATGATTTTGAGGACAGCGCTGAGTAATGGATGACGCGGCACGCGATTGCTGGTGAATTAGTACTTTTAGGCCTGTGACACATCAAAAATAAATGCTTCTATTAAGGCCTTCAAAACAAAATAAAGGGAGAAAATGACATTGGTTATTGGTCTGGAACTCAGGCTCCTCATTGTATTGTGACCCTTCAACAATACATTAGCGTCTGAACTAGAATCTCAAACTGCATCAATTACCCAGTCTGAGCTGACGTGCACCAGACACTCACAATTTGAAGCCTGGAGTTTGTAACCCATGAAGAATGATTTACTTTATCTTGTCTGTATAGTTGTATTTAAAGTTTAATTCCACTTTCACCTTTGACCCTTAAAATCTGCAATTTAAATGCAACCATTCTCACAAAAAAGCGGGTGCCCTCTATTTACGCATAAACACTCTCAAACCAAGTTAAGCAACATTATCTCAGTCAAGAAGAGAACATACATTTGAGTGACTGCTCATTTGTGTCTTGTGTTTCAGTCCATCATTCACTCACCATCAGGCTGGACACTCCAATGCCACCGAGTCGTGGACAAACATAATTCCACACTCCGATGCTCCCCCGACGAATCCTCTGGCCAACCGCCAGCTCCAAGAAAAAGAGTGGGATGCCAATAAGGATAAGAAGGATGAAGTATGGAACAAGGTAAGCACCTGTAAAGAGAGACAGCAACACTTGTAAACGAAGACAGTAATGTCCTTACAACAGTGTCTTTAATGACCAACCAATAGCCTAAGATCAATCAAGCTACAGCACACTGAACTCTCCACAATGTGAAAAACAATCCTTTTTTTCCTTTATGCTTTTTTCCAAGTATGTTTGTTGCTAAAATCAAAATACTTTCTATGACTGCCTGGTACATGTTTTTCCCTCATATTTTATATTTACATACATTTTTAAGTAAAATATATTAAAATATCATTTAAAATATAAAATATATTTTTATTTCATTTAGGCCATAGACTCAATTAACTATATAAAACTATGTAAGACATTAAATCATATAGTATATAGTAGTGATTCAAACTAAAGTATTTAATGCATGGTGCGTTCACACCATGTCGTAATTACTGCAATTACTTGATTTCAACTTGTAAAAAGCGTTAACGTTCTCATAGAGCTTGTAATTACAGCTTGTAAGATGGGAATTGTTTGAGAGCTCCTGCTTGTACCACATGACCGGTATACCACCTGACCACTGGAGATTCATTTAGTGTTGATAGTGGTGCCATAGAAATGTATAATTCCCAGTCCGAGGACATGAACAGCTCTGAATATAATGTCATGTATTGTCATCTTGAGACTATGGTAATTATGACATGGCGTGAATGCAACGTATACACACTCACCGGCCACTTTATTAGGTACACCTGTTCAACTGCTTGTTAACACAAATATCCAATCGGATAAACATATGGCAGCATCTCAATGCATTAAGCCATGTGGACATGGTCAAGATGATCTGCTGAAGTTCAAACTAAACATCAGATTGGGAAAGAAAGGTGATTTAAGTGACTTTGAACGTGGCATGGTATTTCAGAATCTACTGGGATTTTCAAGCACAACCATCTCTAAGGTTTACAGAGAATGCTTTGAAAAAGAAATTATCCAGTGAGCGGCAGTTCTGTGGGCGAAAATGCCTTGTTGATGCCAGAGGTCAAAGGAGAATGGCGAGACTGGTTCGAGCTGATAGAAAGGCAACAGTAACTCATTACAACCAAGGTCTACAGAAGAGCATCTCTGAATGCGCAACACGTTGAATCTTAAAGCAGATGGGCTACAGCAGCAAAAGACACACTGGGTGCCACTCCGTCAGCTAAGAACAGGAAACAGAGGCTACAATTCGCATGGGCTCACCAAAATTGGACAATAGAAGATTGGAAAAATGTTGCAACGGTTCAGGCTGCTGGTAGTGGTGTAATGGTGTGAGGGATATTTTCTTGTACACTTTGGGCCACTTAGTACCAATTTAGCATTGTTTAAACGTCACAGCCAACCACGCTGTTCTCAGTCCATCCCTTTATGACCACAGTGTATCCATCTTCTGATGGCTCCTTCCAGCAGGATAACACATCACGTAACAAAGCTCAAATCATCTCTAACTGGTTTCTTAAACATGAAAATGAGTTCACTATACTCGAATGACCTCCACAGTCACCAGATCTCCATCCAATAGAGCACCTTTGGGATGTGGTAGAATGGGAGATTCGCATCATTCACTATCATGTCAATATGGACCAAAATCTCTGAGAAATTTTCCAGCACGTTGTTGCATCTATGCCACAAATTATGGCAATTCTGATGGCAAAAGGTGGTCCAACCTGGTACTAGCAAGGTGTACCTAATAAAGTGGCCAGTGAGTACACACACACACACACAAATCAATATCAGCATTAGTTCACTAACTTTAGTTTTTCAAGACAATAATTAATTATCTTAAGATATTAACACCCTAACTTTCCACTAACAATATACACTCACCTAAAGGATTATTAGGAACACCTGTTCAATTTCTCATTAATGCAATTATCTAATCAACCAATCACATGGCAGTTGCTTCAATGCATTTAGGGGTGTGGTCCTGGTCAAGACAATCTCCTGAACTCCAAACTGAATGTCAGAATGGGAAAGAAAGGTGATTTAAGCAATTTTGAGCATGGCATGGTTGTTGGTGCCAGACGGGCCGGTCTGAGTATTTCACAATCTGCTCAGTTACTGGGATTTTCACGCACAACCATTTCTAGAGTTTACAAAGAATGGTGTGAAAAGGGAAAAACATCCAGTATGCGGCAGTCCTGTGGGCGAAAATGCCTTGTTGATGCTAGAGGTCAGAGGAGAATGGGCCGACTGATTCAAGCTGATAGAAGAGCAACTTTGACTGAAATAACCACTCGTTACAACCGAGGTATGCAGCAAAGCATTTGTGAAGCCACAACACGCACAACCTTGAGGCGGATGGGCTACAACAGCAGAAGACCCCACCGGGTACCACTCATCTCCACTACAAATAGGAAAAAGAGGCTACAATTTGCACGAGCTCACCAAAATTGGACAGCTGAAGACTGGAAAAATGTTGCCTGGTCTGATGAGTCTCGATTTCTGTTGAGACATTCAGATGGTAGAGTCACGAATTTGGCGTAAACAGAATGAGAACATGGATCCATCATGCCTTGTTACCCCTGTGCAGGCTGGTGGTGGTGGTGTAATGGTGTGGGGGATGTTTTCTTGGCACACTTTAGGCCCCTTAGTGCCAATTGGGCATCGTTTAAATGCCATGGCCTACCTGAGCATTGTTTCTGACCATGTCCATCCCTTTATGACCACCATGTACCCATCCTCTGATGGCTACTTCCAGCAGGATAATGCACCATGTCACAAAGCTCGAATCATTTCAAATTGGTTTCTTGAACATGACAATGAGTTCACTGTACTAAAATGGCCCCCACAGTCACCAGATCTCAACCCAATAGAGCATCTTTGGGATGTGGTGGAACGGGAGCTTCGTGCCCTGGATGTGCATCCCACAAATCTCCATCAACTGCAAGATGCTATCCTATCAATATGGGCCAACATTTCTAAAGAATGCTTTCAGCACCTTGTTGAATCAATGCCACGTAGAATTAAGGCAGTTCTGAAGGCGAAAGGGGGTTAAACACAGTATTAGTATGGTGTTCCTAATAATCCTTTAGGTGAGTGTAGTGTATACTCATCTCATAGGATTCTAGTACAACAGTTATACTTTTTCTCATCAGAAGAGAGATATTATATAGACGTCAAGTACTGGGACTAATCTAATGTCAATCACAGGGGGAAAATTAAAATAAATAGAACATTAATTCATGTCAAAATATTGCAAAATTAGTGCTGTTGACTTTACTCAAGATTTACATAGCTGCAAAGTTGGATCACTGATTATATTTCTCTTTTGATTAAATTTAAAAATCTTGATTTCTGTTAACTAATGATTAGTAGTAAATTACATTTACCTTTAGAGAAATGCATTTAAAAAACTATATGACCTACTGCCACACCATATTTTGAAATATATAAAATTTATATGACACAATTTGGGTTAAATGAAAAGCCATATTATTTTCATGCCTTAGATATATTTTGTTTTCCATACATTTTCTTGCTAAATTTCAACCACCCAGATGCAGCAGATGGTATCTTCTATAGGCTAATGACAGCCTGAGCCTCAGTAGGCATGAATGAACAGACAGACAACAGAATAAAACAGCAAGTCATGCTGCTGAGCCCTGACGTCAAACTAACTCCATGGTGACGAAGAGTTTGGTCTGAGCAGAGCAGCCAAAGAACAATCTGAAAATAACTGCTTCTATAGACATGGAGCGCACAGTGCTGGCAGATGACCACAAACCCATCCTCTTGGGAGGTTATAAGTGTAATTAGAGCCAGGGATGATCACAGCAAAGCACTCCCATGGCCTCAGCTTATGACGAAGGACTGCTTGTTATCAGGTTGATTACAGCATTTCTTTTGTGTTCGATGTTGCTTTGTGGAGGCTTTTTTGTCTGGGCTTTATTTATGCATGCAATTAATGAAAAGGAAACAAAAAGGTCTTTCGTGGAAAAGAGGAGACAGGAGGAAAGAGAAAGGGATGGACAGACAGATGGAAGAGAGAAGATGGAGAGAGCAAGGGTGCGTAACGCAAACAAGGCCTTCTGGGAAACATTCATAATTGCAAGACAAGCAAGGACAAGATATGACGATCTAATTAAGATGTCAGGTTTCACTTTCAGATAACATTGAAGTGTCCAACTATCTTTTTAATATAGGTTGTTACTATACTATTTTCATTATAAACCTTTTTTTTCTTCAGATAATTTGCACTGCAAATACTAATTTTCTTGATATTTTTTGTCTTATTTCCAGTAAATATATTTAAAGTTAACAACATAAATGTACGTGTCTTAATATCTTATCAATTTTGCTTCACTTATTTTCAGAGAATACATCTTAAATATTTTCTTTTTTTTAACAAAACATAGTAAGTTTTATGCTAAAACAATTTCATGGGATTACCTTAATTCATTATATTTTGTGGATATTTAACTTTGAAGAGACTAAGCTGATTCAGTTATCATTAAATCATTAATTTCCTGAAATCATTCTACACCACAGCATGAAATAGTACATTTCAAATTAAAGGAGGATATGAACAATGAAGAATAGTCCAAGCAGCCAAAGAGCAATGACAGCAGGAAAATTATTGTATTATGACGTATAAATTCACAATTTAGGAGCACACTGGCCTTGACTTTCTTGTTTTTAAACAGCCCATATAACATTGCTGCCCTAAATAACACTATCGTCAGCTTAATAAATTTAGAGAGACCACAGCGCACAAGGCACACAGCTGACCCAAAAAAAGACTGTCTCAATGGAAAATTGTCAGAGCTGAATAGATTAATAAAGAAGAGTGAAAACATTAAAGGAATAGTTCACCCAAAAATGTAAATTCACCGTCATTTACTCACACTCGCACCAATGTTTTCTATACAATGAAAGTGAATGAGGACTGGGGCTGTCAAGCTCCAAAAAGACAAAAAAATATACCACTAAACTTACTAAATAGTCTTTTGAAATCATACAATAGCTTTGTATAAGAAGCTTAAAATTAAGTTGTTGTTTACTACAAATGTTGACATCTCTCCTAGCTCTTGTTGACACATTCATAAGATTTCATGAGAGTAAAATCTAATTTGTGAATGTGTGAAAATGTCTCTAAATTGTGTCAGATCTATTTAATGAATCGTTTATCCCGTTCACAAAACTGGCCTGACTGATTAGTTCACTAATCAGTCTGATCCAATTCTTGAGCACTGACTCATTGATCCGGTCACAATGCAGTTAAAGCTGCAGTCCGTAAGTTTTGCCTCTTTGTCGCCATCTCTGTTTGAAACCTGCAATTGCAGTTATTTGCAGTCTAGTCTGTACGTGGGTTGTGCATCGGCACGACTCCTCAGCGCGGATGCATCTAATGTCTTGGAAGTATGACCAAAATAAGAATTTTCCCTGCAAAATGAAAAAGTAAGTAACATGTCAGCCACTTTTGTTCTGACCAACTGAGGGAAAAAAGCATTACAATAAATCGTGCTACCAACGGTGATTAAATCTAACGATCGCTTAGCTCATATCACATCAAACCATGCAAATTATTATTATTGTTATACTTTGTTCTCAAATTGTTAATGTTAACAACATCAGCATTGTGTGACTAAGTGTATTTAGTGTGTATTATAGCGTTACCTGTAGATTTAAATGTCTGTAGTCTAATCTTTTGCTTTTGACTACGGGTGAATCTCCAGTGGAAACTGATGATTGTCGTTTGGACCTTTCTGGATTATAATCCGCCATAAAAATTAAACGTTTAATTATTCCAGCTGCTGTGAGAAAAGGCTATAAATGATCCACCACCACATGCGATATAGCCTAGTTAGCCGGACCTTCTTTATGTATACAGACGTGACGTAATGGCGCAAAGACATGCCCGAATTTCCCACAGAAATCCACCAGTACCACTTGAATCATAACACATTATTACAAGCTAACCGTTGTGTATCGGACTAAGGTAAGGAGATTGTTTTGAACACTGGCTGGTTATGTACTTGCTCAAATGATTTTGGATAATTTTTTGCCAATAAAAGTTACAGACTGCATCTTTAACAGCTCACTGAAGGAGAAGATTATCAAAGAATAACTGACATTCTGGTAGTCACACAAAGCTATCATATGGCTTCATAAATTTTTTTTATATAGTTCACAACTATAGAATTATCTTTATATAATAAAGATCATATATATATTTCACTTATATCACCTATTAATAATTTCTGATTAATCATCATATTCACGCTTCTATTACCTCACGATTAGACTACTGTAGCTCAATTTCACTTTCACACCTTCAGATGGTCCAGAGTGTTGCTGCAAGTTTGTTGATATCGGCCAAAAATTACTATATGACCTCAATCTTATTCTCTTCATTGGTATCTGATTTATTTTAGGATCCACTTTAAGAAGTTGTTTGTTTTTGATAAAGCACTCTTAAATCCCTCAATCTCGGTTAAATCAAAAGGGTGATAGAGCTTTTTCGATCACTGCCCTTAGCTTATAGAATCAGTTGTTACTTGACATCAACCTTGCGTCTTCACCACTCATGGTTTTTAAATCAAGGTTTAAAATGCATCTTCATTCTCTGCCGTTTTTTTTTTTGTTAGTGCTATATAAATAATTTTTACTTACTAGAAAACATTTATGATTCTTTTATGGTGTTTTTGATACGCAAATTAAAATGTGGAGAAAGTTAATTTTTGAAAATTTGGAGTGACTTTAAGGTTTGAGTTTGTTGTGCATTTTGATGCGGTTTGAGGAATACACAATGTGTGTGGGCACTGCTGCTGAAAGCAACCTCTCGTTTGTCTTTTATATATGCACATCATTCTGCTACATGTGTCATCCAAATGAACTTCTGAACCCAACACAGTATTTTGTTATCTTACCTTACAAAGGAACTAAATGCATTAACATGTTAACTACAAAAATTAGATAGAAGACATTGAATTTTTGCATCTTTTGACAGCCCTAATTTCACTCCCGTTTTTTATTTATTGCCTAAGGTATCGGTTTAGTTTTTATACAAAAAATTCTAGAGGATCGTGTCATACTAAAGAGTAAATGTATTGCTTTAAAATTAATCTTAAAATGTGATTATCATCAACACATTGGAGGGAATGTTGATTTAGTTTTCAACTACTGGATGAAATCCAGTGCAAAATACCTGAGGAAAACATTTGTGAATCTTAATTGGTGCATTTCTGTCTTTTTGAGATTGAAATCTGTCATCCCCATCTGTTGTAGTTGCATGGAAAAGAGCAACCAGTGCATTAACATTTCTCTTTTTTTGTTCTTAATTGTTTGGGTTGAACCTCAAAATGGTTACAAATGCAAATCACTAATAAGTAACTCACCTCCTCCGTTCTTCTGGCAAAGATAAGGGAAACGCCACACGTTACCCAGGCCCACAGAAAAGCCCACCTGGGCCAGGATGTACTGCAGCTTACTGTTCCAGGCAGGTCGACCATCTTCCAGATCAGGGGAGATGTCTGGTTTGCCTATAGGCGGAGGACCCCCTCCTGTCATGTTCATGCTCATCTGGCTGCTCTTGTAGTCCATGGGAGCCTCCAGCGCCAGGAGGTCAGCCACAGACTCTGTGACATGCTCATTACTGTGCTCGCGCTGAGTCACTTTACTGCTCTTGGGCATGGCTGTGCTGTGTCGTGGTGATCCCAACAATTAAAGGTGTGAAAGAAGAGCAGGGAAGATTGGAGGTCACAATAACTGCCCCTTTTGCCTGATACAGGTGTGTGCTCCTGTGAAAAGAGCATGAATATATAAGAAATCGGGCCACAAGAGATACAATTATGGCTATGGGATTCATAATATAGATTAAATCATCTTCCAAATTCATGTCCATTTGTGTTACATTTAACAAAATAAAAATAAAAATTCTGGTGTTCTGTTGGCTGTTGAATTGTATAACTCAAGCCTAAATATTACTCTGATTTATTAAAACTATCTTTAGATTGCTTTTGGCTCTGGACTATAGAATAAATTACATTAAAAGCTAAGCAATCTGTTGTAATGGAAGCCAAGGCAAGCACTGGTAAGACAGATCGGGAGATTTTTCTGACCCTCTGCATTGCAGTTTTGTATATGCCTACTGGTATTAACCATGGTAAAATATCATAATTTGGCTAATTTTACAATTACGTTCATTAATGTAAAATACAGTAAAACAGTAATATTTTATTACACATTGTGTATGTGAATTTTTGTGTAGTCCACTGGTCGTAGTTATATTATAGCATAGCATAGCATAGCATAGTATAGTATAGTATAGTATAGTATAGTTTA
Source organism: Rhinogobio ventralis (assembly GCA_039654625.1). NCBI lineage: Eukaryota > Metazoa > Chordata > Actinopteri > Cypriniformes > Gobionidae > Rhinogobio > Rhinogobio ventralis. The sequence continues at coordinate 23,400,376 of CM077211.1, forward strand.
CTCCAAATCCACTTCTGTCATGACAAGTGTTTGGCATGGTAATGAATATGAATGGCGGCTCACAATTGGCTGACACTGTTCACGTGAGCACCACGTGTGTGATGCTGATGCAGGATCTGGCCAATTATGAGGCGGCGCTCTGCCGCAGAACCCGGAAGTGCTGCACTGTTTATACTACGTCAACAGCGTAGGAGACCGACACAGACAAGAAATTGTTGAATAAAGTCGTTATTTTTGTTTTGTTTTTGCGCACAAAACGTATTCTTGTCGCTTCATAACGTTAGTGTTGAACCACTGGAGTCACATGGACTATTTTAATGATGTCTTTACTACCTTTCTGGACCTTGAAAGTTGCAATGACGTTTCTGCCTATGGATGGTTCAGAAACCTTTCGGATTTCATCAAAAATATCTTCATTTGTGTTACGAAGATGAACAAAGGTCTTACGGGTTTGGAACAACATGAGGGTGAGTAATTAATGATATAATTTTCATTTTTGGGTGAACTAATCCTTTAAGGACCTATCAGCCTGTGCCATCTAGTTTCATACATTGCATGTTCAGATATTCATATCTGATGAAAATGATTAAAAACACTGGTGCTAGCTGGCAACTTAAAAAAAAAAAAAAAGTAAAGTACAGCTAAAGGTATATTTCAAATATAAAAATTAATACCTAAATAGGAACATAATAGTATACCTAAATTGCAAAAATAATATATAAATAGTTAACTATAAGTATAATGTTAAGTTCAGTATACTTCAGTATACCTCGCTATAAGTTGTAGTAGCACTTGTAGTATAGCCTAGTTGCAGAACAAACAAAAAAAGTAGTTAAAAACGAGTAGTGTACTTAGTTTACTACTGTTACACTTAAAGTATACTTAAAAGTATACTTTCATACACTAAAAAGTCAATTTAGTCCAAAGTAGTTTTGAAATAGTACACTTACAAGTTTACTACTAATACACTGATATCAGTATATTTACTACATAAAGTGTACTTAAAAATATACTTGAAGTATACTTATATTTTGTAAGGGTTGATAAATAGAAAGTTCAAAAGAACAGCATTTATTTGAAATAGAATTCTTTTGTAACATTAATAAATGTCTTTACTGTCAAATGAATACATATTTGCTGAATAAAATAATTAATTTCTTTAAAACTTTTGAATGGTAGTGTATATAAATACATAATTCATTAATTTGATCTATAAATCAAATTTATATTGGATGATTAATAAAAGCAATTTGCACTTTGTATGGCAAAACTCGAGCTCAACAAGTATAAGATATTTGCATACTAATATTAATGAGAAGATTATCAAACAACAGTGACAAAAATAATTTTTCTTACAATTGCAAGTACAGTGTGGAGAAAGCTATTTTTTGCAGATTTGGTGTGAGTTCAGGGTTTGCACTCATTTTGATGCAGCTTGAGGAATACACAATGTGTGTGGGCACACATTCTTTTTATATGCATATGATTCTGCTACATGTGTCATTCAAATGAACTTCTGAACCCAAAACTTACACAGCATTTTGTTATATTCTCTTACAAAGGAACAAAATGCATTAACATGTTAACTACAAAACATACAAAGAAGACAGAATTTTTGCATCTTTTGACAGCCATGATTTCACTTCCTAAAGTCTCTCAAGGTTGTTTATTTGCTGCCTAAGGTATCAATTTAGTTTGTATGGGTCCTAGAGGCTGGTGTCATACTAAAGCCAAAATTTACTACTAGGTTTAACAGAGCAACATTGCACTGAAGTGTAAATTAGTGCATTAGTCTTAAAGGGTAGGGTCTTATCAGCAGCCTATTGGAACAAATCTTGGTTTAGTGTTCAACAAATGGATGAAATCCAGTACAAATCACAGCCTGAGATTAAAAAAGAGGCAGTCACTGACAAGCTTTAAATCTAGACCATAGGGGTGCTTTTCGTGATAAATAAGGGAGAGGTGATGCATGAGCTGAGATTTGTATGTACTGAATGACTAGGGAATGTGGCAACAAAGCCGCCATCTTTGCTCTTCCCACCTCTGTTTATCTTTGGTAATGAGAAGCAGCCTGAGGCACTGAAAAAAAATCTATACAGCTTATCTCAAATACAAGAGGACACAAGACGTTGCTGTGTTGCTAGGAGATGCCCACCCACCGCCCATGACAACCTACAAACCACCTCAGATCTGCTTGGGGAACCAAATGGGGAGGAATCCAACTACTGTTAAGAGCAAACATACACATCATATGAAATTATTAGCATGTGCAATTGTGCATTGTTTTGTCACATGGTCAATGATGATAAACATCAATGGACCATCACAAACTGAGTTTGAATTTTTGCACCCACTGTGAAATTTTGCACAGTGTTCAGGTCCAAAACAGCTTGTCCGGGCAGCAGGCCAGTCAGTTCTCTACGTCATTATTATGGAAGGGATTATATTTCAGTAGAGAGCAAGCTAGACCTGAAGAATTCTGCTCACCCTGTGCTTAGTCAGTCTCATTTTGCTGTGCATTAAACACATGGTGCTGATCACTCATAATGTAGGGAACGTGCTTGGTCAGTTGATTCTGAGGAATGCAACTAAGACACCCAAATCTAAGCCTCCCTGCTGGTGATTGCATTATTAAACATTTCCCCCAAGAATATAAAATGCGTTGCTGATCAGAGCCTACTATTGGTATGGTTTTCCTTAGCAATATTGGTCTATAGCTAAATATCCTGTTGATTCAACTGCACATTATAATGTGCAAATATACATATTTTATCTGTCTGGGTTGCTAGGCAATGGAGCTTGATGAAATTCTCACATCTTCCTGTGAACCTACATGCTCTCTATATCAGAACAATGAGTGACAGCTCATCTATCCAGTGCTTGAGAGCATCCGTGAACCAGATTTTGTCAAATCCTTGAAATACATAAGGTGGGTCACAAGAATCAAAGTTCATATGTATCAAGCAATCTATATATATAATGTTCATGAAAAGATCACACTGATATAATACAGGGATGATGGTAACTGCATGTTTTGACTGCTGCAAATGAATCATGGGAATTCAGAGAACCAATATGGGTAGTTGACATTTGAATTAACATGCCCTTTGGTGCACCATAAATTCCATTGAAAACTATTTAAATCTATTAACAATATGTTGATTTTTGATTCTATATATATATATATATATATATATATATATATATATATATATATATACACTCACCTAAAGGATTATTAGGAACACCTGTTCAATTTCTCATTAATGCAATTATCTAATCAACCAATCACATGGCAGTTGCTTCAATGCATTTAGGGGTGTGGTCCTGGTCAAGACAATCTCCTGAACTCCAAACTGAATGTCAGAATGGGAAAGAAAGGTGATTTAAGCAATTTTGAGCGTGGCATGGTTGTTGGTGCCAGACGGGCCGGTCTGAGTATTTCACAATCTGCTCAGTTACTGGGATTTTCACGCACAACCATTTCTAGAGTTTACAAAGAATGGTGTGAAAAGGGAAAAACATCCAGTATGCGGCAGTCCTGTGGGCGAAAATGCCTTATTGATGCTAGAGGTCAGAGGAGAATGGCCGACTGATTCAAGCTGATAGAAGAGCAACTTTGACTGAAATAACCACTCGTTACAACCGAGGTATGCAGCAAAGCATTTGTGAAGCCACAACACGCACAACCTTGAGGCGGATGGGCTACAACAGCAGAAGACCCCACCGGGTACCACTCATCTCCACTACAAATAGGAAAAAGAGGCTACAATTTGCACGAGCTCACCAAAATTGGACAGTTAAAGACTGGAAAAATGTTGCCTGGTCTGATGAGTCTCGATTTCTGTTGAGACATTCAGATGGTAGAGTCAGAATTTGGCGTAAACAGAATGAGAACATGGATCCATCATGCCTTGTTACCACTGTGCAGGCTGGTGGTGGTGTAATGGTGTGGGGGATGTTTTCTTGGCACACTTTAGGCCCCTTAGTGCCAATTGGGCATCGTTTAAATGCCACGGCCTACCTGAGCATTGTTTCTGACCATGTCCATCCCTTTATGACCACCATGTACCCATCCTCTGATGGCTACTTCCAGCAGGATAATGCACCATGTCACAAAGCTCGAATTTGCACGAGCTCACCAAAATTGGACAGTTGAAGACTGGAAAAATGTTGCCTGGTCTGATGAGTCTCGATTTCTGTTGAGACATTCAGATGGTAGAGTCAGAATTTGGCGTAAACAGAATGAGAACATGGATCCATCATGCCTTGTTACCACTGTACAGGCTGGTGGTGGTGGTGTAATGGTGTGGGGGATGTTTTCTTGGCACACTTTAGGCCCCTTAGTGCCAATTGGGCATCATTTAAATGCCACGGCCTACCTGAGCATTGTTTCTGACCATGTCCATCCCTTTATGACCACCATGTACCCATCCTCTGATGGCTACTTCCAGCAGGATAATGCACCATGTCACAAAGCTTGAATCATTTTAAATTGGTTTCTTGAACATGACAATGAGTTCACTGTACTAAAATGGCCCCCACAGTCACCAGATCTCAACCCAATAGATCATCTTTGGGATGTGGTGGAACGGGAGCTTCGTGCCCTGGATGTGCATCCCACAAATCTCCATCAACTGCAAGATGCTATCCTATCAATATGGGCCAACATTTCTAAAGAATCAATGTGAATCAATTGTTGAATCAATGCCACGTAGAATTAAGGCAGTTCTGAAGGCGAAAGGGGGTCAAACACAGTATTAGTATGGTGTTCCTAATAATCCTTTAGGTGAGTGTGTATATATATATATATTATTGACCCCCTTTCGCCTTCAGAACTGCCTTAATTCTACGTGGCATTGATTCAACAAGGTGCTGAAAGCATTCTTTAGAAATGTTGGCCCACTGCACAGTGGTAACAAGGCATGATGGATCCATGTTCTCATTCTGTTTACGCCAAATTCTGACTCTACCATCTGAATGTCTCAACAGAAATCGAGACTCATCAGACCAGGCAACATTTTTCCAGTCTTCAACTGTCCAATTTTGGTGAGCTCGTGCAAATTGTAGCCTTTTTTTCCTATTTGTAGTGGAGATGAGTGGTACCCGGTGGGGTCTTCTGCTGTTGTAGCCCATCCGCCTCAAGGTTGTGCGTGTTGTGGCTTCATAAATGCTTTGCTGCATACCTCGGTTGTAACGAGTGGTTATTTCAGTCAAAGTTGCTCTTCTATCAGCTTGAATCAGTCGGCCCATTCTCCTCTGACCTCTAGCATCAACAAGGCATTTTCGCCCACAGGACTGCCGCATACTGGATGTTTTTCCTTTTTCACACCATTCTTTGTAAACTCTAGATATGGTTGTGCGTGAAAATCCCAGTAACTGAGCAGATTGTGAAATACTCAGACCGGCCCGTCTGGCACCAACAACCATGCCACGCTCAAAATTGCTTAAATCACCTTTCTTTCCCATTCTGGCATTCAGTTTGGAGTTCAGGAGATTGTCTTGACCAGGACCACACCCCTAAATGCATTGAAGCAACTGCCATGTGATTGGTTGATTAGATAATTGCATTAATGAGAAATTGAACAGGTGTTCCTAATAATCCTTTAGGTGAGTGTATATATATAAATAATGGGTGCTTTGTTGTTATATATATCAAAAATCAACATTTATATATATATATATATATATATATATATATATATATATATATATATATATATATATAGGTCAATGACATGACGTGCATTTTTTTGTGTCCAGGTGCATTATTTCCTTTTAAAATAATTTAAATAATACATATTATTTTATGCTTTGTTATCTTAGACCCCCAAAATGTCAGGTGGTGCAACTGTCTGAACAAATGAACAGACCAAGAAAACTATTTAAAATGGTGCTTAATAATAAAAAAAAATTAAACTAAATGCTATGGCATCATTTTAGGTTTGAAACCTTTCATATAAACAAATTTTATAAATATCAGTAGTAGTTTTAAAGCTGTTAAATTGAAAAACTTTTGTCCAGCAATTTGTATATTCTCAAATGTCAGGGTGGCACAACTGCAAACATGGCTCTTTTATTATGAATTGACAAGGTAATAACAGTAAACATGATAATTCATCGTCCAGAGGACCCCAGCTGATCCTTGTGGCAGAGTGAAAAGATTTGTAGATCTCTCTCAAATACTGGTAAAAACTGCTCATTTCAAGTGGGTAGGTTGGTACACTCTCCATGTCAGGTGGTACCGATACCTGTATTTTCAATGCATTTTTAATTTAAAAAAATATTGGGCAGAGAAACCAAAAGAATATGAATCAAATTAGTTGGCTTAGCAAATAGACATTTCCTTCAGTTATTTTCATGCCTAATTATGCCTGTTAAAATGTATTGTAGGGGCCACTGTTACTTTTCCTGTTCATATTTTATCTTTAATTTGATAGCATTGTAAATATTTAGAGCTGCTTCAGCAGGGCTCAACCAGTCAAGAGCAGTGAGTGATTTTCTCTGTCTTTTGTTGTTAGATTAACATTGAGGACAAAGATAGCATGTTTATTAGACTGCTGTCACTTTAAAGACCCCCTGTGGTGAAAATCAAGTTTTTAATGTTGTTTATATGTCTATGGTGTTTTTAATATGCTTAAAGACAAACCATGTGCAAATTCATGTCAACACCATTGCTGAGTGTTTTCTCCTTAAAACTGCAGTGAACCAAAGACAGTCTCAAAAACGGTTTGAAATCGCTGGTGTTCTCTACGTCACAAACTTTTTAACCAATCACATCAACGTGTGGATGAGCTTTAGCATATCATTAACTGCTGTGAATCAGGGGAGTCTCTAAAGAAGCCAGGTTATCCAGGTATATTTTTCTGTGGATTTGAAAAATCGTGTACATTTAGCAATATAACGGGTGAATTATGTATTTACCTTTTTTCCTCTGACTTTCTAAGTTGTTCAAAGCGTTTCTAAGGATACTGATTAGGAGGCAGACTGAAATGGCGAACGAAAACATGGTTTGACTTAGACAAGCCTGTATAATTCACTTTTCCACTTCTTCTGAATCCGTTTCATACATGGCTGAATTAAACCAGGATTTCCACTTGCCACTGTACAACATTTACTATATATATATATATATATATATATATATATATATATATATATATATATATATAAACTTTTATGTTAGATGCAATTAATCGTGACTAATCGATTTGATAGCACTAATTAATTTTAAAATGTATGTACAGGCTTACATTTCAGCAGCATTTCCATGTCTCTGTAATGATGAAAGTTGCATTACAAGAGCATAAAAATGAAAAGATGAGAATTTTATAACTCAAGCCTAAATATTATTCTGATTTATTAAAACCTGAATGAATCTTAAGACTACAGCATTACTTTCATATGAAGTTAAGTAATCTGTTGTAATAATAGCTAAGGAAAGATTTTTCTGGCCCTATATATAGTGTTAAATAGTATAGGGCTATGGTACATCAATTCATTTAGTAGACGTTCTTATCCAAAGACCAATGAACTCTGAAAGCAATTTATTAAAAGAAACAACAATATGATATATAGGCTATTGTTTAAAAAGCTGTGTTTGTGTGCAGAATATAAGCATTTCTTTAAAATAAATCTTGCTGACCCCAAACATAGCCTATATTTCATACGTTTATGTAATGACAAAAGTTGCATTACAAGTTATAATTTAAAATAATGCACGTGATTTATTTAATTATAGTCGTTTTCATTTGAATATGAAGTAAAACATTTAGGCCTATGTTTTCAAACATAAATGTTTGAATTCATACACAAATGAAAACGAGTAATGTATGCCCTAATTAAATTCGTCAAGTTTTCAGAGAAACTCGCCAGCTCGAGCATCACCTGAGGATGCGCCTGACTGCAGTCACGGACAGTGATACCATTCATCTAAACCCTCCCTCATTCACTGATCTTTCAACACGAATCGACACGAGCAATACGCTTACGATTGTTTTAAAGCACAAACACGTGGAAACCGCGGGGCTTAATGTTGTCATGTATGGAAAGAGTACCACGCGTCTTGCAGCATCCTCAAGGTCAAATATCACGCTGACCTAAAACTGACGCGCCTCTGAGAAACCTTGTAAATAACAAACAACTGACCAGCAATTGCTGCTGTGAATTATCGACATGAACTGCGTGCAGCGTGATATAACGCTCTGTACATGACAGGAATACCAAATAAGTTGCCACAACGCAATCATCGTTGAAAAATGTCTTGCATCTTTTATCACGTCGTTTACTAGGCTAAATGAAGAAAACCCGGTCACTTACTGGATGTCGAAGAGTGAGAAACAGATGCGAGTGTTTTCATATAGGTCTCAATGAGTGACAATAACCTGAAGAATCAATTTGATGGCTCCCATAGAATGAATCCTCGTTGATGTGCCGTATCCGCGCTCACGACTGAACCTGTCCAGAAATGCGCAGAGTAAGTGAGCGCGCCGCCTGACACAAAGCCCACCGCGCACTATTGTGTATTCTCTATCAGCCTAAAATAGTAACTTTGGGGTCACGCTGACACATCCGTGGGCGTTGTCCGCGACAACACTTCTAACCAACCCACTCCTTGTTTTGTCCTCCAGTTGTTAAAATTCAAAGCACAATTTACTTCTCCTTTCACGATTGGCACAGAGCAAATTACTAGGTATACGCACGAGTCACGAACTCGTTCATACGTCAGCAGACACGTAATCTGCGTCCAAATTCTGATGAAATACCTTTCGGCGATTGCAAAGTAAATTCTTACCTCCTAGCTTTGAAACCCACATGGGTGTCCAGATCAGTCCAAAGGGGTACAAGTCATGTCTTATTTAGTTAAAGATAAGGTTGTTTTCCACACATTTTAAATCAATAAACCCATCAAAGTGAGAGATGACACTGGCTAAAATCTGAGCTCTACTGATGCTTTTTTCCCTTCTCTGCTATCAGAAAGGCTATTTCTTTGCACCTGCAGATGAGTCTGATTGTGTCTAGCTCATTCTTCTTCCTGACACTGGAGAATTTATACCGTCCTTGGTTCTGGCTGGTCTGGCTCAATTGAGTTTCTTTTCAATTTTGCTGTGTGAATTGAGATGGATACCGCAGATCGCTGATTAATGTCTTCAGCAGATGTTTTTTTTTAAGCCATTCAATTAATCACACGTCTGCACTCCTGTAAAGATAAAGAGTGATTTCGAATGCATCCCTTAAAGTGAATAGATGGTTAATGTAAAATACTTCTGTCTAAGATCCTTATGAATTACAGTAGCCTAATGCACTGATCACAAATCAACGCAATACTCAGTTTTTTACCTCTGGGACCACTGAAGGACGTTCTGGCACCATGTTTTACAGAGACCAAACTCTGAATGTTTAGTTCCCTAGGAGGCAGAGCTGTTCGTCTGCGCCTACTGTTTGGAGCCTGGAGAACAACAAACAGGTAACACATAAGCCGGATATGTGTTTGTTTATGTGTGAGTGTGTGTTTGACTCACATTAGCAGATGTGGCCCGGAGAAGCAGATGTCTAACACCAAAGAGAGGCTTTTTAGGGGCCTGATACACTTGCAGAAACACCACCTGCTAAATGTCCAGGTCCAGAATTGACTTTTCCCACATTCTGCACTGATGAGAATTTTCTGCACTACTTTTATTGGAAAATCAGTGGAATTGATCATTTAAAAAGACTACACTCTTACTGATCACAGAAAGCACGATTAAATTAACCAAAAAGTTTAATGGATTGACTGTAAATATCATAATCACTTTGTACCTGAATGAACTGAAGCAAAATTACTAAAACATGTAATTAATTGGATATAAATTACGATTTGTGTTGTAGAAAATGTTTCTGTTATTTAAATTTACAGAATTTTTTTGGGATGAATTTATTGAAAATGTTATGATTTAAGACTTTGTTCCTACATAAAAAGGAATTAAAATCACTGAAAATAGATATTATATTGACCACACAACTTACCGATATATGGGAGTACATGTATTTTTTTCTTTTTTTTTTAATACATTTTATTTTTGTGCTGTGGACCCTGATAATTATGAATGTATCCAAGACCTATAACAATTAAAGTTAAAGGTTTTATGTTTATTATTAAAAAATGCTCATAAAGTCTATTAATAATAAAGTAAATTTTAAGTCTCATTGGCTCCTTTTAGGGTTGAATGTTAAAGGATGAATAAACATGGCATTCCTGTTCAATGGAAATCTACAGATGGGCGTAGATTCTGCGTGGGTCTTGTCATAGCCCACGTGGCTACCTTCAGACGTACGCATCTACTAGGTAAACGCTAGTAAGACACAGTGAGGATGTGAGCATCTCCCTTTCCACAGATGTGTAAGACACCGGGATGCTGCATGCAGACGTGCGCAAACACAGCTAAAAATAGGACTGAAGTATCCAGCAATTCCCTCCCTGTGTTAAAGCCTGTAGCTCTGGGCAAGCTGGAGCATCCTCAGGCCTGTAGTGTGTGTGTGAATCACAAGGCTCTAGCTCTCTCTCATGGAGCACAGAGAGCTCCTCACCCTTCTCATGTGACTCACCTCGCCAGGGCCCACTGCTGGGATCTGTTGCTATGGCAACAGCAGATCATATGATTCTGACTCATTCGCTGCGTGTATGTGTGTGTGTACGCGTACTTGGGATTATATTCTGGTGGCATGAATGAGCCATGGTGGCAAATGCATGTCAGATCATGGTAAAAGGGATGCCTGTCTTGCAACCTGAAATCACACACTGCACGCGTCACCTAACCCAAGACTTCTACTTCACACAAACACAGTACAGATCATTAGCCATAGCACCAGTGTTTTATTCAACCACAACAGTCAAATCCCTGCTGGCACAAGATAAATAACTATACAGCATAACAAGCTACAATTCCTAATTGCTGCAAACACAGCATCTGAACGCAGAACTTTAGTAAACATACAAGTTCTATTACTATGCGTGGGTAATACGTTGTATTTACCTGAAGTTATATCAGATGAGGCCTTACTTTTGAGATTATGCATCTTAAATCTATTGAACTTGTGTAGACCAGTGTTGTTATTGTTAACAAATAAAAAATATAGCTAAAGTATGCGATGAACACAATTTCCTCTGCTGTTCTTACCATACTGTGAGGCTGCAACAGTGGTCCCAGAGAGAGGCTTTAATTATTGAGAACTTGCTGGCGTCACTGTGACCTTGAGTGAAGTGCATTTGTGTGGATGCTCTGCACTGGCACACACATGCTAGCCTGACGCATTACACCAGATTTCGACAGTGCAGAAAGCAGTATTCAATTCTAGAAAACAAAAGAATAAAAAGGTAGTATTTTTAAACACTATTAGTGAGTCTTCTAAAACTTGCAACTAAGGTCTGTCACTAAAACGTCCATGAACTCCACATCTCGCCTCTGAGTTGATAAGACTTCACACTGTTCACAGGCTCATTTGCGCGCACAGGCTTCAGGAAACCAGCGGAAGGGATATTTATCACCGGCCTAATGGGGCATGCAGCAAGGCTTGGATTTACAACATGGCCGCACGGGACATTTTATCTGGGGAAATTATGACACTGCGGGGATAGTGGAGAGGAAGAGAGAAATCAAGAGGGAAAGTAGAGTTATTATACAAAACTAGTAGAGTGTGTGCTGTCAAATTGGGCCTTAAAGAACTATTCACCCATGAATGAATACATTTTTACTCACCCCCATATCTACTCTTTCATCTGAGATGCAAAAGAGGTTTAGACATTCTTTAGACATTATACTAACTATAAGTAACTTTGCAACTACTTGTCAACTGCTTGTCATTAAGTCAAGTCACCTTTATTTATATAGCGCCTTTTACAATACAGATTGTTTCAAAGCAGCTTTACAGTGATAACAGGAAATCAATGCAACAAATATTGTGTTGGCTGTACAGCAGCTCTAGAAGAAAGTAATTTCTTCAGTTTAAGTAAGTTTTCCATTGTAAAAACCATTACCCAGCAAACATTTGGACGTTTAATGACTGTCGAAATGACGTCCCTCAGACACGTACCATCATGGTTGAAAAATAGTTCCAAAATGAAAGTTGAAGGGACGTATCTGAATGCATTTTTAGGAAATGTTCTGCGTAACATATTTTTACCTACCACTATTTATTTTTGGCCAGGGACACAACGTTGCCGTTGGACCAGTGCTTGCTGATTAGTTATTAATTTAGGGGCCGTTTACACAACATCGTTTTCAACTGAAAACAGATTTTTTTTTAGCATTCTGGCTGTTCATTTACACAACAACAGCGTTTTGGTCGCCAAAAGTTTTTGAAAAACGGAAAACGATACCATTATCAACTCTGTGTAAACTTCAGAACGGCAGATAAAAAATATTAAGAATAATAAGTGTCCTCCACTAAGCAAGCCAGAGGTGACAGTGGTGAGACACTCAAACTCCATCAGAATGGAGAAAAAAAACTAGGCTCAGTTGGGGGGGGCCAATTCTTCTGGCCAGCAAACGAACAGTGTATGATTATGTTTCAGGCAGCATTACAGGTCAGAATTCAGACTGGGATCAGAACATTAAAAATATTTATTCCAGTTCCATCTGTTTTAAGATCGGATTCATCACGCCGGTATGTAGACGGGTTTGTTTAGGATCTGTGCCACTGGCTGTCGTGTCATTAGAGTGTTAGTAGACTGTCTGCTTAATATCTGCTAACACTTTATTTTGATGGTCCATCTAACAGAAAGTAATTTTGCAGTAGTACATTTCAACTTATTCTACTAACCATAACCCTAACCTAACAGTCTACTAATACTCTAATGAGAGTTAGTTAACATGTAGTTGCAAAGTTACTTCATTTGTCATAATTTGCTCATGTTGTTCCAAAATCATACAGTTGGCTTTCTTTTGCAGAACACAAAAGAAGATATTTTGAAAAATGTGTCAGCTGTAATATGAAAGTCAATAGGACACAATCACTTTGCATGATGAACAGATTTAAGGATTAATTCACTCTCAAATTAAATAAAATATTGATCAATGTATGCATACTACATCAATTATGGCCTAGTGATATATTCAATCATTAAAATTTGGCAAATGATTTCTAAAGAAAAGCCTCTAAACAAACTCCCACAATGGCAAATGGAAGCTTCCAAATCGCTATCCAAATACTCAGCGGTAAGAGTGAAATTTTGCAGGGCTGCCAGTCTGCCATTTGTCAGCACCAGGGTGATCCAAAGAAGTGCTGTTCCTTTTTTGTCAGCCGGTCTGTGCTCACGTTCTTCACTTGTAAACATTACAAAATGAGGATGAATAAAGCCTGAAAGAGTGGGAGAACAAGAAAAAAAGCTTATTATAGGCAATGTATGGTGCATAATCTGGTTTACTTTTGCATGTTATTTATTTAAAACATGTAATTGTATTCAGGATTTAACTACTTACCCTGGACATAGAGTTAATGGCCCATGGTGTCTTATATCACTTTCTGTGCCTTTTAACTGCCTTTGACAAACTGTATTTCCTTGTACCTGACAGAAGCAACCTGTACCTCTTGCACAGCCTATCAGAGACTCAAAGGCTTGGAAATGTAATTGCCTGATTGTGTATGCACACCACATCTTTTTCTCCTGGAGTGAAGACTTATACAATTACATGGATTGAATCATTAACGGTGTATGCTCAATCCCTTCAGGAGCAGACAACAGACCAATCACTCTGTAACCGACATCTAATGACCTTAATCACAGATAAGACAACAAGGGACATGGGGGAGACACAGCTGTAAATCAGGTGTCATGAATCAGGGTGTGTGTTAAACTGACAGGATATGAAGCACAGGACTGTTCTGAGCACTATAAACAGCCTGCTGTTAAGGGCCGGCTGACGTCATAATCTCCTGCTGCAGCATTACGTATCATAAACAGGATGTAGATACAGATATTGTCAGTGCCAAAGGTGCTACAGGGATGCTTTTGATTCCAGTTAGATATGTGCTGTGACAGCACATATGTTTACAGAATGTCAGGACAGGATTCTAATAAATGATTAAAGGGGCATTGATATCAGAATTTGTCCTAAGATTAATGAATATTCTTATGTATGTGTTTTGGTATTGATGGAACTCTCATTTCATTGGAAAACATAGAAAATGGTAGAGATAGGAGGTTGGAACAGCATGATGGGAAGGCACAACACCATCTGTATCACAACCTGCCGACAGTCGGCCGCCACACATATAAAGGGAACGCTGATAATATACAATATGAAAATACCTAAAAAGAGATTATAGAAGCTGGAATATATATATATTATATTATCTATACTCATCTGTATTCTGTAATCTCTGATTATTTCCCCACAGTCTAATGCATTGTGCTTTTGTAATAAAAAACTAAATATATTGAAGATATTACTCATCAAATGCCAGAACTGAAGATGATAGACTGATGATGGATTTGACTTCTTATTCAATTCAATCATTTTCAGTGAAAACCCACACACTGCATAATAAAGCTGACACTGTGCATTTTGAAACACAGATATAACATGAAAGGATTTGTCAAGCGAGATATGAGGGCGAGTGCAAGATAAAACCCTGAATTTATCTTTCATTTGTACTCTAAAGGCTGAAGGAAATAAACATTTCCTCTGAGAAACAGCAAGCTTTCTGTTGCCAAGAATTTGAATGCATCCTTCAGCACTGCTTAATCCATAAAGATCCGTAAAGACAGAATCCAGAACAACATGACATTATGATTTTTAACTAAATAGCTTTGTTATTCTTCATGTGTTCTGATTTCAGCTCGCTTCCTAGACCTTGAATAGGTGCAATTCTGTATGGATTATAGAATTGGTTTCATGTCTTTCTTTTTCTGGTGATGAAGTTAATATAACTTCTGAAGAAATATCTTTGCAGCATTTAGTGTACTATAAATAAGTGAAGTGAATTTGATAATAATTAAAGTAAAGTTTACGGATTTTACACGATATACTAGCGTCACCAAAAAGAACTGACGCTTTGTTAAGCTCAGCCCCCTTTGGTTACTGTTGCTAACTCAGATAAGCTCTACAGATCATCCCATATGATTGAACTGGAGCTTTATATCATATGTGCTCATATGTGGTAAAAAAGTTAATTGAAATTAATAAATGAAATGACATTAATTATGTAATTTACATTACTTACTTACTTTAAGTAACATTAATTTACCTTGAAACAAATGTAGATGTTCTTTCTGATGTTCTACAGGTTCATTTGGGAATGAGGGCTAAAATAGTTTTATCCACAACATAAACTTGTTTTATTGTATTTTCACAGTTTTAAACACAATTTTATGGAAATTATCCAATCATAAACTATACTAGTATAGTAAACTACTCCTTAACATTAAAAGAGCTAAAGTTTATATAATAAAAATGGTGGCTGGCAAAAGATGCTAAACTGGACTGGGTAGTAATATTTTTAAGGCGAAACTTAACAACGGGTCAATTGCTAAAATAAAAGAATCCATCTTCCGTTGATTGCACGAGATTATTAAAATGGGATAGAAGGACAAATATTTACATCAGAAAAAAATATATCGCCTTCCTGTTTACCTGTGCATAATTCCTGTTTCATAATTATGGAAATACCCCACTCTTGATGATAATAGTAGACACAATAACTGATTTGATTAATGGCTACATGTGCACCATCAAATCCAGTTCTACGGTGCCTTAGAGCTAAGTGTACAGAATAAGCGCACATAATAATCCTAACGCACATTAATGGTCTGCCAGCCATCTCTGCTTTAGTCATTTTTTAATATGTCTCTCTGTTATATAAGGCATTATATGGGCAGTGATGGGAGAGGGTTAAGCCACTGCTAAGCCCTCATTACAGAGATAGAAGGAGGTGTGAGGACCCAACAGATGGCCCTCTAGAGTCTAGGAGATGCTACTCAGTGTAGTGATACAAGTGCGGTTCGCTTATGTAAGTCTCCAATCTAATGGATGCAGTTAGTATGACAAACTGTTCAAATTAGAACCCGTGATATATATTCAGCTCTATTTTCATCAAGTGCATTGTGGCGCAGAACATCTTGATGAGTCAGAAGCTGGATTTTATGTTGTGTTTGCTGGTCAGTTGTGTGATTAATCAGATGCACACTCTACAAAGCTGCATGAATAACACTAAAAAAATATTCCTGTGTCACGCATCCATTCATAAAGCCAAATCCAATTGCTATTTTTGCATACATCAACATATGGTATCTGGATGCCGCAGAAACGAACAAGATGCAGAACAAGAGCGTGTCTACTGAAATTCTGCTTGTCTAACTGCACATCACGATTGCAATTTCCATTAGAGAGAAAACGCTTCAACACAGTTCACTCATAATCTGCAACCTCAAGCCCCACGTGGTCGTCCATCAGCTTAATGACTAGGAGGTCTTTACACATGGAGAGGCCTTTTGATAAAGGAACAAAGAATCTGTCAGGAAACAGCCACCTCCTGGGTGCTATACCTGTGGGGTTTTTTTTTTTTTTTTTTTTTTTTTTTTGCTCAGAGACCATGTCAGATGTGTGCATTTTCTCCACTAGAATTTATTTCTGGAAAAGCTAAGAAAGAAAAGTTAGAGCTAGGAAAGAGCTAGATATAAGTCTGATGAGAAAATAAATCCATATAATGTACTTTGCAAAAATCTCTTACATGGTTTTCAAATTAAACATTGCTTCTTTTTCTTTGGCTGCCATAAGGGTCAGTTCAGGAAAGGCACTCTTAAATTTTATGTCTGGTTTTTGAATAAAGCAGCCAAACGTCTCTTACCCATCATGCATCAGTAGAAGCAAATTTGCACAGCAGTGAATGGAGCTCATTCCGTGTGGACGTTCAGCACCCTCTTGTGGCTAAAAGTCTAATCAATATCAGTTTCATTGCCATTTTGTCTTTGCTGGGAAAAGCTTATTGAAAACATTCTGTAGTTTGAGACAAAGTATTTACAGACAAGGTTACAAACAATAAATGTAAACAAGGGACTATAAATACAGTCTAGAGCAGGGGTTCTCAACTTTTTTGACTCCAAGACAATAAAAGATTGCCCAAGACGATATCCCCCTCAAAAATATGATACCAGTTCAACATCTTTATTTTTAGCATTTTAATTAAGATTATGTTGATATATAAAAAATAATAATGATTTAAAGACTTTTTGTGGCCACCCTGGAAGTTTGTGAGGACCCCTGTGTGTGTCCCAGCCCCCTGGTTGAAAACCACTGGTCTAGAAAATAGTTTATACATAGAGTCTATGTACAAACATTATAACATAGGCATAAACCCATATTGAACAAGGGGCTTCAGAACACAGACAGGGTGTATGCTTTTTTAACATTAAGTGAGGGTGAAGAAAAAAAAAACATTACAATGCTTCAAAAAGTAATATTTTATTACCTCAGACATCACACATACAGTGTGTGTGCTGGTGAGACCTGTGTGAATGTGCATTAGGAGATTTTCAGCACTGTAAAGGTCACCTTTTGAAGACGAACATACACTGCAGACAAAAGAACCCATCGCCCGACTCCCACCCTCCTCTGGGTCCAGAGTAAAGGGCTCTTTAGAAGATCACACACCGGTGTACATTAGGTTTCAGAATGATGGCTTATCCACCTTCTAAAATGTCTTTAAAAAGTCCACATGACAGACAGAAACCAGACTTATGGAAAGTGAATAGACCATGACTAAGATTTTTTTAAATAAAGATAATTATAATAATTTCAAACTTGACTTTTTGTCTACCCCACTGTACGAAAATATGACTTATATAGCTGACTTGCCTGTAAATGTAAAACACAAGGTAGGTAACGTAGGTTAGAGTCTAGGTTAGGCTTAGTCTTTTTTCTTTTTCTTTTTTACAAAATTTTGTCCCTACTCTCTTTCCACACACACACAAATACAGTGGTGACAAATGAGTGTGCCACAGTCTCTCTGGTGTGGGCAACATTATGTCTCTTCTCTCTGCCCGCCTGTCTTCATGCTCCATTGCTTTATTGATTCTGTGCTCGTCTCCATCAGATAAAGACATGAATACTGTCTGTATGAACAAGCCTGTCACACACGCCCAAATGCCTCTTTTCTAGTATGAACGCAAAGAAAATAACCTATAATTTTAATGAACTGTGTTAAAATGAGGGCTGTTCTTCAAGCTACAAATTATTTTATAGCCCAGTTAGGTCGCTACATGGTTCAAGGAACAGTGCTTATCAGTGCATTTAATTGCAAATGAGGCTGGGAAAAGTGGAATTTAATGAAGTGGAGTTGTTTTGGAGAGGGTGGCTTTGCAGAAGCCATACAGATGTAGAATGGGAGATTGTGGTCACCTTTTTTACATTAGACCCTGCCAGCTGCCGCCTGCCGCCTGCCGTATTTATAAAAACAGACAATATCACACCATTATAAACAACCTTGGTTTCAGCGCTGAATGTGCTGGAAGGGGCTGTAACTCTGCAGTCTGTGCAGTTGATATACAGTTGTGGGTTTTTTACTTTCGGTCAGGTCTCAAACTTCAAGCAGCATGGTCATTACAGGGAATGATTATGGCTGTATTTCTCAGGTCCAGCGTTCTTTTCTTGCTGTTTGAAGTTGCATATTAAGGTCAGTTCTGTGCTTTGGACCAATGGGTGCAAAAAAAAATTGCATTATTACTGCAAAGAAGTCCAGGGTAATGGGCCATATATCAAAAACTGGCCTGGCGGTGCATTTTGTGTGATTTTCCTGGCTCTTAAGACTTCATACCGAATGACAAGCGGTTTGTCAAAAGTAAATAACGGTGAAGGTTACTTCAGAGACCTGCTAGGGAACATTTAAGGTTGTTTCAATATGTTTTGAATAAGCTATTTAGGGCAAAAACCTTGTAACCTCTCAGACCGACATTTTAAGAAATGTTTATTTTGCTCTAAATATGCTGCATTTATTAAAAACAGTAATATATATTTATATATAAATACATATAAAAAAATATATATATAAATAAATAATAAAATATATATATATATACACTCACCTAAAGGATTATTAGGAACACCATGCTAATACTGTGTTTGACCCCCTTTCGCCTTCAGAACTGCCTTAATTCTACGTGGCATTGATTCAACAAGGTGCTGAAAGCATTCTTTAGAAATGTTGGCCCATATTGATAGGATAGCATCTTGCAGTTGATGGAGATTTGTGGGATGCACATCCAGGGCACGAAGCTCCCGTTCTACCACATCCCAAAGATGCTCTATTGGGTTGAGATCTGGTGACTGTGGGGGCCATTTTAGTACAGTGAACTCATTGTCATGTTCAAGAAACCAATTTGAAATGATTCGAGCTTTGTGACATGGTGCATTATCCTGCTGGAAGTAGCCATCAGAGGATGGGTACATGGTGGTCATAAAGGGAAGGACATGGTCAGAAACAATGCTCAGGTAGGCCGTGGCATTTAAACGATGCCCAATTGGCACTAAGGGGCCTAAAGTGTGCCAAGAAAACATCCCCCACACCATTACACCACCACCACCAGCCTGCACAGTGGTAACAAGGCATGATGGATCCATGTTCTCATTCTGTTTACGCCAAATTCTGACTCTACCATCTGAATGTCTCAACAGAAATCGAGACTCATCAGACCAGGCAACATTTTTCCAGTCTTCAACTGTCCAATTTTGGTGAGCTCGTGCAAATTGTAGCCTCTTTTTCCTATTTGTAGTGGAGATGAGTGGTACCCGGTGGGGTCTTCTGCTGCTGTAGCCCATCCGCCTCAAGGTTGTGCGTGTTGTGGCTTCACAAATGCTTTGCTGCATACCTCGGTTGTAACGAGTGGTTATTTCAGTCAAAGTTGCTCTTCTATCAGCTTGAATCAGTCGGCCCATTCTCCTCTGACCTCTAGCATCAACAAGGCATTTTCACCCACAGGACTGCCGCATACTGGATGTTTTTCCCTTTTCACACCATTCTTTGTAAACTCTAGAAATGGTTGTGCGTGAAAATCCCAGTAACTGAGCAGATTGTGAAATACTCAGACCGGCCCGTCTGGCACCAACAACCATGCCACGCTCAAAATTGCTTAAATCACCTTTCTTTCCCATTCTGACATTCAGTTTGGAGTTCAGGAGATTGTCTTGACCAGGACCACACCCCTAAATGCATTGAAGCAACTGCCATGTGATTGGTTGATTAGATAATTGCATTAATGAGAAATTGAACAGGTGTTCCTAATAATCCTTTAGGTAAGTGTATATAAAACATTATGACCTAATATTGTGTTGGTCCCACTTTTGCTGCCAAAATAGCCCTGACCCGTCAAGGCATGGACTCCACTAGACCCCTGAAGGTGTGCTGTGGTATCTGGCACCAAGATGTTAGCAGCAGATCCTTTAAGTCCTGTAAGTTGCGAGGTGGGGCCTCCATGGATCGGACTTGTTTGTTCAGCACATCCCACAGATGCTCGATTGGATTGAGATCTGGGGAATTTGGAGGCCAAGTCGACACCTCAAACTCGTTGTTGTGCTCCTCAAACCATTCCTGAACTATTTTTGCTTTGTGGCAGGACGCATTATCCTGCTGAAAGAGGCCACAGCCACCACCAGGGAATACCGCTTCCATGAAAGGGTGTACATGGTCTGCAACAATGCTTAGGTAGGTGGTACGTGTCAAAGTAACATCCACATGGGTGGCAGGACCCAAGGTTTCCCAGCAGAACATTCTTGCCCAGCTTGCCTTCTTCCCATAGTGCATCCTGGTGCCATGTGTTCCCCAGGTAAGCAGCTCGCCTGGCCATCCATGTGATGTAAAAGAAAACGTGATTTCTCAGACCAGGCCACCTTCTTCCATTGCTCCGTGGTCCAGTTCTGATGCTCATGTGCCCACTGTTGCCGCTTTCGGCGGGGGACAGGGGTCAGCATGGGCACCCTGACTGGTCTGCGTCTATGCAGCCCCATACGCAACAAATTGCGATACACTGTGTATTCTGACACCTTTCTGTCAGAACCAGCATTAACTTCTTGAGCAATCTAACTACAGTACACTGCAGACACCCCACAGGAGCTGCACTTTTGGAGATGCTCTGACCCTGACTCTGATGGGTCAGAGACATATATAAACATACATATACATATACATACATACATACATAGGCTACACACACACACACACACATACATACATATACATACACATATAAAGTACTATTTCTATTTGTTCTATTTCTACTTTGTAGAACAAAACTAAAAACTGAAAACTATGAACTAACACACACTAGGTTATGTAGTAAACAAAAAAAATGTAAACAAAGCAAAATGGTTTATGGTTTAGGCTCTTCAAAGCTCCTTTCAATGCGGTGATGGCAGAATTTCACACTCTTGCCATTCTCTCACCCACCTAGAGTTAGACTGCTACATTTCTGCAGTATTCTGTGACTCAATGCTCCAGTACCATCTGCCAGACGGCTGAAACAGCTTGTGTGTGTGGGGTACATAGTCCTTGATGATTCTGTGTGCTTCCTTTGGAGAATGACACATGTATGATTCATACTGGGATATGAAAACTTGGGAGTGTTTTTAAATTCTTATAAAGACCCAGTAAAGAAACTCAAACCAGCCTTAGACTTTCCACCCTATTCTTACAAGAAAAAGGCTCACTGAAAAAGAACAGGTAACAATAAAATGTAATGGTGCCTAAATTAATATATGCAACATGTCAGAGGAGATCTTGATGGTTTTACTGCTTATGCCAGCAGTTGGACATGTTCCACAATACAGGAAATGACATCACTCATAATGAGAGAGCAGTATTTCATCCACTAGATGGTGCTAAAAACGTCATGCTTGATTTCTGCTGAAAGATTAATTACCAAAGTCCTGAATCAAAGTTGAGCTGATCTCATAAATACAGTTGCAACACTGCAAGTATCCATAATGTATGTTGTAATTAAAGTTATGTTAACTTACTGTATCTGGTAATCTTACATATGATCATCTAACCGGATACAGTACACAGATTCAATATGAAGCGATGCACCAATATTAATGAATCTAAAGGAGCAACTCAGGCAACATATTTGAGATAAGGCCATTATCTGAAAGCACTGTGTGTACTGCTGACCCTTGAATGAATTCTCTGAACGGCTCTGGTTACAGCTTAAATCTCCATGTGTTTATCTTTTGGTGAAGGGGGGGGTCGAATGCTAGAATGCTCTTGTCATAACCTGGCAACATTCGAGGGTCAGATCATGTGGAGGAAGACTCATTTGAACAAGAACCGGGGCCAAGTGGAGAGTTTGTGAGCTCTCAAGCTGAACGTTTTTGATTGCGAGATTTTACTACAGATGGTAAACAAAGCAACCACATGTTGAGTCCTGTATCTGTAATTATGACTGCATGTGTGGACCTTTTGCTCAGGCCTTTGCATACACAAGTCTACTACTTTAAGTCATGATATCAGGAAAAGTCCTGACCTCACAAGCTCAACATGCCCCTTTTAATAAAACAATAAACATGGGACAAGTCTCGCAATCCACCCCCATAGCAGCCGGCCACATAACCAGGGTCACCCCCGAGAGAGGCCTTCCTTTTATCCCCATACCAGGCGATGGCTACAAATACTCAACACAAACACAAGCTCACTACAAATGCTGGTCACTATTTTAAGCCATCTTAGTCAAATAAAGTTGCACAGGAAAAGAAGGTAAATATTTCCACTCATACCTTGACTTTTTTAAAAGAGCCGCTGTAAGTCTTTATTTACGCTTGGCTCCCCCTATGTGATGTCCTAGAGTGTTTGAAATCGAAGCCCTGCCACAGAAGAGGGGGGCTCACGGGGGTCCCAGACACCCAATACCCCACGCGCTGCAGGCTCAGTTTGAAGAAAAAGAGCACAATTGGATTAGATACCAAAATATGAGCAGTGTTTGTTTTAATCAGTCTGGTGACACAGGGAGCTTTTGAAAGCACTAGGGAGAGAGAGTTGAGGCGAAGGGAGAGGAGAAGGGGAGAAGGACAGCTGTCCTGCAGACCTGCATTTAGAGACAGGGGCCTGCGGTCTGGGGGGTGCTTGGCCATGAAGGGGTCACAACTAGTCCATAGTCAGGAGATATATTTATTTTTTTGACAGGAAATAGGCCTACAGTGCATCCAAGGAATGGTGTTGTTTAACAACATGCCAACTTATGAAGCGTCTTTCAAAAAACAGTTTTAAAAGTGAGTTGTGAAAATTACATGATCTAGGACCTTTATAATCGTCAAGGACTCCACATAAAATTCAATATGGCGTACAGTGAGGACAACACAGTTGCATTCATATGTTTGTGTATGTGTGTAACTTCTCAAAATAATTTTCTCTTCACAATGTCATTACTGAGGAAAATTACATTAACATAAGTTAAATGTATTATATAAGATATAATCACTCATTATATTGTTATATTCACCTTATCAGAATTCAGTCAGGGAAGAGTCAGTAATTGAACTGGATGACACTTTTAGATTATGAAAAGAAAATGGTCGAAAATGCAAAAATAAAATGTAAATTGACAAAATTCCAATTGCCAAAATTCGGAGTGTATCAATGTGATCTTACTAGAGTGTGCGGCAGTGCTGTGGCGTGATTCTTTAATTGCGAACTGTTGAGAATCGATATGAGAGAGTGGATTGCTAAGGTTCTAGGGAATCGAGTCTTCAAAAGAACAAATTCAACAGCTCTTTACCAAAAAATAGCTAATCCATTTCACACCACAGTTGTTTAACAGTTTATGGCAAAGAACACAGTGTTTCCAAACACATTTTTTAAACTCTTTTAAAGGTAGGGTAGGTATTTTTAGGAGGCTAGCAATGGCGAGCTAGCTTTGAAAGCATAAAATCCCACAAAATGTCTCCAAAGCCACGCCTCATCCAAAACACATGAGCACGTACAGCCAGAGCAAACAAAAAGCGTCACAATAGACAGTGTTAAACTACCTAATGGTTTAAAGCACATAACATAACAATAATGATGAACATAACTTAAAGAGCACTGACCAGTACCACCTGACTGCTGCAGATTCATTTCATCGATGATAGTGTTGCCAATGAAATGCATAAATTCGAATCATGTACCGCTCCAATATAACAGGGTTTCCATCTCTTCCAAAATGCGGTAGTTATGGCGTGAAAAGAGCATAAGTTGTTTTGGTTCAGGAGGAACTGTAAAAGGCGGCTGCTGTTTGTTTGTGGTGCTTGGTGACTGACGTCTGTTTAAATCTAATGAAACGCGCTGATGACGTGTGGTGTCTGTATGAACAGGGTGCGTGGAGGTATGAAAATGCATATGTTGACAGGCAGGTAGGACATCATATCATTGCATTGGACAAACATTTTATGGACCTATTCCTTCCACAGACGATATATACATATAAATACATTTAGACCACTTAACTTAGTGATTGCTATCAGGATGTGAAGAGACTTTTAACCAGCATAGCAACAAATCACCTACCCTGCCTTTAACTTGACACAGCGTTTTAAAGATGCTGTGCTCATGCGCTGAAAATTGACGTCCGTCTATGATGTTTACATAGAAAACAAAAAAGCAAAAAAAAGCAGCGCAGTGGAAGGCCCTTGCTCTGGTAAGTCAGTCCACTTTATGAATAATTGCTTTGTCTGATTTGAAAATCTGAAGAGCAGACAACCCAATGTTAGTTATTGTTTATTATTGACATTATATTTTTGTGCAAAATTGAGTTTGTTACAAATGAACAATTTAGGGAATTAAATCATGTCTCCATGAACAGTGAATCATATTTTATTTTATTTGTATATCTCTGTCACACACATACATACAACTTGCAATAAGACATATTAGTTTGGGATCCATTTTGGAGTCAGTCAGTCAACTCACTTCTGAGCACTTTGAATCCCTTTCAACCAGTTAATGAATCAGAGTTGTTACTGAGTGCACAACTGACTCCCATTGAGTCATTTTTTTTATTTTTATTTTTTATAATTCAAATAAACTAAAAACTGATCTGTTTTGTCACTGTTTGTTCATATGACAACATGCAATTAGAGACAGCATACATAATGAAGGTTTATTGTAATAAATTAACAATAGTATTCTGAAACATAAAATAAAAAATGTGATGTCTATGTAAGACAACATAATCAACCAAACAAAACTATTTTAATCTGCTTTGGGGCTGGTCTAGCTGGTGGACCATGCTTGCAGTTCAACAACAACAACAAAAATATACAAAATTATTTGGATCTTTCTTAAAATGCTACACTGAGGGCAATGTGCAGGGTAGTGGGTGAGCTGGTGCTCTGTAGACTTTGCCCAAAGGCTAAACCTTCTTCACTCTCCCTCAGCAGTCAGAATCCCAGTTTAAGTTCCGTTGGCTGTAACGGAATCCCTCTCTCGGAAGTGCAAATCCAGCTGCTGCTGCGCTTCAATAAATTAGATTTTCTGCACTGCTTCAAGGATGTAAGTCTCCAGGGCACAGTTGGGCAGCAGTGCCATTATCAATACATAGATTTGTGTGTGTGTGTGTGTGTGTGTGTGTGTATGTGCGTGTGTGTGCGCACCTGTGTATCTCCATATAGGATTTCGTTTGTCAACAAAGCTGCATGTTTGTTAGTGTACATTTGACTCTGATGTCAATTTAAGCTAACAATGCTTATTTTAAATCTGTATTTTTGAAACTACATAAATCATAAGTTGGCTAATTTAGAAACAGGGGCTTATATGCCTAACCTGATGATAACGATGACGCATTTGCTCTGTGTGTGTATATATATATATATATATATATATATATATATATATATATATATGGTCTTAATTTTTATCTTATTATTAAAGTAAGAGATATTTTTCTCCATTCTGGATAGCTAGGTCCTCGTGATGAGTTTTGCTTAGTCTGTTCCAATTTGATTCTATGGATTCTTCATTTGCATGTAGATTAATTTTGTTCCTCCTCCTAATTTTATCTTTATATTATTTAAGTTTTTGCTGAATGCGATGACAAATGTACTTAAGCGTCTTTGTTCTGAATGATTAAAAATATCTATTTCTCTCTCCCTTCTATTCCTTTGGCCTTGTGTGAAAGGCTTTTAGCAAATGGAGCATTAACCTGATGTTGATTTTGATCGTCATCTGCTTCTCCTTGCTTTAGGTGCAGAGTATTTCCAAACAGTTGGTTTGATTCCAAACGTTTCTAATTCAAGGTCAGTCGCTGTCATTTATATAGAGAACTGAATTCACATTAAGTAGTAGTAATGTTCCTGTTAGGTTGAGTGATGTGGTTTCTCATCAGTCTCTTTTGGGAGCGAGAATAGTTGCTTTTGAGTGCTGAAATCTTCATGGCTGTTGGAAGAGCTTTGGTAATAAAAATGTTTCTCTCTCCCCTGTTCTCTGTATGTTCTTGAATACCAGTGTAGCCATGAGGAATCTGTGTATGTGCTGGGTCTGTTTTGTGTGTGAGCCTGTGTATGTACACAAGTCCCTATGTTATTGTGAGTGTCTGTGTGTCCTTTGTGAAAGAATCAACTTCAGCCCTGCGGATGTAAGAATTTGATACTCAAACAGAAGATAGACAGCAATGCAAATGAAAGGTTGCATTATGCCCAGCATCTGGGTGGTTCTGTGAGGGGTCAGAGCGCGTGTCCAGTGCCTCGGGCCATCAGGATGAGCTCCGGGGCACGTGAAGATGACCCGAGCTGTTCCTGTGCAGTTACGCTTGCACAGCTGCCGTAGTCTGGCATTCAGACTAGTCCCACAACCAAAGGCCACGGGCCAAATTTAGGTCATTGTCCTCCCTCTTGCACTGTAGATTTCAAGGTTGCAAAAACCTATGCAATTTGAAATGTGGCATTAATTTGATGCCTGTATTCCTCACAGATACTCATTGTTAATCTAATGTGACTGCAGAACTGTATATTGCAACTATAGGCCCCATTTCTTCTTATATTTAAGAAAGTATGATCCATCTTGCTATTTAGTTATGCTTCTTAAAGTAGGTATATTATAATGTGATTGATTGTAATGCTGCCTTCACGTGTTATCGGAATTATCATAAATACGAGTTTCCTAGTTAAAAAAATTGACATGAATGCCCTCTCAAGTCATATTTACCACTGAGAAGGGCGGGCCACAAACTTTAAACATGGCGGAGGGGAGAATGATTGCTGTGGTGACTGCTATTCTTTATTAGTTTTTTCCACAACAGCTCATTCACAAGTATAGTGCATATTTAAATATATGAATAATCATTTTGAAGCATATTGTAGGCCCTTTATACACTGCGAAAATACACACGGAGAAAAGGGTGTCAAAATTGTACCTTTAGTCGTACAACAGCTTGTCGCTGGGGCAGTACCCTTAAAAGGACATATTTGTACCTTTTTTACCACAAAAAGGTTCATATAGTACCTTAAGGTATGCATCTAATATGCACCGTTTAGGAGTAAAAATGGTACAAAGATGTCCTTTTAAGGGTACTGCCCCAGCGACAAGCTGTTGTACCCCTAAAGGTACAATTTTGACACCCTTTTTCTCTGTGTGTATTTGACCGAAAATCTAAAATTGTCTGCATGCTGACTAGACTGGTTAATGTTTATATGATTGTCAATGAATGGGACGCTAAATAGCCTATCATTTTGGCTGTAATAAGATTTTCCCAAAACATATTCCCGTTCTTTCCGACAATAAAGAACTTGAATCAATGCGACGAGCTGGTAATCACGACTTTAGAAGTGAGAAATTTCCGATAGCACGTGAAAGTACACAACATACCAACATACCAAAGCATAATGTCATATTTTTTTACTGCACTACGTTTCATATTGAATATAATTTAATACTTAATTACATTAAAAGTGTAGTGTAGCCTACTGTATACTTTTACTCGAGTGAAAAGAAAGTATTATTTTTTTTAATGTAATTAAGTATTAAATGTATATTTTAAAAAACACTTTTATTTATGAAATGTAGTGCAGTAAAAAGTATGACATTATTATGCTTTGGAATGTAGTGAAGTACAAGTTTCCAAAGAAAACATTAATAAAGTATAGCTATACTTGAAAAATGTACTTGAGTAGAAAGTAAAAATACTTCACTTCTGTCCGCCTATGGTGAAAGCTAGCGAAAAGTTACATTTAATATGTTTTTGTTACGTGCTACTTAGCGTTTGAAGAAACCCAATGAGCGCCCCCTGGAGTAAGATGTCCCTCTACGTTTTTTCTTGACCATGGCACAATCCCATCCCAACACATTTATTGAATTGCTCATTTACTGAACAGTTATCTAGGCTATACATTTCACCTGAAACAAGGACCGTATAAGGAGGAAAAAG
Source organism: Rhinogobio ventralis (assembly GCA_039654625.1). Classification (NCBI taxonomy): domain Eukaryota; kingdom Metazoa; phylum Chordata; class Actinopteri; order Cypriniformes; family Gobionidae; genus Rhinogobio; species Rhinogobio ventralis. Next base: position 23,428,733 of record CM077211.1, read on the forward strand.
GCCACGGAAATGTGAATGGGCGAAATCGTATGGCTGTATGATTTTAAATGAATATTTTTTTCCTAAAACATTTAGGGGGAAAAAAGTTTTAAAATGTACTGCTTATTTTATTTTGACTAAATTTTCACAAAAAAAAAAAATTAAAAAATAAATAAATTGTTTGAAATGATTGTTGATTGTTTAATGAAGACTATCCATAAGAGTTGTTAGAATAAACAACTCTACATTTTTAAAATTAAAATGTACTTGGCCACCCGCGAGAAAAATGATATATCAACGTATGTGAACAGCTTTGAGGTTATGTATCCTAATTGTATCGTTGAATAGTGATGTGTGTATTTATAGCTATTGTTTTTTATTTTATTTTAATATGTTTATTTGTTAATGGGAGATTTGTGAGCACATAATTAATTTAGGCTATTGTTTTTATTTTGAAGTGAAAAGGACCGGGGTGGACCTTTATGTTTACTTTTTTTCTTTTACCTCAATAGGGGTCATATTGCATATTGTTATCTGGTCATCTTCCCCTAATTATTGTATTTATTTAAATAATTTATACGTTTTCCTTATAAATTAAATAATGTATTAAACTGTTTTCTCATTTGTAACTAAACGACCAGTGCACATAGGCTAAACAAATAAAATAACATAAAATAAAGACCAATATATATTTCAATCAAAGTTTATATGCCTATTAGATTTTAAACAACCTAAAACCGTAACAATAATGTTTAACTGTAAGTGGACTCGCCTTCATTCTCCGTGAACGATGGCTTGAGACAGACAGCTGTTATGCTCCTCCACTCATCCACCAATCAGCCTTTATAGTCCGACTATAGTCCAGCGTTTCTCAACGGGGGCATTCAGAGAGCATCGGGGGCGCTGGAAGCAATCATTTTGAAAGGTGGGCGTTTGTTTAAGTAGAATTTACACCCAAAAGATTCACTACGAGACGAACTGAAACATGTAGGCTAACTAATGTAAAATATAAATGGCACAGTATAATGATATTCCAAATGCCCAGTCAAATAAAATTATTTGGGATTCACTGACATGCTTTTTATAATAATAATAATAATAATAATAATAATAAACAGAATAATATTAATATCCCACGCAGCCTCCATTTTATTTGATGGTGGCGACAAGAAACCTGCAAGGATAATGGATGGGGTGCACTGACTCCAAAAGCGTTTAGGCTACATTGTTTGTCATTTCGTTTAATAAACTAGGCTATACCTTATATACTTTTTTTTGCCTTTGACCTATTTGACCATTTTTGTAAAAAAAAAAGTACCAGTTTCTTTTTTTTAAATTGAACGAATAGGGCCTAGTAATGTGTATCCTTACATTATTTTAGCAATTAACAGGTCATAAAGCGCGTATATTATATATTTATGATCTCTCTGTAAAGCGAATAAAAAAACTGGTAACAGAATTTGGGTAGTTGGCATGAACTATAACATTGCTTGCAATACTCAGGAGCATTTCTCAGATCCTTATAAAAAAGAGCGAATATTTCAAATCATGGTATGACAAATGAACGCTATGAGTACATAATGAATGCAACCTACAGGCTGCATGATATATAGGCTATATATATACAATTAAAATAGCCTATATTTTTCTTTGGAGTAGGCCTACTGTACCCCTAAATCATTTCACAATTCCTTCTTTAGATGTAAGCATTTCAATGGCTATGTGTGTGTAGACTGCTTTCCAAATATTCTGGATTAGGCTGCTAGGAATGACAGTGAAGTTGATTGTTAATTCACGAACAGTAGACTTGAATCTATTATTGGCCGCTTCATGACTCGCTGGTGACTTCCACGGAACAGACAGAAAGTTGGCATGGATTTAACTAAAAGCTTTGAAGCGACATGACCACTCATTCGTTTTTCGGTGACAGTTTAAAAGGGTTCTTTCTATCCAGAATACGCATGACTCATGAAACAGCCACAATGCTTGTGTCGAAAAGAAGGCTCTATTTTCGGAAAACAAAATTTAGGAAGGAATGAATGATGCCACACAACATGCACAAGACTGTAAATGATTCTTGTTTTTTAGCTCGCAGAAATTTCATGGTGTTATTTTTGGCATGATCAAAAAATATATATATTTTCTTTGTACTTTATTTTTACTTACATTTGCAGAGCAACGACTTTCTCAGAGCAAAATGGGCGTGATGCGACCTTTGGAAATTGGTGATATGTGGAGAAAAAATGTAGGTTAATTGCATCCTTCAAAAAAAACTAGGTACTTCCTTCTCCTTAAGCCAAGGGATATCAGGAGGGACAAGGACTTTAAACTCTCCCAATTACAAAAAAAATGAAAATAGACATTAGAAGAAATCTACAATAACATGTTTGGCAGGACTTTATGGATTTAGGGCAGGGTGCAGTACAAATTGCATACCAGAACAATTATATTTAGAGGGACATGGTGCTCAAGGAATGTTTTGACTTAGAACAGAGGTCCTGCATGGAACAGAGGAGAGGTAAAATGGGATGCTTAGCCAACTCTCCGGATTTATCCATATCTGAGAAGAGAGTCCCTGCCTCAGGCTGCTGCTAATGAAAATCCCATGGCTGAGCATCTGAGCTTCAGAAACTTCTTCATGGTCATTGTGTGAGCACCTTTAATTGAATCAGAGCCACAGGTCACAGAGACTCTCCGCCACCAGCTCCCCCCCCTTCAGTATAAACACATTTAGGGATTATTTATTTTTTAGCTGTGGCGTGCGTCCACGGCAGCCAGGTCAACTGATACCCAGATGGTTTCGCTGAGGAGCCTGTTTACGGATTCCTGCAGTCAGAGAGGAGGAAAGCAAGGATCTTTTGGCATGTCGCTGATTACAGTCACTCAGCTTTACATACAGGAATGATAAGAGCATGATGAGCAGTCAGGCCTGCTAAGTGAGCTCAACTATTATGCTGTACATGCAATATATAGGCCTATTTTTTTGTTTGTTTGACTGATAGATATGGGTAATAGATAGGGATGTGCACCATTCAGAACTGAATTGAGAATGCTTTTTAAATTCCAGTTCTGAGTTTGCAAACAGAATGCTGAACTGCACTTCAAATTTGAATCTAAGGAAGTATAATTGAAATGAATTGAAAATCAAAGTCATTTATATAACTGTAATTTTTTAACTAGAAAAGCAAAGTTTGTTACAAAATTTTGTAGATACACTGTAAAATTGAATTACATTTACTTAAAAAAAGCATGCAAACCGATTGCTTTAAAAAAAAAAAAAAGGAATAATGTTGACAAATGCTTAGTTAGTATAGTTCACTTACACAAGAGTTCTAGTAACTAAAAAAGAACTGTAGAGGGTACTTGATAATGTATACTTTAAATAACGTCATTGTTACCATTGTTGTGCTTTGCATGCTGAATGTTGAAGTCTGTGTGTGACTCAAGCATGATCAATTGCAAGATATTATTACAAATATAGAGGGATTATATCCACCCAATTAAAAGTTTCACAAGGTGTTTGTGACATAAGTGTTTGCAACAAAATTTTATAAGATCATTAATTGACATGAAATATAGTTTATATAAACTAGATTACTTCCCTTCCTTTGAAACCAAATAACTGTGATTTCTTGTTGCATCACTGCATCAATAGGAAGAGGATTACAGTAATATGAATGAAGTTCCAAGTGCCCAACCAAATGGAACACTGATCACAGGAGTTCAAACTAAAATCAGTTTATGAAGTCAGCTTATGTGATATTCTCTCAAATGTTTCAGTTGTATTGACAATTGAACATTTAAGATGACTTTGGGAAATCAGTGAATGCAAACAGAGAAAAATAACTGAAGTAGAGGAAATGAGTGAAAAGTCTATTAAGAATTTCCCCTCCTCAAAAACTTTTTTTTTTGCTTGACAAAATGGTACTCAAACCAATCAATTAATCGGAATAGTACAGATTACTAGGTTTTTACAATTAAATTAAGACATTAAGTAAAGAACTAAAAAGAGTTAATCACTGTTGGATTTTACAGTGTTTAAAATGCAATTTATAGAATTTTGTAATTAGTTTATGTATTTAATCATATTTATAATATTAACTTTTGTGGACCATGCAGGGAACATTTTATTTCTCAGAATACATTGCCTGTGTTGAATTTCTATGATTTTGCTATTCAGTAAATTCCTCTTCCTCTCATCCAGATTCAAATTCTATAGTTCAACTTCTTCTGGAGCATGGCAAATTCATGAATTTGAATGGGAATCAATTCTTCAATTCTGAATTATGCACAACCCTAGTAATAGACATTCAGTTTCTAAAAGGTACTAAAAGGCTCTTGGAGGAAATCCCGAAGGCATCCCTGAGGGAAAAAAAAAAACACTTTTGGTAACACTTTATTTTAGGGTTAAATTCTCACTATTAATTAGCATGCATATTACTAGGATATTGGCTGTTTATTAGTACTTATAAAGCACATATTAATGCCTTATTCTGCATTACCTTATTCTACATCCTTTAATCCTACCCAATACCTAAAATTTAAACACTACAAAAACTTTACTAACTATTAATAAGCAGTAAATTTATTGAGGCAAAAGTCGTAGTTAATAGTGAATATGTGTTCCCCATACTAAAGTGTTACCACACTTTTTATAGAATAAATTCACATAAACTCTGTTAAATATAGGCATCTCTCAGTACTCTTATGCAGTCTGGAGAGAGCCAGCAAAATAGCGTGGGGTTGTTGAGGGGACAGTCAGTCTATCCCCCGCACACACATACAGACTGGCCCTTCTTGAGTGCTTTTCTGAAACAAACTCCCGCTTCCCAGACTCCCTCTGTCATGTGTTATGACCTGGGGGTCGGCAGCTGTCAATCAGAGCTTCGGCTTCAGCTGGCCATCAAACTGCTGGACAGAGGGAGTGGAAGAAAGAGAAAGAGCCCTCAGAGGAAAAGCCATCCTCTTTATATGGGATCATCTCTCTGCATGCAGGGCACATAATTGAATTACTGCCCCTTCCCCTTCACATATTCCAATGCAAACCTGTAGGCTGGAATGATAAAGACCATCCACACATGATCAGAGTGTGTGAATCAGATTGTTAACAGCACAGAGGTTTCCCTGTTTAAACACAAGTAATGCTACATTTGTTTTGTTGAAATAAAATCCTAATCTCTAACCAACCCCTTAAACTGTAGAACGCAGCAAATCTAAGTCTCCAACTGTAGTCGGATGATCTATCTATCTATCTATCTATCTATCTATCTATCTATCTATCTATCTATCTGAATGGCGCATATGGTTCATAGAGCTGAACTATTATTTTGTTTTTTTCTTGTAACAGATAAGAAAAACGAATAGGCCTAGTACTGTAGGTCCAGCGTTGTGTGCAGCGTTGTGTGAATTGAAGGTTTCAGAAGGGTCACATCCAGCTCTCTGCTCTAAACTGGATGAAAAAGAGAGAGGGAGAAAAGGGGAAAAGAGAGACCGTGGGCCACAGACTGGACTGATTTCCTGTGTGGGGTCATGCCAGGGACAGGTTCAGCTGCCCCAGGTTCAGGAAACAAGAGTGGCCACAAAGCCACAGCAAGCGGAGGAGCGAGGGTCAGCCGTTTGATGACTTACCAGAAATCCAAAGAGCTGCTGGAGATTTACAGCATGGGCAGAAAATGGTGTTTCCTCCTGATCTAGAACCTGCAGAGTTTTGGTGGCTGGAGTTTAGGTTATCAGTGTCTTTTAATGAAGGACGGACACATGTGAACCTAATTTTTTTCTAGAATTGAATAGCGTTGTTCATATCTTTTTTTCGGGATTCAGTCAGTTCTCTTTATAGGATACTCAAAATCATATTCAGTTCAAGAGGAAACTCATTCGTATGCAAGAACTACATGTTTTACATTCTGAACATATTTTTCTGTGCTCTAAAATGGCTGCTGATCTGTTTGATCATAAACGGTGGGGGGGTGGGGGGTTACATACATTTTTTTTCTCTATTGCCGGTTGTCATATTTTAATGATATCAGCAAGCTATTGAAGTAGAGGAGAGCATCAGCTCTCAGTCTGCTTTCCTGCAGATGCAAATGATATGGCTGTGGTTGTGCACACGCCAACTCTGTCAACACCAAAGTTAAGAGCACTGGTTCCTGAGGCCATCCAGCCAACTCAGAGTCGATATTTTCTCCAAACGTGTCTTCTGGAGTACATTTTCTCTACTGGGTTTTTATTTCAAGAACACACCATCACCTCAGGAAATGTTCTCTATGGGACTTCAGCCATTTAACACTGTGCCAGAATCATAAAACTTGGATGATCACACATAGGAGAAGTGTTCAGGGTGCACTGCATACACAGTACAGTATTCACATTAACAAAGACATATTGAAGTATAGAGGAGAGAGAGTGGGGCTAGTTGTCACACTTTTTGTTCCAGTGAATATTTCTTAGATTAGGTTTATTTTTTAAAGTAAAAATGATATAGGCACAAGGGCTTCAAAAAGATACTGAACATTTACACTATTATTGCCCAAGTAAAAAAAAAACGTTAAATGAACAAAAGCTGACCTTTTTTGACAACATTGCACAATCCTGGGGCATATTGTCACACCCACTGGGGATGTTTCAATTACTATCTATTATATAATATATATAAAAATGTGACACCCAACCAGACATTTATAAAAAAAAATTGTCCTGACTCTGAATTATGCCAGTAAGATCTTTTGTGTTCACTTGTTTACCCATTTTATAAAAATTATACTATATTGAATTAGTAAAATTCACAAAATGTTCTTAATTTAAAAAAATTGGTTACACTTTATTTTAAGGTGACATAGTTGCATTGCACTTACTCAAATAAGTAGGCTACTGAGTAATATTAATTAACTACATGTACTTACTATAGAGTTAGGGTTGGGGTTTGATTTAGGGTTAGCTACTTGTAATTATGCATAGTTTACTGTTGTTATCCTATAGTAAGTAGTAATGTGTAACTACATCACCTTAAAATAAAGTGTTACCAAAATGTTTTAACTGTTTGAAACTAACAAACAAAATCACTGGAGAAAAAAAAAACTTTTGTAATTGTAGTTTTGACTCCAAACCCTAAGATGTAGCTCTTGTGACAACCTACCCAGTCTCCCCAATATGTAGCTATAATTTATTTTTAAATAATTACACGTATTTCTCCATTTTCTCCAACTATCTGCACACGTGTGTATTTAATCATGCTCGCGGTGGCAGTATCATTTCATAGACAGCATGCGGTCCTATTCTACTCAGAGGGTCTCCAGTTTTCGCCCATGTTTCCAGAGCTCCCACAACATAATCTAAGTCATGTTCTTCATTAATTGGGTTACAGACATTTCACTGCAACCACGAGCGGCAGGTCGGTCATGTCCTTTTGATTAACTTCTGCTCGGTAATTAACGGGGCTCTTGATGCCTTTTAGGATCACTATAATGAAAGAAGGCGTTTTTACTCTCTCTTTTTCATCTTCAATCTCGTCTGTGCACGGCTAAATGTGGGCTGTTTGCTCAAGGCATCCCGCTAATTCAATTTTTTTTTCTGTACTCCTTATTTGTAACAAACAAAATGTATTCTCTGCCCATTACAAATTAGCATATGTCCCTTTTTTATACACAAACCACAATAACCAACTTTCAAGTGAGAGACGTTTATAATTTTATAAAAGTTTATGCAACAAAATAACAGAATATGAGATGTAGGCATGTGTTTAGTTTTGACGAAGAATACGACGTCAGTGACATACAAGTAAATCTGTAGGCTATTTAATTTAAAATTTCAAAAGACTATGCAGTTTGCAGTGCAACAAAACAACTTGTCAGAGGAATGTGAATGTGATATGATCTCTTCCGTATTCCCAAAGTCTGTTAGCTTGGTGAATTCATCGTCGAATGAAGCGGTTCTTATGTGGGCTGACCGAAGCAAATGGACTTGATGTTTACACACTTGTCCGTCAGGTTGGCTCCATGCGGCCTTATAGATATCCAAAAAACTGTTAGACATCATGGAAAGCAGCGCAAGCCCTTTAAGTGCTCTATGTTTAGAGATCTATTGCAGAGATTTGAGCTGCCACGTCAATATCAACAGTTTTGAATTTCTTCGATCTTTGGATGTCCAAACTGAAGCAACTCCACATGGAAGGTGTTTTTGTTTTGTTTTGTTTTTTCCCCTGCTGGGATTAATTTGGTGGACAGTCTGCAGTTAGCGGTATTCCTCAAGCTTTTGAGTTGAAACATAAAAGAAGAAAAGTATTATTAAAACACTAACATTTCTGCTTGATTGGGTTTTAAATGTATTTGTAAGAACCACAGATCGAGCAGAAAAAGTAATGAATGCAGCAAACTTTCGTTTTACCCCTACAGCAAACCCTATGCCTCTACAAAAAAACAAGAACTAAGTGACATTCTCCTAATAGATATTTCATATTGAGATATTGAAAGTGGTTTGCTTTAGGCCTATTCTTTCTGTATCTATAGGAGTGAAGTTGAAGTTCTGTGCTTTTGCGATGATAGAAGTGGAAAGAAGTGACAGGTGAGTTGACCACATTGATGAATTTTATATCAAAGATTGAACATTTTCTGTAATGTTTAATAAAGATGCGACCTGGATCAGCGTTTTGATTTTTGTTTAGTAGTATTATTGTGTAGGCCTATTGATGCACTATCCATAAACCTGCTTATTTCTATTATCTTGCTAGTTTATGAATGTGATGTTTTAAGCTGGAGGTCTCTCGCTGTTTTCTATAAATAAATTTGCTGTTTTCTATAAGGCCATTTAATTATTTCGACAGATTTTGGGTTATGTGTGGTAAGATATAGCCTGTGTGATATGCGTGGTTCGAAAACTTTTGACGTAAAAAAATCATAATTTAAAATGTTGCCTCATTGTAACTATAAAATAATGTATAATATATATATATATATATATATATATATATATATATATATATATATATATATATATATATATATATATATATATATATATATATACATGATTAGCCATAGTATATGGGAATAAATATCATAATGTATGTATATATATATAATGTATATATATATACATGATTAGCCATAGTATATGGGAATAAATATCAATCGTTTTTTCCAGTCTGAAATTCTATATGGCAGTCTACTATTTTTACTGTTGTTTTTTTGTAGCCTACTTCTGTCTAGACCTCGTTTAAGTTCATCCATAATAAAAAAAACGATGCTTCTTCAACGCAGACTGGGCCTAATTTCTGAATTATAGGCCTATTTTGTCCATAGCCTAACTAAAAACATAATGACATTTCAGCAGTAGCCTATATTTGTGTGGTCATAGATCCGTAAATGTAAAATCCGTAAAATATCTTAATTTTGTCATCGTCCGTTTATGTAGCCTAGATGGGATAAATCATAATCACATTCATTCAGGGCATTTGTATAGCCAGTGCGCGATCACCGGGTTGATTGAGTTCTGACAGCGACCGGCAGCGTCATGCGTAAAATGTTCCTGGATCGAAACTCATCAAATCTGGATTCAGTATGCTACTTGGGTGATTTAAAGTTATAAAGGCTCAGCCAGTCACAATTACTCGATTTAATCACATTGTCCTATCTCTCATAAGAATTTTGTTTTATAAGAGAAAATGTTTTGGAGGTAAATGGTTAATTGACAGGAGCCGCGCACGTGATTGATTTCTGGGCGTATTGAATCAGACCGATGTCTCACTCTCTCCCTCCCAATTCACGGGTCTTTGTTTCTGATCCTCTAAATCCCACCCACTTGAAATAAAGAAGTGGAAAAAAAATCCCAATCTTGCTCGCTTATACACTAACGTGTCCCCTGTTAATAGCATCCTAGTCCACTATTTGCGCTCTCGTGCTCGGGACGAGGTGATGGAGACTGAGAGTTGTTTGTCTTTCTCCTCGCCTCCAAACAGGATCACGCCGGAGAATTCACCGGGTTTGGAGCATAATTCCGGCTCTTTCTTTCAGTGTGACGACCTTCAAAAGTCTCCGCATCTTCCTCTAGCGCATCGGCATGAGTTTTTTATGGGACGCTACGCGGACGGCGGCTCCGCGGACTTTACGCACGGCGTCAGCACAACAACTCCCCGCGCCTCGCCTGGAAAACATAGCAAATTTTTGGAGAATATGAATCAGGATCAAAAACCTTCTTCGATCACTGAGAAGAACTCGTCATTTTATGAGAGTAATTCCGATGGTAAGTTCTGACGGTAGTTTTGGATTTCATAATAGTCAGCGTCGAAAAAAACACAATATAATAATAATAATTCTCAATTAAAGTTTAGAAAACTTTTCAAAAACTCCACCTGAAAAGCCCCATCTCATAACGGACTGTTATGTAGAACTGTAGAAATGTGACAAACCATTAATGTTTTTAATAGACACATTTCTTAAAAGTGTGGCAATTGGAAATGTAAATATTACATATTATCTTACAATTATATCAGATCAAATAAGATGGTGTTTATCTGGGATGATTAGAGATAGATTAGGCCTATTTTAATATTTCAATTAATTGAGTCTTTTCGGTCAAGCTCTATTTCGTTCGATCTGGAATCCACAAGCATTTTGGAAACGGTCGGCTAAATGTCCTTTTGTCATTTTTTGATTAGCTTTTAAATAGGCTACTCTTAAGTTCTAAATATATATAATAATCTAACATTACTAAAACTATTCGACATATCTCAATAACCGAACAATAAACACGTAACAATAATTAACAAAAATACCAACATCTTAAAAATATGCATATATAAGAAAATACACTCGTATTGGGTTTTTAAGTTGTTGTTGTTGTTGTTGTTTTTGAGAAGTGAAAAAAAAAGTTGTTTGGATCTTCAGGTCAGTGTATTCGTTGCTATGTTCAATGGGTTTTCTAAATAACTACAAAACGTTTTTTATTTATTATATATTTTATTTAGGTTATACTTTCGCTATATCTACTTCAAATGTTCTAATGACCCTTTTCAGGTTGTAGAGATAATTGATCATCTCAATCATCTCAAATTGCCTATACTACATTTGATATTTTATTATTTTGATCCTGGGGGGGGAAAGATTTACTTTTTTTTCTTCTTTAATTTAAACAGCTGAATGATTTCTTCAATTTAGAACTAGGCTATGCATTTTAGTAGTTTAAGTTCAGGCCTGCTCCCAATATCCATAGCGCGTTTCGTCCTCAGACTTTTCCATATTATGATAAAAGTAAAGCATTTATAAAGTTCTAGGATTATTGACAATTATTTAAACAGGAGGTTGAATAACCTTTAAAGCTTTTTAACTGTTTCTTCTCTTGCCGGGTTGGAACTATTTATTTCATCCCAATTTCTATATAGTAGGCCTAAAATATTGCGATGTGAAGGTCTAATGCTCAGATGCAATATTTAATCAATTTAACAGCGTTCAAAACTGTATTTGTATGCGCAGCATTGAGGCCTGTGTCATTAGCTTTTAAATGGCTTACTATTGTCACATATTCTAAAGACGAACATTGATTTTTCTTTTAGATATATGAATAACCGATTGTATGCTTGAGGGTTTTAAATTCGTTTCATTTATAAACGATATTGTTGATACGTACCATTTTCCATAAGTTAACAAACAGGTCTCCATTTCTGGAATAACGTAGGCCTATTTGTTTTAAGATCAGGAGACTTGTTCTTTAGCCTTTTAATTGGGAACCTTATACCTTATGGGGGTGTGTCTAACACATAGGCTATAGCTTGGATTTGATTATATATGAGAGTTCAATACAACATTTCAAAGACAGACTCCTTAATGTTTTGTCTTTTGGCTTACAGTGTAAGGAACAGAAAAAAATGCAGGGCTGTTTCAGCCATTTGGCTGGGGTTTGTGGTCTAACTTGTTTCTGATACATAATTGCACTTACTTTATTATCTATTCTCATAAAGACAATTTTGTCATTTTTACAATAATTTTGTAAATAAATCATTTATCAAGCTTTTAAAGGCTATGTCATCTTAGGATATATTTACTACACATAAAAAAGAAAATGGATAAAACGTTGATAGATAAATTACAGTATAGTATATAACTGTTTTTAAAAGTGAGTTTAGCATTTTTTTTGTAGTTCCTAAACTATTTAAAGAGATCAAATATAATGCACTTTAAATTTATGTAGCTCTAGTAAATGGCTTCCTCTGTTTTGGCGAAAATTAAATTAGGAAGAACCATTATTCATTTCTGCTACTTGTAATCACTGAGCAAAGAGACACATTGAGCTGTAAAGCAAACTGCCTGAGGACACTTTATGACCCAAGGTCAGATGTTTTTAATATCTAGAGAAACATATAAATTATAGTTTCATTCTAATTCAGATGGAGTTCTTGTAAGGAAACCAAACAGCATCAACTCATTGATCATTATCAAACAATATAAGCTTATGAACTTTAGTTGTGCCCATTAAATACGTTTAATATAATAATTGTTTTTATAATGTCTCACAAACAAGATTTTTTGTATGTATTTTATTTAGAGCCGTAATTTTGTCATTTTATTGACCTATGATCATGGTTTAAACATTATCTCTCCATTCTATCCGTTCAGGCAACGATGAGAAATTGCATAAAGATATCTGAAAAAATGAATCCAGCTACATAGAAAATGTACACTGAGGCATGTGTTTTATTTCCTTTTCAATAAAAATGAGGAATACAAATATTGCATTACAATTTTTCTCAATGTCTCTCTATTTTGGATAGAAGTAGTCATGAAAGAAGCTAAAGCTCTATGGTTTATTCCTTTTAAAACAGCACTTCCCATCCTTTATATTCTCTTGAGAAAAGCAAACACGTCCTGTTTGAATGATGTTTATTATTATAGTGATTTTAACAGATCTTTTTTTGTTGTTGTTGTCGTCGTCAAAATTCTTCGACTTCTTACAACCTCTTTTAATCTGTCATGTCAGAATAGCTGTGGAGTTTGTAATGACATGCTTTTTTATTGTATTAAAAAAAAGTATCTGAGCTAGCAAAAAAAGCAACATTCATTCTCTCAAGCCATTCAATCTCAGGTTTCAAGCTTAATCAAAACAGTAAGCTCCACTGACAGTGTGTTTTATTATCCTTTTTAAAGTATGTGGAATACTCAAAAACAGACAGAATATTTGAAGGAGAAAATGTTTGTCTTTTCAAGGTTGGTTTAATTTTTATGTATTATAAAAAGCAGATATATTTCTGATTTTATGTTCCAGCCAGGAAGTATATTACATAAGCTGTTGATGTACAACATGGCTTACAAGGTTTACAGTAACATATACAGTGATTGCTATTCATTTATCACAGATCAACAATATGTGTTTTTAGCTAAAATTATATTTAGGGAATATATCCATATAAAAACATGGGGGACACTTTATTTTACAGTGTCCTTGTTACATATGTTACATGTACTTACCATAGTAATAACAGTACATTATGCATAATTACATGCAACTAACCCTCAACCAAACCCTAATCCTACCCTAACCCTATACATGTAGTTAATATTATTACTCAGTACTTAAATATATAATTGTACTGTTACAATGACATATTAAAATAAAGTGTAACCAAAACCTGCAATGATTTAAAAAATAAAAAATAAACTTTTTTGGATACATAAATACTGCGTTATAATTCTGTTTGCTGTTTAATTAAAATTTACATATTTGACATGCTCTTTTTGGTTAGCCGGAGGTCACTTAGCCCTGCCAGACAGCTAGCTATATCAGATGAGGAATTATACATAATACATAAAAATATAAAATAAATAGTCATTAACAGCAGTTGAGGAGACAAGAAAAGCACTGTACCTACTCAGAAACTGATGTTTAATTACCCTGTGCACATTATTAGAGACTAAATGGTCACTGATCTCTATTTAGTGGCAAATCTTGCCTGTTCGTAACTCATTCTGTCTTGGTGTCAACAGGAGATAAGACCCTACCCAAGCCCCTTGGCTATCCTGCATTAAATTCAGAGTGCTGTGGAAAACTGAAAGAACCGTCCAACGAACTGGCTGGAGACTCCATCGCTGACTCCATCGACCTTTCAGGCAAGAACAAGAAGCGGCGAAACCGGACAACTTTCAGCACCTTTCAGCTGGAGGAGCTGGAGAAGGTGTTTCAGAAGACGCATTACCCAGATGTGTATGCAAGGGAACAGCTGGCACTGAGGACGGAGCTCACAGAGGCAAGAGTGCAGGTGTGTGCCACAGGTTGTTAGCTATGCATGTAAGAGGAATATAAGATTAAATAAAACTGGTAATATTAAAAGAATCATGATACACTATCTATCTTTCAAAAATGTAGTTTTTAAAAGTCACTTATGCTCATCAAAGCTGCATTTACTTAATCAAAAATACATCAAAAATAGTAATGCTTTGAAATACTATTAGAATTTAAAACAGCAATCAATATTAAAATGTAATCCAGTCTTCAGTGTCACATGATCCTTTATAAATCATTCTAATATGCTGATTAAATGAAATAGAAATATTTCTTATTATTATCAATGTTGAAAACAGTTGTTCTACTTAATGTTATTGTGAAAATCATGATAATTTTTTTTCAGGATTCTTTGATGAAAAGAAAGTTCAGAAAAACAGCATTTATTTCAAATAGAAATCTTTTGTAACATTGTCAAAGTCTTTACTGTCAGTTTTGATTAGTGTATCTTTGATGGAATAAAGTTTTGATTTCTGTCGTATAATTGATAATATGATTAATAAATACTAAGTTGATACAATTGTGATTTAAGAAAATATTTATACATTTTACATGAGACAGAGGTGTTTAATTCTGACAGGGCCTATACTTCAGCTTCAGCTACAGTCTAAACCAATACTTCAGCTTAATGTTCTTTCCCCAGGTGTGGTTCCAAAACAGACGGGCCAAATGGAGAAAAAGAGAGCGCTACGGGAAGATGCAAGAGGTGCGAAACCACTTTGCTGCTACATACGATATCTCCCTTCTCCCTCGCTCCGACACATACCAGGTACACACACGAATATACAAACACAGAAGACACAGACAGTGTAAGACAGAGTTTGAGAACGAGAATACTTTTTTTTGGTCTAGTAATTCAACATACACAGAGGAGTTGCTTTGGTTTGGCTGGGGATATAGTGAATACTGTAACAGATTATATTTGTTGTCAACAACACAGAGA
Organism: Rhinogobio ventralis; assembly: GCA_039654625.1. Taxonomy (NCBI): domain Eukaryota; kingdom Metazoa; phylum Chordata; class Actinopteri; order Cypriniformes; family Gobionidae; genus Rhinogobio; species Rhinogobio ventralis. The sequence goes on from CM077211.1 coordinate 23,443,917, forward strand.
TAGAATTTAGTTTTAGGGGCCATTTACACAACATCGTTTTCAACTAAAACAAAGGACTTGTTTTAGTTCATTTACATGACAGCTTTTGGGGGCTTGAAAAACGCAAACTTTTGAAAACAGGTATGATATGAAAATGAGACCATTATTGTCTCCGTGTAAACTACAAAAATATTTTTGATATTAAGTGTTTAGTCTAAAGGTGAGTAGTGTTTATTTATAAAGTTACATCGCCAACTACTGGCCCGGCATGCATAATACAGGAACCGTGTGAATGGGGATCGTTTTGAAAATGTTGTCCCTATGAACACAAAAAACGCAAAGGAAAACCTTTTTGTTTTTAGTACATCATTGTCATGTAAACGTATCCTTATATTATCTGATGCAATGACATCAATCTGGTCTCATGGCATATAGCATTTACACAAAAAATATAAAATTATATATCGTTACTAAAATGCAAAAATAATATAAAAGGAAGAAAAAAGTTCAAAATTTATGTTTTTACTGTATTTATGTTTTTTTTCCCAGATAATATTCTATAATTATTATTAATTCTAATACATATTATACTAATAATGTCTTTTTTTTGTGTGTTTTTTTAATGTCCACAGATGCAAAATAACCTATGGCCCAGCAGTGCGGGAACGGGAGGTGTAGGCGGAGCGGCCAGTGCTTGTGTTCTGGGCACGGAAAACATGGCGTCATCCTGTATGACCCCTTATCCCCATCCTCATGGCAACCTACCCGGGCTTATGGGTATGTCTGCATCTGCAGGCCACCCTCATCATCATCATCATCATCACCACCCAACCCACCACCCTAGCATCAACGGGATATACTCGCTCCATGGCTTCCCAGGAAGCCTGGGGGCCCATTCCTTTGAGCCCGGACCAGAGTCTGAATACAAGCCCTCAGGCCTGGTGGCCCTGCGCATGAAAACCAAAGACCCCGGGAGCCTGTTATCCTGGCCGACATGACCGTGCAGCTGCAATTGCGATGACATCACTGAGCCAACAAACATTTAGCATGCCTGCACATACCGGCATGTTAGTGTTACTCAGAAACACAACTGAAAGACATAATTTTTAAATGCTCAATGTACACATTTCATTTTTGCAGGCTTCCAGATCTTTTCATGGCAAAGAACTATCTTGTGCCCGGACTCTTCCCCTTTCCCTAAGGAAGCATCTCATTTGTTTGTGATTTTGTTGAAACCCAATGAGCCATAATGGGCTTTGCACACAACTTGCCTTAATATAAAATTATTTCTGGGATACTAAAACTGTAAAAATGATGTAATATTAATTACCAAAGAGGATGTGCAACATGTTTATTTAAGTATATGTTAATGTTAATCTCATAGTTTCAGTGTATGCAGTGTTTTAGCCCCATTATGTATATATGTAGCCCCAGTCAATAAATGATTTTTCATTTCCCAACTCTGTGCATTCAAATACGTTACCACCTTCTTCTGCAGGAATCTCTGCATATAGATTGCATTTTGTGTTGCTGATTGCTTATGGATTGCTTTTTCTCTTTAGGGATATACTGGTATCATATTGATTTTCACTGATATTAGAGATTTTTTATTTATTTCATATATTTCATATCTACTTGTGCTTGCTCATTTTTCCAAATGTTACATTTAGATTACCTTAGCCATCATCTAATATTCACTTAAAAACACCAACATTGTTAAATGTAATCTTTAACTATTTTGAGCATTATAGAGTTGCTCAATTCACTTGCTGCTTTAAAAAAACATTTTGTAGTGTTTTATTTTTTATTTATTTAGGCAAATTTGTACAGAGTTTTAAACCATAATTTTGGTCTCGACCAGAATTTTAATATTCATGCATCTTTAATTCGTCAGTTCTATATCTGGAATGTGTGGTTTTAGTATAACACAGCTTTTGGATCCATACAAGCATCTCATAAAATTCTAATGCAAGTAAAATATTTTGTGTGCCAATTTTTTAAGGCTAGCTTACATGTAAGGTGAAACGTTTTGTATTTTAGAGAGGACATGGCCGTCTAATGTGTAATTTTAAATGTGTGTTTTGCTGTAGGCTGGCTGTAAAGGCTGTCAAATGTCACTCGATACATCAGCAGCATGTGACAGCCCTGCTAATACAAAACCAACTAAGAACCACAAGCCCTTCACTCCTAAACTGATGGTGGATTCCAAGGTTTTTCTTTGTCATAGCCATCAATTGTAGGTCTTGGGTCTGACAGCAGAGCAGAACCACAAAGCCTAATGAATTATGAGTCAACGTACATTGTTATGCTACTGTTTCATTTAAAAGTCTTGGACAAAAATCAAAAAAGTTCCTGAAGCTGGCTCTGTGGTTGGATGTATTGGATAAAGGGGGAACATTTTAAAATGTAATAAAATTTTTGCATGGTGCAAAATGCACATGGGCCTCAATACTCAATAAAACTAGTCAAATTTAAATTCTGCCTGGTGAAAACATATGCTCATTCAATCTTTCTGACATTGACGTTTAACTAAAACTATGTCCCTCATACGAATAGAGCATACAGTTGATCATGTTTGATGTGTTTTTGGAATCCCGATCCAGTGGGAAATAGCTAAAGTTAAAGTGTTCTGTTAAGTGCCAAACAGCCTTGAGGAGTGCAGTTCTGTGACCCAGCAATGGGACTGGTGTGGGTTATTCAGCTCCATCTGGGTTTAATGACTGCATGCCAATCCTGCCAGCCACTCTTTCAGGGTGATTCACTTAATTTAGATGACACATAAGACGAAATTGTTCGAGATGAAAAAAGCTGCAGTGACAGGATTTTCAAAGCTTCTCTCATTTTCCTAATTCTCAAAATGGGAACAGATCGACACTCGCTTTGGGGCAAGCATTTCCTGCTGCTTCTTTCCTTTGTGCATTGAGGATGACAGAAACGCTGGATCACATTAAGTGCCAGTTTAGCGGACTGTGCCGTGTTTTGGAGAGAGCTGACATGTGGTTCCAATAGAGGATAGAAAGGGAGGCTGACAGAAACTCTCTCCACACCCACAGCTTCGAATTCCAGCCTGAAAGTGGAGCCAGCTCCAGCTACACATGCAAACTGATTAAATCCCAGATTAAAGGATGTGATAAAGAAATACAGTTCAGGAATACAAGAGAAGCGTTACTAAATGGATGAGAACTACAATGAAACTGGCAGGATGAAAAATGTAGCCTACACAAAGAGAGTGTAGTCTGCTAACTATTGTAGGCTGTAATAGGACAGACACACAATATAAAAGGAGGCTACACGGAATCTAAATATTTATGATTAACATAAACCATAAAATTAAAACTATTGAGTTGACCTGTCTTAATGACTAGGTCAGCAGCAGTTTGAATAGCAAGTTAACCAATTATAGCCTACTTAAATAAAAAATATATATATATATATAAACAAAATTTTAAATTATATAATGCTTGTGCATTCAATCCTTATTTCTTTTCCTAGCAGATATTGTTCTAAATTGCATGCTTTATCTCTTTTGACCACACAAGAAACATTTGTGAAGCCAAAGCATTTTTTTTTTGAATGTAGCTCTAGATTAGAGCATTTTTCCTTAAATATAAATACATTACTTTTTGTAGCTATTTAACTGTGCCCTTTTACATAATATTTTACATTAACCTTTGGTTATTTGGGAGACAAAATATATTCCACCAGCTCTGAAAATCTTTATTATTTAAAATAATAATAATAATAATAATTTTATAAGGGTGAACCCCGTTGACAGTGCTAATACTGAACCGACATGGTTAAAAAGCTATTCTTCACGTTTACTCTAACGTGACCCTTCCGTTCACCTCAGTGAAACAGGCAAACATCACCATCTGTTGGACATAAAGTGCAATACAATTAAATATAAACTAATTTTTTTTTGTTTGATTTATTTTATTTTTATATAAATATTACATTTGTAATTTAAATTAAATGTAGCCTAAGACGAAACTCCTAGTCTTTTAGCATCAACTAAACGTAAACACTTTTTAAATGTAAACTTTTTTTTCTGCTAGATTTATTGATTCATCGTGTTTATTAAATTATGGAATTCGGTGCAGAAGCACATATATAATATTTTAAGTGCGTGACCTCAATGAAGATTTAAATGTCACCTCTCTTGTTTATAAAGTGGCTATGGTAAATATTTGCCGTTTGAAGCTAAAATGGTGTACACCAAGACTGGGCGCTGTACGGGCGGTCTAGATTGACAGACAGAACAACCAATGGTGTTGACGTTTCTGAGAGATTCAACCCAATCAAAGTCGACGGGCGGGACATGCTTTAGTCTTGACAAGATGGCGTATGCGGTTGTTTTGCCGCAGGGACACTGAACAAATTCTACAATTTCTCGTGTAAATTCGTTGCCATCGCTGTAGCATAACTGTTAAAAAGGTGTTTTATTAGACGCGCAAAGCCAGAGGATATCTACCATGAAAGGGAAAGAGCGGTCGCCGGTGAAAAAGCGTTCAAGGGCCTTGGATGATATACGAGACAGGGGAGGAAGCCACCCGACCAGTAAGAAAATGGGGGTTATCTCGATTTCTGGCGGTGGGAGCAACAACGGCAATAGTTCTTCTAAAAGCGAAGGGGGCTCTGCACGACGGGGGCTGATCGGAGATAAAAGAGATGGAAGGGATTTTGACGGACATGTCTCCAGTCGGACTGGAAATAACCACGGTTACACCAGCCCCGTTGCGAGCTCGAGCGGCAAGAATCACGCGTCGAGCTTGTCCTTAGAGGCGGCCGCGCGCACCAACTCACGCGGAGAGTCGCGCGCCCCGCTTCCCACCAACGAAAGTGAGTACAAAACTTTAAAAATCAGCGAGCTCGGCTCCCAGCTGAGCGACGAGGAAATCGAGGACGGCCTCTTCCACGAATTCAAAAAATTTGGTGACGTGAGCGTTAAAATCAGCCGAGTCAACGACGAGAGAATCGCATTCGTCAACTTTAGGAGACCGGATGATGCCAGGGCGGCAAAGCACGCGCGAGGACGGCTGGTGCTGTACGACCGTCCTTTGAAAATCGAGGCTGTCTACTTGAACAGGCGGAGAAGTCGGTCTCCGGTAGATAAGGACCATTTCTCTGTCGTAGCAGGCCATAGACACATGCATACCCAGAGGCCGCTCTCTCCAACCGGTCTGGGTTACAGAGACTACCGGTTACAGCAGTTAGCGCTGGGCCGGCTTCCTCCTCCCCCACCCCCGCCCTTACCGAGAGAGCTTGAAAGAGAAAGAGAATTTGCCTTTTATGAAGCGAGGGCGCGGCCCGCGTACATCGCTGAGCGAGCCGCTCCTTTCCGCGAGGACGACTTTATCTCTCCAGAGGACGACCAGAGAGCCAACCGCACACTATTTCTGGGTAATTTGGATATTACTGTGACTGAAAATGATTTGAGGAGGGCTTTTGAACGATTTGGGACCATCACTGAGGTGGACATTAAAAGACCCACTCGGGGCCAGAGCAGCACCTATGGCTTTCTTAAATTTGAGAACTTGGACATGGCCCATAGAGCAAAAATTAGCATGTCTGGGAAAGTCGTGGGCCGAAACCCCATCAAAATTGGCTATGGCAAAGCCACCCCCACCACACGCCTATGGGTGGGCGGTCTTGGACCTTGGGTGCCTCTGACTGCGTTAGCCAGGGAATTTGACCGCTTTGGCACTATTAGGACTATAGACTACAGAAAAGGAGACACCTGGGCTTATATTCAGTATGAAAGCCTGGATGCCGCTCAGGCAGCCTGCACGCACATGCGTGGATTTCCTCTCGGCGGTCCCGACAGGAGGCTGAGGGTGGACTTCGCTGACACAGAGCACCGCTACCAGCAACAGTTCTTGCAGCCCCTCCCTTTGCAACACTATGAAATCGTGGCCGAGTCTTTTGTCCATCGTGCCACCCCAGAGGCCATCAGGGTCCGAGAACGGACTCCCCCACCACTGCACTTCAGAGAACGAGAACTGTATGCCGGGGCTGAATGGCCTGCCCCTGCCATTCGTGAACGTGTACGAACTCCTGCATTTGAGCCCCTTGAACACTTGGAGCGTGAACGACGGCGAGAGGCGTGGTCGCTGGAGCGGGAGCTTCCAGCCAGGGATGCTGCACGCAAACGACGACTCATGGAGGACGGGAGACATCTGGAGTGTTCGCCTGACAGCAGCAGCGAGTGGGCAGCCCGACGCCGCAGGCCGCCGTCCCTTGAAGGCAGTCCGGGAGGGAGCAGCCGTGACGGACGATTCAGCGACTCAGAGCGACCAGTGAGAGCAGATCGGGTGTCGCCTGCACGAGAGAGCCGCAGCAGCCTGGACCGAGCCCCTGGTGAGAAGCGCATAAAAGGCAGCAACGTCTCAGAGTCCAGTGTCGGCGCCAGTCCAGCGGAAAGAAAGCGCAAAGCAGGCGATTCAGTCAAAGGTGCCTCCAAGAGGGACAGGTCTGAGAGCAATTCCAAAAGCAATCAGGCTTCAAAGCAGGATGCAGGGGGCAAGCTGAGCATGGCCTGGAATGGCATGCTGCTCCTAAAGAACAGTAACTTCCCAGCCAGCATGCATCTCCTGGACGGGGACCTGAGCGTCGCCACCAGTCTACTCATCGACGGCAGCACGGGCGGCAAAGTCACTCAGCTGCGCATCACACAACGCCTCCGCCTCGACCAGCCCAAGATCGACGAAGTGTCTCGCCGCATCAAAGTCGCAGGCCCGGGTGGGTATGCGGTTCTACTGGCAGTTCCGGGCAGCTCTGAGGAGACTTCGTCTTCGGACCCAGCAGCTTCGACGCAGAGGCCCCTGCGCAACTTGGTTTCGTACCTGAAGCAAAAGCAGGCCGCCGGGGTCATCAGTTTACCCGTCGGGGGCAGTAGAGATAAGGACAACACTGGGGTCCTGCACGCATTTCCACCATGTGATTTCTCTCAGCAGTTCTTAGATTCTTCTGCGAAAGCTCTTGCCAAAACGGAAGAGGACTTCCTGGTCATGATCATTGTGCGAGGAGCATCCTAACAATCATAATACACACTAAAGTATTGTTAAATGCAAGCTTCTCTTAATGTCTCTTAATTGCATGCTCTCTAAAGCAGAAGTGGTACTAGAGTAAAGGGTAAATGTTATTACTTGCTCTGCCAAACATGTACAAAAACGAGAGAAAAAGGCCCATTCGTATAGCAAAGTTTAGCTCTATAGCAATATATTTGTTTTCCATTGCAATTTATTCAGATGTCTAGTTTGTGATAAGTTGTACCCTGCGTAAAAGAATGAGTGATATTGGGCATATTAGAATAGAAATTTAATTTGCTATTGGTCATTAAACACTGTCTAGTTACAATACTTCCTATCAACATGTATTTCAGTCAGATTACAGACAGTTATCCCTGTACCAAAACATTTCTGTGAATGTTCATTTCATTCATGTTCATGGTTATCAAATGCCCTGATTTAATGGGAACCTGGTTTATGTGTCTTGATGCTTTGAACAATCATTCAGTAATGGGGAGTGTAATATAGGTATATAGTCCTGTAGGCAACTAAAACAGGCAGAATATTTTGCTCAGTGAAATGCATGTTAATGCTAGTGTTCTACTGTAAGCTGTTGCAGAGGTTTAATATACAAAGATGTAGCCAAAAAATGTCATCAGTGTTATATTGATTGAAACGGGCTGCATTTCAACACCCCTTATCACATAAAAAAGTAATCTGTGAACATATTTTAATTATAAAAGTAGATATTTCTAAGCCCTCCTTAGACCAAAGCATTACATCAAACATCACATTTTGTGTTTAAAGAAAAAAAAAGGTATTCTGACATATTGTTTTTGGGTTACATTTGAAAGCTTTTGAATGAAGCATGATTCTGGTTTCAAAGTGAGATTGTGTTCAAATTATGATGGGTGTCAGATAATTAATTTGATTGCATAATGTGGTTTTAATTTTATTTTCCCCATAGGACTGTCATAATTTCAGATATATCCTCTTTACAGTGAAATTGTTAATGCTGGTGTTCTTATAAAGGTCTCTTTATAAAGATAAAGACAAAAAGATGCATTTGCTATAAAAACAGACTTTTCAAATCATTGATGTAAAGTGCATGTGGCCTATTATGTAATATTTTGTCATCGTCACTTGTAATTAGCTAAATATGCCATGTGAATAGCACTGAGAACGTAAAGGGATAGTTCACCCAAAATCACACTTCTGTCATTTATTCACCCTTATGTTGTTCCAAACCTGTATGAGTTTCTTTCACCAAAATTCTTCAAAATACATTTTATGTTCAGCAGAAGACAGAAACTTATACAGGTTTAGAACAACATAAGGGTGAGTAAATGACATATTTTTCATATTTGGTTGAACTATTCCTTTAAGGTGTAATTTAAACCAAACAGAGTGCCCTAATGATTTGGTTCTTGTGCAACTGTATGACAGTCCTACGTTTTATTTCATTGACACACCTTTAGTTGACTATACATTTAAATATGTTCATAGTTTAACAGCCATTTTTGTTTGAAATCTTACACACTGTTGTGGTTCTTAGGTGTCATTGTTTGAATGGTTTTAAAATGGCAGTCTATACTTTACTCTTAAATCCTGAAGAAGTAGAAATTTGTGTTCTTAGTCTGTTTAGCTAATTGCAGTGTACTGATCTGATGCATAACTAACATCTTTTCATGTATGACTTTTCTATTCTTCTTCACACTAAATTGTGTTTTAAAAGTTGATTGATTGGTGATTTCACGATATAACAGCTCTTTGTGTACATGATTAAATGGACATACTGTACGTTCAGTCCCGGCCACACAGGACAGGACAGCAAATGGACCATTCCACAAGTGGACTTCACATGGCTGGAAGCAGAAATAATTGTTTGAAATGATTCAGGAGCCCTTTGGATGCACAGGGGCAAGAGCTTTCCATTTAGTGTTAGTGTACTCTCACTGAGAGCATCTTCCTGCTTGTGTAATTGTTTTTTTTGTGCTTACAGTTCCCGTATTTAAACGGAAATAATGACACTCTTGATTTGTGCTGTGTTTACCTAATTTCTTGATTGGGGAGAAAGAGGAAGCGTCACTCACTCCTTGCACAGCTCTTGACGTGGCTGTTTGTACACACACAAAAAGTGCACTGGCCCCTCATTTGATTATATCACGCTATCAATAAATTGTTTCATTTGAGGGAGAAATGTTTATTCCTTGGAAATCAATTGAAGAACGCCTGCGCTGCTTTTTTCGGTTGTGTTTCGGGAGGAATTGTTGCTCAAATGCTTGTTTCTGCTCAGGAAAGAGAAATTCTCCTCCTTTGTGTTCGGCCTGGGATCAGTCATGGCAGTGAGAGCAAAGCTCTTTTGAGGCTCGATGTTGTTGTTGATCTGTGTTTTCCACCCTTGTGTCCTGGAGTTGCCCCACATGCTAAGTAACCTGAGGGTGCTGCTGCCCCCAACCCTCAAACAGATCAGGGAGAAAGGGGCCGTTCTGCTGAGCGTTGAGAATGAGTGGAGAGATGATGTTTGCGCAGACCTTCATCTAAACTGAAATATCTGTTTCAGCACCTTTTGATCCCCTCAGGCGTGGCGGCTGCTCCCCGTATGTGTCCCTCAGCTGGAAGTATCCAGGCTTGCCGTAACCTGGCCGGCCACACTATGCATTGCCAGCACGACTGCCTGAACCTGATATCAGAGATTTCCAATTCAGAGGAGCAGGCATTTGTTTATCCCATCCTTTGATTTCGTCTGATATGATTTTGTTTTGCTCCATTGAATACAGTGAAGGAAGAGGATTTAGAAAAGCCAAAAGCGGTTTTAGCCTTCGAAATTGTGCGCGACTCAAATCGAGTTTTGATAGTTTTGTTTCCTTAAACGTTTGTTTTCCGAAAGAGATTTTAAAATGCATCCAGATGATCGGTACGTGGTTAATTGACCCTCCGTTGTGAAGAACCCCCTGAAAGAAAACAAGCTGCCCTTGTGAACTCCACCCAAAGTTAACATGGAGTTTGCTTGCAAGGAGCCTCATCAGGAGGAAGCGAATGAACACCACCTCCTTCCCTTTCCTTAGTAAGACATCCGGTCAGCTGCATCACTTCACCAGCTGCTCATTCAGGCCTCTGCAGTGAGGATCCAGACCAGTCCTCTGGTGTGGGTGGTGAGTAAGGGAGCATTTGCTTCATACCAGGTCTTTAGACTCAGAGTCTACCTGGTACAGGTAAGTGTCAGTTAAACCAATGCATTAGAACATTACCATTGACTGTGACATCTTGGTTTGTATGATCCAAAACCTTCATTTCTTCTGAAAAAAAGAAAGAGAAATACTTAAGTACGTTGCTATATTTTTGGTAGGAGGTCAAAGACTTACACAAATAAGCTGGCAATGATTATGTTCATGTTAAAGCTCTAGTTCACCTGAAAATGTACTCGTGTTCTTCCAAACCTGTATGACTTTTAACTTTTTTCTCTCTGTATAAAATTGTTAATTTGGACCTATTGTCTTTAACTGTACGGGCAAAAGCGGTTAAACATTCTTCCAAATATCTTGTGTTCCACAGAAGAAAGTCATACCGGTTTGGAATGACATGAGGGTGAGTAAATGATGACAGAATTTGCATTTTTAGGTGTACTATTCCTTTAAGTTGAGAATAATAAATGGGTAACACTTTACAATAAGGTTTAATTAGTTAACTAGTTAACATGAACTAATGAGCTGCACTTCTAAAGCATTTAATAATCTTTGTTAATGTTAATTTCAACATATACTAATACATTATTAAAATTAGAAGTTGTATTTGTTAACATTAGCGTTAGCACTGTAAAGTAACATGAAAAAACAATGAACTAACGTTAACAAATACAGCAACAAATGTATTGCCCATGGTTAGTTCATGTTAGTTAACAAATGTTAACAAATGAGACTTTATTGTAAAGTGTTACCAATAAATGTGTTGTATTTTTAAATGTAGATAAATTAATAACCTACATATTATTCACACATGCAAAAACAATTGCATCCCTAGAATGACCATAACCAAAATTAATGCTAATCATTTTAAATATATATATATATATATATATATATATATATATAAAAAAAAAGCAAACCTCTAAAATAAGTTTGTTGGCATTCTTTCATTTGGATTATGAAAAATTGGAAACGGCTTTTACTAGATCTAAAACCACCAAATTTACATATTAAATTTAACATAATGCCACACTCCATTTTAGCCTTTGTATTTTTGTAGTGCTTTTCATTTCTGTTAAAACTTCACTACATTTACTGTAAGACTTTTAAGCCATTTAATCAGCTTTATAATCCTAACAATTAACTTACCTTATAAATTCTGATAATTTCAATTGTTAACTTTCTTGAAATTACTGTAATTGATGGATTCTTAGAGCATTAGTACACATAATTGGCTCCTGATTGTAACATTTTGTCCTAATGATAGGAATAAATGTAGAAGATAGCTTTTACATTAGTTGCAGTAAACCTCATTGATTATGGACAGACTTGAAAATAACCAGGGACTTATTGTGGGAGATTGCGTTAAATATCTCAGTTTCAATTATGATAGGTGTCAGTAAAATTATTTGATTTGCATAAGGTTTTACTTATTTTTTTCACTATCATTATTCCCCCCTTTACAGTGACATTAATACTGGTATTCTTATGAAGGTCACTTTATAAACATAAAGACAAACAGGAATTTTCTGTACAAAAATAGATTTCTGCCTATAAATATAAATAGAATTTACAAGCTGAAATATACTCCGTTATAAAAAAATAATCTTCAAATTTTACAGTACATTTAAAGAAATATTGGTGTTTAAATTTGGACTCTATTGCTGTCTCATTTGGAAGGCTGTGCCCTCCGGAGGTCACATTTGACGGCCACATATGTCAATTGAGGCTGCCAGAAAAAAAGAAATTACAATAATTAACACCTCACAAGGTCAATTTTATAATGATTACTTTTCTTAAATGAAACATCCTGGATGACATATGCGGCCCACAAAGGTGACCTCTAGAGGGCGCAGACACAGCTTGAGACACAGCTTTTATCATTAGTACAGATGTGGTGCGTTCCGTGCAGAACACATCTGTTGACAAAAATCTGTTCTTTGCAAAGATTTATGCACTGGCTAACATTAAATCTATTTGCATTAACAAATATACCTGAAATAATTCATCTCTATAACATTTTTACTCCAGTTTCAGTTATACGTTGAGAGAATACCATGCCAGTGATGAAAATGACGAGTTCTCTCAGTCCATGGCACTCAGCTGCGGTCTCTTATGTTTTCTCTTGTGTCTTCACCACAGTTCTGACTGACTGGCCTGTCTTCTGATGCTATGGAATGGGCCTGGTAACTTGGTAACCATAGGTCTCCACGGTAACACTCAAGCCCCTCCTCTGGCCTCATTTGCATAATCTCTTTGTGTAGTCCTGGCACTGTTCCCTTCCCACTTTTCCAAGTCATGAAAAGACCATATTAAGTCTGATAGTCGAAAACATTAGCTCATTGTTCCTGGTCGTAGCTTAGTTCTCTGCGTAAGCTACCACATGATGACTATAAGCTATTTCAGGCCTCACAAGAAGCTTACTAAGAATGATTTTACTATGAGTGAATTATTGGAAACTTTAGTTAAATGTGCAAACTGAATACAGTCACAATTTGCTCTTTAAAAAGTTAACCCTGAGCTATTATCTTCATAAATCTGTTTTACAACACAGTATAATGTTGACCTATCTGCATCCACCGCTGTTATAACTTCATTTTAACCAACTCTCATTCTAGCAAGAATATATGCTGATTTTATTTTACCGATGTCCTGATCTGAATCAGTTCAAGGTGGACAGATCTAAGTATTATTGATTATAAGCCTTTGATTAATTATTCATGTTTTATGCATGTAATTTATGAGATTTTCCTACACGTTTTTATGTGCTATGTTTTTGGTGTCTACAGAACATCAGTGTTGCATTGTGGGTATCCATCAGTGAACACGAAAATAGTGTCTCATCATGGCTCACATTTCTGTAAGTACCATTTAATTTTTTTTTTTATCTAAGCATTTCTCTCTCCATATTTTAGAATTGATTAGGTTCATATTAATATTAATGGGTGCTAAAGATTTCTTGTAATACAATGTCATATTTTCATATTAGAGTAATGTCATGGAATGATGCATTAAAAATGCATATGCTGCCTACCATTGTTGTATGTACTACATTCAGTGTTTTCAATAAAGAGATATTTTTTTTACACCACTTTGTACAGTATTTTGATTTTACACACATGGAAATGCAACCTTTTTTTCAAAAAGCGAATAATTAAAAAAAAAAATGTACTTCAGACAGTTGCATTTCAAAGATTATATTATCTATAATCTATATTCGTGGAGAACATGGAGAAAATCTCTCAGGTATCAACAAATGTTTTACAGAAACTTTTGACCAGTGGCTTTGTTAAATTTACAGCTGGCTTTAATTGCAGTCATGTAAATCTTGACAGTTGTGAGCAACAAAATAATTATTAAAAACCTTCAGAAACAGTAAAAAAAAAAGAAAAAAAAAATGTTCAGCTAATAACCCCAATACCAGCATAATGCTATCACATTTTCACACAATTACATAATCACTAACATTACAGAATATCTGAAGTCTGTCATTGACGATAACAGTGTTATTGTGTCCCATTAACTGTCTTTAAGGCTAGTTTTTGAGTTTACAATTTATACAACATTACCAAAACATTTCTAACCCATTTCTTCAAAGAAACCTGCTCATTCAACAATTAAGAGTGATAAAAAAATGCATTCTGACAGAAAAAAAGTGTGGCATACTGTTCTTATCTTTCTGTGCTTATTTGTCGCAGTTGTGCGTGGCTTGCTCATTCTTGTTAGGAAATACTGTTTGTCATTGCTTGCTGATGAAAGGAAAGAGCTAGACATTCCAGAACATGGATTGCCTGTTAATTGACACAACATTCCAGTGGCAGTACATCGTCGGTGCCTCTAGAGGGCAACAACTCACGCAAAACTACTTGAGAGAACTAACGTGTGAGCAGTAACTAGATTGTATTTCTAAATACAAAGGACATGTTCAAATGCATAGATTGATAAATTATATTTCTATTGCATCTTTGGCTCTCATCACAGGATATTTAGCACAGTCTTTGTGTACAAAGGCAAATAGTGGTGATCAACATAGTGCACTGTAGATTACCCAGCAAAACCTAAAAATAAAAACCTATAAAATGACAATAAGTATAAAGGATTTGCACTTTAGATAAACTCTCAACATAAATGCTTACTATCTGGGCCTCTTGTACAGGTACACGTGAACCCACAAACCAACTGACCTAATTGCAACACTTGGCTCATTAGCATCAGAAGAATATTCACTTGTATTCATGCAGCAGTTAGTTCCAGAAAATCTCTTGGTTGTTTATCAGTAGTGAATGACAGGAAGACTGATTTGGCACCAGCAAGAAAAAAAAGTCCATGTCTGGAATATCCTGGCCCAAAATATCTTCCAGTTGGGGCATTGATAGCAAAACAAAATCTATGTGGTTTTCAGTCATTGTGCCATTATGCAGTCCTTTACACAGCTTCATATCAACTGATACATTGCAGAAACACATCAACAGACTCAGAATAGGGACTCACAAAGGAAGCAGCCATCTTAGGCTTATTGCATAGACCCATCCCCATCTGACAAAATACCCTTATTTTAGTTCTAGTATATTTGCCTAAGTGAGTAAAATGTGTCGTGATAGGCAAATTTACAATAATGTCAGTGGAAGCTTTTTCCTAATGAAGGAAGATCTAGATTCATGATTCTTATGTGGTGATGAAGACTCCTAATTTTGTTCTTGTGCTGATCTGATTGTCATTAAAGATTGTGATGAGGGAAACGTATCATATGTTTATATATCAAACCAATTCAACAAAATCCATTCTCATTACCCACCAACAAAATAGTTTGCATTGTAGTGTCCTCAAGCATTAATTTATTGGTCTCTGGATTCAAATGAACTTTCATTTGCTTGCCACACTGTGGTCCCGCCAAATGTTTAGGTCAGGTCCTCTTCCGATCAGCCCTCGGAGGGCGAAACCACATGACATGGTGGAAAGTAAAATGGCTTTGAGTTTATTTCTTTATTATACAACACCATTCCTCTGAGGTGCCGGGCAGAAACAGCCGTTACTCCACATCAATTCTTCGTTTATCGCCTCCAGCCGTTTCTTTCGGGCTTGCCAGCGTCTTGCCAGAGGCTCGAGGAAAAGAGAAACCGATGATAACAGGTAACACACACCTGCCAGGTAGAAGGAGCAGTCGTAGGTCTGAGTGTAGTCGTACAGGAAGCCTTCGGGACCAAAACGCAATGCATTAGACATATATTAAACTGTTGGCAAAGGAATGTTTTGTCAATGAAGAAAACAAGGAAAAAAAGACGACATTCAGTAACCTAACGCTTAAGATGATGGACAGCTGGAGAAAACTTTCTTCACTTTCCACCCCAGAATCTCTCACACCTGTTTTCTGACTTGATACGCTTTTAAAACAATGGCTTGTTTATACTACGCAAGCAACAGTGGGTCAAGTCCGGAAAGGCCTTGGGTAGGACAGAAAAATCAGTTTTGCTTCCCTGGCTGCTCATTATTTTTGGTAGGTGGGGGGATTGTGTAAGGGGACCCTGACAAGATGGTTCATGTTAGCATAACTGTAACAGAGTTCAAGGCAAGGTCTATACTCGCCTTCCTAAAGAGGCCCCTCTGCAAGATGTGTATTTCTAAGAATTGTCCCTCGCTTTACAGCTGTTCTACATAAGGAGATTCTGTATTGGTATTTATTTTATTGTTGTATATTGCTAATAAACAGCAGCAAATAAGACAAATAAATATCTGTTCTATAATCCTGAAAGTAGCATTATATTATGATGAAAAGGTGCCAAATACTGCATATTAGGAGGAAAAAATAAGTCTTTAAATCTAACCAGTCAGGTCGTCCTATTTTTAGATGGGTTAACATGTCTCCCATCTGTAGCCCACTTAAATTGAAATACGAAACTATATGACCTCAGTGTCCCTCAAGCCACACACACAGAAGCAGTCTTGTCTTACACATTATCAAGACTGGCCAAGACTTTTCAAAGCTGCAGGTTATTTTCATGAGACATCAAGACTACATTTACCGATTGATGCTTATATGATCTAGTCATGGATCTCTTCCAAACCCCACGTACCTGCCAGAGGAGGACCTGTGAGACAGCCAAGCCCCACAAAGAACATTGAGAACCCCATCGAGTTATTCAGCTTTTCAGAACCCACCAAGTCCACCTGGAAAACACAGATAGGAAAATGAACCATATTTATGATGGATGATATATGACAGATTGATTTCTCTGACTAGGCCAGAGGAATTGGAGCTTTGGTTAGCAAAAATATACAAGACATTATCATTTAATAAAAATGTAAACAGCATAGTAAATCCCATTTTTATATTTATAGATACACTTCTTTTCCCCAAAACATATTTATAAAAATGTTTTATATTTATATTAATTATATTTCAAAATGACTGTCCATTGTATATACTACAGCAACATTTAATTATTTAGTTTTCCTTCCATGAGCTCCCCTTGTGAATGTGTCATGTTCTTATTGGTTGTTTTTTTGTCATGTGTTCATCAGTTCTGTTTTTGTTATTGGTTCATTGGCTTGATCAGGCTCAGGTGTTTCTTGTTACTCATTTGTCCTTGTGTATAAATATCCCTCCTGTTACTACTGTTTCTTGTTTAGTGTTGTTCCCTGTACTATTGTTGGTGAGTTTGTGTTTCATGGGCATGGTTATTTCATGTTATAAGTCTGTTTTGTTGTTTTCGTCATTCATGTTTGGAATAAAATGCACTTGGGTTCGCCAAGCTCGCCTTTAGTGGATTTATTTTATTATTGTTATAAAGTAATTCAGAATTATTTTTTTCAGCATCATTTAATCCAGTCTTCACTCTCACATGATCTTTCAAAAATCATTCTAATCTGCTGATTTGATTCTCAAGACTGTTGTGCTGTTTAATATGGTTTAATATTTAAACATTAATACTTTTTTCCAGGACTTTTGATGAGTAAAGTTAAAAAGGACCGCATTTTAAAATATAATTTTTGTAACGGTTAACTCTTTAATGTCATGTTTGACCAGTTTAATGCATTTTTGGTGGATAAATATTTTACAGACCCTAAACTTTTGAATGGACATGTATACATTTGAGGACTTTAACATTTACAGTACCAAACAGTATGAAACTTTGCTGTAATGAAGACATTTACTTACTAATTAAATCCTATAAGAACAGCTGATTTGCATATTCCATTTGGGCGGGTAATGACATGGTGTTTTCTTATTTGGTTTTTGCTTCCTTGAGGTTCAGGGAATTCACAAAGAATTTTTCTGTTCATTTAAAGCAAAGTTCAACAGACCTACGTTTTAAAAAGACTGTTTACCCCCCAGGGTTTTTAAGCACTAACTCCGCCTATCTGGTTCACTGAGATCTTTCCATAGGTTGTAAAAATATTTGAAAGGTAAAACCTAAGATTCCTTCCAGAGGAACGGGTATACTGCTGCCTGTCAATCTATCCCTCTCTCATTACACTGCCCTGCACAGTATTAGGGCACAAGAACTCAATGTCTCCATACTTGGAAAGGTACGGAGACCTTTTCATGTTCACAAATAAATGTGAAGGAAGCAGCACTCGGCACTAGGATGTCCTCAAACCCTGCCAGCCAGTCCATGTCAAGTGACCTTTATTTAGCACATTATAAAAATGCATGTTCCAGAGCAACGTCACAGTAATAAACAGGAAAATAAAAACAATGCAGAACTTATCAAATATGAGAAATTCAAATTGTGCTTTGAAAAGACAAGTCAGCTTCAGTCAGGTCAGTGTTGATTTACAGGGTTTTTTTCTTACAATTGCTAGGACATATTTCTCGATACTTGGGTCAATTTCAAAACTTCACACAAGTGAACACATCAGCAGTCTATGTGGGCTATACTGTGGATCATTTATTGCTTTGGCACAAAATGCATTCAATGACTATCAGTTTACATTATTTTCTCACTTAAAGGCACAATATGTAAGATTATTAATATTTTGTTGACTTGTGTACTTGCATTACCCCAAATGTTTCCAAAAATGTTTAAATCCAGAGAAATAAGCTATTTTAACCAGGGCATGGACCATGTCTGTGCGTCGCCTATCAATGACATCATACCCGCGTTACCCTCGATTTTTATTTTGTAGAAACCATGGAAACAAGACGTTTTAATATATTATGCGTTTTATTAGACAGGTGAACAACTGTTTGGATACATTCATCAACAGAAAACTCATTGTTATGAAGCTCATTAGTCTTGTTTAAATCTCGTTTTCTTGATTTACTGTGAGTACCATGTTTTACCATGCCTAATATTGATCTAGGTTACTGCAGTGTGCAACAAGTGTCTCATAGTAACCATTGAGCGAACGTACAGAGTAGCATTATAACATAACTTTCAACACAAATGTATCTATGATAAAACAGTGCTGCGTTACCACACAAACGCTTGTCTAGAAGAACCGGTCGTCTGCGGCATACTAAAAGCTCTGCGAAATCAAGGCTTTATCAAGCTAGGCCTTTGTTTTGAATAAGCTACCTCTAGCGGTGAAAAATTACATATTGTGGCTTTAAGACAAACACCACCAAAATCCAAAACCAAATGTACCTACAGAACAATTTGCACTTGCATACTCTTTTCAAAACTGTTAAACTTAAGTTCAAAACCTAACATAATGCAAAAATGAATAAGACCGCAATTTACGTAATTTCTTTAATAATACCATATTGACATATAATAAAAAATTAAGTTTAAGATTTAAATCAAAACAATTAGATGTAGCAGAACACTTACACATGTGTTAGTCTTTCAATTTCATTACCATCTATACAAAATTCCAGTACAAAATGATTCCTAAGTTGTCCCATGGTAATGAAACTGAAAGACTAACACCTATGTAGGTGTTCAGCTACATCTTATTGTTTTGATACCATTTCATTTTTTAGATTTAGAATTTATTTTAATATGGTATTACTGTAGAAATTTAGAAAATTGCTGCCTTATGATTTCTGTATAATGTTAACTTAAGTTTAACAGTTTTGAAAAAAGTATTTGAAACACTGGCCTGTATGTACATAGAGTTTTGGTGGCGGGTGTGTCAGAATATGAAAATAATTCATGAAATTTGAAAGATGTCGTCGTCATTGAAAGCATTTTGTTCCAAAGCAATGACAAATGATCCACAGTTTAGCCCACATAGAGTGCTCTTGTGATCACTGTATGAAGAGTAAAAAAAAAAAAAAAGTGACCTAAGTATTGAGAAATTGGTCTTAGTGAATGTCAAAAGCTGTATGTTCATATAACTACTCAGTACTCACCAGAACAGGAAGTAGTAGGGCCATGTACCCCCCACAAAAGATGGCAAAGAAGACAGCGTAGACCATGAGCAAGATGTAGGAGGTGGCCAGAGGGGAGAGAAGATTGACCACACCACACAGGATCAGGTAGGCCTTATGGTAGTGATATTTGTGAACTAGATTCCTGTCTGTCACCCAACCAGATGCAAGTTGGGCCACTGTCTCTGTTATACCTGTGAGAAAGAAAAGATGCTGAACTGAAAATAGACTACTTAGTGTTGGATTCTTCAAAGGTTTCATGCTTATACAGTATTGACGTATTACATTAAGCCACTAGCAGCTGGCAACACATTAATGAGAGTGCTCTAAAGTTATGCTGAAATTAAAAGATTTTCTCCATTGAATAAATTTGAATTGGTCAACCATCAGGCATGCAATAGCAATAGCATGCTATTTGTTTTAAATGCCAATCACTGCAGCTTGCTATCTGTTATTATTACCTCTCACCCTCATGTTGTTCCAAATCTGTTTGACCTCTTTTTAATATGCAAATGATGACTGTGGATGTCAAGACCCAAAATGACAAAAAGCACCATAAATGTATATTGAAAGTGATCTTAATGACTTGTGTATATATTTCAAGTCATTCATTCAATCATTTTTTATTTGTGAGAATTAAATAAATTAATACTTCTATTCATCAAGGATGCATTGCATTGATCAATAGTGACAGTAAAGACTTTTATAACATTACAAAATATTTCTAATTTTAAATAAATGCTGTTCTTTTGAACGTTCTATTCATCAAAGAATCCTGAAAAATCACGGTTTCTACCAAAATAGCACACAGCACACCTGTTTTCAACATTGATAATAATATGAAATGTTTCTTGAGCATCAAATCAGCATATAATGATTTCTGAAGGATCATGTGACACTAAAGACTGGAGTAATGGCTGCTTTGCCATCACAGTAATACATTACATTTTAAAATATAGTAAAATAGAAAACAGTTTATATTAATATTTCACAATATTACTGTTTTTACTGCATTTTTGATCAAATAAATGCAGCCTTTGTAATAAGATAATAATTATATAAGATAAGTATGTATAAGATAATTATTATATATATTTTTTTAAACCTTCCCATCCCAAATTTATGAATGGTGGTGTATGTAAATCTAACAAGAAATATGAAAAACAGTGCTTAGCATACTGTCAGTTAATTGCTTTTGTTTAAATCTGTTTTTCAGTTTAAAGTGACAGAAGAGGAACAGAAGTAATGATAACAGCTTAGTTATTTTGTGGCGTCCTGTACAAAGAATTCAGTGCTGGTTTGTATTTGCTGTTGTCTGTGCTGCAGTTGTGATTGTGTGTCTGTGTGCTGCAGAGCTTTATTGAACAGTCTAGGAAAAGACCTGATGCAGCACTATTGCAGATTCATACAACAACAAATCGCAACAAATCCAAAGTGTGACACTCACTGCTGACATGCAGTTTATTGAATGCATAAAAAAATGCACATATGCCCCATACACTAGATCACATGTATTCTGCAATTCATTCATAACCTATCAAGTAACGTATGTTTACACAAAAGCCTAGAGGTGTTGGCATGATCAACCATACTGTTCTCTCATGTAGAACTGATGGCTTGAGCTGATGCTGCATTTCATGCACATGTGGGGTCATTTATTGCTGGCCAGACATAAAACAAAACAGCTGCTCGATGTTTGCGTGTCCTCTGTGCGCCACTAAAGGTGATGTCCTGGTGTGCCCCGCTTGGACCCGAAGACATTTTGTGCGTTGTTTGTGTTTTTAAATCCCAGCAGGGCCATTGAGTTTCACAGCTGTTCCTGCCATGCTTTGTACAATGAAACTTCAATACAAAATCTCAGTGACAGAAAGTAGCAAACTGTCTTTAAATGGAGGAGCCTAGTCCACACAACTCTTTGGTGTATAGGGGGACTTTCACCAGGGTAATCGGGCATGTGACAGGTGTTTGTGTCTTTGTGTACTTCACCCAGTGGACACAAAAGGACTGGACGAATGCAATGTCCCCACTACATCAAAGGTGGACAATAGACCCTCACTGAGGTACAGAGAGCCCAAATGCATGTCCGATCGCTACTAGCTCATTAAAACACAAAACGTGTTTGGCTCGTCTCCCCGCTCTCTTTTGTCCACATTGCTGCCTCGGTGGCAAGCCACACAATGTCAGGCACTTCAGAACTGGGCACAGAACTACCAAGCCTCACGTCAGCTACTTGGGCTGTTGCTTAGCGATTTCCCTCAGCTCGCCGACTGTGTGTGACCTGCCACGAGGAGGTGAGCTTTAGTTCCTTGCTCACCCTGCCTGATGTGAAAACTGCAAAGTGCAGGTGGGAGGGGGTGGGGGAAATGAGACGTTTGGAATACGCAAGTAGTATATTCACAATGAAAATTCAAAAAAGTGCATTTTCAATACTTAGCAGTGTGAAATGTTGGACAGGACACTATATTCTCTGAACTATCGCAGTTTTTCTTATGTAGCAGAGGGGGTGGGGCTATCAGACTCTAATTCTGGATTACAAAATAACCTTATAAAGTTCATTCACTAGTACTAGTAAATATTTTTTCAAAGTTGTAAATAAAACAAAGATTATTGGAGATCATAAGAAAATGCTATTCCAGTGTTACTACTTTAAAATTTTATGTTTATGTTACTTGCTGTAATTATTTGTGAAACTTTTCAACTTGCTGTAATTATTTGTGAAACTTTTCAACTTTGCATTGAATTTAAAATAAATGCGATTTTGTTATATAATTCAGAGATATTCATACATTTTTAGGTGTGATTCTAAAAAGTGACTTTTTGGCTTACAATATAAAAAGGGATACACGATTGCATTTTATTCTTCATTTATTTTTACCAAAATAGTTAGTAATTTTACTACTGGCCATTTGGTCTGTTATCGGCTATAACATGAACATTTTCACATGTTGTGAAAAGAGAGCCTTCATCAGGGTGTGTATTGCATTAAACAAACAGATAATTGATAGGGTATTTGCTTGTTTAGTTTACTACATACGCAGACAACATTTTTTGGGTTATTTTGGGTCCATGGGGGGAGGGGTGGGGTGTCGTTACTATTATCTTTTGGTAAAGAAATGTAAATGATTGCAAAAAATCATGTTTGAGTAAACTCTTTCATTCACCATGGCATTTTTGATAGGGCACTTACAAGCCCTCTGGTTTTAGCCACTGGGCCAAAGTTCATTATTTATGTAAGAGCACTCATTGCATAACACTGCAGATTTTAAACTGTTCACAAATAATTAATGTGAAGTTGGCTGCGTTTGCATCAACCCCTTAAAGCCTATATTGGAGCAGATCTTGCTGCAAAGCACAATGGCCGTAGTGCATCTCTCAGGTACAGCTACATGGCTTTCCAGGAATACAGCACTGAAAAAATCAGTTTTCTGGTACTGCTTATGACACGCTGTCCACTAGCACTGACATTACATGGTCTTTTGTCTTTCCATTTTCCACAGCATAGCTCAGCAGTGTTTACGTCATATTGATTTCTTCTGCTGTTACACATTATTAGTGTACAATTGAACTGTTGCAGCCAGAGAACAGCAATAACACACATGCTGACTAGAGGACTTTTTATGCAATAGGTAACTTTGTAATTAGAATCATGATGTAACCTTTGTCACCAACCCTTTATCTATATTTTTCCCTGCTAATGCAAAATTCATTCAGAAAAAAAAAAAACACTTTGTACTTAAAATAGATGAAAGTGGAAAAACAAAACTCTAGTGTTACATAGGTTGGTCAAAGGTAATATGACTCACCAGCCACAGAGATGATGAAGGAAGCATCCATGGGGTCGATGCCCAGGTTCCGGGCCCTTGCAGACAAATGGAAGTAAGGGATAAAATAAGCCAGCTGACTGAAGACTAGCGACCAGGTGTAGATGCAAAAGAAAGGGTTCTTCAACAGCGAGAAGTCCAGAACTTTTTGGTGGTTTTCAGGAAGATTTTCTGTTTTGCTGTTCTCAAGTAACGCATCCACAGGAGAAACCCCATTCATCTCAGGGGATGTTTTACTTTGACTGCCGTCCGTTCCGTTCACTCCATTCTGGATGGATTTTTTAAGTTCCAGATGTGGAAGAGTGTTCTGCTCATGAGCTGGGTTCTCTAGTATAAGTATGTCCCTGTGATTGGGGGATGCGCTGTCCATTTTGGAAGTGCCATTGGACACAGGCGTGTTGCCATTCATATTGTTCTTAAGAGGATCTTTCTCAGATCCAGCCTGATGAATGGTGGAGTTTGACATGGGTGAAGCTGGAGGTCTAACGTTAATGGGCCGCAAAAGCATCCCAGAAGCCACCAGGTTCAGCATCAGACCTCCCAAAATCAACAGAGCTCCTAAAGACAGAACAAAAAACAGTCGATGTGAATAATAAGATTTTGGATTTGTTTTGTTTTTTTAAAGGAATTGATGCTTTTATTCAGCAAGGATATTTTAAATTGCTGCAAAATTACAGTAAATACATTAATAATATTACTCAAAATTTCTATTTCAAATAAATGCAGTTCTTCAAACTTTCTGTCTCCTCAAAAAATCCTAAAAGACATCCACACTTCATTAAGCAGCACAACCATTTTCAAACAATAATAATAATAAATGTTTCTTGAGTATAAAATATTAGAATGATTTCTGAAGGATCATGTGACACGGAAGACTGGAGTAATGACTGCTGAAAATCCAGCTTTTCATCACAT
Organism: Rhinogobio ventralis; assembly: GCA_039654625.1. Taxonomy (NCBI): domain Eukaryota; kingdom Metazoa; phylum Chordata; class Actinopteri; order Cypriniformes; family Gobionidae; genus Rhinogobio; species Rhinogobio ventralis. The sequence continues at coordinate 23,468,140 of CM077211.1, forward strand.
AAAAGGAGTTAAAAATAATGAAATAATAATATGAATTACAGTTAAAGATGTATAAAGATATTACCCTGCCAAGCATACTGATCCAAAAGCAGCTGAGTGAAAGGTGCGAGGGCAAAGGTCAGACCCATGCCAGAGCGTCCAATAGAATAGGCAGTTGCCAGCCTCTTTCGGAAATAGGTCACTGTTACAACGGATGTGGCCTGATAAAGAAGAGCAAACCCGAGACCTGGAAAGATCAAAGTTTTGAAAGTGAAAAAGTGAAAGTGACATGTGAAGGCCAAGTATGGTATTTGTCCTCTGCATTTAATCTATCCAAGTTAGCGCACACACATTAGGAGTGAGTAGTGAACACACACACACACACACACACACACACACACACACACACACACAGCAAACTGCGGACACACACCCAGAGTAGTGGGCAGCCGTTCGGGGAGCGATTGGGGGTTAGGTGCTTTGCTCAAGGGCACCTCAGTCATTTCCTGCTGGTATTGAGGATCGAACTCGCATCCTTCGGGTTCCAGTCTGACTCTCTAACCATTAGGCCACAACTGCCCCATGTAAAGAACTTTTTGCATGATAACCCTCCAATATTTAATTTTGATTTATAAAACAACACAAAACACAATACTCACCAACAACTAACCCCATGCTAATGTAAAGGTAGACCACGCTGGTGGCAAATATGCTGGAGAGAAAGCCGGCGCTGACGAGAAGCGCACCCACTATGGAGGTAACCCTGTTCCCCACCTTGGCACAGGCCACCGAAGCCAACGGACCTAACGGGTCACAAACAAAGTTCATGACTTCTCATATTAACCCTTTGGTTTAAAGATGGTTGCTATGGTGACCGTACCTCCGGAGAGCCTGAGGCTGGACATTATGGATCCAATCCAGCTTATGCTCTCGGACGAGCCTCCAAATTCATCTTGCAGTGCCACAAAGAAGATCCCAAAGCTCTTCAATGTACCCATCACCAACACGTTTACCTGAAAAGACAGCAGATGATTCAACTGAGTTTAGCTCAAATACAAAACACTTCAGTTTTATCATTACAAAGAAGCTCTTTATCAAAAGTGGTATTCATGACATACCAGGAAACAATGCAGAACCACCATCCAACCCCAACCGCCATCTGGTGGGTCCACATACACAACCTCCTTTTCATTCTTCATAGCCTTGGCTTTTTCTTCATTGCAGGAGGTTTTGGCAGCCTTGCCATCACTGGAACATCACCACATCCACTTAATATATTCAATACACTTAATACAATGCATCCACTGTAATTGATAAAGTTTCATAAAATCAAGTATCATGAGACCATGTAGACTGTTCACACTGTCAGTCCAAATCCAATTATTTGTGTACGCGATTGGAATGTGATCTAAAGCCTCATTCAGACTGTGTCCAAATCCGATTTTTGTGCATATCTGATTGGAATCCGATCACATTTAGTAAGTGTGAACGATAAAAAAAAAAATCACATGAAATGCAATTTGTACAAATCTATTTGGAACTACATTCATATGTTGTTTGAAATCCTATACAAATTGCATTTATGGAAATCTGTTTCTGTTTGACCGCTCAAATTGGGTTTCATGTCTTCATTATATTGTAATTTTCTGCTCGACCAGCACTTTGCAACAACACAACCTTGTTTCTGTGACTTTCAGCATGTTTACTTTAACAACGTCTGGCATGTTAATGTTTTGCATGAGAAAGTGACACCACACGAAATCCAATTAGAGCGGTCAGACTGAAATGGATTTTCAGAAATGCGTACACATATGAATGTAGTTCAAAATGGATTTGTAAAATTTAATGCATTTCATGTTACATTTTTGCTGTTCACACTTGCTAAATATGATCTGAATCCAAATGGATATGCACAAAAATTGGATTTGGACTGACAGCCTGAACAAGGTTTAAATAATTGATTGTTGACAGGCACTTTTCAAAAACACAACTTTGTTTCTGCAGCGACGAGAAAGATACATAAACCACGCAAAATCCGATTAGAGCGATCAGACTGAAATAGATTGCTAGAAATGGATGTGCAAATCACATTTCAATGTGGCTCAAAGCGGATTTGTAAAAAATGCAGTTCATGCGATTTCTTGCCATTCACACTTGCTAAACATGATCAGAATCCAATTGGATATGCATAAAAATCAGATTTGGACTGTTCATTTTCTGAAACATACAACCACTTACAGATAAAAAAGGCTTCTGTGAACACATTAGGTAATTTATCAATTATTACATCAACAGGTTCAATAAAAAAAAAAGACAAATGTACCAAACATTTGATGATTTGTTTTGCTTTAGATTTAGAAGGGAATCTTAAAAAAATGGCAAAGTTACAGTTGTGTTAAATTCACTCCTGTCACTCTTCTATCTCTTTTGCACTGGACCCAAATACAGTATCACCAGCATTATGTGGTGTGATCTAAGGGCTATCTGTTAAATATTTTCTGTTCCAGGAGGTAGTGGATTATGATGACATCAGTAGTACCATGGGTTATTCTGTTTAGAGTGGTTAAAATGTAAGTGACATGAGGATGCCACTGGTTTAATCTGGTGATCAGTATGAGGTGAAGTGTTTTGGATCCAGTCCAGAGACCTCTTTATTTACAGCTGATACAGCTGAATACAATGTGTGTCTAGTACAGTGTTCAAAATGACAGAGAGACTGAGCGAAAGAACGGTCAAAGGATAACGGGTTCGTTCAAACAAACACCTGGCATAAAGTTAACCGAACAGCGAGTCCCTGTGCAGAGGTGGCGGATCCCTTTGAAATGTTTCACAGAGATAAATGCTTGCTCAAGTACAAAATACAGAGCAATCAAAGTCAGCACCTCGGGTGGTTCCAGCTGAAGCGGAAACATGATGAAATTTGTTGATTTTAAAATATATACGTGTACATACCGTACACACAACAACTGTATAGAATTATACACTTTTTATCTTAAAGGTATAGTTCACTCAAAATGTATTCATTTACTGACCCTCATTTTATTTCAAGCCTGTATGATTTTCTTTCTTTCATTCGTGGAACATAAAACATTTAGGGATAGGGATCAAGCTTCAAAAACCACATAGAAGTAGACTATATGATGATATAATTATATTTAAAATCTTTTGAAACGATTTGATAGCTTTGGATGAGAAATAGTTTAAAGTGTAATGCTTTATTAACTGCAGTCATGGTCACCATTCACTTTCATTGTATAGAAAAGAGCAGCTTGGACATTCTGCTATAAACATCTCATTGTGTTTTCCATACAAGTTTTAAAGTAAATGACAAGAAAATGTTCTTTGTTGAATTAACTATTCCTTTATCTAAAGGCTGGCCCACACAAGATTTTTAAAATCTTATTAGTTTTTCAAAATTTGAGATATGAGATATGTTGAGATATTTTTTTTTTATATATATAGTGTGCGGAGTGCCACAATGTGACCAAGACAGCACACCACACACTAACAGATTTCATTCACAAACAACCAGATTCCCGACTGTGAACATGGAAAATGTTGCAAAATCTCGCAATCAAACGTGACTTTAGAGTAAACAAACATGGCGGATGACGGCCAAGAAGAAATGGTGATAATAGTGTTTGGACTGCCTTTACAGAAAATTTGCTGGAAAAAATAAAAAGGTTTGGATAAGGATTAGGTTGTGTTATGCTTCCTTTCTGTCAGCTCGCTTTCTGATTGGGTATTGTTTAGTTCCATTTGACAATCTACAGAGTGTGTGCGCATTTGTCCTCTGTGTTCTCTCCAAACAACGTAATTATTCAATATTCATGTTAGATATTTACAATTTACAATTTGAGATTGGTGTGGCCCCGGCATTCTCCCGAGCATATTCACTCGCTCTTAAGACTTCACACCACTGGAAAATCAGATAAGAAAATCTGTAGAACCATCAAGATAATTGTGACTTTACTTAGAATTGTCGGAAAGGGGAGAATTGGGCCCAAAATCAGCCTGATTATCTTGTAGTGTGTGGGTGCCTTAATGCTGTTGTGTATAACTTTTAAAGACAAAAACAGTTCTGGAAATTCATAGCTTCATTGATGAAAACACAACGGTGTCAGAAAGAAAATATGTGGTTTGTCTCGTACATAAAGTAGTTGGCTGTTCCTTCAAAAGAAGATAGAAAAGTGGGGAGGCCAAAGCATGCAGAAACTGCTTAGAGGATTACAGAGCAATGAATTGGGCCAGTGTGTTGTAAGTTGAAACATTTCCTTCCATGTGCTTACTGCGGGCCACCCCAGAGTGTGTCTGTGCATATGTGTGTGCTTGCATGCATGCATGTATGCAAGACCATAAGTGTGAATGCCTTGGTTCAAGGGGAAGTGCAGGAAGTTGTATTGGAAAGGTACTGCGGCAGACTATGATCCACCCTGTTCCTCACTCCAACACTTTCACTCAAAAGCCTCTTAAAAATCCAGAGCTAATTGCATTTTTGCTGACTGCCCTAAGCAGCATTTGTGTAACCAACGTTTTTTTTTTTTTTGTCTTGTCACAACAGCAATGTTTATGTCCTCATGCTTTGTAAATCATTATATCATTGTCAGTTACATGACAGTCATGCAGAACTGGTCGCTTTGTTTTGAATGTCAGAGCAAAACATGCATATAGACGAAAAGGGCCGTCAATAAAAATGTATGAATATACACATTCAAAAACATTTTTTTGTTTTTGATCTCATAATTTTGAGTAATTAGAGAAAAAAAAAACTTGTATTATTATATACCTTTTTTTTCTCTTATATGTCTTTAATACTATGTAATTTATATATTTTTTTCTCATCTTGTTCACAGAGAAACAAAAGCCCACCAAACTGTAATTTACACCGATAAGGTGGTCATTACGGTTAATATTGTGTTGGTCGGACTTGTTTGTTCAGCACATCCCACAAATGCTCAACTGGATTGAGATCTGGGGAATTTGGAGGCCAAGTCAACAGCTAAAACTCATTGTTGTGCTCCTCAAACCATTCCAGAACCATTTTTGCTTTGTGGCAGGGCGCATTATCCTGCTGAAAGAGACCACAGCCACCAGGGAATACCGTTTCCATGAAAGGGTGTACATGGTCTGCAACAATGCTTAGGTAGGTGGTATGTGTCAAAGTAACATCCACATGGATGGCAGGACTCAAGGTTTCCCAGCAGAACATTGCCCAAAGCATCACACTGCCTCCGCCGGCTTGCCTTCTTCCCATAGTGCATCCTGGTGCCATGTGTTCCCCAGGTAAGCGACGCACACGCACCCGGTCATCCACGTGATGTAAAAGAAAACGTGGTTCATCAGACCAGGCCACCTTCTTCCATTGCTCCGTGGCCCAGTTGTGATGCTCACGTGCCCACTGTTGCCGCTTTCGGCGGTGGACAGGGGTCAGCATGAGCACCCTGACTGGTCTGCGGCTATGCAGCCCCATACGCAACAAACTGCATTAACTTCTTCTCGTCTGTTTGATTGGACCACACGGGCCGGCCTTCACTCCCCAAGTGCATTAATGAGCCTTGGCCGCCCATGACCCTGTCGCCGGTTCACTACTGTTCCTTCCTTGGACCACTTTTGATAGATACTGACCACTGCAGACCGGGAACACCCCACAAGAGCTGCAGTTTTGGAGATGCTCGGACCCAGTCGTCTAGCCATCACAATTTGGCCCTTGTCAAACTCGCTCAAATTCTTACGCTTGCCTATTTTTCCTGCTTCTAACAAATCAACTTTGAAGACAAAATGTTCAATTGTTCCCTAATGTATCCCACCCACTAACAGCTGCCATGATAAAGAGATAATCAGTGTTATTCACTTCACCTGTCAGTGGTCATAATGTTATGCCTGATCGGTGTATATTCACTTGTGCATTCTCATGTCTTAAGAGCAGAAACTGAAAAAACTTTTTAACATCCTAAATATGACAATGTATTAAATTTTAGAGTCACTAAAATGGGAAGGAGAGTTTTGGATGATGACAATAATATAAAATTCACAAAATCGATCAATAAGGTTAGAGCCATGCATACATAAAAGGACACTGGAATTGCAGACTCACCAGTGTTGCTCTTTCGGCAGCATAGTTGCACAGAAAAATGAATGGCTTATTTACTCTGTGTCATCATCTGCACGAAGCTCAACATGAAGATCCCGTATTTGACGAACCTGTTACACAAACTGTGTTATAACTTGCTGTTGTTTGGATCTTCCCTACACAAAGAGTCTTTAATCATTGTGTTTTTAAGGTGTGTGTTCTTTAAATAACTAATTTTCACAATGCATGATGCCATACGCATGACGCAGTTAATCTTACATTCATTGTTAGAGATGTCTGACTGGGAGTCACAAGCCTTTATAATTGTGGTGACTTCTGCGGTGAAAAGGCAGAATGCTGCTTTTGGCTCAAATTTTTTAAACATTGTAGTGTTGGCATACCTGTGTGGAACTTTACACCCCTATGATTGTGGACAATTTTTTTCTTGTGTTGGATTTGTGCAGGGGGTTGGTCCTTTTTAATTAGATATATAACCTCAATTCAAGTGAGAACTGTATTTAAATCTATAAATCTCTCTCATTTGATGATTCTGCAAATGCAATCTTGTCATTGTGACATTACAGCCAGGGGAAGGAAATTCTTTGACCTCTCCATTGACACTGTGTTTTCTAAACACATACATTCACAGAAGTACATTTCCACACATTGCCTTCCAGTGTCTTCACATCAAACATTTAGATTCTACAAAACATGTAAAACATACTAGTAGTTTTGGTAAGATTGAGTAAAATTAAGAGAGCATATTCTAACTTTGGGAGAAAGTGTCTTTATATGGACTTTATAAATTATGATACAACAATACTCTTTAAGTCTACTTTATTAATGCACTGCCATTGCCATAAATTAAAACAGGCCTCGTGACTCCTAACTTTTATTTAAACAAATGTTTGTAAAGGGTTTGCACCCTTCAAAGATTAAAATTGGGAACGCACCGTCCAGGACATCCCACACTGTCTACAACGTGATCATCCTCAAACGTCGATAACTACACCGACGACAACTAGCAGTAAGGTTGTATAGTTAAACGTCTAAAAACTTAGGCTTAGTTTATAATCCTATATACTATGACACAAAGCAGTGTGAAAAATCACGAGGGTGTTGCACTTACGCACTTACCCCATACGCCAGAGCTGATGCTGTCGCGCGCTATCCGCAGCCGCATAGCGCTCATGTGTGGTTCGCGCGAGCCCAGCGGCGTTCATGTGAATGCGCGCTACTGGAGTGCAGTACTTTACACCTATCGATAACAGTCGATGAAAAAACAGTCATTAAACCTTCGGCATTGTATGATCAATGCTTCATGTTCTGATAAAACATGTCGGTTGTTACTTTTCTGTTAGTGAAGTAGTCTACTTGGAAACAATAAGAAAAGTTAATCCCAAATAGGCTACCTCTCGTTTCACACGCATTGTTGCCTATCGAATTTTTCAAATAAATTAAATAATTAACAAAACAGTGAAAACACATTACATTTGTAAGCTTACACTGATTCTACGAAACTAAGTAGCCTAGCCTAGGCTAAAAAAATTTGAAAAGTAACGATTTATTCAAGTAAAGACTCAAAAACTTTATTTTATGACTTACTGAACACAAGATATCCATCAGAATAGTGCAAAAAAATATATATAATCCGCTAACGAATCGACAATATATAATATTTTCGCCAAAGTGACTCATGAGAGAGAGAGGACCATTTTATTAATGGTCAAGGACCATTTTATAATGCAAACATGTGGTTGGCGACAAAAATAAGCACTTACCATATTTCCCGAAACGATAACAGTCAGTTTATTCCAGATTTCACTTGTTAAGACTTGATTTGTGTAGTTTCATAATGCGCGCATCTGCAGCAGCGCTGCGGGCAACATCCGTGGATTTCCCGGTTACAGCTCCTCCTATGTGGTAGTATGTCTTATCAAAGTCATCCTTGAACATGGCTGGACTCTCTGTGATTGATTTCTCTTACTTTCTGAAAGTTTGCCCCTAGTCTTTGAGTCTCTCGGGGATCACATCTGACCCCTTGGACCGGCACAGATCAGATGCAATACGCTCAGGCTGTGCAGAGCCAAATACCGGCCCCTAATGCATTTATTGACCATGTGACCGGAACCTAGTAGCCAAGTATTGAAGTGGAACTAATTTCAGAGGCTTTTTGGTCACTACACTGTGACAGCTTCAGGGGCAAATTATGAATGCATAGGTATTCAGATGGATATCACCAAGAAGCCCAGGCCCTTAAAATTTCAGTTGAAGGCAGGTTAATTTGAGGCTGGTAGAATAACAGGTAAGTAGACAGTAATGTATGACAGACTATCTTGAATGATCTAAATATTTACATTTTAATACTGTAGCAGGTAAACATTGCCATGTGTCAAGTTTCTTACTCCGGTCTCATTATGGCACAATGGGTCAAACCTTCCATAAATACACCTGCTGTATTCTGAAATGTTTTAATAACCATACAAATGTACTTAGAGAATTTATCTTCAGACTTAAGCACACACACACTTTCTGCACTGTTTAGTTTATCCCGAAATTGTCAAACTATTTAGAGCTGCAAATAATATAATTGGTCCTTTTGGTTGTATAAATGGCATAGATCCAGTGCAACTTTTCAAATGTGTTTTCTCTAAGTAGTCATGAAATTACGTTAGGTTCACCCACATGTGCTATGATGACGATTCCCAGACAGCAACATAGTGTGGGCCCAGATCCGGCCCACATCTGGTACACGTGGAATCCACATGTACCAGACACTATATTGCTGTCTGGGTTACATTGCTTTCTGTTCTCAGTGTTGTTTTTGTGCTTAAAAACAAGTTAAGACATTCAGAACATTTACTAAACATTACAAATAATACATTACATATACAGTGCATCAAAGAATGGGACAAAAACTACTTAGCTGGATTTCTTAGCATTCATGCTGCTTTTTTTGTATACCTATTGGATGTTTTCTTTTTATTGGCCAAGTTTGCAGTTAATTTCAAGTCTGGCTCACCAGTCATCACATGCATTCAGAAGGAACGCTTCATGACAGGCCAAAGTGACTGATAAAAAAAAAATTCAGCAATCTTCAGATACCTAATTTTTTCCCCCTAATGTGTTTTACTGGAGAGTGAGCATGACAAAAAAAAATGCATAACCCAGTACAATCCAAACAAACAAAGAAAAGAAAAAGGGATAGGGATAATATACTTCCTAAAAAAAACTATAATAATTATAGTTGCCTCGTTTCAAATGGCTCTCTCATAGTTTACGCGTCTCCATTTAAGAAATAATGGCTTAATATCTCACCTGTCTCAACTTTGATAATATAAACTACAGCTCAAAATGAACTTTAAAATGTTCTCTGTGAAATAATGAATTCAAACTCTTTTGCTCTGATTTGATGATTTTCAGTAATCTGCTTCATGCTAAACGTGTTTAAACTACTGCCCCCTTCTGACACACTATGGTACTTCAACTAAAGCACCTCTCACTTGTGTGCAAATTAGAGTCAGAATTAGTTTCTTTAAATAACACAATTTATTAACTGGAACCAATATTGTTTGAACGAAAAAACAAGTAAACACATTTAAATTGTGGTTTATGGTTACAAGAAAGTACAAATATTGAAAAAGAAATTAGTGATTAACCATGGAAAACAACATCTGATAGTTTCTGATATGATGGAAGACTTGATCTCAGCCAATCATTAAGCTTCTATGTTGCTGACAATAGACCGTTAAAGCTTTTCAAACTCAAAGTAATGATGTTTAAAAACACTGCACACATTCAATATCTGACAATTAGATACTAACAGAATTCATGATGCCATCTTATGCACGGCCAGTGTAATTGTTCCATGTGTTCTCACCAAAATGTTCCTGCAATGACAGAATTACAAAAGTTAATAAACTTTAGGATGAGGATGCTAAGCCTTTAAGATTTGGGGTTTGTTTTGTTCTTTGTTCTCTCTCAAAATTAAGCTTAATCCAGAAGCTTCTTACCCACAGTCAGACTCCAGGCACACAGTAGGGAAGTCAGTGGGATCTTTGGTTAGAGAAGCAGCTTGCTTGGCCAGTACAGACACAATTCCTCCATGTTCATCAGAGAGCGAGCCACGACCTAGAGATTCAAACATTAAAATGTTAAAAGAAGTTTACAGTTGCAGTACATGAGTCATCCTCATATAATGGTGAGTAATGACAAGAAAACCCATATAAAAGCACAATTCTATAACCTTATATTTTATTAAACACTATATTTAATGATTTAACTATATTGCTCCCGTGGTTTAACTCTATATTGCTCAATTTGCTCCTGAAACATCAGTCCTTAGAGTCATTGTATGAACAGTCAGTTCTTAGGGAAGAGGCATAGCACATATTGCACACAGAGTATGAACTGCTGCCCTCTGGAAGACAGTACAGATTTCCAGTGTGTAGGTACAATCATTTAAAAAAATATATTTTATACCTACTAATGTTATGTTAAGGGTAGGTTTTTACAGGAGTGTTTTTATTATTATGTATTGTTACATTTATTGTTTATGGACCCAACTGTATTGTCAATATAAACGCACCTTAAGATCAAGACAAATTTCCCCTTGGGGATAATAAAGTGTATTTCAATTTCACTTATATTGTTTTGCACATAAAAAAAATAATTGTAAGGAATCTTTAAAGAATTTGTCACTAATCTTATTAATTGCATAATTGTGACTTTTAATCTCACAATTCTGACTTTTTTGTCAGAATTCTGACTGAGAAAAAAAGTCAGAATTGTGACTTTGTATCACGCAATTGCGAGTTTATATCTCAGAATTCTGACTTTATAACTTGCAATTGTGAGAAAAAAGTCAGAATTCTGAAATAAAAAGTCGCAGTTACTCTTTTTATTTTTTTTATTTAGTGGTGGAAACGGACTTCCATAGGTTAGAGACCCCAGTGAGTCAATGTACAGAAAAATAATGTAGTAAATAGATTCTTTAAAATATAGTTATAAATACGCTACTAAGGCTTTTGGAGTTATTTTTGTGAGAAAATTTTACTTCCACATCTAAAAATGCCAAAACCGGAAGTGACGTAACGCTAGGGAGTGCGGTGAATTTCAACGATAGGAAAACAATGGATCGCAACGACAGTTCAGACTAAAGAAATGATAAATGTTTAAATGTTCACCGATAGTGTGAGGATGTATATGACGTTATGAGTATGTATTTGAGTGAACTTTAATGTATGGCATGAATAAAATGTTTACATTACCAGCACATAATTCCAAACTTTTTTGAAAAGTGTGAGACTGTATGCATTTGTTTTAATGTACATACTTTGTATTCATCAATGTTGAAATTGCTTAACGTAAAAACAATGGCAAAGAAGCATCGTGTATAGATGTTTATTCATTTAATATCATCCTTTACATGAATATTACAATGTTTGACTCCATCATATCGCCGGGATGATAATCCTCCGGTCTAAAGTGAACACTATACACACCACTGCGTGTTTCGAAGCCGATGCAGAAGTGAAGTCCCATCTCTTCACCTTCACAAAACGCCACTATGCAGGTTTTTCTAATAAGGTTTTTGCTTTTTCGAACGACTCCCTCTCGTGACGTAATATGACGCCATGTTGGAAAAAAAGCGTTTTTTACAAACAGCCAACGAAACAGCCACTTTATCTACTAAATTTGTGCTCTTATGTCTTTTTAAAAACATTTTAAATCCTGCATTACCTTTTCATATGGTATTTTCATACAAGGTTATATATTCATTTTGAAAAAAATAACCTGCAATATGCCCTTTAAGTGTTTTTCCCATCGAATACCATTATAAAGAAAACGTTGCGTTCATATTCTTGGCTCATTTACTCGCCTGTATATAGTACGCATCATCAGGTGTAAAGGTGTAAACTGAATTTAATCTTTTAAGATCACAGTTATAGTACACTTTAAGGGTGGGTTGCACTAATAAGGATTCTTTAGCCTGGCGTCGGTCTTCATCCCGATCTTTCTGCGTAGTTAATCTGTTTAAAATTAAGTGGTGCAACACAACTCGATTTAAAATAAAACCCATATCAGCAAATCCTTGATTAGCGTTAAACTTTGCTTAATCCTTATTGGTGCAGTGCAACTCACCCCATTAGTGTTTTTCACGTTAAGCATTTTAAAAATGTTTTTAGTGACTGAAATACTGCAGCAGGTGCTGTATATGGATCACAAGTGCCCAAAACTTACATCTTGTCCACATATTTTTAAAAAAAAAGTTGATAGGCTTGTGCTGCAGTTCTGCCCTCCAGGGGCAGTCACGTGACTGAAAACTGAGTTGGTTCAACTAGACCTTCCCTTGTACACTTATGTACATTTTTACCTAAAATTAATGTTGTTGATGTTGCTGAAAAATAAATTAATTAATGGACGTGTAAACTACGCAAATACAGTCTTACTGTCATCATGACCTAGTGGACGAACGAGACAGAACGATACTTACATCCTAGATTATGGCCTTGAGCGTCTGTGCACAAAACCCCAACAATGGCAGGATTTTTCATCCTAGTGTAAGAAAACACAGATTAGTAAAGCAACACACCAAATAAGTATATATGCTTGATAAAGTTTTTAACGTACGTATCATCAAGATGCTGCTCCAGTGTACCCTCCATAACAGCGGCTTAAATAACCCTTTAAATTAACAGAAAAGAGTAAATATTGTGGAGAGAGGGGAAGCGACAGTTATTATTTGGACTACTTCCGGGATGTCAGCTGACATCCTAACATGAGACTCGAGCACTACGGCGCCCTGCGAGGAAAAAACACTAAGCGAATACGATCTAGCGCCATCTAGCTCAAGTCAGTCTTGTCAGTAAATAAGAAAATATTGTTAGCAGCGAAACACTCTGCATGTATCATGTAATGTTTTGGGTTAAATACACATTTAAGTTAATTTGATACAGTGTTACAGGAGAACTGCCAATAGCTGTTTTTTTGCTGGACCAAAATGTTTTAAGACCACTTAGAAACCAGCTACAATGTACCAAAATACAGCAACCAGCTTTAGATGAATGTTCCTGCAGGACTTGTTATTAGAGGATGATGGTTCAGTGTCTAGATCAACATCTTTTTTCTTCCACTACTTCTTTTTTTTTTTAAATCAATAATACATTCTTAAAGAATTCTTTAAAATTCTTTAAAGGGCAAATACATCCGGTTAACATTTAGCTGTCATTGTCAATGAGAACTCCCAGGGGAACGTGTGAATCTTCAATGTTGATATCTCTCTAGACGACCCCATGCTCTGACAAAAAGCAGAATAAAAGACCAGTCCTGCTCCTCACCATCAATTGTATTTGAGCAGAAGTTCTTTATCAGAAACTGATGCTGTCTTCTCTATTTTGAACTCATGATACTGAGGCTCTGTCTTTTGTGTTTCGTGAGCCCGTTTTAAGAGACGCTTTTGATTAAGCCACTTTATCTGTCATATCCATTATATAATATGTAAAATAGGCCTATATATCTTTGTACTGTGTACACTTTTAAATACAACCTACTATTTTGTATTTGTGCAAATTGTGAAGTATAAATCAGGTTATTGAACTCAATATACATGCAAATGGAAGGAAGCAGAGCATAATCTCTGTCCCTATAGAGCCCATCAGAACAGGTTCATGTTTCCAGAAGGCATACAGCCTTATGGATATAAGGTGAAGTAAATTTCATTACCCCTTCATTTCTCTCGACAGATAAATTAATAATATACTAAGATCCTAAGTGCCAAGATCTTGTAAGATACTAGAATTAGTATGTGAATTGTTAAGTAAATATTGTTATATATAATAAATTATATAATTTATATAAATTATAAAGGCCATGATCTGTAATATAATATAATATAATATAATATAATATAATATAATATAATATAATATAATATAATATAATATAATATAATTCACCTCTTTGTGGTTCCACGTTCACATTGCAATTATTATGAAGTTATATTTAACAGCTTCCAAGCTCTTTTAGTCAATGTAGGATCTTCCCTGCTGGCAACGCTTGATGATTTCTGCCCAGTCCTGTGCAGTTAGAGCCAAGTTGGTCTGCTGACGGGGCAAAAAGTTGCAATGTAATTACGTGGCCCAGGCGTCAGTGGCATCCATCACTTTCACTGCAGCCAAGTAATGCACTGCTGACTAACCAATGGCATTTTCATGCTCTCGCTAAACGTAAATCAAATCCCAACAGATAGGAATGACATTTTCCAGTCGGCTATCCTTCACTCCAATTGCCGTCAAGTTGGATATTTTATTTAGCTATAATTTCAAGTAAGCTCATTGATTCTGTATAATTGCATTCCATCACGTATCTCCATCCCAGGGGCTTTGATGATCAGCAGTTCATACCCATATCCACATTTTCATATGCTTCTGACTCTGAGTGCTGGACAGAGTGCAAGGCCAAAGTTTAAATGTATTGTTCACTGACTTATTGGTCAAAAGCACTATCAAAATATTTAAACATGCATGCAAGTGGCTTTTATGAATGGCAGGCGTTCTAATTCTGTGTAAAGCTGCAGAGCTTTGTGTGAAGTTCTGCAGGCGCTGATTCAGTGTGGGCCTTCCAATGACTTCACAGCAGCAAAAGCTGAAGTACGAGACCAGATTGAACTTGACACGAGAAATTGAAGAGTCCTTATTTTTAAAGAGTCCCTTCATGAGAAATGTACTGTTTGTAGTGAGTAGGGCACATGTGTCCACAATGAGATGTAATTACTCTTGTTACTGCTGGGTCAAAGAAGTTTTCAGGCTTGAGAGGACATGATGTCGAATACGTTTAACCGTCTGTGCCTGACTGGCACATTTAAGACTTGTAAATAGGAAATTGTCAGTGAATGACAGTGCATATTATGTCATGAAGTGACTGTAGGCTTAAACGTCTCAAATGAATTGACAAGTGCTTAATTTGTTGTGATTTACCTGCAAGCTGCATCATATTGTCAGGAAGCAAAAATAAACGTTTCTCTTGTCAACTCCTTGCGCTGATGACTCATTTCCTATGAACTTACTTGACCTGTGTTGGTTGATACTCTGAAACTTGGCTGCAAGACTGACATTACTTTGGCGCTGTAAAGGGTGATGAATCCTAATGATTCAAATGAGAAGGTGATAATTATGGCTCGTGGACTCCTGTAAAATGAACAAGTGCCTTGTGGAGAAGTGAATAAGGGAATGGGGAAAAAAATTAAATGACTTTAACAAGCTGTGCATGAAACCGGATGCATAAAGGATATTAGATGATGAAGATGTGAAAGATTCTTTCTCTTTGATAATGGAGTAAATCATTTAAAAAAACATTTTCAAATGATGTTTCAGAATTTCAGACTCCTCACAACTCTTACATCATTACAAATCCCCTCAAATTTAAAATATAAAAAAAAATATATTCTACACTCAAAAAAATAAGCTGTTGAACGAACTTAATTAAATTAAGGAAAACTTTTCCATGAAATTGAATTACGTTTTACTCTCCTGATCCATCCCTATGCAAAGCATGCTGGGAACAAGAAATGCACTGCCCAGTTACAGTCAGCACAACATAAATGATTCATGTAGTCCCAACACAAATGGTTTAGGTTAACTTAACATTTTACAAATTTTATTTCATTTAACGTAATAAAATTGAGTAAAATGGCAATTAAGTAAAAAACTAAAGATTTGTGCTGTTTCAGCTTATTTTATTTAAATAAACTGAGCAAACAGCTAGAATAATTTTTTTGAGTGTAATATTCTTTTAAAAGTTTCATAATTTAATAAATTGCATGTACTGCAGATAGAAAAAATTATACAAGCTATTATATAATTATATATATTATACACTCACCTAAAGGATTATTAGGAACACCTGTTCAATTTCTCATTAATGCAATTATCTAATCAACCAATCACATGGCAGTTGCTTCAATGCATTTAGGGGTGTGGTCCTGGTCAAGACAATCTCCTGAACTCCAAACTGAATGTCAGAATGGGAAAGAAAGGTGATTTAAGCAATTTTGAGCGTGGCATGGTTGTTGGTGCCAGACGGGCCGGTCTGAGTATTTCACAATCTGCTCAGTTACTGGGATTTTCACGCACAACCATTTCTAGAGTTTACAAAGAATGGTGTGAAAAGGGAAAAACATCCAGTATGCGGCAGTCCTGTGGGCGAAAATGCCTTGTTGATGCTAGAGGTCAGAGGAGAATGGGCCGACTGATTCAAGCTGATAGAAGAGCAACTTTGACTGAAATAACCACTCGTTACAACCGAGGTATGCAGCAAAGCATTTGTGAAGCCACAACACGCACAACCTTGAGGCAGATGGGCTACAACAGCAGAAGACCCCACCGGGTACCACTCATCTCCACTACAAATAGGAAAAAGAGGCTACAATTTGCACGAGCTCACCAAAATTGGACAGTTGAAGACTGGAAAAATGTTGCCTGGTCTGATGAGTCTCGATTTTTGTTGAGACATTCAGATGGTAGAGTCAGAATTTGACGTAAACAGAATGAGAACATGGATCCATCATGCCTTGTTACCACTGTGCAGGCTGGTGGTGGTGGTGTAATGGTGTGGGGGATGTTTTCTTGGCACACTTTAGGCCCCTTAGTGCTAATTGGGCATCGTTTAAATGCCACGGCCTACCTGAGCATTGTTTCTGACCATGTCCATCCCTTTATGACCACCATGTACCCATCCTCTGATGGCTACTTCCAGCAGGATAATGCACCATGTCACAAAGCTCGAATTATTTTAAATTGGTTTCTTGAACATGACAATGAGTTCACTGTACTAAAATGGCCCCCACAGTCACCAGATCTCAACCCAATAGAGCATCTTTGGGATGTGGTGGAACGGGAGCTTCGTGCCCTGGATGTGCATCCCACAAATCTCCATCAACTGCAAGATGCTATCCTATCAATATGGGCCAACATTTCTAAAGAATGCTTTCAGCACCTTGTTGAATCAATGCCACGTAGAATTAAGGCAGTTCTGAAGGCGAAAGGGGGTCAAACACAGTATTAGGATGGTGTTCCTAATAATCCTTTAGGTGAGTGTATATTATAAATATGTCAATCAATCAATTAATCAACAAACAAACTAGAGGATTTACTGATACATAGTGATTTGTGCTCTAGTGATTCACTGTAAACCCGAACGCTCAAAATAATTAATTGGTTTGAGTAGGACAAACTTAAATTAAACAAATTAGTTCAGTCAAATGAACTTTTATGAGTATTTAGCACTTTCTTTTTCAAGAAGAAAGTTCACAGAACTGATATATTTTAAGTAAACTAAACTGTTTCATTGTTTTGAGTTTTATGAAATTATTTATTTTCATTTAAACGAGCTTAAGTTTAACTGAAACTGGGCTGGGATTTCTATTTTAATCTCCCACTTAACCTTACTCTTGCGCAAAAAAATATAATATAACACTTAATTTTGGCATTTACTGTCCCTTTTGAGTGTCATGGCAAAGCATGCTGGGAAATAGAAATCCCAGCCCAGTTTCGGTTAAATTTAAGTCTAAATTATAAGAAACAAGTTCATAAAACTCAAAACAATGAAACAATTCAGATTACTTAAAATGTGTCCGTTTTGAAAACTAAATTAAAATGTGTCAGTTTTGAGAACAAATTAAAACGAAAGTTTTAAAAACTCATAAAAGTTCATTTGTTTGAACTAATTTATTTATTATTTTGAGTTATTTTGAGCGTTAGGGTTTACAGTGTAAAAATAAAAATAAGATTAAGAAAAACAGATTTAAGTTCCTTTAAAAAAAGAAATAAAACATTAAATAAATAAAAAATATATAGTTTTTTTTATGAATTTCTGTGAATGACACTCACACCAGAATACACATGCTTTATGTGTTAATAATGTCTATAATCTGTTTTCAAACCACATATCAACAGGGATTTTATTAAATTCTGACTAATTGTATTAATGGTGTGATGATAAATGATATTCAGTGTAAAATGAGTTGACAAAATTAACACATTAGGGGTACTTGAGCCTTATTGATGGGGCTTTTGGGGCCAAAAGAGTTTGACAAACAATGCTATTCTAAATTTAACTCAGCTGATTAATAACCACACAAATCCAATGAATTTTTTTTTAATGTAGCTGGTGTCATCAAGAAGGATTTGCTTGAATGTGAAACATCCAGTAAGGTCTTTTCTCCATCATCCGGTCCAGCGTCATACAGAAAGAGATGACGAAGTCCCTGCAGAGGTGTGGGTGGGGGGAAAAGAGGGGCGAGGGGATAAAGAGAAAGAGAGATGGAGAAAGAAAGAGAGAGACAGAGCCAGATCTCAGTCTTATTTCAGAAGTTACCAAAGACTCCACACTCTGAGACAGAAGGTGAAGAACAGCAGAGAAGTCAAATCATCTCCTCAGGGCCATACCAAATCCTCTGGGAGCTCTGCAGCACAGAATAAAGATCAATAGGGAGAATTAGAAAGACTCAACGCTCGTAGTGTTTTGTGGTGTGTGTCCCGCTGCTGCTGCTATGAGCAGGGTGTTGATTCTGTCTGTGCTCCTGCTGTCGCTGAGCTGGTGCAGATGTGCCGTCATCACAGGGGTAAGTCTGACAAATAATCTCACTTCATTTACTCTTATTCATTTTTTGCATTATTTCATTTTATTTTTTATTTATCATTCATTTAATGCAATTATACATAATAATACTTAATAGAATTCAGTTGATTTCAATAACTAATAGTGAAAAACTTAGAGGTTTGCATTTTTGCCAAAATGGACAATTTACAGTAAGGTTTAATTTGTTAACATTAGTTAACTACATTAGTTAACATTAATATTAATATTTGTGTAATATCAACATAAATACATTTTTAAGATCAAATGTTGTATCTGTTAATTAATGCGCTGTGAACTAATGTGAAGATTAATATTTTTATTAACTAATAGGTTAATAAAGCTTTAAAATATATTGCTAATTGATAATTAATGTTAGTTAATGCATTAATGTTAACACATGAGACCTTATTGTAAAGTGTTACTAATGGAAATTTTATGATTTATGATTTTTAAGCATACTTGCTTGTCAGCCAATATGTCAGATTAATTTTACTGTATTAGAATACATGTTTTTGAAAGGACAATTTGTTCATTATCAGATTTTATTTTTCACATTTTCCTATATAGCCATATATTTCCATTTTTGATCAGTGTTTCCCATTTTGTTTAGCTTTATACGGTAACATCCTCAGTTACTATCATCAGTTTAACTCATATTTAACCCTATCATCTAGCATTTTCATTTCACGTAGAATAATAAATATTACTATGCAAGATATACTTTAAAAAAAATTAGGGTGGGTGAAACAGACTTACCAAGAAAGTGGCTTCCTCCTTGCTGGTCTATCACAACATTCTAGAGAAATCGTAGAAAAAAAAAAAAAGGCAGAAGGTCAGAAAGGCATTATTTCATGATACTTATAACTAAGTCATATATTTAACAAAAGTAATTTCATTGTTAAAAAAAAATATTGTTGGTTTAACTCAAAAAAGTAAGTTACCGGGTTGCCTTATAATTTTGAGTTCATTGAAATTTAAAATTTGAGTTAATACAATTAAAGAGATTGGTTTAATAAATAGAATGTTATCTGAACCACATTAATTATCTAAGTTGATTTGACAAAAGATAAAAAGTTGTAATAAGAAATCATGAAAATAATATTTTGCACTCTTGGAGAATTCAAAAATTCGAACCCATAGAAGCTCAACAAGTCTGAAATATCACCCATGTGCAAATACATGCTAATCTTACAAGTAAACAAAGCCAAAGCAAGATCTAATATGTATTGGGAATCAAGGACATGTGACTGATTGTTTGTTGTGTTTGTGTATCAGGCGTGTGACAGGGATGTGCAGTGTGGTGTGGGTCTGTGCTGTGCTGTGAGTCTGTGGCTCCGAGGCCTGCGTATGTGCACACCTCAGGGGCTGGAAGGAGACGAATGCCACCCGTACAGCCACAAGGTATACAGATACACTCACACACATACTGTACAGAGCCATGAGAGACCCCTCCGGAATATGGAAGCAGAGATTTGACTGGCTGGTCTGAGGGAACCCAAGGTTAACGGTTATAAGAAGAGAAAGATAAAAAAAAAAGAGACAAGGAGAAATAGAGAGAAAGAGCAAAACAGAGAGATAGACTAGTCAGAACGGACAATAGATGGTCAAAGTGAAGAAACTCATTCGCAATCTCTTTTTAAACAGCTGATTTGATTGTGAAGTAAACATGCTGCCAGAGATGACTGAGAAATGCTTTGAAAGAATCTGCTGATAAGTGTAACTGATATCGATCGAATGTCTCACAGATCAGGGCTGTTTATCACTCCGTCAGACTGTCTCACTGATATAGAGATATAGAAGCTTTGCCATTCAGCTGAGGCTACGAGGTGAAGAAAAGCAGATTTGGTGGGTGTTTGTGACTCAATGATGACTAATAAAACTGACAAGATCCTTAAACAGAAACCTAAGCCTATAGGGTTTTGCAATCTAATCTTGAATTGCTGACCTAACGCCTGCGAAGATTTAATTAGAATGGTGTCTACTAATGCTGTCTTTACAGCAGTCAGGCTTAAAGAAATATACACTCTAAAAAATGCTGGGTTGTTTAAACCCAATTTTGGATCAAATATGGACAAACCCAACTGTTGGGTTAAACTTTTAATTTAAAAATGTAACCCAATGGCTGAGTTTGTCCATATTTGACCCAAATTTGGGTTGAAACAACCCAGCATTTTTTAGAGTGTATCCACAAAATTCTTTAATATGAATGTAGCAATTTATGTTTTTATAATCAATGCATTGCTGTTCAAAACAATAATACAATAATATAATTCAGTGACAAAATAATTCAGTAATAAAGTTATCTGTGTGCTTTGATTTTTATGCAGGTTCCTTTCCCCGGCAAGAGACAACACCATACTTGCCCCTGCCTGCCACATCTGGTCTGCACCAGGTACAGCGACAACAGATATCGCTGCACCAGCGACTTCAAAAACATAGACTTTTAACACTGGAAAGAGTGCAAGAAAAGGAGAAATGGAGGAGAGGAATACTTGAAAGCAGGATAGCACAAGAAAATTAATAACAAGTGCCATAGCACCTTTCTGCACATTTTTATTTTTCACTCCCATGCACTTTACACTATACAAAAACGCTGTTATCCAGCTTCCCCAGAAATGCATACATTATTCACAGTGGCACAAGGTCCATCTCAGAATCACTGGTTTACCTTGGCATCTGCTACACTTGATAGTAAAAACAAAGTTAGTTTCATCACCAGACCTTTATGTTGTGTGTACGTGCTTATGAGGGAGTCATATGAATTTATCTTTAATATGCTGTAAATATGTTGAAGGCTTAGTAATTGTAAATAAATTATAATCAGTCTGAACTGTCTTTGTGCTTTTCTCACTGTGTGAATGTGGGTTTGAATGTGAACTGGACCTTCTTTCGATGTCTTCCCCTTTAATATTTCTGTTAACAAAATACAGGGAAAAAATAATAATTAAAATGTCTTTAAAACATGAACAGTTTTGAACATAACATCAAAGCACTCCTGACTTTCTCTGAAATTCACATCTAATGCTCAAGGTGAGATTAAATGATATCATATAATTAAAGATTATAAGCAAACAACAGTGTTTCATACCTAACAGGGAATGTTCACAGAACTTTGGCTAAAGTTCTCTCAGTTATGAACAAACGTTCCTCCAGTAACGTTAATAGAATGTTTGTTCAACAAAGTTATCTGGTCTTTAATAATGTTCTCAAAATTTTAGCACAGAAATGTTATTTATACATCGTTTATGGAACTTTTTTCCTGTAACAATTTAGTTGGATGTTTTTCTTCTTTTTTTTTTTAAATTGCTTCAGAACATTCAGAGAACATTAAAAAGTAATGTTCCCATAATGTTTTTAAGAATTATAAAATGAAATTTCTATGAGTACTATATTTATATGTGCAGTAAAGACAGCAAACTACTTAGCATAAAATGCCATAATATTCAATAATATTTATTCAAAAATACAACAATAAAATATTAAAAATAAAACAAATGATCACTGTTAACATGCGATAGGGTGTCAACACTCACTGAAAAATAATCTATTTGATTTTCCAAGATACTAATGACAAAATACTGGAGAAAAGATATATGCCCTAGACCTCCAAAAAGATCCCCCCCCCCTTTTTATCTACTGTCAAAAGAAATAATAGATAAGACATATGCATTGGTGCATATAAAACATAAGGTTTATTAATGTAAATATGTCAAATAGAAAATTAAGTTCAACATCAAGAACATGAAGCATTGCCAAAAAGTACTGGATTGCAAAAATTGTTTTTCACCGATTTAGACATCTAACTAGAGTTTCATAGTTGAAAGGTTCTCTATTCATCCAAAATAAAATGATTGCAAGTATTATTATTGCATCAAAAATTGTCATCCTGTGTGTTTCTGTTTGTCAAACACCCAAACTCAGTCAAACACCCAAATTTAACAATGAACAATTCAAGAGTAACTCATTTTTAGCTTTATATAAAGACACATTTTTATTTTCATTTTTATTCATATCAAACAGTGTTGCATTAATAGTTTCTCATAATAAAAAAAAAAATCTATTGAACAGCCAAACACAACAACCAAAAAAATCTAAGCAATGAAATATCATTGATCACAAATGTTTATGCTGTTGCTCTCATAATAGTGGAGTATTCTACTCTTTCCTCTGTTGTGACTGTACATCTTGAATAAGAATCAGTGTCTTCTGGACTGTGTATCTGCAAATTGGCATAAAGTTCAAAAGGATCCTGGTGGGGCTTGAAGTCCACCATACAGTAGATAATGCTGTTCTGCTCCTGTGGAGAGATGTTGAATGGGTTTGATTTCAGAAATCAGCTATCCATCTGTATATACACTATATTGCCAAAAGTATTGGGACACCCCTCCAAATCATTGAATTCAGGTGTTCCAATCACTTCCATGGCCACAGGTGTATAAAATCAAGCACCTAGGCATGCAGACTGCTTCTACAAACATTGAAATATTCCACGGTCAACTGTTAGTGGTATTATAACAAAGTGGAAGCAATTGGGAACAACAGCAACTCTGCCACGTAAAATCACAGAGCGGGGTCAGCGCATGCTGAGGCGCACAGTGTGCAGAAGTCGCCAACCTCCAAACTTCATGTGGCCTTCAGATTAGCTCAAGAACAGTGCAAAGAGCTTCATGGAATGGGTTTCCATGGCCGAGCAGCTGCACCCAAGCCTTACATCACGAAGTTGGGCTTGGCCACTTAGTTTCAGTGAAAGGAACTCTTAATGCTTCAGCATACCAATTCATTTTGGACAATTTCATGCTCCCAACTTTGTGGGACCAGTTTGGGGATGGCCCCTTCCTGTTCCAACATGACTGCGCACCAGTGCACAAAGCAAGGTCCATAAAGACATGGATGAGCGAGTTTGGTGAGGAGGAACTTGACCGGCCTGCACAGAGTCAACCCGATAGTTAGTTCTACCTCAACCCGATAGAACACCTCTGGGATGAATTAGAGCGGAGACTGCAAGCCAGGCCTTCTCGTCCAACATCAGTGCCTGACCTCACAAATGTGCAATATACACAAATTCCCATAAACACACTAAACCTAAACCTTGTGGAAAGCCTGCAAAGGGTGGGCCAACTCCATATTAAACCCTACGGATTAAGAATGGGATGTAATTAAAGTTCATGTGCATGTAAAGGCATGCATCCCAAAAATGTTGGCAATATAGTGTATCAAGCTGATGAAGCTGGTTACAGATCTGAGATATTATGAATAATGAATGAAAAGATTAAGCCCTAAACAAGTTGTGGTTGAACTCAAGGGTCACCAAAAGTGTCCCTACACTTAAATGTCTTAATCTGCTGTATGTTCAGGTATGTCTTTGTTAAGGGACTAAATCCATGTGCTCATGCATCAATGGAAAAGATATGTACAAACCCCTTACCACGGTGGAGTTAGAACCACAAGTTCCACTTTTTTCTGTGGGTGGAAAAAAAAAATTTAACCAAATAAATCCTTAGATAATTGAAAATAATCATTGTCCATCAGCCTACCTGTGGATCTTTTCTTCCTGGTCTTTAGACGATACACAAGCAGTGTCATTGAGATGACAGCCAACACCAGAACAGTTAAAACAGCAGCTAGCATGTAGGATGGTCTCCAGCCATCACTGCTTAATGTTGTGTTGTGTTACACAGATTAATGACTGTTAAGAACTGGAATTGTAAGGGGTTAAAATTTGTGCCAAAATTTACCTGAGTTTCTTTGTGACTTTCTCAGAATCAGTGGCCGTAGAGGGAGAAGAAGAAGGCCAGACTGTTGGCTTGATGGTGGATTTCGGCAAGAGAGGGGCTATGTTTACTCCACTGAGGTCTTTTAAGTCTATTTGTGAAAAATATATTTGTTATATATATATTTGATTGTAAAAAATAATATTTATTTACAAACTATTAATAATTAAAGAAATGCAACCTCCAAATGAGTATGACCAACACATAGCCGATATAATTATCAACCTTTAATCAATGTATGCAAAAACTTAAATAAAAAAAAAAATCTTACCAGAAACTGTAACTTCAACCTCTTCATATGTGACAGGGAACACTCTGACACCACAAATGTATTTGCCAGCATCCATTACACTCAGGTGTGTAATTATTACTTCAAATTCTCCATTATAATTATTGATTAATATTCTTCCTCGATACAGGAGAGCAACTTGTCCTCTATTATTCACAAAGCGTGAGCACACCGACTGATCAAACCTACAGCAAGCTACTTCAAGACTATTATAATATGGGTTAAAGGAATATCTTAAAATAATTTGCCCTGATGAATAAATCAGATGGAGTCCTTCGGTTGGATTCATTCCTGAAAAACATATACTGAACATTAATGTTTTCTCATTATAAAATTGAAATTATACAAGTAATCCTTGAAATATTGTATTTTATTCTTGAAAGGATTAAAATAAAGTACTAATAAAAGAATTCCAGAAAAAACAATCCATATTTTTTTTTTTTTACATTTATCTAAAATAGATTTTAAAATTCTGCTATTAAATTTAAATAGGCAATTACAATCCTAGTGATGCTTACTCTCCATAATCTCTTAAAAAGAGCAAAAAAAAAAACAGGAAAACCATTCTCACCGTTTTTCAAGAGCACAAGAAGAAAGAAAACCAGCTTCATTTTCCTCTCGAATAGTTCAAATGTTCTCTTAAAAGCTGGACTGACTTTGGCGAGCTTTATGTTCTTTTGTCAAATTGAGGAACAAACTAATCTAAATATAAGACCATGACGAACTGACAGAAAAAGGAAGTGTATCCTTGTTTCTCTGTCAAACCAGATATTTCTTTACCATCACAAACAGTGTTAACTGAATATTCCAATTTCAATACAATCTTTCACCATCTGGGGTATGTTTTTGAACACATCATAAAATTTTTGACGGCTCTCTCAGTAGCACATGAGAAACGTCTCGGTTACGTATGTAACCCTCGTTCCCTGAGGAGGGAACGGAGACGTAACGTCAGTGACTGACGAATGGAGGTTTCGCCTAGAAGCCTATCATCTTCGAGATCTTAGAAAACACCCAATGGCAGGCCAATACCATGGGCATGCGGAATTTGCATAGTGTAGCTCCGCTTCACAGCGTGGGTATATAAGGAAGTACGCTGGCAACATCGCATTATGTTTACCTGCTGAGGAGCCAAGACTGAACTCTCGGCCATTTCAGCGGTACAGCGGAAGTGGCAGAGGGACGTTACGTCTCCGTTCCCTCCTCAGGGAACAAGGGTTACATACGTAACCGAGACGTTCCCTTTCGTTCAGTCACCCCGAGTAACGTCAGTGACTGACGAATGGGGGTCCCAATCTAATCACGCCACTCGGCTGTCGTCCAGTGCCCTGCGCAAGTGTGAGCTCCCTGTCATAAGCTAGCACAGATGAAGGACTCCAACTTAACACAGGAATACCAAGGTACACTGGGAAGCATATTCCAGGTGGAAGTATGTGCCAAAGTGCCTACCCGTAGGGAGGACTTAAGGAGACACATATGAGGGGCTGCATATGGAAGAACTCTGGGGTAACCAGCCGAAGGTGGAAAATTTTACCCCCAGGGGAGGCAAGGGCTTGCCGAGGAAAATACACATGCTCAGAGAGGCTTACAGTGGAAATACACATGTGGGGGTCGCCCATAGGGGGAACCATGCACACGGTGGCACCTAGCCTGACACGAGGGCCTGAGCGAGAGGGCAGACGCACAGATGTCGGCATCGACAGTGCTAGAGGAACTCAGGGTTTCAAGGAAACTACTTGAGGAGAATATCGCACGTATCCCGTCCGTGGAGAGGAATGGTGAGCAAGCGAAGACACCTGAGCCTAGTCCATTAACGGCCGCTGGTAGAGGCGAGTACATGAGAGGACACTGGCTCCACTCGGAGATTATAGAATCTGGCAAATGTGTTAGGTGTCACCCAGCCTGCAGCTTTGCAGATGTCTGTCAGCGCCATGCGCTAAAGCCCAAGAGGAGGCCACACTCCTGGTGGAGTGTGCCCTGACCCCAAGGGGGCATGGACGCCCCTGCGTCTGGTAAGCCAAGACAATGGCGTCCACTATCCAGTGAGACAACCTTTGCTTGGAGAGAGCCTTTCCCTTCAGCTTCCCACCATAACAGACAAAGAGCTGGTCTGAGGTCCTGAAACACTGCGTTCTGTCTACGTAAGCACGGAGGGCGCGTACTGGACAGAGCAGTGCCAAGGCTGGGTCTGCCTCCTCCAAAGGCAGTGCTTGCAGGTTCACCACCTGGTCCCTGAACGGAGTGGTGGGAACCTTGGGCACATATCCAGGCCGGGGTCTCAGGATCACATGAGACTTGGCCGGCCCGAATTCTAGGCACGCTTCATCAACCGAAAATGCCTGCAGGTCCCCTACCCTCTTGATGGAGGCCAAAGCGATCAGGAGCGCTGTCTTCATTGACAGGAACTTAAGCTCGACTGATCGCAATGGCTCGAAGGGAGCCCTCTGCAGAGCATCTAAGACTACTGAGAGGTCCCAAGAGGGTACAAGGGGAGAGCGAGGAGGATTCAGTCTCCTGGCTCCCCTCAGGAACCTGATGATCAGGTCGTGCTGACTTACCTGTTTCGTCTCCACATACACCTTGAGGGTGGAAGGAGACAGTCTTCGTTCCAACCCTTCTTGGAGAAATGAGAGCACAGACCCGATTGGGCATTTCCAGGGGTCTTCTTGGCGAGAAGAACACCAGGTGACGAAGAGGTTCCACTTCAACGCATAGGCATGTCTAGTAGACAAGGCCCTAGCGGAAGTGATGGTAGCCACCACCTGAGGTGGTAGGGTACTCAAACCTACCAGAGGGTGCCAGAGGGTGCCCCGTCTCTGAGAAAAGAGGTCCTTCCTCAGAGGTATGGACCAGGGAGGGGCTGTCGCAAGGAGTACGAGTTCGGAGAACCAGGTCCGGCCGAGACAGTTCGGGGCAACCAAAAGGACCTGCTCCTTGTCCTCCCTGATCTTGCACAGTACCTGTGCGAGAAGGCTCACTGGGGGGAACGCATATTTGCGGAGGCCCTTTGGCCAGCTGTGCGCCAGAGCATCCGTGCCGAGGGGGCCCTCGGTCAGGGAATAAAACAGGCGGCAATGGGAAGAGTCGTGGGAGGCAAACAGATCTACCCGTGCGTCGCCGAACTGTTCCCAAATCAGCTGAACCGTCTGGGGATGGAGTCTCCATTCTCCCGGAAGTGGCTGAAGCCGTGAGAGCATGTCGGCTGCACGGTTCAGGGTTCCTGGGATATGGACAGCATGAAGGGACCTCAGATGCTTCTGACTCCATAGAACGAGATGGCGGGCGAGTTGAGACATACGGCAGGAACGTAGACTACCTTGATGGTTGATGTACGCTACTGTGGCCGTATTGTCTGACCGGACTAGCACATGTTGACCCTTGAGCAATGCTCAGAAGTGGTGCAGGGCGAACCGTACTGCCAGCAACTCGAGGCAATTGACATGCAGAAGGCGCTGGGGTCCTGTCCAGGAGCCCACGGCAGCATGTCCATTGCACATGGCACCCCAGCCCGTGGTGGAGGCATCTGTTGATACAACAATATGCCTAGAAACTCGTTCTAAGGACACACCAGTCTGTAAAAAGCTGAGGTTCGACCACGGGGTAAGGGTCTGCAGGCAGGCCCGAGTCACTGGGACCCGGAGCGTGCCTGGCTGCCATGCCCATCTCGGGACTCGATCGCGAAGCCAGTGCTGAAGTGGTCTCATATGAAGCAATCCGAGCGGTGTTACCGCGGCTGCAGATGCCATATGCCCCAGGAGCCTCTGAAATAACTTTAGTGGAACCGCACTCTTGCTCTCGATTTGATGGAGGCAAGTCAGCAGTGACTGCGCGCGCTCGCTCGTAAGCTGCGCGCACATGGCGACCGAGTCAATTTCCATACCGAGAAAAGAGATCCTCTGCACGAGGCAGAGTTTGCTCTTCTCCCAGTTGACCCGAAGGCCCAGACGGGCTAAGTGCTGGAGCACTAGGTCTCACACCTGCTCTCGAGAGTGACTCAGTATGAGCCAGTCGTCGAGGTAGTTCAGGATGCGAACCCCGTGTTGCCTGAGTGGCACAAGGGCTGCCTTGACAATCTTCGTAAAGACGCGAGGGGACAGAGCTAGCCCGAATGGGAGGACCATGTACTGATATGCCCGCCCCTCGAAAGCAAACCGTAGGAACGGTCTGTGTCGAGGAAGGATGGAGACATGGAAGTAGGCGTCCTTCAGGTCGCTGCAAACCAATCGGCTGGACGAACGCATTCGAAAAGGCATTTCGCTGTCAACATCCTGAACGGAAGCCTGTAAAGGGATCGGTTCAGGACGCGCAGGTCCAGGATCGGTCGTAACCCACCGGTTTTCTTGGGTACAGTGAAGTAGGGGCTGTAGAAGCCAGACTTCATTTCGGCTGGAGGGACAGGCTCGATCGCACCCTTCGCCAGCAGGGTAGCAACCTCCGCACGCATGACTGGGGCATT
Source organism: Rhinogobio ventralis (assembly GCA_039654625.1). Taxonomy (NCBI): domain Eukaryota; kingdom Metazoa; phylum Chordata; class Actinopteri; order Cypriniformes; family Gobionidae; genus Rhinogobio; species Rhinogobio ventralis. The sequence goes on from CM077211.1 coordinate 23,497,344, forward strand.
GGGCCCCACCATGGCATGGCAGACTCCCCGGAAGCGGGGAGGAGCCTGAGTGAACTGAATCGCATAGCCGAACCTGATGGTCTTCGCGACCCGGAAGCTCTAGCCAGGCTCCCAAGAACTGCACCAGCGGGGACATGCGAACCACAGGCGTACCCCGGGTGGGGCAGCGAGGCGACGTGGGAGGCGTAGCGTCCCGGTGTGGGGGCACGGTCAGCAGCCGCGTCCTGACAGAGGAGACCAGTGAAGGACGTGCGTTCCACTGGGGTCTGCTCTGAGAAGAGACTGGCGTCAGAGAGGGACGAGAGTGGCGTGGCCCGGGGGCGGCGCACACTGCCATCGGTCTCTGGGTGCTCAGGGATGGGCATGCTAGTTCTTTCTTTGACCAAAATAGGGTACTGCTGACCCGGGGGCCAGCAGCGGAACAAAGGATTCTCCCCCGGCCCTCCACCGGGGGAAGGAGTGGTCCTGCTACCATCTCCTGGAAAGAACTGCCCATCCCTGAGCTGTCCGCGTCAGCCCCGCAGCCCGCCAAGCGCCAGGCTAAGCGGCGCTCCTGACGTGGATAGCTCAGGGATGGGCAGTTCTTTCCACTGGGGACTGGGGCGCCTTCCTGCGTCGTCCTCCACTGGGTGGAAGCAGCAGCTGGCCGCCAGGGCAGTATGTGTTTGATGGCCTCAGTCTGCTTTTGGGCGGTTGAGAACTGTTGGGCGAAGCTCTCAACCGTGCCGCCGAATAGCCGGGTTCGCTCTGCGTCCCGCATATTGGCCAGGTTGAGCCAAAGGTGTCTCTCCTGGACCACAACTGTGGACATCACCTGGCCCAGGGAGCGTGCGGTCACCTTCGTCACCCGGAGGGCAAGGTCGGTGGCGGCACACAGCTCATTTCTGAGCCCTGGGTCAGCCCTACCCTCGTGCATGTCACATAGCATCCGGGCCTGGTAGGCCTGCAAGATAGCCATGGCATGCAAAGAGGCGGCAGCCTGCCCCGCAGCTCTGTAGGTCTTCGACACCAAGGTTGATGTGAATCTACAGGCTTTGGAGAGGTGCTTAGGATCGCCACGCCAGGTTGAAGCACTCTGAGGACACAGTTGCATCGCAACAGAGCGTTCAACTGGGGGAACCCCAGTGTACCCTCTGGCTGCGGCCCCATCGAGGGCAGAGAAGGCGGAGGAGGTCGCCGAACGGTCGCGGGAAGACAATGGGGCCTTCCAGGACCGCGTGACCTCCTCATGCACCTCCGGGAAACAAGGTATTGGGGGCGTGGCCTGACGGGTGTCAGAACGCGGCGCCCCCAAAAACCAATCGTCCAACCGCGAGCGCTCAGGTCGGGGCGGAGGGTTCCACTCCAACCCGAGACTCGCGGCTGCCCGGGAAAGCATGGCTGTCAGTTCTGGGTCCGACTCGGGCAACGCTGGCACACCGGAAGGCAGCAGCATAGCCGAATCATCATCCTCAGAGGACTTTAGCCCACCTTGCGATGCGGCGATCGACATCTCCTCGTCCTTTGCGGGCCCAAATGCAACAGACGGAACAGCAGGAGCCGGCTCCGTTGTCACAGTTTGAGCGCACGGGGGGAGCGATGCGCTAGAGGGGGGTGTGGCCCGAGGCATGAGCGTCGGGGCTTGGTTCCACACCGTCACCCTCAGGTCACCCTGGTCACCAGCCAAAGTGTTGCCTCGCAAGGAGACAGCAGATTAGGGTGTGGCAGAGGGGACTCTCACTCCGTAACGGAGCTCATTAAGTCTCGACCGCAGCACCAAGATGGTCATGTTCCCGCAGTGGGAACATGACTCATCCATGAACGCCGCCTGAGCGTGCTGTAAGCACGAACACGTCAGACAATGTTCATGCCCATCAGAGGGCGGCAGAGACCGACCACACCCAGAAGCACACGGGCGAGACATCTTTAAAAAGGCGTGCCACGTGTGAGCTCTTTTGTGAGAGGAAGCTTCGCAGCGATGCCGAAGCGCCCAGGGACCGAATACCAGCTGAATGCAGACCACTGCACAGATCAGCAGGCAGGCAGTAAACAATCGCTGGAACGTGCCGTAACACCAACACCGACTGGAAAGCTGCTCGTCTCGAAGAAGCTGACGAAAACTCAGAAGGCTTGAGGAGTGAAGAGAGAGATACTCTTGGCTCCGAAGCAGAAACATAATGCGATGTTGCCAGCGTACTTCCTTAACTTAAAATTAAAATAAATCATTTAAATGAAAACAATCAAAATAAAATAAAAAAGATTTAAAAAAAAATAATAATTTGTTGCATGTCATGTGACCATTAACCAACATCAGAGAACCGTGAACTTAATTGTATTATTTATTATTATTATTGACTTAATTTTATTAATGACCTAATTTATTAACCTAAAATCTCAAGGGGTATTTTCAAGTAAATATATTAGGTCAAAAAGTTGGGGAATCACTGCATTGCATGTAATATGAAATGATGTGAAATTGTACATTTTAATGTGTTTAAAAGATTATTGGAGTGATAATTCCAATAATAATTTATATGCTCTTTAGGAGCTGGTTAGATATGTAATGTTACAATGTTGAGAAGACACTTCTTAAAAGTGAATTGAGTTCTGTAAATCCATTGATCAAATGCTGTGTGGTTTTTAGTGATAGTCACATGACTAGTGGCTGGTCTGTGTGTGCGATTCCACAAACCTGCAAGACTTTCTAAATATATGTAGGCTTTTTAAGACAGAAAAAATTAAAAGATAAAAAAGCAGTAGTAGGGAGAATAAATGAATTATGAATCATTTACTGCCATTGTGAGAATAACATGTAATCATGTAATAATAAAAATTAACTGTATTGATTACGAGTGTTTTAAAATGTTAATCTAATTACAAGTTCTTAATTTTTGGAATTTGATCATGTAATCCAGATAACATGTAATCAGTTCCTACCCAGCACTGTCTATTTTTTTATAGTGATTATTGTAAAACTGTGGCAGAAATTGTACCTCAGTGATTTCATTGTGTCTGCTCTTTAAGTACTCTAGCATCTGTCCGTCTGCAGGGTTGTTCTGCAGAATATATGTCACTTCCTGTGAAGCAAAGTGAAACATAATTATAGGACATTTCTTTTAAGATGTTTCAAAATACCCCCACTAGTGCCAACCACTTGATGGATAAGAAAAGATACACAAACTGCTTACCAAACTGGTGTTGAGAGAACTGCAAGTTCCATATTTGTCTGAGTGTACAAAAAAAGCATGGATTATGTAAAGCCATTATATCTTAAAAATACTCAAAATTGCTGATCATTTCAGCTCCACCAACCTGTGGATTGTTTCTTCCGGTTCTTTAGAAGGAACACAAGCAGAGTCGCTGAGATGGCAGCAAAAACCATAAGACTGAAAACAGCAACTAGTGTGAAGGATGTTTTCCAGCTGTCAAACATGTTGTGTTTATCATGTTAATGTTAAAGGTATAATTCATTTAAAAATTTTAAATTCTGTCATCATTTACTCTCCCTCATGTGGTTCCAATCTGTATGACTTTTTCATCTATGGAACACAAAAGATATTTAGAAAAACGGGTCCATAAATTTTTTTTGGTCCATATAATGGAAGTCAGTATAGGGTCCAATGTTGTTTCGAAGTCATGGAACAACATGAGGTTGATAAAATGATTACAGAATTTTTTTTATGAGGGGCTGGGGTGAACTGTCACTTTAAGAATTTAAATTTTTAGACCTTCAATATAGTCTATGTGACAAAATTTACCTAAGTTTCTCTACATTGTTCTCAGAAACGATGACTGTAGGGAAATACGACATCCAGACTGCTGGCTTGATGGTTGATTTTGGCGAGAGAGGAGCTGTGTTTACTCCACTGAGGTCTTTTAAGTCTTATTGTGGAAAATATAATTCATTAAAAATGTATAAGAAATACAACCTCCAAATTAACATAACAAACACATAGCACATATTAGACTGAAAGGCATTAGAAAGACTTCTCAATTGTTAATGACTGCAAAGGCTTTAATGTAGAAATAGTTCCAAGTCTTACCAGAAACTGTAACTTCAACCTCTTCATATGCGACAGGGAACACTTTGACACCACAGCTGTATTTGCCAGCATCCATTACACTCAGGTGTGTAATTATTACTTCAAATTCATTCCTGAAAAACATATACTGAACATTAATGTTTTCTCATTTTAAAATTGAGATTATAGAAACAATCTTTATGGTTGCTTTACATCTATTATTACTTATTACATTAATATGAGAATTATAAAATTATTTTATTATTAAATTAATAAAAATACATTAAGGTTAGGTACATTTAGTACTACTAAATTCCTAATAAAACAATTAAGGTTAATCCATAAACATTATTCAAATTCAAGCTAAAATAGATTAGAATCTTGCTATTGAATTTAAATATGGAAATACAAAGAATCCTAGAAATGGTTTCAGTCTAATGTCAGATTGAACACTATAATCTTCTAAAATAAACAGAAAAAACAAGAACCATTCTTACCATTCTTCAAGAGGACAATAAGAAAGAAAATTTGTTTCATTTCCGGTCACTTTAGTAATTCCCTCTGATCTAGATGTTTTCTAAAAAGCTGGACTGGCTCTTTTGAACGTTTTATGTTTGTCTCCTATCAAATTGAGGAACAAACTATATATAAAGAACAAGACCATGACAAACAACTGACAGAAAAAAAGAAAAAAAAAAAGGAAATATTGCTTTGTTTTACGGTCAAATGATGTAATTTTGTAATCAAGCCTGTCACCCAAAAAGCAGATATTTTGGTATTTGTAAAACTCATCTACAGAAGTTTTACCAACGGTGTTAACTTAACATTTAGGGTTAATTTAAGACTTACTCATATCTGTTGAAATCATGTTGACACATAAAAATTGCATTTACCGTAATGAACATTCAATGGAAACTTAGCAAATGCAATGACAGACCACAACATTACACATGTTAGTTTGTCAAATTATATCTCTGCAAAGTTATATCCAACTTTACAGTTCATGTCACAACCAAATGAAAAAAGCCAACCTTTTAATTGCCAGTTGGATGGACCTGATCTTTGGTACTGAGCAGACAAAATTCAGAAGAGAATGCAGTGATTTGATCATGAGTTCATCTGAACCTTTTTTTAACCTGACACAGCTTGGCAATCATGTGCAAGGTGTCTTAATAATGTACACAAGGCGTAAATGATGTCATACCATATACCATTTAATAATCATATTTCATGTTCTGTTCCTTTGTATCATGTGCAGCAGCTTTGTAAAATCTGTAGAATATAATAGCCTGATGACACTAAGAAAATTAACGATAGGTTGAGATAAAGAGGTTGTGATTTATTTGGCATGTATTTTAAGTTCCTTTCTGTAGCCATCCCAAAGAAAAACAAATCTTTAAAACTTAAAAAGCTAAAGATGAAACGACACATTTTACATAAAGTGAAAAATGATCAACCCTCCTTTATAAGCACTTTAGCTACAGATAAGAACTGTTTCATAACAATGTTAACGTCAATCCTGCACTGTCATTGAAGTAGCATCCACTGTAGTATATCATAGCAACATGTAGAATTAAATACAGGATTCTCTATGCAGGCTGCTCTCGCTTTCGTGTTTCTTTTTCTTTACAAGGCAAAACACTGTAGGCACACAAAGATAAATGCTTTAAATATTTACAGTGGCATGAGTTTGCAGAGAGGATCTAACTGTACATTCACCCTCTTACTGAATAATTCTAGAAGACAAATTTAAGTCTGTGGAATAAGTTTGTGATGTCCACAGCAGTCATCTGAGTCTGTGTGTCGGTGTTGTTAAATAATAGTCAAAGTGTGTTTTGCTTTTACTCCTCAGTAAAAGTGATGACGTCATACTGGATGCCCTGCTGTTGCAGCTGCTCCAGTTGTTCAGGTGTGGCCTCTGTGTAAACCGTCTGAGCCTGAGCCATGGCTGCATCTGCAACAGCTACACACACAAACACACACATCACTTACATCACATCTGACACATTACCAGAAGGCTGTAATATTATGATGTTCTGTCTTGGCATTTCAAGTGATTAAAACTTCTAAGGTAAGTGTAAACGGTGAAAGGTCATACCGGTGACAGCGGAATGGGCAGCTGCCTCCAGGTCCTCAGGGGCGACAACCTGCTGCTCGGCAGTGATGGGGACGTACTGGATCTGTCCATCCTGAGACAGAGCAATCTGACAAAAAACACAGAAGAGATTTACAAATGAACCATTTTTTCCGTTTTCACTGTTAAAGCCAGGTGATGTACGCTACACATACACTACCGTTCAAAAGTTTGCGGTCAGTTTCTTTTTTATTTTTGTTTTATGAAATTAATGATCAAAATGAATAATTGATTAAAAATTACAGTTAAGACTTTTACATTGTTACAAAAGATTTATATTTCAAATAAATGCTGTTCTTTTGACCTTTCTATTAAAAGAATCATGAAAAATGTATATCACTGTTTCTAAAAAAATTTTTTTAACATTGATAATAATCAGAAATTAGCACCAAATCAGAATATTAGAATAATTTCTGAAGGATCATGTGACACTGAAGACTGAAGTAATGATGCTGAAAATTCAGCGTTGCCATCACAGGAATAAAATACATTTTAAAAATATATTCAAATAGAAAATAATTATAATAAATTGTAATGATAATATTTATAATACACAATATTACTGTTTACTGTATTTTTTTATCAAATAAATGTAGCCTTGGTGAACATTAGAGAGTTCTTTCAAAAACATTAAATATTCTTATTGATGTCAAACTTTTGAACAGTAGCATACTTCTGATGTATGCCACTTTATTAAAATAACATATAGAGGTTTAATATGCTGTCATTAACAACAAAGCTGCACATGGAGCCATTTAGCATTATGACCATAGCTGTAGAAAGAAATAATTTCAAGTCTGAAGACACAAACAGCTCAAAGTGGAATCTCTTAGTTAGTTAGTTAGAGTTATCATGTTGCATTTACTGTAATTCAGCCAAAGCCAATAATGTAGCATAAATTAAGCTGTAATGTAAAAAGCAGGTTTGTATCCTGCTCTGGGCTCAACCTGTTGCTCCTGCAGAAACGTCCCATCATGCTCGTACTGAATGTGAGCGATCCGCCCATCCTCCATCTGCAATTCACAATCAGAACTTTTTTTTGTCATAATGATAAAATATAACGTCCAACAGACCATGAATGAAACTGAAAATGTAGTCAGCAAGTACAGATCAGATGAGCCTGTTCCTAGCCAGAGAACTGTTGTGGACCATCTAAAGAGCACATACTAACCTGAATGTGGTTTCCGTCAGATACCACCACATATTCCCGTGGGAGTAGGTGCTGAACTCCATCCTGAGAGATGATATACTGGACCTGAAAAAATATAGGGCAGAAGAGGGCACCAAAATTGTAACTCTTGAATTGTAAATCTTGAAAACTAATTGACAACAGAAAAGAAATGTGTATTTTATTAGGGGTCAGTAAGATTTCTTTTTAAAGCAATGTCTTGTGGTCACTCTATTCAATCAAAAATATTTAAAAAACAGTAATAATGTGTTTAAATAACTGTTGAAGAAATAATAAAATAATATAATATAAAAAATAATATTGTATAACTGTTTTCTATTTTAATATATTTTCAAAAAAAAATTCCCCCCTATGATGGCAAATCTGAATTTTCAGCATCATTACTCTAGTCTTCTGTGTCACATGATCCTTCAGAAATCATTCTAATATGCTGATTTTATGCTCAAGGCACATTTCTTATTATTATCAATGCAGAAAAATTCAAATCTTTTCACTTTTGATCAATTTATTGTGTCCTCCTTATTGATTAAAAGTATTAATTTCTTTCTTTAAAAAAAATCTTACCAACCGCAAACTTTTGAGCAGTAGTGTATATGACTTTTGCTGGTTGAGTGAGTTGTACCTCAGTGACCTGATTGTCTCCACTCATTAAGTGCTGTACCGTCTGTCCATCTACTGTTGTGATCTGCTGAATATAAGTCGCCTCCTCCTGAGAAATGTAGAATTTGGTCAAAAACAAGCTAAACGTGAAACCTGAATCTACCTGAAGTCTGATATAAGGTAATAATCAAACCTATCTGTATTATGTGCAAATTAAAATGTGCAAAAAGAGTACATAAAGGATGAAAATGAGTGTGCATGGTGTGGATTTAGCAATTGTGCAATACCTGGTCAGAAAGCGACTGATCCTGAGCCACAATGATGTGTTCCTGACCCAAAGCCTGCTGCAACCTCTCTGGACTGATGACTGTCTGACCCGCCTGCAGATCTGGAGAACATGGATAAAAGAAATATTATAAGGTATAAGTAAAAATTAAGAACAACAAAAGCCAACACCAAAGTTTGGTTTGTGTTGTCAACATGTCGAGAAGACGCTGTTTTCTGGGATGCAAAGGCAAATCCACTTTGCATGCACTTGCAAAAGGTGAGGACTCGAATTGATCAGGTTTGTTTGTTTATAGTTTAACGCTAGCTACCATGGCTGTATTCATGGAGAAGAAAAAAATATATAAATCCAGAAAACGTATATGTTGATTAATACATTTGTACGTTTTGCCTTAAAGCATATTAAAAACACTGAAGACTGGAGTAATGATGCTGAAAATTCAGCGTTGCCATCACAGACATAAATTACATTTAAAAAATATATTCAAATAGAAAAAGGTTATAATAAATTGTAATGATAATATTAATAATACACAATATTACTGTTTACTGTATTTTTTAAATCAAATATATCAAATAAATGCAGCCTTGGTGAGCATTAGAGACTTCTTTCAAAAACATTCAAACAATCAAATATTCTTATTGATGTCAAACTTTTGAACAGTAGCATACTTCTGATGTATGCCACTTTATTAAAATAACATATAGAGGTTTAATATGCTGTCATTAACAACAAAGCTGCACATGGAGCCATTTAGCATTATGACCATAGCTGTAGAAAGAAATCATTTCAAGTCTGAAGAGACAAACAGCTCAAAGTGGAATCTCTTAGTTAGTTAGTTAGTTAGAGTTATGTTGCATTTACTGTAATTCAGCCAAAGCCAATAATGTAGCATAAATTAAGCTGTAATGTAAAAAGCAGGTTTGTACATGTTTTGTCTTAAAGCATATTAAAAAACACCACACATAAACAACATTAAAAACAACATTATTGATTTTCACCACAGGGGGTCTTAAAAATAGCATAATAGGGGAATTTTTACAACAAAACAAGAAGACGTCAAATAATCACAACAGGGCTGTGTGAATCCATTATCTCTATGTAAACAAAATGCCGTCTCACTATGTCAGCACTTACTCTGTAGTGTGGCTAAAGCTTCTTCATCGCTGTTAACGATGATGGTCTGCTGAGAGGGGACAGATCGTGTTTTACGGGGCGAGGGTTCCTGAGTGTGAAGCCTCTCCATGTGAAACTTTAGATGGCCATTACGGTTAAACCTAAAAAAGAAACTCAGAGGCTGCAGAGGTCTGTGTGTATATGTGTTGTTTACATTGTTTATGGTTTATAACTGTATAACCAATAATGTAAACAGCACAAAGTCTGTGACAAATCAATTCTATTATTATTTTAATGATGGTGTCTCGTTTGTTCCCTCACCTCTGACCGCAGACCTGACAGGCGTAAGGCTTCTCGTTGGTGTGTGTCATCATGTGGCGTCTCAGGTCTTTCTTGTTTTTAGAGGCAAAACTGCAGCTGGTGCATTTATGAGGCCTCAAATATGCGTGCATGGCCATGTGAGACTAAGATTGTAAAAAAAAAAAAAAAAGAAAAAAAAAAAGAAGAAGCATTTATCACAAAAAAAAAATGGTTTTAGACAGGTAAGAATAAAATCATAGACACTAAATTAACACTGATACCAACAAACCTTGACTTCTGGCCAAGAAGGTGCTGTAAAGTCACAGTCTGGACACTTGAATGTTTTGGGGTCTATGTGCGCCCTCTTGTGGTTCTCCATATCCGAGCGGCCGTGGAAAGCCTCCATGCAGATGCGGCATGAGAAGCGTTTGGTGTTTAACTGTTGAGAAGGGGGTGATGGACACAGGGAAGGGGAGCCTGGAGCTTCACTGCTTAGCTGCAGGCAGACAATTTCAGCAATTTAACTTTCCATTGGGAAGGAACATAACATCAGCTATTCCATCTGTGAAGCAGCAAAACTCATTCTCACCTCTACCTGCTGCAGGACTCCATCTGTCAAGCCTGAGCTTAGGAAAAACCTCTCTTTATTCTCTTTGAGAGGTGTAGAGATAGACAAGGGCTCTGTGCTCACTTCCATGACCTGAGGCTCTGCTGAGGGTTCCTCTAAACTGCTGCCAAACACACGCACATCATCTTAAAGGGTTTATATGACATTTATAGGCATGACAGTGGTTGTTTTTCGATGTGCAGTAGTACCTGTGTGCTGTCTCGTCGGAGGCCTGCTCCACCACACTGAAATCTGCTCCCTCGTATGTACTGATGCCAATCTGTGCCTCTTCCTGCGACACACTAGTTGTCTCCTCTTGCTCCACAGCCCCGGTAGCCGTCTCAAACGCCTCCTGAACCAGGGTGTCCCCGTTTTCTGACACATGGAAGGTGACAATCTTTTGAGGCTCACTCCCAGAGCCAGCTCCGGCCCATGTTCCTGTCTCCAGAGTCTTAACATCGGTTTTCAGCACCGCCACCTGAGAAGAGTGAATTGATAAATCGAATACATTTATATACAGATATATACAAAATGTTAAATTACTTTATAGATTCATGTTCATATGACATGATTCATGAGTCATATAGTAAAATACTAATTCTAGTTTAACACTGTGATGACTTTTATAGAGATGCACATATGTATACACCATAAGCATAAAAATTACATCACCATAAGCATGATATAATTATTATTTTTTTAATAATAAAGATTTATTGAATTCATTAATGTGATGCTGGACCACAAAATTAGTCATAAGGGTCAATAAGGGTAAAATTTCCAAATTGATGCATCTTACTTTTATACATATGACATTAATTCACTTACTGATACCTCTTCATCCAATTAATGCCATATAAAGTAGGCGTTTATAACATTATTCTGTATTCCAGTAGATTTAGCCTATATTCCAGAAGAAGATGCCAGTGTGTCAGTACATTACCTGCAGTTCTCTGGCGTTACTCATGTTTAGCAACAGATCTAAAGCATTCTGAGCAGAGAGGTCTGTAGTCTGGGCTGTGAAAGAAGGTACAGTTAAAATTTAACCATAAGCTGAATATTAATATCATAATATATCATAACTTTTTTACTGACCTTGCTCATAAATGATGGTAGTGTTTCCCAGTGCATCTTGGGATACAGATGTGTTACCTATGGACTCCATGGTTTGGAGAGTAATGGGGTCCACTGTTACCTTTAGATGTAAAAAATAAATAAATAAATATATATTTATTATGTTCCCTTCGTAGTTATTTATAATTATAGCATTTATCTAAATATCTTTCTAATTGTCAGAGCCAATAGTCTCGAAGGTAGTACTCTGGCGGTTGTGCTTAGTTCGAGTCTATTAAATATAAATAAATATTTAAATATCTTCTTATTAAAACAATAGTACAGGTTAAATAAAAGAAAAAAACATTTTCCAGAGAAACTTTGTGTACGAGTTATGTCAGGACAGACATCCACAACCTCAAATAAGAGGAGCTGTGCTTATTTCATTCATTAGTGTATCGTATCGTACATGGTTCAAATAATTTAATATACATATCAAATAGTAGAAAAGGTATATGTAGTATTTTAGTTGATATTACTCTTGCCAAGCTCTGATTTCTGAGAGATGCACGGAGACGGCAATGCGGCAATTTGATTTGCGCTCATTTCATTTATAGAGATTACACTCATTCACTTCACACACTCATTACTCTGTGGTGATTTTAGAAGTTTATGTATAATATCGTGCTATCCCCTGGTTCAACAGTTATCCAGAAAACATAATTAGTGACTGTCTGCCAAATATTTGGTAAATTATTTGGTAAAATTCGTTATTCGTTTTGAAGTCATTATCAGTGCCTTTCCGAATAAGGTATTATTGAGGGTTTTCCTTCCATTTAGATAAAAAAAGCATCTAAATGCATATCCATGTACTCACAATGGTCCCCTGAAATTCCTGGGTTTCTTGCTGTAATTTCAGCTCATCAATCTCCTGCATGGTGAAAATGGGCGCCTGGCGTCGGCGAATTGGCTCCTCTGGGTGGGATCGACTCCACTCATCGAAGGCCTCGGGGTGGCGACACTGCACATGCAGCCGCAGGTTCTTCCTGTGTCTTGTTGTAAAGTGGCACATGTCGCATGAGAAGGGCTTTTCACCTGAGCAGAGGGTAAAGATGGACAGAGATGACTGATCAGGAAACCTTCTTACCGCCAACATTTGAAACATTCCTAATCGTTACTCGACTCACCAGTGTGTTTAATGGCTATGTGGGACACCAGGAAATCCTCTTTACTTGTGGAATATTTGCACTCTTCACATTTAAAAGGTTTGTCGTTGGTGTGGGACAGCTGGTGATTGAGCAGGTGCTTCTTGTCATTGCAGGTGTACTCACAAAACTCACACTTAAACCTGACAATGAAGATGAGAAAAATAGATACCTTTACGGTAGCTTTACCAGTATGTTTACATGTACACTGAGTCCCGACATCTCACTTACGTGCTGTTGCCACAGTTCTGTATGTGCGTGAGAAGATGCATTTTGAAAGTGTAGCGCTTCTTGAATGATTTCCCACACTGCAGAGCAAACACATTTATACTAGTGTTAGCATAGCAAATATCCAAGGCTGCATTTCCCAAAAACATCATAAGGTAGGGTTTTCCACAGTCTGCTTAGGCTTATTCATTGATTCATCAAAAATAGTTTAATTGACAAAATTCACATGCTTAGCTGCAGCATACAAGAACTTTACCTTGTCACACATGTGAGGTTTCTCCGTGCTGTGGGTCTTCATGTGCTGCGTCAGGCGTTTCTGCATAGGGTACACGCGGCAGCAGATGGGACATGGAAACTCGGACACTTTGGGAACCTGTGAAGGATTTACGCAAGACTGCTGTCGCATGAAAAGCTAGCCTCATCAAACCAACTTAAACTCATATATCATGCCAATAAAAGGACAATTTTGCTTAAACATTGATTTTTCACATCTTGAGCCTTACCATATCTGTCTTCCGACTCCTGAAAGAGAAGAAACAAGAACATTGATTAATATTTGAATCAGGCTATGTTAGGTGTGAATTTTAAATTAATGTAATATGTTTTACTTTCATAATCTGCACAATTTTTAAGGGACAGACACAATGCAGCTTGATAGAATTTTTTAGAATTAGATTTTTAATAAGCCAATTAAATTCCTGTATCCCAATTCCTGACTGTAAACGTTAAATGTGAAAATCTGCTCAAATTGATTTAAAAGTACACTAGCATAAAGATAAAATTTATGATGAGTGATCAATAAAAAAGGAGAAAATTTCAGTTCTTACTTGCTTTTGTTGTGGACGGCTGAATGCCGGATCACGTCTTTCTTGTAAACACTGGAGTAATCACATACCTCACATTTGTAAGGTTTTGTACCTTCGTGATTGAACATGTGCTCCTATAGGACAAATGCATCAATTTTATTATGAGTAATGCAGAACAGTGACTAAAGATATATATTTATTTAGACACTGAAGCACATATTATACAAATATTTACATAAAAATGTAAAAATGAAAACTAATAATTTAACTAAAAGTGAATAAAATATATTTTTTTAGATGAAGGACTCTAGTTCTTTTACCTTCAGTGAGGACCACCGTTTGCACCGGTAGCTGCACTGCAGGCACTTGAAGCGTTCAGGGTCGTTTCCCTCATGAGAATCCACGTGGAATCTGAGATCCTCTTGTGATAGAAAGCGAGAGCCACAGATCCAGCAGTTATGAGGCCTTAGAAGAGGCTTAAGGGATCTGTAGTATTTACTTAAAAAAGATAAATGAGATGTTGACTGTCCAGAATATGTGGTTACATTATAAATTATTCTAAGATATAATAATTAAAAGTCAAAATCAATCAAATGTTGTTGTAAATGATACAAAAAGTAGTGCCGGCATTACATACTTCCGATTCATGTACTTTTTGTACTTCTTCTGAAGAAAACGCTTTGAAGGCCGGCCTCGTTTTTTGGGCAAAAACTCCAGGTCATCATGGCTTGTGTTTGATGATGGATCTTTGTTTTCTGAATCTGACTGGCTGACGCCTGGTTCCGCTGCTGTCCCATTGGATAATGAGGAAGTTCCATTCTCTAATCCAGAGGAACTTGCTTCTTCAGGAGCTTGAGGGTCCTCTGCATTGTTCGTTTGAGACACTGCTGGTGTCTCTGTTTCATAGAATGGTGAAAATAAATAATCACAGACCAATGAAAAAGTAGATTTATGACTTGAATTTCAGTTTTTGAATGCAACTAGCTTAAAATTACTATCTTTTAATGTATTTCTGTGACCCAAAAAGCTAAATTAACATTGACCTGACTCAGGAAGGAATTTGCGAGGTGGCCCCACCATCCTGCGGGGACGTTTCCGTGAGGTAGAGGAAGATGATGAAGAGCAGGAAGGAGGAGTGGAGTGACTGGCAGCCAATTTGGGCCTGGCCTCTTCATCAGCTGGCTTATAATCACTGTCACCTGAATGCAAAATAAAACTGCATTAAAAAACAGAAAATTATGAAATAGAGAATGCAAACTACACTCCACTAACCTTGATCATCAAGAGCGCCCGCATCAACGATGTCATCATCTTCCTCTTCTGGCGGCTCCTCCTTTTTGACCTCAGCGATCGATTGTGGCTTGCTTTCGGACTTTCGAGGACGTCCCCGTCCACGTTTCTTTTGGCCTGGAACACCTGCTTGTGAGAAAGCGCATCCTGAACAAGAGAACCTAAAAAAAACTGTATGCATAAATCAAGACCTGATGGAAACTTAAATTCAGCATGAAACAGAAATTTCTATAGTCTTGTCTTGATTTTGTCCATTGGGAATTGTTTGGATCATTGTGGCTTGCTATTGCTGCAATCTCATGTGAGTGACAGGTTGCCCCATCCTCATAAGAGAAGACATTATTATTAGTCATTATTTCATAAAGACTTTAAGATTGTTTAATTATTTCTTCCTTTATTTTAATTTAGTCTTTGTGGCCACCATGTGCCTATAACATGTCAGGCATATTCTCCCGAGCTCAAAGTATAGTCCTGGAGAAGGACTGCAAGTTTTGAGAGTGCCATTTGGGACGGGCCATTAATGGGGCTGATAATAGTTTATTTTACATTTAAAAAAGACATAATTAGCACCTCCTACTTTACCTGCTGGTTTAAAGTGTTTGTCTCTCATGTGGTTGATGAGCGTATCCTTAGAGGCACTTTTATATGGGCACATCTTACACCTAAACTGCTGTACGATCACCACCTCCATCATTTCCTCCAGTTCGGCCATGTCTGGGGTTCTGTGCCCGGGCTCAACCACCACCCCAGATTCCACGGCTTCAGGATCTGGGTGGGAGGAATAGGTCCCACTGCTACTTATGTATGGGCCAGGCAAGTTATCGTTGCAGTCCATTTGATCAGTAAGCTGAGATCCCATTGTGTCAGCCAGGGAGTGGCGAACAGTGCCCTCGTCGGCATATAGTGAGCCCTGTGGCATGTAGGAATGCTGGGGCTCTTCTACCATGCTTCCTTCCTGCTCCGAGGCCGAGACGTGCTCCCTGTCATCCATGCTGCTGTCGATATAACGTGAATGCTGCGGCCGCTCTGCCCTCTCTGCACCATACTCCAAAAACCCATCACTGCACTCTACGACATAGCGGGAGGAGCGAAACGAGCATCTTTGAGGGCTACTATTCGTACCGCTGCACTCTGCTGCGTAACGCCGTAGAGGCTCTTCCGAATCAGCCACGTTGTAGTCAGTGACACCAGAATGACGTGGGGTCTGGTCTGGTTCGGCTCCCGAGCACTCAATGTACCGAGCCTCCCTGGTCTGGTCTGGGTCGTCTCCTCCACTGCATTCTATGTACTGGGAGTGCTGAGGCTGGTCTGGGCGGCTGCAGCTGCTGCTGCTGTCGTCTTGCTCACGGTATCCAGAGTGTCCAGGCTGGTCGGGTTCCACGCTGCCCTGTAGGTTTTCTGATAGGTCTGCCTGGTCCAGGCAAGTGGAGGTGGGTCCATCAGCAAGGGCTTCAATGGCAATGCGGCTTGACAGTGCAGAGGAAGACATCCGAGCCACCATAGGAGCTCCTAAACACAGTGAACAAAGAAAATGGCTGAATATCCAAAAACTACCTCACTTCTCTTTAATCTCTTTTAATTTATTTGATTCTTAAAGGGATAGTTCACCAAAATATGAAATTCTGTCATCATTCCAGTTTTATAATAATTTTATTTTAAATCATTTATCATCAAGATGAAATAATTTTAATATTTCATGTTGAGGTCCATTTGGAAGTTTGTGGAAATTATATGGAAAACAGCAGACTGGACAGCTAAATAACAAATTTTGTGTTCCAAAATTAAAGTAATTTACTTTCGAATGACATGATGTTAAGTGAATGATGACAGAACTACACCTTGGCTGCATATGAATATAAATACTCCCCTACTGCATAGTAGGTGTGTTAAAGACGGTATGTGAAGTAATATGTCCAAATTCACAGTATTCAAAAAACAGTAGGCAAAACTTACCTGGATGACTTACTACTACTGGTAAGATTCTGAAGTACGCATGTAATGGACACTTTACTATCCCATGAGGACACGGGAGAGGATTTGTGAAAGGCAACGAAGCGATGCAACTGTATGTATGATTACATTCATACTATGTAGAACATACTTTTTTTTTTCTTACAGTCCTGAAGTAAGTAATTTTTCAAAAGAAGTACCTACTCAAAGAATAAGCGATTTCAGAAGCAGCCCTAAACTTTGAACTCTGGGGATCTTTCTCACCATCATCAGGACCTTGGAGTATCAGATACTGTGTGGTCTCTGCACTGCCATCCTCTGCGCTTGTAACCGCAATACATCCTGTAAAATGGGCATAGAAACACAGTATATAAATTTAATACTAAACTTAAATACCTTGAGTGTAATGAAAATGAAGATGCAAGGTTTCTCTACCATTCATAATGTCGGGTCCAATGGTGGATTCAATGATCTTATCAATAGCCGAGCCAAGATCTGAGGATGTGGAAGCAGTGGAATCAGAAACCATCATTCCTCCTTCAGAAACAGCACTGGAGTGCACCAGGACCTGGACAGACTCCGAAACCAGGACCGATTGTGTCACGGTGGAGACACTGGACACACTGGTTGACTGGGCGACAGAAGAGGAGTCTGGGAGATGTACTCTTCGCACATCTGTACTGGAGCTTGTTTCTGGGATAAAAACCTACAAAACACCCCCCCCCCCCCCCAAAAAAAAAAACTTGAAATGAAGAATTACACACTAACATGTGGAGCTACACAGATGTGTGGATTGCTTGTCTTACCACAAGTCCCTCTGAGCTCTGCCCTACGTGACAGTCTGATTCTGGGGCCGGGGCAGGAGGAGCTGCTGCATCGCTGCTATCGGCAGACATAGCTTCTGAAGACTCCATGCCCATGCCACTTTCCGACGGCTCCTCCATCCCAGAATGCCCCACATCACTGCTGCTCTCCACCTCCATGTCATCAGAATCCATCTCTGCTCTATAGAAAAGTGTCTGTCAATCAGTTATTCAGCACTAAATGTGTCCTGAATGATAAATGCTAGGGCATGAATGAAGTGTAATGAAGTATAATCATTTTATTAAAAAAATTTACATGTAAAATTTATTTTGATGTATTTAAGTGATTTTTTAAATTATTCAACATACACTACTGTTCAAAACGTTTGAGAATTTTGCTTTTCAAAGAATTTAACTTTTATTCAGCAAGAAAGGATGCATTAAAAAATGACAGTAAAGACATTTATATTACAAAAGATTTCTATTTTTAAATAAATGCTGTTCTTTTAACTTTTTATTCATCAAAGAATCTAAAAAAAATCATTATGGGGCACAACTGTTTTCAACGTTGATAATAAATATTTAATCAGCAGCAAATTATCATAGAGTGATTTCTGAAGGATCATGTGACACTGAAGACTGGAGTAATGGTAATTAATACCATTAATAATGCTGAAAATTCAGCTTTGCCATCATCAATAACATTTCACAATATTACTGCTTTTACTGTATTTTTTTTATTATCATTAAATGCATTCTGGGTGTGCATAAGAGACTTGTTTTAAAAACCTTTCCGACACCCAAACTTTTTAACTTTACTGTAGGCTAAATATATCAAATTATATTTTAATTATATGTTATATAGATTTTTCAAGTGTTTTTCGCAGTAATGTGTGAGCTAAGTAATCAGTGTGGAAATGAAAAGGTACATAGAAATTATATATATAGTTTAATTCGATAAACTTTGCATATATTCATTAAGTGTTTTTTTTTATTCATTCGCATAAATATTGATTCACCTGCATATTATCTGCAGTATTTGCACAAGAGCCTTATTGCACAACTAACATGGCTTAATTTTCTTTAAAAAAAAAATTATTGCACATTACAGAGCACATTTTATTCACATCTATTCTCTTTATATTTTGTGTTGTATTGTATTAATTGTTATTACCTATCTGTGATTTATGTCTACTGCTGTAGTCTCAAATTCCCCCAGGGGATGAATACAGTTGTCTTGTGATAGCGCCTTTCTAGGTCACTTAAGTACTTTATAAGACTACCAGCAAAAGCACAAGCCAACGCCAACGTGGTCTCCGCATTAAATGCACTTTTAAAAAAAACATGATCTAAACCGTTTGATTTCTTCCACACGCCAACTGATATCAATCTCTCCCCACCAGAGCACCCATATCGCTGTGTTTGGGACATAAATTAAAACCTTTCTCTTGACTCAAACTTCTCAAGGACATCAAGGTCCTGGTCCTTGCTCATCATTAACACGCTTTAATGTTGAGCACACTAACAGCTTTATGGAGAAAATGTCACTGCAATAGATCCTAATAACACTTGCGACCCCACATGAACTGTAGCTACTCTTGTCTTGTTCGTTTCAAATGACTATACTACTGAGCGCGAATATGTGCTGCCCTTCGTCCTGCCTGCTCGCGCAGCGCCATTTTCCCTCCCGCTGCTCCGAGTTTATTTTTTTCCGCTCAGGCGATATGAAGAACCGCTCGGGGACCTCGAGGGCCTGCGTGAGCAGGGAGAGCCAGTCCGCCCGAATGTTTTTCTCTCGGCCATCATGGAAGAAGCTGTATTTGTAAACAACTTGCCCCCACTATTTTGAGCTAGGAATTTTTCTTACCGTGAATGGACGTTTGCTTTGCTCTTCAAGCTCGCTAATGAGACGAAATAAATAAATCTTTGAAAGCGAATAGTTGCTGTGCTTTCTAGTCGGGCGCCATCAGCGTCTCCTCGCTTCCTGTCCTCAGAGCTGGCCGGAACTCATTTATCCGTCATGGGGAAAAGACGAGTGGGATAAACGTTTAATCGGTCTTATAATGTATCACGATTTATATCAGAAGTCATGTTTTATCTAATGAACATGTATATCGACGATTTTGCTTAATCTTTTAAATGTTTTGTCAAGTAATTTTGTGAACCGGAGGACTATTGCTCTGAGAGGATGTAACCACTGAATGTCTCGCGGATTAATATGACGCGAGTTGTTTATCTTGAGATTCTCATTTATATGTTTTTATTACGCCAAAATAAACATATCTTTGCATATATTGTATGTGAGTGGTCACATGGTATTCACGATTTAATTCACATTCTGTGGATATATATGTGGCATTATACCACACTGCATATACTATCATCCTGCTAATAATATAATAATTGTATTTTTTAACTGATTACTGTTACTAGTATGTGTGGTGGTTGTGTGTGAATGTGTGTATATTTATGGATACTGTGTACATACAATATAAATATGACACACAAGCTCGAACTTTTTTTTTATAACTATTAATATTAATAAGCTGGTACATGTCAAATATTATTGTGGCAACTGTTTTAAACCATCTGCAGTGATTGAATATATTCCAAACTTGTGTCCCCCCCCAAAAAACACACCTGATTTACATAAATTCACTTTACAAGAGAATGCCAATATAAGCTGGACTAATCGTAGAATATATATATATATATATATTTGAAAGAGTATAAATAATAATCATAATTACCGCAGAGTGACAATACAGTGGGGTATATAGTGCCATATTTATAGCACATATTCACTTCGTATATTTAGCCTATATTATGTGACCCCTCTCATTCAATCATTGAAAAAAGAAAAGAAAAAAGATTATGAGAATGTAATAATCATGTGAAACACTCAGTAGTTTCATTCTCTTAAAGTAACAGGCCAAATATAATGAAAGAGCAGTTGCAGATATTGAATGATCTTGCTTACACATTTACTGAGAAACGTAATGCAGCAAACAAATAAAAATACTATAAATAAGTGGAAAGTGGAACATTAAATTAATAATATTAATATTATAATTTACACCAGGCAAATGATTACACAATACACCAAAATCTGGGCTTAATTACATTTCAACATTAGCTCTAAGGCTAAAAACAAACCTTTGCTTTGAAAAACATCTTGAGTGGGGTCAACACAGAGAATAGATGCTTTGTTGACAACAAATGCATTTAGGCTACAATGTTCCTGTGGTGACTCCACTTATACATTTACAAACACAAAGTTAATTCCTAGAGTTAGACTGGCATTGCCTCATTGAAGTTTTATAGAACAAGATTATAGTTTCTCTTAATGTGCTGTTAAGAAACTCATCATGACCAAAGCATTTATATAGTAAGCTGAAATAATAAATTATAAGACCATGTTAAAGCTGACAGACAATGAGACAAATATGCCTAACATCCCGTTTCATGTGCCTATGATAATTTCAGTGTTAAAACTGTTCTTCTCCTATAACAGTTAAAGTCAAAATCCCCAAAACAGGACTTAACATTTAATACATTCTGTCTGTGTCTTCCTCACTACATTTTACACAGAAGAGAAATGGTTTCCCTATTAAAAAAGGGCTCTGTCATCAGGTTAGGATGTTGGACGTCTTCACTGTGCCAAGCGATTGCACTACTTAGCATTTCAGGATGTCGTACTTCACATAACCGACACGGTCAACCTGCCTTCTGGCATTCATTCTCCAGTAGAAACTCTCCCGGCAGAAGTAAAAGAATCCTGCAAAATATGAAAAAAATAGAAAGAACAAATTTAATTAGCTTGATCAGATAAATTAGAGTAGTTATTTAGACTTTTAAAATGAATTTGAACATAATCTCACCTTTGTAGAGGAACACATCATGTGCATCGACGGGCACTCCACCAAAAACTGAGTCAGTGTATCGAGGGTATCCATTGTCGATCAGCTGAGCCTTCACATCGAGTCTGTGACAATAAATAAGAGACAAGACAAGAATACTGTGAAAAACTACAATTATTATTATTATCATTAAATTATAATTTCCCATCTATAGCTCAATGCTTGACACTTTCTGATCAGTTACAGTAACAGTCTTAAGCAAAGTTACTTACCTCCAGAAGTTCTCTCCATTAAACAGGAGCACATTGCCTTTTCCTCTCTGCACAGCTCCCTCCACTCTGTTCAAGTCACTTGGTAGGCCAAGCTTTTCGATTTTACGTGGTCCAAGCACCTCTTTTCCAGTATAAACCCAGAACTTTATCTGTGTGCATGAAATACAGCACTGTTATATATCTGAACTTCAACATATGCTGCAGTAATGGCAAAATATCTCAATTTGATTAATAAGTACCTGCAAAGAAGTATCCTTTGGGTGAGCTGGTGGGTTTAGTTGGCACAATCGGAGAGGAAGTGGTGGTCTTTGGTTTTGGAGGAGTGGGATTAGGGCCAGTTTTAGGATGTTGGAGTGGTCCAAACCAAGTGCATGTCCAAACTCATGAGCAGCCACCAGAAACAGACTGTATCCTATGAGAGAAAAGGCATGTTAGCTAATGTCTCACTTTCATATTTGTATAGTGTCTGAATTTTATAGTGAGATGAGTATCACTTACCCCTATCAGGGCAAAATCTCAATTTTTTATCTGTGTCATAGTTGCTGGTAGTTACACACCAGAGTTTTCCATCGCTACGGCCTTCACTGGTGCAGGAAGTGTATGTCTGTCCTAGGAAGGTGAAAGGAAACTGGCATGGCTCGCCTTCTGAATTTCCACCAATCACAGCTGTATCTGTGAGGGGAAAATATTAAATGATAAAATATTATAGATATATATATGTTGTGTTTGTGAAAAAAAATTATATCTGATTGTGAGCTGCTGAAACTTTGAGAACATATTATTCTTGCATATTTGCTAGTCTGAAGGTATGAGAGCTGCTCACCTCTGTTAGGGCAGAATCCATACTGGGTATCAGTGTCAAAGTTAGCTGTAGTGGCACACCAACGGTACCCATCAGTTCGTCCATCTGTGGTGCACGAGTCATATTTTACTCCCTGAAACACGAAGGGGAAAACACATGGTGCTTCATTGCTGTTCCCACCAAACGTGAAGAGAACTGTGGGAAAACAGAGACGGAATGTTAGACATGCTCAAAAGAATAAACACGTGTGCTTGCTGAAATACTCTCACATTAATTCCGTATATTAAGGGCAAAGGAGTCAGTTTAAATGTCTGTTTTGAAATTAAAGCCCCATGAAATCATTACTGGAACATTTACGCTCACTGGGACAGAAGCCAAATTTCTTGTCCTTGTCGTAGTCTGCAGTGGTTGCGCACCAGGGGAGACCATCTGTGTGGCCCTCAGTGGTGCAGGTGGAGTAGGATGTTCCCTCAAACAGGTAGGGGAAGTGACACATTGCACCATCAGCATTGCCATAGCGGGTTTGAATGGCTGAAGGAGACACGTCAATGTCATTGTTTACTCCAAAAATGTATATATAACTTAAATATATGATGATCCCCTTGTGAGGGACCTGAGCTTTATTTATTTTATATATATATATATACACTCACCTAAAGGATTATTAGGAACACCATACTAATACTGTGTTTGAACCCCTTTTGCCTTCAGAACTGCCTTAATTCTACGTGGCATTGATTCAATAAGGTGCTGAAAGCATTCTTTAGAAAAGTTGGCCCATATTGATAGGATAGCATCTTGCAGTTGATGGAGATTTGTGGGATGCACATCCAGGGCACGAAGCTCCCGTTCCACCACATCCCAAAGATGCTCTATTGGGTTGAGATCTGGTGACTGTGGGGGCCATTTTAGTACAGTGAACTCATTGTCATGTTCAAGAAACCAATTTAAAATGATTCGAGCTTTGTGACATGGTGCATTATCCTGCTGGAAGTAGCCATCAGAGGATGGGTACATGGTGGTCATAAAGGGATGGACATGGTCAGAAACAATGCTCAGGTAGGCCGTGGCATTTAAACGATGCCCAATTGGCACTAAGGGGCCTAAAGTGTGCCAAGAAAACATCCCCCACACCATTACACCACCACCATCAGCCTGCACAGTGGTAACAAGGCATGATGGATCCATGTTCTCATTCTGTTTACGCCAAATTCTGACTCTACCATCTGAATGTCTCAACAGAAATCGAGACTCATCAGACCAGGCAACATTTTTCCAGTCTTCAACTGTCCAATTTTGGTGAGCTCGTGCAAATTGTAGCCTCTTTTTACTATTTGTAGTGGAGATGAGTGGTACCCGGTGGGGTCTTCTGCTGTTGTAGCCCATCCGCCTCAAGGTTGTGCGTGTTGTGGCTTCACAAATGCTTTGCTGCATACCTCGGTTGTAACGAGTGGTTATTTCAGTCAAAGTTGCTCTTCTATCAGCTTGAATCAGTCGGCCCATTCTCCTCTGACCTCTAGCATCAACAAAGCATTTTCGCCCACAGGACTGCCGCATACTGGATGTTTTTCCCTTTTCACACCATTCTTTGTAAACTCTAGAAATGGTTGTGCGTGAAAATCCCAGTAACTGAGCAGATTGTGAAATACTCAAACCGGCCCGTCTGGCATCAACAACCATACCACGCTCACAATTGCTCAAGTCACCTTTCTTTCCCATTCTGACATTCAGTTTGGAGTTCAGGAGATTGTCTTGACCAGGACCACACCCCTAAATGCATTGAAGCAACTGCCATGTGATTGGTTGATTAGATAATTGCATTAATGAGAAATTGAACAGGTGTTCCTAATAATCCTTTAGGTGAGTGTATATAGGACTCATTTATACTATATATGAGAAATATTAAGTGTGATAATATAAAGACAATAAGTTTCCAAAATTAAGTAACTGGCTTTTTTATTTTTATTGGATAGAACTCAAAGCAAATATTTAAAATATACATAAGAACTCAAACTTTAAGAACTCATTTATACTATACAGTATTTGAAAAATATAAAGTGTGATATTATGTTAAAATTTAAGTTATTGGCTTTTTTTATGGTTATTGGATGGAATTTGACAACCCCTTTTTTAGACACACTCTGTTACTATACACTCAAAACTGTAGAGGGAGCTATTGTCCCACTATGCCCCCTATGAAACTGTATGAAGCTACATGATATTTAAACTATTTATACATCAAAGCCAATGCTGTTCATTCATACTGTGAAATCGGGGTGTATTGAAATACGAATCAAGTAAGAATCACACTCACCAGGTCCAGATCCAAGGGTCCAGTATTCATCATCATCAAAATGGGCATCTCCTTGCACTCCCTCACCTGGAGGATAGGCGTGAGCCAGAAGTCCATCTTTTCCATCAAAAGGGTAAGGATCTCCGTGATCTGAAACAAAAACAGCAGCTCATTCAAACCTTCTCAGAAGTCCAAGTGTTTAATCGTAATACTTTTATTCGTTACAAAAACTCAACTCACCTGCTTTCCTAAAAGAGATCATGATGTCTGCAGTGCCGTCATAGAGGCGTGTGAACGTCAGAGGGGTAACGTCACTCCAGACTTTAAAAGCTCTGGCAAAGGCGTCATTGATCAAAGAGGCTTCCATGTCTGGTGAATAGTTCAAAATCCTGCCAACTCAAGTCAAAACAATGCAATAGATTACAACATGTTCATCACAAACCTATGATATTTAAAAGTGTTGTAGTCAAAGGTTTGGTGCAGATAATATCTCACCTGTATGTAACATCAGTGTGATCCCACTTCAGGTCTCCTTCGAAAGTCTGATAGTTGCGGATGTCTGGGACTCCACAGCGAGGCTGCTTCATGGCATCAACGGTGGGTTGGTCAAGCGACCCCGTCTCCTCCAGCCTGAGCTGCCGCTGGAGCTTCTTCAGAGCTTTAGAAGTGGACACGACTGCCTGCAGTCCGCTCTTCTGGAGAACATCTATGTAGCGGTAACGCTTCAGGTACTCCTGGGGTCAAATATTTATATAGAAAGGTATTCTTTTAGAATAATAAAACTGCATTTGTACTATTTTAAAAGTAGAGGACTGAAAGTAGATATCCATATCATAAAAACCATGAACTAAAACTTGATATACTCACATCAGCCAGCTGTGTGTCTGTCATGTTCTTTATCACATCTCCAGGAAACATCACATACACAGATTCGAGGGGGTGGTATTGGGTTGTTTGGTTGTTGGGGGGAGTTTCTTGTGTTTCTTGTGTTAAGAATCGCATTCCGGGCGGGGTCCCCCTTGGTAGAAATCGCGTTCGCGGGGGCACCGCGGTGCGATAAAAAGGGCACTTTCACTTTCACTTTCAAAAGGGCAGGGGCTCAAGCCCCCCGGCCCCCCCTTGTGCACACCACTGTACCTACATACAGGTGTCTTAACGCAGTTCTATAAACTCACAAAACGGCTCGGGTTATGAATGAGCCCTCACGGCCATTGGTGAAGGCAAATTGCGCACCTGATAAGCCGTGGCTATAGCCTGGACAATCCAGTTGCTGATTGTCTGAGTAGAAGCAGGCAGCCCTTTCTTGGGTGAACCAAAGCACACTAACAGCTGTTCTGATTTTCTCCACTGCGCAGACTTCTCCAAATATAGTTTAAGAGCTCTGACTGGGCAGAGTAGGTGAAGTCTCCCTTCTTTCGCCATTACGTGAGGTGGAGGATGGAAAGCCTGAAGAACCAAGGACCTGGCCACACTAGATGGCACCTTGGGCACATAGCCCAGCTTAGGATGTAAGATGGCCTTAACTCCGCCAGGGGCAAACTCCAGGCAAGTTGGCGTCACCGCCAAGGCCTGGAGGTCCCCCACTCTCCTCAGAGAAGTGATAGCAAGGAGAAAGGCCACCTTAAGGGTCAGGTTCTTCGCCTCAGCCGACTCTAGTGGCTCAAAGGGGGCCTCAACCAGCCCTTCAAGTACCACTGCCAGGTCCCAGGTTGGGACTCTGGAACGAGCCGCAGGCCGCATCCTCCGAGCCCCACGGAGGAAATGTACAACCAGATGGTGCCTACCCAGAGGCCCATCACTCACAGGAGCGTGGAAAGCCCCAATGGCAGCCACGTACACCTTGAGGTGGTAAGGGGTAAGACCCGCAGAAAAGCGATCTTCAAGGAACTCCAGCACTGAAGCCATTGGGCAGTTAACTGGGTCCACCTCACGCTCTCTACACCAACTGCAGAAAACATTCCATTTAAGGCTGTACAGTCTCCTAGTAGACGGAGCCCTAGAGCTGAGCAAGGTCTCAATCCCATCTGCCGACAGGCCGGCCTCTAGGTATCTGGCCCCCTCAGGGGCCAGACCCACAGGTTCCAAATTTCTGGCCGGGGGTGAAATATCGTGCCCCCCGCCTGAGACAGCAGATCCCTCCTCAGAGGGACCTGCCACGGGGGACCCGCCAGCAGAGCTATGATATCCGAAAATTAAACTCGGGTCGGCCAACGAGGTGCCACCAAGAGCAGGCTGACCCCTCCTTGACGCACCCGCTTCAGAACTCCCGGGAGCAGAGCGATCGGGGGAAAAGCGTACAGACGCAGCCTCGGCCACGTCTGCACCATGGCATCCAACCCCAGCGGAGCTGGATGTGTGAGAGAGAACCACAGTGGACAGTGGGACGTCTCTCGAGATGCGAATAGATCCACTTCCACTGGGCCGAACCTCTCGCACATGGCCTCCACCACCTCGGGGTGGAGTTGCCACTCCCCGGGCCTCAGCCCCTGCCTCGACAGGACGTCTGCTCCCTGGTTCTGGTCCCCGGGGACATACATCGCCCTGAGGGACGACAGTTTCCCCTGGGACCACAGGAGGATCTGATGCGCCAGTCTGCATAGAGGACACAACCTCAGACCCCCCTGATGATTTAGGTACGACACGACTGACGTATTGTCTGTTTGCACCAGGACATGGTGACCGCAGAGGTCCGGGAAAAAACTCCTCAGAGCTTTGTATTCCGCCATCATCTCCAGGCAATTTATGTGCCAGGAGGAATGACGATCCTCCCACGGACCCCTCGCAAAGCGGCCTTCCATGACCGCGCCCCAACCAGTGAGGGAGGCGTCTGTTGAAGCGGTCTTCCGGCAACAGGACGCTCCCAACACTGGCCCCTGGGACAGAAACCAAGGTTTCTTCCATATGACTAGGGAACGAAGGCATCTGCGCGTTACCCTGATCAGACAGAATGGATTCCCCCTTGGGGAAAACCCCTTGGTTTTCAGCCACCACTGTAGGGGTCTCATGTGCAGCAAGCCAAAAGGTATTACGTTGGACGCTGCCGCCATGAGCCCCAGCAGCCTCTGAAACTGCTTCACAGTGATGCTGTGGCCTAGCTTTAATCTGGAGATTGTCGCCAGTACGGACTCGATACGCGCGGGAGACATTTGTGCCCACATCGTAGTAGTCAAGTCCCATACAATCCCCAGGAACGTCGTTCTCTGGGAGGGCGACAACACGCTCTTCTTCGTGTTGAGCCTTAGCCCCAAGCACCGGATGTGGGCCAGAACGACATCTCGATGCCGAACTGCCATCTCGTACAACTGGGCTAGTATTAACCAGTCGTCAATATAATTTAGTACACGGATGCCCTGGAGTCTCAGTGGAGCCAGAGCTGCGTCCATGCACTTGGTGAAGGTGCGAGGGGAAAGAACTAGGCCAAAGGGAAGAACCCGATACTGGTACGCTTCGCCCCCCCAAAAGCGAACCTCAGGAACTTCCTGTGACATGGAAGGATGGATACATGGAAGTATGCGTCTTTCAGATCTATCGTGACGAACCAGTCCTCGAACTGGATCTGACTCACAATGGTGGGAATTGTGAGCATCTTGAATCTGAATCTCCTCAGAGACTGATTCAAGTACCTTAGATCTAGAATGGGACGCAACCCTCCATCCTTCTTGGGAACTATGAAGTACCGACTGTAGAACCCGGACTCCCTGTCTGGCGGAGGAACACGTTCTATGGCCTCCTTTACCAACAGGGATTGCACTTCTTGTTCCATAACCCTAACCTGCTCTGGCACCACTGCAGTCCACGTCACCCCGTTGAACTTCAGGGGAGGGTGACCGAACTGCAGTCTGTAGCCTTTCTCTACAGTGCGCAGGACCCACGTAGAAATATTCGGAAGGCATGACCATGCGCCGAGATAATCTCCTCTCGAGGCTGGCCTCGGGTGTCAACCGAAGCCCGTTCCCGACCCCCTGAAGAGGCTGACCGGCAGGGAGTAGTCGAAAACAATTTCCGGTGTGCGGACGAACAGACCAGAAGGCGAAATTGGGGAATCAAGGAGAAAGGTTTTCTCTTTCTCTTTCATCCCCGACAGATTCAGCCAGAGATGTCTCTCCACAGTCACCATAGAAGCCATGGAGCGACCGATAGCGCGGGCCGTCTCCTTGGTGATGCGGAGAGACGTCAGCAGCCTTTCTCAATTCTACAATATCCTCCGGAGAGGGACCCTGGCCCTCATCAAGATCCTTAAGGAGGTCAGCCTGGTAGGCCTGCAAGATGGAAAGAGTGTGCAGGGAACTACCAGCCCGCCCAGCCGCCAAATAAGCTCTGCCCACCAAAGATGATGTGTCCCGACAGGGTTTGGTGGGCAGCACCGGGGCTTTGAGGGACGATGCAGCGTCGGGAGAAAGATAGCTAGCGAGAGCTTCCTCCACCCGAGGCATCGTCCCATAGCCAGCCTCTCGTGCCCCTAGAACGTTGGCATAATCCAACACCGGGGGATTGGAAACACGCGCTGAATAAGGCTTGAATAAGGGTTGTGTAAGTCTTGGAAAAACGGCAAGCCCCGGCGAGGTGGTTGAACCCGGTGTTTTAAAAAACGTTCATCCAGCCTACTGGGTGGCTGGACTTCATGCCTTTCCTGTGGCCAATCGATGTTTAATTTGGCCACAGTGCGGGTCAACACCTCGACCAGCTCCTCTTGAGCGGGTGAATGAAGTGGCGACACACTATGAGCATTGGATTCTCCACCCCGGGGGAAGATGCCGCAGCACGGGCCTCCACACAGGGAGGGAGAATGTCTGAACTGTCAGACGAAGACTGGGAAGATGCCTCGGCAGTCCCAAGTCTCGCTGACACGTCCATTTGTGAACCCCATGATCTGCGACGCCGAGCCGCCTCAGCGGCCGCAGGACCAGAACCACAGGACTCACGAGGCTGGCCGGCCTCATCGAACACGGCCAGCCGCGAGCGAAGCACCTTAAGCGGCAGCTTATCACAATCGCCGCAGGCGGCTCCCTCGAAAGCTGCCCTAGCATGCTGCACGCCCAGGCACAGAACATAGAGCGTATTTGTGTCCGTGCCCGAGATATAACGGGGACACAATGCTTGAATTGCTCGCCCTCAGTCGCCATACTTTTCACTTTTATATATATATATTCTTTTTGACAAACAACACCAAATAGACAGACAGTTTGCATACACAGAGTGCTATGCTGAAGAGCGAAAGCTGACATTACTATGTGCCGGCTCCCCTTATGTAACTTCCGTGTATGCCGTTACATACTACATCATGATGCATCCTAATCCATACATGGCCATAAATTGCTCTAGTTTCTGCATCAGCTATTGATGTTCAGAAAAGTTGCCTAATGATGCTTTGAAAATGAGGATGTGAGAGTGTTCTAAAGTGATGCAAAAAAACACAATCATATGCTAATTTTCTAATTTCAGTCACTGCTGTGTATCTCCGGCGTTTTTAGAACATGTTGTCACGCACACATCACGTAACGTAAAACACTCACAATATATTTGATATCACCGCATTTTCTTGATATACACATCAACAAATGCATCAGTTCATTAATAAACTGCGACAAACTAAAACAAGAAACACTTCTGTCATAACTAAAAGTATCTCATATAAAGCATGTCTCTATTTTGGACATGAAAATTAATTTCCTCTCTCTCAATACGCTTGATAATGAATCAGCGGCTACAGTTGGGGTGGTGACTGCATGTATAAGGACAGGAATTAGCTGGAATTATAAATACATTTATAGAATAGAATACAGAATAAGGTATATGGGAAAGTATAATATAGTTTTTTAATTGAACAAACTCAGTTTATAGGTACATTCAGACTGCATAGAGACATAGTGGGACAAATCTGAACATTTAGTACACAGAGATACACAGTAAAGCCTAATTGTGTTAAGACATTCTTGTGAGACACTTCCGACAAAAATGCAACATCCTTTTTAATTATTTCATCAGGAGCGAAAGACGAAACCTGATCACAAACAAGCATAACATCACTTTCAACAACATAATAACACAGATGCTTAATTGCACATAATTGGAAAACAAGGCAAACCAGGAAATAACAGCATTTCAGAATTCAAATGTAAAAGCTTATTTACATCTGCCATCCATCAGTAGATCGTTGTCAGTGTTTTCACATTAATGAGCCACAGTTTGCTTATAAGACTTCACATGTTGTTTGCTTAAATTGTTTCTTTAGTCAGTTTCTTTTAGTCAGACCAAATAGGGCAATATATCAAACATGTTGACAGCATTTTATCAGAAATAGTTTTGACACTTTTATGGTGCTCTGTAATGTCTGTATCCTGTGGGTGGAGTTGTATTGGAAAACATTTGATTTGTAAAAAGTATAATAAAGATTACAATATAATGAGGTCACTTTTTTAACCAGTGTGTGTGTGTGTGTGTGTGTGTGTGCCAGTGCATTGAAGTGCAAGTTTGTATTTGGTGTGTTTAACTAACATAATGGTGAGCAAGAAATTATTAGGAAATTTGTTTGAAATTTGCAGATCCTGAGATAATTTTGTAAGTTGTTCTTACACATCCTGACATATTCACAATATTCGATCTTTATTACATCATTTATTTCAAATAGCAGCTTAGTTCTCTGTCATATGGATACGGATTTACACACATCATTCGCACACACACACACACACATTTTTATTTTTAGAAATATTATATATTATTCTATTACTAATAATTTTCATTAGTTATATATACAGTTGCAAGAAAAAGTATGTGAACCGCTTGTTTATCTTGCATATATTGTATGTGAGTGGTCACATGGTATTCATGATTTAATTTGCATTCTGTGGATGTGGCATTATACCACACTGCATATGCTATCATCCTGCTAATAATATAGTGATTGTATTTTAAACGGATTACTGTTGTAATAAAGTAAACATAAGTATGTGTGGTGGTTGTGTGTGAATGTGTGTACATTTATGGATACTGTATACATACAATATAAATATGACACACGAGCTCGAACTTTTGTATTACTAATATTAATAAGCTGGTACATGTCAAATATTATTGTGGCAACTGTAAACCATCTGCAGTGATTGAATATATTCCAAACTTGTGTCCCCCCCAAAAAAGACACCCGATTTCCGTAAATTCACTTTATAAGAGAATACTAATATAAGCTGGACTAATTGTAGAATTTTATTTTATTATTTTTTATTTGAAAAAGTATAAATAATAATAATAATCATAATTACTGCAGAATGACAGTATATACAGTGGGGTATATAGTGCCATATTTATAGCACAGATTCACTTCATATGTAGCCTATATTATGTGACCCCTCTCATTATAAAATCCAACTTGCAAATTGTTGACTCAGTTTAAATTTTGAAGTCGGTGGAAAAATGTGAGCACAATGTTGAGTTTACTTATAAAAACTATTTAACTGCTTTTTTTACTATCTTGTCCACTGAATACAAACAAGTAAGTTGAGAAAACGTAATGTTTTGATTCCTTCGTTTGAACATTTAACGTCATTTTATAAAATGTAAAACACAGTGCAGCTGCACAGCAGACCCAGGCAGAGCGTACTAGCGCGCTGATTGGCTGTGCTGCGGCAACTGCTGGATCCACCGGATCCAGAAGTCGCTGCCGTTGAAAAGGCCTTCAGTGCAACCAGCACCTGCTTCGCAGTCTGAGGACGCCGGATTCTGCCTTTGCTGGACTCTGCCTTCGCTGGACTCCGCCTTCAGCTGCTGTTTCCGCTACGCCATCTGGTGAGCCAGATATCCTTTTAAAGCCGTGTGTGTGTTGCCGCTGCAGCACTCACACTCACAAAAAAAGCCAGGCGATGTTGCAAATGCCTCGTATATTTCTTGTGCCTCGTGTAGAGGCCCCCTCTTCGGCAAAGATTGGCACATCCTCTGCACCGTGTGCCTGGGCCATGAACATGCCGAAGTGGCAGTCTGTAAGGGCGGCTGCCCAGAGTGTGACGAGATGGCCCTGCGGGGTCGGCTCGCCATTTTCAATGAGTGCCCTGCTCACTCCGCTCTCCCTGTCGGGCCCGCCCCCTTCTTTCCTGAGGTACATAACGAGCTGACGAAATCGTGGAAGGCGCCATATTCAGCTCATTTGAAATCCTCATCTTCTTCAGCGCTCTCTGTAATCGACAACGCGATGGAAAGAGGTTATGAGGGTCTGCCCCCTCTGGAGGAAGCTGTTGCCGCGCATCTTTGCCCGACCCTACACTAAGGGATGGCAGGCTAAAGCGGCCCACCCCTTGAAGCCCTGCCGCAACCTTATGCATCAAAGTGAACCACAGCTGTATCAAAGCCCTGGCTCCTTGGAAAGCGGCCGGTTGGTATCAGTCGTGTGTGAGTATGGACACGGTCTCGAAATGGAAAGTGATCTTGACAGATGCATCCAACTTAGGTTGGGGTGCACTTCATGAGGGCAGGCCCGTCTCCGGCCTTTGGTCAAGCTCGGAGAGGCAGCTGCACATAAACTGTGTAGAGATGAAAGCGGTCGATCTGTCGCTGAAAGCTTTCCTCCCATACATAAAGGATCACCACGTCCTGGTCTGAACTGACAACATGTCAGTGGTATCCTATATAAATCGCCAGGGTGGCCTCAGGTCAAGAAACCTGCACACCATGGCGAAACATTTCCATTTATGGGCTCAGTACAACCTGCACTCACTAAGGGCAGCGTATGCGCCAGGCATTCTGAACCAGGGTCCGGATATGCTATCCAGAGACAACGTTCCCCCGACCCGACTTATGGGCCCTCCATGTGTGGCCCATCAACGGATACCCGGGAACCTCCCTGAAGGGGTGCTGAATACTATTTCTGAAGCTAGAGCGCCCTCTACCAGGCGGATTTACGCTCTAAAATGGTCAGTGTTCTCAAGCTGGTGTGCAGCTCAGAAACTGGACCCACACTCATGTGATGTGCTCTCCTTTCTTCAAGAGCTTTTGGACGCGGGTCGCTTCCCGTCCACGCTCAAAGTATATGTGGCTGCCATAGCAGCGTATGGAAGTAAAATAATGCCAAATGCCAAATTTTGAAACAAAAAAGCTTATTGAATTGCACTACTTGAAAAAAATATGTATTGCATTAACCATGCTTGCATTTTAAGGCATTGTATTTTTAGAGCTTGCATTTTTATGGGCTGAAATTCAACATGGTTGTATATTTAAAATGTGAATATTTCAATTCAAAATACTTCACACACATTTTCATTATTAAAAATTCAATAATCCATATTCACCTCTCAGATTTCACTTCCAAAATATTAATTCTGTTTAAAAATACAAACTATAATATTCGACAGCCAATTTTCGGTCCATTTTATTTCGCTTCACAAATTCGCTTCCACAAATTCAGTGGTTCAAATTCGACTGAAAATTCAACAGAACTGCAGGAATAGCAGTAGATTACCGAGCATAATCTCCATCTGCTGTTAGTCGACCTCACCAGCAGGTGGTGCAAGCGGCCGTTAACGAAGACCAGAGCAAAGGGTAGAGAGTCATTCATTCATTAAATGGATTTACAGAAATAGAGCAAGCAATACGTATTTGTGATGATTATCAGGGCCAGTATATATATGGAAAAGCTGATAAAGACACAAAAGCTGTGTTTACATTTAAGTCTTCACGGTTACTTTTGTACATGTAAGCATCTTTCTCTACCGTGAACGAGATTATAATGATACTGACGGACAGATCAAATGTTACATCTGATGTAAACATATATTTCTCTCGGTTGTTTAGTTTCCTTTATATCGCAGTGCTGTGCTGCAGTACTGGGGGTTCCCTCAATACGTCATACTCCAGGACTCCCCTGCCGTAGCTTAATACGGTGATATAAAAGACCAAATTCGCACCTTATTAGGGATGTAGGCTATACTATATAGGCTACATGCAAGCAGGTGGACTCAGAATATGAACATAATGCACAAAGTTTCACGCTAAGCGTTTCCCAGTGAGTGATACGTATCACTTGCTCCATTTCTGTAAATCCATTTAATGAATGAATGACTCTCTACCCGTTGCTCTGGTCTTATTCACATAAGTATATTCACATCTTAAATATACAACCATGTGGAATTTCAGCCCATAAAAATGCAAGCCCTAAAAATACAATGCATTAAATTGCAAGCATGGTTAATGAAATGCATATTTTTTTCAAGTTGTGCAATTCAGCAAGCTTTTTTGTTTTAAAAACATTTGGCATTATTTTACTTCCATAGCAGCATCTCACGCTCATGTGGCCGGACAGCCACTGGGGAGAAGCGACCTAGTCGCGCGCTTCCTCAGAGGAGCTAGGAGGCTGAACCTGCCTCGACCCCCATAGGTTCCTATCTGGGACCTTTCCACGGTCCTAGAGGCCATGAAAGGGCCCCCATTTGAGCCACTTCAGTCTGTGAGCCTGAAGCACCTTTCGCTAAACACTGCTCTCCTACTGCTAGCTTCAGTCAAGCGAATTGGTGATTTACATGCACTCTCAGTGAGCGCTTCCTGCCTTGAGTTTGGGCCTAACGACTCCAGAGTCGTCCTCAAACCAAGACACAGGTATGTACCCAAAGTGCTCTCCACTCCGTTCAGAGCACAGATAATTTCGCTATCAGCTCTTCCCTCGTCTGAGGAAGAAAGAGACGCGAATCTACTCTGTCCCGTATAAGGGCTCTTAGAGTTTATCTAGAGCGTTCCGTTGCTTCAAGGCAGTCGGAACATCTCTTCATGTGCTTTGGCGGTCGCACCAGAGGGTGCGCGATCACGAAGCAGAGATTGTCGTGATGGATAGTAGATGCTATCTCGCTGGCTTATGAGTCAAAGGGTCTCTGCTGCCCCTTAGGCGTCAGAGCTCATTCCACCAGAGGCATGGCCTCGTCATGGAGAGTGGTCCAGTGGAATACCACTCTCCGTCCACATTTATCAAATTCTATAACTTGGAAGTTCCTGCTTTACAAGCTTTGCATAATGCATTTGTAATACCATATGGCCTGATTTATCTGGTCTGGTGTTAAATTATATACCATTAGGAACGATTTATAACATAAACATATGTTCTAACATATTCTATACTATAAGGCCTGATTATATCCGGTCTATCTAAGTTCATATACAAAGTATATCATTCTATATCAATAATGCCCAACTCTGTCCGGTCTAGTTCCTATAATTATATGACACAGGAATATTTTCCTGGATATACCCTTTATATGAGGCTTACTGCTTGTTGGCCTCTTATTGGGTCTCATACTTTACTCTTCTATGGGTCTTGGGTTCTCGCCCTCAGGCCGTAGTATAGGGGGAATTTTTAAAGAATGCACAGCGTTTTAAATTATATACATTATATAAAATTATAAGGATAATTTTTTGGCTTCGTATCTCGAGAAAAGGAGTTCCTTTTCCATAAGCGTAAGCTAACTTACGCAATACTCGTTCCCTACTCTCAGGGGACCGAGGTTACGTTAGTAACCGAGAAGTTTTCCTCCTTCAACCATGCTGTGGTAGGGACTGGATTTCATCTTGAGGTACGTTTTCTTTAAGTTTATAAATGAAATGAAACTGCATAAAATGCACACCTAGTTAAGTAAAATATAATATTATGTTAAAAGACTAAACTCACACTAAAGCCCATGGTGATCAGTCAGCTAGTTAGAAATCTGCTAACATTTGAAGGGTATGTATCAAAATATATACGGTTAGAGTAGGGCTGGGTGGATGATATATTTCATGGAGACGATATAAAATGTCTCGTTTAGAACGAGATTATCCGCGTAACACTGTGCTACTCAAAGCTGTACTATGTAACTTTTTTGTGTTTTTGTGTATTTACATAATGAGCGTGTAACGTACATCATCAATACATTTTCTAAGCCGTGTTTTTGTTTTACCTTGAATCCCTACGTTACACCTATAATAAGTGCAATAACTATTTTATACCGGTGGGTCGCCACCGCTGTGGAGTAGCACAGGACCTGCATAAACAGAGAGAAGTAGCTCTGGCTACAATGTTCTTCCACAAGACGCATGCAGACAGTTCTCTTTCATCATCTCGTGTTCGAGATCCACCTATGTGAAGGGCATCCGTACCTGACCTCTGCAGAAGCATCCAATTGCACCAAGTCTGGCAAAACAGACAGAAGCGAGCAGCCAATGCCCGGTAAGGCCCCATCCCTTACCTGTGGGCATGTAAGGCCTGCACGTGCTACTGATCATCAGTTGACATTCGCTTCTCGCAATCTCTGCACTGACACAGCTCGGCTGGAATTACGCTGCTCTGCAGGAGGACAAATTGCCAGATCAGCCTCCTCCAGGTGGGACAGTTCTATTCTGCCAGTTTTACTGTGTCTGCTCTCTGAGCCACCCGCGCTCTCGCATCTTCTTTCCTGTTCCCACAGCTGCCCCCCCACAGATTTTTCTGAGTTTTCCGTTATGTCGCTCTCTAATTCTGCTTCTTCCGGCAACAGCTTATCACGGGCCTGCCCGGCCGCGTGTGGTGCTCTTATCACCGCTAAGGACCTTCACCCGTTCTGCATGGTTTGCCTGGGCCTCAAGCATGCGGAAGAGGCCTTGGAGAACCCGGAGAATTGCAGTCACTGCCTGGTGCTGCCTCAAAAACTCCTGCGACGCCGCCTTAAAGTTGCTTCTACCCAGTGTGTCGAGCTCGGATGTGGGACACGGTGACGACAGTACGCCACCGGGGACCTCCCGGGGCGTGACTTCTCTCATCTGGGCTGACCAGCCCAATCCTGAGTTCCCCGAAGAGGACATCTTTGCGGGCAAACCCCAGCTCACAGACGATCCGGCCGGGTCCGGTGATGACGTGGGCCTTCTCGGGGTCTCAGAGGACGAGGAGGCCATCCCGCCCTCTGGCATTCCCCAGGCCAGCGCCCCCGCAG
This sequence comes from Rhinogobio ventralis, assembly GCA_039654625.1. NCBI lineage: Eukaryota > Metazoa > Chordata > Actinopteri > Cypriniformes > Gobionidae > Rhinogobio > Rhinogobio ventralis. The sequence goes on from CM077211.1 coordinate 23,535,056, forward strand.
CCTTGCCTCAGTTTTCGGCCTCGGTGCAACAGGCCGCTTATAAGTCCTCGGGCCACAGCTGTTAGGGCCCTGAATGTCTCCTCCCTCCTCTCCGCTTATCAGGCGGAAATTTTGGATGACCTGGGCCAACAGCTGGACAAGGGATCTCCCTCTCCCGCGCTGTGGAAGGAGATCATCACGGTTAATGACCTCATCCTCTGTAACGCTCGTCAGGCCGTCCAAACCTGCGGGCGCTCCATGGCGCTTTCTGTGGTAGGAGAGCACACGCTCTGGCTTAACCTGTCGGGCCTCCCGGATAGTGAGAAGAGATGCATCGCGGGCACCCCGGTAGAACTCTTTGGCCCCACCGTCGCTCTAATGCAACAGCGATGTGACGACAAGAAAAAGGAGGACAAGGCTTTCAAGTTGTGCCTTCCCAGGAAGGCGGCCCCACGCCAGGCGCCCCCTGCGTGTTTGCCTAACCCCCCGGCCCGAGAGGGTTACTTTCATCAGGGCAAGGAAAAGCCCTGCAACAAGCCCCCGGGGAAAATCTACTCCTGCCGCGGCGGGAAAACCCCCAAACTCTAACCCCACCGACTTGAAACGCAAGCGGCCTGCCTGATGTTCGGCCGATGGGGGCTTCGAGTCCACGTTCACGAGTGGCAAGCTCTTTGGACTCTCTTCCTGCCCCAGAGCCCCTGTCCAAAAGACTGAGGGTCTCTTATCCCGAGGCTGCCCAGCCCATGTGTTCAGTGAACGTTGTGTGTTCCCCCCCCCAACGTTCAGGGGGTCTGAAGGATGCTTTTTTCCACATTTATCCGCATTTATCCGCCACCCAGGAAGTTTCTTCGTTTCGCCTATCAAGGCATATGTTACAAATTCACAGTCATTCCGTTTGGGCTCAGGCCACCTGCCGTGTGCTCGCGCACATCACATCTCTCGGGTTCAGGGTGAATGTGAACAAAAGCAATTTTACACCCAGCCAGAGTGTGATCTTCTTAGGCCTGGAGCTGAACTCAGTCTCCATGCGAGCGTGTCTCTCTCAAGAGCGCGTTCTCTCTCTGATGAACTGTCTGTCGCAGTTCAGGGAGGGGGCGAAGGTGCAACATTGCACATGCTACAGGGTCTTATGGCTTCATCTATCCAGGTTTTGCCACTAGGACTCCTGAGGATGAGGGCGTTCATGAAATGGGTCTTGTCACTACATTTCAGCCGGTTACGCGATCTTTGCCGCTCTGCAACAGTGACGCGCACCTGTGCCGCAGCTTTGTGCCACTGGAAGAGCGCAGGGTACCCCTCTGGGGACGGTTATGTTATGTGACAACGGATGCGTCCTTAACAGGTTGGGGTGCCACCCAAGAGGGCAAAACTGTGAACGGTTTGTGGCCGAGCAAACTACGTTCAGAACACATAAATTATTTAATGCTTCTGAACATTTGGAAAGCTCTGAATTATTTTCTGCCTCGTCTGCAGGGACATCATGTGCTCGTACGCTGCGACAATACCACAGCAGTGGCATATATCAACCGTCAAGGCGGCGTGTGCTCGTCGAAACTCCATGCTCTAGCTTACAAACTTTTGGTATGGAGCAGGCGATTTTTCCTGTCGTTACACGCAACTCATGTTCCGGGCATTCTGAACAGAGGCATGGACCTTCTATCGAGGGGGAACCCGTTATACAGGGATTGGTGCCTTCACCCTCAGATAGTGGGCATGATATGGATGAGATTCGGACAGGCATCCATAGATCTATTTGCCTCGTGCAAAAACACCCATTGTCCTGTGTCCGGTCCGTGCCATACAGACATATTTGGCTAGGACCAGTGCTTTCCGGAAGAGTGACCAGCTCTTTGTTTCATGGGCACCTCCCCACAAGGGGAATCCCTTAAGGGGAAGAGGCAACGCCTCTCATATTGGCTTGTGGACGCTATAATTTTGGCATATGAATCGAAGGGAGCGCAGCCCCCAGGGGACATCAGAGCTCATTCCACGAGGGGCTTAGCCGCCTCTTGGGCTCTGTTCAGGGGAGTATCACTGCAGGACATTTGCTCTGCTGCCAGCTGGGCTTCTCCCCATACGTTTGTGCGTTACTACAGGCTGGATGTCACCAGAACCTCGGGAGCACATTCAGTTTTGGTGATGGGGTCGTCTTAACCTTGCCTTCTCTTGTGTGTGCCACACACATGTTCTATGCCCTGCTTGTACACTGCAGTTATGTGTGCGCGTCTTGTGGCAGGTTCATGATTATGAGACGTGTCAAGCACCGCCCCTTGGGGTGCCCGTCTTTCTCTGGCTAACAGAACCTCACTGTGAGTGTATTGGGCAATCGGGGAGCTGTCCATGTCTCTCCCATAGGTGGATATCGAACACAAGATGATGAAAGAGAACAATAGGTTACTGTCGTAACCCTGGTTCTCTGAAACATCGAGTGGAGAGATTCACCAGCTTTGCCCCGCTTACCGCACGAGAAGCGAATATACTTACTGATCAGTAGCGCGTGCAGGCCTTATATGCCCACAGGTAAGGGGTGGGGCCTTACCGGGCATTGGCTGCGCGCTTCTGTCTGTCTTGCCAGACTTGGTGCAATTGGATGCTTCTGCAGAGGTCAGGTACGGATGGCCTTCCCATAGGTTGATCTCTCCACTCGATGTTTCAGAGAACCGGTATTACAACAGTAACCTATTGTTTTATTAACTGCAAGAGCGGCAAAGGTTACTGTACATACTGTAAAGTTTTAAAGTTTTTGAGACTTTATATTAGAGTGAGGAAACATGCTTTAATGAACAAAGAAAGAGAAGGATGTGCATGATGTTAAAAATGTTAAAGACAGCATGTGATTGCGAATTAGTTTATTTTTCGTGGCTTATTGCAATTTAATAGTGAAATACATTGTACCTGCCACTGTCTGTGTCCTTAATGTTAATCAAACAACAATAGACAAAATCAATCACTGCTCTTTTGTAACTTTGTATACTTTTGTATCTTTAAGAATAAATGTATATTTAATTAATACAGTGAAGACTATGCATTGATTTTGTCTGGTGTGTAAGCCTATATACACTTCCTCATGCCCTTAGCTTGTGCGATTTTGGGTGACCTCTCTCTCTTAAACAATATAAAAAGCATTAAATCAGAATGGCCGTGGATTCTGCTGTGGACGAGTGCCACAGGTAATCACATCAATGCTGATATGGCATCTAACAGCACAGGTGTGGCATATTAGAAATATATTCCGTTTATCAGTTTTAGTTCAATGGCTGAATTTGAACAAGTTTAAAAACATGACCACCTTTAATTTCCAAATGAAGTTACATGAGCACATGTTTAGGAACACTGTCCAATGGAATTCAATCAAAAATTACTTTTGACCCTAATTTTATGCTTATGTCTATTGCAGGACACAGAGCCAGAAGACATTCACAAGGGGAGAAGATGAGGCTCTTTACCATCTTTGAAGATGATGTTGCCACCATCCACTCAAACCCAAATATAAGGTGCCTCTCTGCAGTACTATAAGAGCAGATTGGGCCGGATAATTTGCAAGACCTTTGCCACAGCTGTTACTCCCCTCTTTGGTTTGATTAATGAACCATCCTAAAGAATAAAAAATCAAAAGTGTTTATTGGTTTTGACCCCCAGTGCTCAGTCCAGTCCTTCTAAAAATAATTTATTTAAAAAAATTATCATTTATTTATTCCAATTTGTACCAATTTAGTGCATAATATTTTATGGAGTAGAAGTTCATCACCTTCTTATACATGTACCTCATGCAGACAGAAAATGTGCTGTTTTGCAGAATTGTCAATAAATGATTTCTGTAATGATAGCAATGTTTTTTCTATTGTGTTGTATTTACAGTATGGGTTGTACTCCCTGCATTTGGATTCTTAATGTGAGGGCTATACAAGTATCTGGGTGAGATATTTGGAGAAAGTTGAATCAACAAAAAATAAATAAATAAATAAATAAATAAAGCAACCAGCGGCAAAGCTTTTTTGAGTTTACTGAACTTCAGGATCTCTGTACTTTGTTTCTTTGAGTTGGACTGGTAGTTAGATGAACTTCAAAAATGATTTGGCACAACTTCGACCACTGAAGCTCAAAAATGCTTTGCAGCTGGTTGCTTTATTTTTTTAAGTTAACTCAACTTTTTATTTTTTACAGTGTTCAGTCAATGAAAAAAGATTATGAGAATGAAATAATCATGATTCTGTGAAACACTCAGTAGTTTCATTCTCTTAGAGTACCAGGCCAAATAATAATGAAAGAGCAGTTGCACATATTGAATGATCTTGTTTACAAATTTATTGAGTAAACGTAATGCAGCAAACAAATAAAAATACTATAAATAAGTGGAAAGTGGAACATTAAATTAATAATATTAATATTATCATTTACACCAGGCAAATGATTACACAATACACCAAAATCTGGGCTTAATTACATTTCAACATTAGCTCTAAGGCTAAAAACAAACCTTTGCTTTGAAAAACATCTTGAGTGGGGTCAACACAGAGAATAGATGCTTTGTTGACAACAAATGCATTTAGGCTACAATGTTCCTGTGGTGACTCCACTTATACATTTACAAACACAAAGTTAATTCCTAGAGTTAGACTGGCATTGCCTCATTGAAGTTTTATAGAACAAGATTATAGTTTCTCTTAATGTGCTGTTAAGAAACTCATCATGACCAAAGCATTTATATAGTAAGCTGAAATAATAAATTATAAGACCATGTTAAAGCTGACAGACAATGAGACAAATATGCCTAACATCCCGTTTCATGTGCCTATGATAATTTCAGTGTTAAAACTGTTCTTCTCCTATAACAGTTAAAGTCAAAATCCCCAAAACAGGACTTAAAATGTAATACATTCTGTCTGTGTCTTCCTCACTACATTTTACACAGAAGAGAAATGGTTTCCCTATTAAAAAAGGGCTCTGTCATCAGGTTAGGATGTTGGACGTCTTCACTGTGCCAAGCGATTGCACTTCTTAGCATTTAAGGATGTCGTACTTCACATAACCGACACGGTCAACCTGCCTTCTGGCATTCATTCTCCAGTAGAAACTCTCCCGGCAGAAGTAAAAGAATCCTGCAAAATAGAAAAAAAAATAGAAAGAACTAATTTTATTAGCTTGATCAGATAAATTTGAGTAGTTATTTAGACTTTTAAAATGAATTTGAACATAATCTCACCCTTGTACAGGAACACATCATGTGCATCGACGGGCACTCCACCAAAAACTGAGTCAGTGTATCGAGGGTATCCATTGTCGATCAGCTGAGCCTTCACATCGAGTCTGTGACAATAAATAAGAGACAAGACAAGAATACTGTGAAAAACTACAATCATTATTAATATCATTAAATTATAATTTCCCATCTATAGCTCAATGCTTGACACTTTCTGATCAGTTACAGTAACAGTCTTGAAGCAAAGTTACTTACCTCCAAAAGTTCTCTCCATTAAACAGGAGCACCTTGCCTTTTCCTCTCTGCACAGCTCCCTCCACTCTGTTCAAGTCACTTGGTAGGCCGAGCTTTTCGATTTTACGTGGTCCAAGCACCTCTTTTCCAGTATAAACCCAGAACTGTTTATCTGTGTGCATGAAATACAGCACTGTTATATATCTGAACTTCAACATATGCTGCAATAATGGCAAAATATCTTAATTTGATTAATAAGTACCTGCAAAGAAGTAGATTTTTTGGGTGAGCTGGTCCTCAAAGGCACTGTTAATGATGGCTGGCAGAGCAGGCCACTTCTCTGATACCAAGAAAGGGCCTTTGCGTTCTCCACTGCTTGAGATCTTCCAGTAGTGCCTTAGATGTAAAAAAAGAGAACATTTAGAAATGTATTGGAGAATTGATGAAGTGCCTTAGTTATGTTTGCAAGTTCATGTCAGTATGTAGAATAACAGCTCATACCCATCCTTGAAGAAATGAAGCTCTTTCTGGATTTCAGTGATGGCATCAAATTGCTTGATTTGGCAGGCGTCCTGTGATGGGTCTACATGTGTTGTGGTGGAAACAGTGGTTGTTTTCTCACTTGGGGTGGGTTTAGTTGGCACAATCGGAGAGGAAGTGGTGGTCTTTGGTTTTGGAGGAGTGGGATTAGGGCCAGTTTTAGGTCCTATAAAACCAGAATTGTACAAGACCCTTAAGTTTCAAGACCAAATTCTTGAATTTTAAATAAGAACATGCACAGTAAACTTAACAATCAGTGAATGATGGATCATTTAAGTGGATAAATACCATAGAGATACTGAATGCCTTCAACATCATCCTGATTCAAGGAGAAATCCTCTATATATTTGTACATGGGATACATTAGAGCGTCTTTGATGTTGGAGTGGTCCAAACCAAGTGCATGTCCAAACTCATGAGCAGCCACCAGAAACAGACTGTATCCTATGAGAGAAAAGGCATGTTAGCTAATGTCTCACTTTCATATTTTTATAGTGTCTGAATTTTATAGTGAGATGAGTATCACTTACCCCTATCAGGGCAAAATCCCCATTTTTTATCTGTGTCATAGTTGCTGGTAGTTGCACACCAGAGTTTTCCATCGCTACGGCCTTCACTGGTGCAGGAAGTGTATGTCTGTCCTAGGAAGGTGAAAGGAAACTGGCAAGGCTCGCCTTCTGAATTTCCACCAATCACAGCTGTATCTGTGAGGGGAAAATATTATATTATAAAATATTATAGATATATATATATATGCTGTGTTTGTGAAAAAAATTATATCTGATTGTGAGCTGCTGAAACTTTGAGAACATATTATTCTTGCATATTTGCTAGTCTGAAGGTATGAGAGCTGCTCACCTCTGTTCGGGCAGAATCCATACTGGGTATCAGTGTCAAAGTTAGCTGTAGTGGCACACCAACGGTACCCATCAGTTCGTCCATCTGTGGTGCACGAGTCATATTTTACTCCCTGAAACACGAAGGGGAAAACACATGGTGCTTCATTGCTGTTCCCACCAAACGTGAAGAGAACTGTGGGAAAACAGAGACGGAATGTTAGACATGCTCAAAAGAATAAACACTTGTGCTTGCTGAAATACTCTCACATTAATTCCGTATATTAAGGGCAAAGGAGTCAGTTTAAATGTCTGTTTTGAAATTAAAGCCCCATGAAATCATAACTGGAACACTTACGCTCACTGGGACAGAAGCCAAATTTCTTGTCCTTGTCGTAGTCTGCAGTGGTTGAGCACCAGGGGAGACCATCTGTGCGGCCCTCAGTGGTGCAGGTGGAGTAGGATGTTCCCTCAAACAGGTAGGGGAAGTGACACATTGCACCATCAGCATTGCCATAGCGGGTTTGAATGGCTGAAGGAGACACATCAATGTCATTGTTTACTCCAAAAATGTATATATAACTTAAATATATGATGATCCCCTTGTGAGGGACCTGAGCTTTATTTATTTATATATATATATATATATATATATATATATATATATATATATATATATATATATATATATATATATATATATATATATATATATATATATATATAAGGACTCATTTATACTATATATAAGAAATATTAAGTGTGATAATATAAAGACAATAAGTTTCCAAAATTAAGTAACTGGCTTTTTTATTTTTATTGGATAGAACTCAAAGCAAATATTTAAAATATACATAAGAACTCAAACTTTAAGAACTCATTTATACTATACAGTATATGAAAAATATTAAGTGTGATATTATATTAAAATGTAAGTTATTGGATTTTTTATGGTTATTGGATGGAACCCAATTAAATATTTTAAATATGATCCCAGTTTGACAACCCCTGTTTTAGACATATTTTGTTACTATACACTCAAAACTGTAGAGGGAGCTATTGTCCCACTATGCCCCCTATGAAACTGTATGAAGCTACATGATATTTAAACTATTTATACATCAAAGCCACTGCTGTTCATTCATACTGTGAAATCAGGGTGTACTGAAATACAAATCAAGTAAGAATCACACTCACCAGGTCCAGATCCAAGGGTCCAGTATTCATCATCATCAAAATGGGCATCTCCTTGCACTCCCTCACCTGGAGGATAGGCGTGAGCCAGAAGTCCATCTTTTCCATCAAAAGGGTAAGGATCTCCGTGATCTGAAACAAAAACAGCAGCTCATTCAAACCTTCTCAGAAGTCCAAGTGTTTAATCGTAATACTCTTATCCTTTACAAAAACTCAACTCACCTGCTTTCCCAAAAGAGATCATGATGTCTGCAGTGCCGTCATAGAGGCGTGTGAACGTCAGAGGGGTAACGTCACTCCAGACTTTAAAAGCTCTGGCAAAGGCGTCATCGATCAAAGAGGCTTCCATGTCTGGTGAATAGTTCAAAATCCTGCCAAATCAAGTCAAACAATGCAATAGATTACAACATGTTCATCACAAACCTATGAGATTTAAAAGTGTTGTAGTCAAAGATTTGGTGCAGATAATATCTCACTTGTATGTAACATCAGTGTGATCCCACTTCAGGTCTCCTTCGAAAGTCTGATAGTTGCGGATGTCTGGGACCCCACAGCGAGGCTGCTTCATGGCATCAACGGTGGGTTGGTCAAGTGACCCCGTCTCCTCCAACCCGAGCTGCCGCTGGAGCTTCTTCAGAGCTTTAGAAGTGGACACGACTGCCTGCAGTCCGCTCTTCTGGAGAACATCTATGTAGCCGTAACGCTTCAGGTACTCCTGGAGTCAAATATTTATATAGACAGGTATTCTTTTGGAATAATAAAACTGCATTTGTACTATTTTAAAAGTAGAGGACTGAAAGTAGATATCCATATCATAAAAACCATGAACTAAAACTTGATATACTCACATCAGACAGCTGTTTGTCCGTCATGTTCTTTATCACATCTCCAGGAAACGTCACATGCACAGATTTGAGTGGCACGCACCAAGCTCTTAAAGAACAGGTTCCAAGAACCAGAAACACCACGACTCCGAGTCTCATGTTTAGAGTTTCAAGTCAAGAATCAAAACTTCAAAAAAAGTTAACTTTGATAAGAAAACAGACTCAAAACTAGAAAAACAAGGGAAGAGACAAAGTGCATGCAGTCTTGTTGTGTCTTCTCCTCCTGATTTGTGTCTTCTCTTGTGCCCTGAAGGCAGTATTTATGTGCACCTCAGAGATTAGTCACCCACCCGCCTCCCATAGGTCATTTTAGCACTCCCACTTACCAAACACTTGCCCACTGAAAGGAGTGATTTTTTTTTTGTCCATTCAAAAAATAAGGGGCTTTCCAGCAACCTTACATTGAGCTTGAAGACACAAAAGATGACAACAAACACTGTCTTGTCTTTTATCTAGTTGCTTAAAATAAATGGCCACTTAAATTTTTTTTACATATCTTTTTATTTAAGTATCTTTAATATAAATATAATAAATGTAATAAACACATACATATATATGAATATGACTGTATTTATGTAAATGAAAAGTGAATAAAATAAATAGTATATATATATATTTATTTAGCAGTTGCTATAAGAGTATAAATATATTCATGGAAAATAAATAAATAAATAAATGATATTATATAAAATTTAAAAAAAATAAATAAATAATAATAATATATATATATATATATATATATATATATATATATATATATATATATATATATATATTTAACAATTGGCTATATGAGTATAAATGTACTTATGTACAAGAAATTTAAATAAATAAATATTTTTTAACAATTAGCTATAGGTGTATATATGCACGTATGAATGAATGAATTAACGAATTAATAAAAAGTGTATGATTTTAGGAATTGGCTATATGAGTATAAATGTATTTATGCAAAATAAATAAATAAATACACACATACATATTTTAGTAATTGATATATGTAATTGCACTTATATAGAGTAATTATTAGAAAACCATTATAACATAAATGTACTAGATATAATAAATTAAATGTAAAAGAAATTATATTTATATGTTGGTTTTCCAAAGGATGTTTTCATATTTTTTCATAAGTCACTCTGTGTAAGTACATTTTGGAAAACCCATAAACTGAAAAGGTGCCAGATTTATGGCACAACATTCATGAAGCTGAATGATCAACCTGATCTCATGGGAAAATGCAACAATGTTACAAGGTGGCAAAACGTACAATTATTAGAAGAAAATAAGCATGAGGGCGTAAGCAGATCATGCAAAAACATAAGAATGAGATTCCATGAATTAATACGAATTAGCCACCAATTCAACAAAACGTAGTAACAATTTGCCATGAGATTGTGTTGGAATGACATATAGACCTACATACAGGTGTCTTAACGCAGCTCTATAAACTCACAAAACTCAATGTTGCACAAGTGTATTCATTTTAGTCTGCGCTGTGTTGACATGAGTAGTTTAGGGCCCAGAGGCAAAGGAAATCCTAATCCATACATGGCCATAAATTGCTCTAGTTTCTGCATCAGCTACTGATGTTCAGAAAAGTTGCCTAATGATGCTTTGAAAATGAGGATGTGAGAGTGTTCTAAAGTGATGCAAAAAAACACAATCATATGCTAATTTCCTAATTTCAGTCACTGCTGTGTATCTATGTGCGTTTTTAAGAACATGTTGTTACGCACACACATCACATAATGTAAAACACTCACAATATATTTGATATCACCGCATTTTATTTATATACACATCACAAATGCATCAGTGCATTAATAAACTGCAACAAACTAAAACAGGAAACACTTCTGTCATAACTAAAAGTATCTCATATAAAGCATGTCTCTGTTTTGGAAATGAAAATTCATTTCCTCTCTCTCAATACGCTTGATAATGAATCAGCGGCTACAGTTGGGGTGGTGACTGCATGTATAAGGACAGGAATTAGCTGGAGTTATAAATACATGTATAGAATAGAATACAGAATAAGGTATATGGGAAAGTATAATATAGTTTTTTAATTGAACAAACTCAGTTTATAGGTACATTCAGACTGCATAGAGACATAGTGGGACAAATCTGAACATTTAGTACACAGAGATACACAGTAAAGCCTAATTGTGTTAAGACATTCTTGTGTCTGAGACACTTCCGACACAAATGCAACATCCTTTTTAATTATTTCATCAGGAGCGAAAGACGAAACCTGATCACAAACAAGCATAACATCACTTTCAACAACATAATAACACAGATGCTTAATTGCACATAATTGGAAAACAAGGCAAACCAGGAAATAACAGCATTTCAGAATTCAAATGTAAAAGCTTATTTACATCTGCCATCCATCAGTGGATCGGTGTCAGTGTTTTCACATTAATGTGCCACAGTTTGCTTATGAGACTTCACATGTTGTTTGCTTAAATTGTTTCTTTAGTCAGATTCAGATTTAGTGGATGCCAAGGGCAAGGAACGCTTGTTTGAGTTGTTTGTGTCTTGATATAACACTTCAGGACAAGTGCATCCCAGTTGAGGTTTAGTCCTGTCACTTCACTTGCATGTTTGCCCCTCAGAATGTTTTTCATAAAAAAACATCAAGAGGTTTGGAACTCTAATCCATATGTATACATACTATTTTTCTGTTTTAACTGATTTTAAAGTATATTGCTATAGAAAGCATGACCATATAGGGCAATATATCAAACATGTTGAGAGCATTTTATCAGAAATAGTTTTGACACTTTTATGGTGCTCTGTAATGTCTGTATCCTGTGGGTGGTGTTGTATTTGAAAATGCATTTGATTTGTTAAAAGTATAATAAAGATTACAATATAATGAGGTCACTTTTTAAATCGGTGTGTGTGTATGTGTGTGTGCCAGTGCATTGACGTGCAAGTTTGTACTTGGTGTGTGTAACTAACATAATGGTGAGCAAGAAATTATTAGGAAATTTGTTCGAAATTTGCAGATCCTGAGGATAATTTTGTAAGTTGTTCTTACACATCCTGACATATTCACAATATTAGATCTTTATTACATCATTTATTTAAAATAGCAGCTTATACACACACGCACACACACACACACAGACACTTTTGTAGAAATATGATATATTCTATTACTAATAATTTTATTAGTTATACATATTTGATATATATATATGTTTTTTTATTTTGCTTTTTTGATCATGCTGAAGTAGAGTAAGTCCACATTAAAACTTGTTTAATGCACAAAGTGTGCACAATTTTCTCATTAGACAACAAGGGAGGGACTCTTTAAACTTAAAAACAAAACAAGGGAAATATACTGGTGTTTATGTTCTTCTGACATACGACTTTGATGTGGAGAGTGCTGTTGTTCATTTAAAGTTTAGCCATGAAAACCCTTTTGGGGACGAACCTTCCTACGAGGATGGTAAATGTCAAACGTACAAAAAATTTCAATACGGATTAGCATAACAACCACACACACATATGTTGGCTGTTGTGCTATATTTAGAAAGAAACCAAAATCCAAAAAGCATGACAAAACTTGCTGATGTGGTCAGGTTTGGTTTTTGCACTGTTGTTATAATCCCGTCGGATGATTTCTCACTTCATGTAGTATTTCTTATTATAAACTTTCTATAATGACTTGCTGACACTGTTATTTTTTTATGGTAATCAAGTCCTGTAGCTATAACTATTTATAAGCTGGGACATCAATTTACAATAATTTATGCACAATCGTATGGGCGCTACTATTTGCATCTGTCACATATCCAGGTTTCACAAAACCTATCCAGATTGCTTATGCGGAAACATCTGTATGTGTTTAAGTTTGGCGTCAAGTGAGTAATGAAAAACGGCTCCAGGGCTATAGAGAATGCCACATTGTTTTTGCTATTCTACATCCAAAAAACGCCTAGCACACCCCCCAGCATCTTCTGCTGGGAACAAAATATCAACTTGCCTTGTTTGGCAACAGTAAATTTACCCTTTATTTGAGAAAACATTTCTCACGCCATATGTGACAAGAGGAAACCACAGCAAACAGACATAGGTTATTGCATCACAACAACGAGGATGTGAGTGTGACATCAGTGTGATGTGACTACATAAAAACAGAAAAGATCTGAAAAGATCCTGTGTGATAACAGCACCGATCTGTGTCTGCCTCTTCTTAAATTCTCAGGGTGATGCATGAAAATAATTATGTTTTAAATGTCGCAGGCAGAGATTGCTGGCTATAAAACAACCACAGCAACATAGTCTGCCCTGCCCTGGTCTTCCAGCCAAAGCCTACACAGACATTGAACCCTCACACTTGGCTTCGTCCCACTCCAGCAGGCTGCTTTTCAGGAAAACAATACTCTAATAATATTTTATGATATGTTTGGCCCATGAGATTTGTGTTACGAAATGGCTGAACAACCGAATAAACTGTTCATAAATCATTGAGAGTAATTCCTTATTGTGTTTATCACCAATGACCGCTTGTGAAATGGAGGGCTGCACCCCAGCCATGTATTCTATAAAAAGATGCTGATGGATATTTCAGCTTAATTGAATGGCAATACACAGTAGAGCAGAGCAAATATGAAAGTGGACTTCTGAATTATTGAAAAATAATAAACATAAGATTGTTCTCCCATGGGGGTAAATTTGTACATCAGCAAAATGATGTTTGCTGGAAATATCACTCCCAAGTCATATAGAAACTATCAGCTTTAGTTTTTTTGGTGTTGTTTTTACTAAATCATTGCATTCATAGAAAATGTGTAAAACAATGAAAATGCAAAGAAAGAATGTTAAAAAAGGCCTGTTCTTGGACTAGTGTTGCAGCTAATTTAAAGTTGGCATGGAATGAAAATTCACCTTCAGTTTTCTAAATAACAATTCATCTATGCATATGTTTAATTTAAAATATATATATATTTTGACCTCATAATGTTTAATTAAAATGTCATAACTGGACCTTCCGGAGAAAACGACATAATAGTACTTCATGGGGATGTATGCAGGACTTCTCCAGTCCCTTAGTCCATTTAAACCTTGTCTGTGCAAGCTTATGTTCATTGGCCTTAGGGTTGCCAGGTCTGCGCAACAAAATTAACCTAATGGCCAAACAAAAATTGGCATTTCGTAAAATACGTATGAATTGGACGTGAGATAGCGTTGCTATGTTCTGGAAGGGTGTTCTAGGGGGTGGGAATGATGAAATCAGCCTGCGGAAAAAAAGTATCCCAAAACTCAGACTTGGGTACACTGATCTGCTTCCACTTTTGAGAGAAATGCCCACATCTCAAAATCCAATCAATGAATAGAACCAAGTTTTTTCTTTTTCAATAAACCGTTACACTCAGATGTACGTTTTCTTCAATGCGAAAGAAAACATCTGTTGCTAAACTGTAGCTTGCCGTTTTGAAGTCGTCTCTAGACTACAAACAAAAAGCAATTAACAAAATACAGTTATATTCAATGATATTAGTAATTTAATAGTTGTATTTTTTTGCTGCATGGCACAAAGTAAGAGTAATTGACAAATGTATATTTTTTGTATGCTTTGCATTTCAATCTGTGCACTTTTTTATTCTGTATTTTTCTGTATTTCTGTATTTTTTATTGTCTAAAGTCCCTTGAGAAGTTGCATTTAAGGCACTATATAAATTAAAGTTTATTATTATTATTATTCAATTACAGATGTGACAGATGTGATATTCCCGCACTAACCAGAAATATATCACAATAACAATAGTGATGATAAATAAAGTAAATATCAAAGATGGCAACATCTGAAATGTCTTATCACAGTCAGTTCAGAGTTCAATAAAGGTATAAGCATAAGAGTTCAATAGCACAAGTTCATCTGTCAAATCCCAATTAACCAGCAGCTTTTATACAGAGAATGTTGCATTTGAGTCACAAAACTTGACCATCCAGCAATATTGAGAACTGTATTGTGTTGCTGTGTGAACATGGCCTCTGTGTGTATCAACTGAATCATTTTAGACACATCATCCACCGCAATGCTGACATACATTTCCAGTTGCAGAAAATAAAGCACTGTTAAATCAAACAGATCTGCCGGTAACAGCTCTTTGTCTTTGAATGCAAGGTATACGGGAAGAAACAAAACAGAAGGCAGAAGCAAAAAAGTAGGAATTTTATGGTCTTAACATCAAAGAAACTTGCTTTTTGTGTTGCTACTAGCGCAGCAAATGCGGACTAGGTGTTTGCATAAGAGCTTGAATCATTTCCTGTGGCTACATACAGTATGTGATGACACTATAAGAGTTTATGGGGATTTTTTGGTCCTAAACATTACCAGTGAGGATATGAGCCACCACACTTTTTTTTGTTGTTGCAAACATTGGTACTTTATAGGAAGCTTATGTCAACAATTAGAGTTGATAAATATGGAACAACATGACTCGTATCATTTACTCCCTCAGATTGAGCATGAATCCAAGAATTCTCAACTTCTCCACCCTTGGGCAACTGTAACAGCCACCATCCTTCAAAGTCCCATGCAGTTTCAGAATGAGATGGATTGACACAAACTCTATCCCATCACCTGTCAACTACAATACTTCCTCAAGAGAGCCGTCATCCTGTCAAATCAGCCTACTTTCACTTCCATCATGTCACTGGATATACCCTGCAGCACTGTGCAAGTGCATATGTATTTGATGTGTTTTTGGAATTATGTATATATTGTGCAATTATGTATATATTGTGCTTTATTTGACAGGGAAAGTGCTGATTAATCAACATAAACATGACTGTAAATGAGCCAAATTGAGCCCTGTAGGCTAAATATAATCTGTCATCTCTGGCCAGTTCTTCAAAATTAGAATAAAACAAATTATCACATCACATATAAAACAATGCATTATATTCAAACCCATACAATACACCCACCAAATATTATTTATAATATCTTTTGGTGAAGATGAAGTTGTAAGTGAAGAACATGTAAGAGTAAATGCAGTCACACACAATCAAATGTACAGCATTATTATTTAGAGCCTATAGGGTGTCATATGAAACTATAGGCTGAAAAGAAAAAGCAACATCAAAATAAATTCATGCTTGTGATCCATAAGATCTGTGACTCAAAGGGCTGGTGTTGATAAATCCCAGATGACTCTTTCGTCTGGCTGGAGAAGTTCTGCAAATCTTTTCATAGAGCAGGTCTCACTGTAATGATTCATTTAAAGCCTTGAGAAAGAGGGTAATTAGTTGTTCAGTTGTCAGAATGATGTTGTTTCCTGGATGAATTGTGTGCAAGAGAGATATTAGGGTAGAGTGGGGGGAAACGCCCCCTTAAGGACTGTGTAACTTTTCTGTGAAACAAAAGTTAAATGTGTCTAGAATAGTTATCCTAGTTTTCAGTGATAATGACATAAATTATAAACCAAGTATGAAAAATATCCAGAGTTTTCATGTTATTAGATTTTTAACAAAAATTAAATCTGTACTCTGGCAAAGCAATTTGCTTTATATGTTTACAGCAAAATCAGAGTACAAGCATGTTTTAGCTTAAAATTAAAAATAAATAAATATGAAAATGTATTAATGAACCATGCTGAAAATCAACCTTTAAAAAAAATAAAAAAAATAAAAAAAAACATTGTTAGATGATGCTAACTGGCTGGCTAGCTAGCTGATGCTAATGTGAGATCATTTTTAAATATAAAGTCCAAATATTTTTATTCAACCACCTACTTAGATTACATTTTAAGAAAAACAAAGATTGTGATGTTCAGAACATGGTAACTACAGTAATTATGATAGTGGGAAGCAATGCCCCCTGGGGGCGTTTTACCCCAAGTGGCTTGGGGTGTTTTACCCCACAGACTGTTTGAAAAAAAAAAATGATGTCATTCTGAAAATATAATTATATTTTCCTTAAATAACAAGTAATCCTTAACTACAGGCCTTGCTCTTCTCATATCATAACTGTGATGTTCTGCAAAACAACAGGCTTTAGAACACTTTTTTTCTTACTGTTAAAAACTTATACATCACCCTGGTCAAAAAAGAGGGGAACAACATATATGGTTTTTTTTCCTCAGAATTAACTGATTAATAACTTGCACAATATCCAGAATTTACTGTCACTCCAAAACAGCCACAAGCTGAACTCAGAAAAACCTGTGGTTTTACATTTCCATTTCCTCCCGTCCATTGAAAAAACGCTGACGTTTTAAACCCAGCAGTGTCTATTCAGCTCAACACTGTACAAATATAGAGACAGAAATGTAGAAATATACATATAAAGACACAGCCGCAGCAAAACCACACTCAAAATAAAAAGAGAATTATACACAAACAGACTTGTTTAAGGAAGTCAGTTTAAAGGGCAATTAGGTTGCATTCAAGTGAGAATGAAAGACACAACGATAACAACAACAACAAAAAGTGGGGTGGGGGTTAAATCTAAAAAAGGATGTATTTTACCAAAGACAGTCAATGAGGAGTGAGAGAAGTGTGGTTTGAGCAGAAAGGATTCTTTAAGTTGGCAGAGGAAAGCAGTTGTAAAGCTGTGGTTGATCACTCACCGCAGTGAGAGGAATGTACCACAAAGCTTCATTAACCCACATGTAATTAGAGCTTATTTAAACATGTTGGAATACACAAGACTACGCCTCTATAACAGTTTAAATGTGTTTATTTAATTTTTTTTCTCTGTGAACAATGTCTGAGACACACATTCATTTCTCAGAGATGTCTTCTGAGAGAGAATACTGAGTATTTAGAACTTTTAAAATGTGTTTCACATATAGGTTTCAGGAGGCAAAACACCCACAACATTCACAATCTTATTGACCTGTGTTTAGTATCACTTATCTCAGCAACAAAATCCCCTCAGTATCCACAAACAATACCACCATCACCATCATCACCAAGTTTCAACTTTATGTATAAATCAAGAGTTCCTCTCAAGCAGGCAGCAGGTTGGGGAATTTCCCCTTCGGCTTGAGTCAGGAGCAGATGCTAGCACAACCAACCACATGCAGGCCCTGACATGACATGGTTGGTTTCATTTTTGTGTGTGTTTGTATGAGGTTGGATAATTGATCACCCAAGGTGAGCATATTTTCTGGACCACTAATTTGCAACTCACTCATTCTGCAAGAATGTGGCTGTACAGTATACCAATAATAAACACATTTGTGTGCTGACATAACACAAACAATGCAATTTGGCTGGAGAAAAGCAGGAAGAGGTTGTATGAAAAAGAAAGAACTATAAATAAACTTAGGTACAGTTACACACTAAGACAGGTTGATTTTAGTTAACTTTTAGCTTTTGTATACTTTTGTAAGCTATTCCATTTACACAGATCATTGCATTTAAATGCAAATGGACAGATTCATATAAAATTTATCATAAAAGCAAGTAATTGTAATAATATAAATAGTTGTATTAATAATAATTTTAAGAAATTACTTTGTTAACAATAACATAATATTTGATGTAGAGTAGGGTAAGGTTGTTATTGACAGAATATATCGTAAAGGCCGTTTTAGCATTTCAAAACTGACAAGTGTTGAATGACAGCATGATCATACAACAGTCATAATCCAGGTAAATTACTAGTTTTCCACATGCAGCACATTACAATGAACCTCCCACATCCGGGCAGGCATATATCCCGGAGTCTCTCAGTCTTTTCCTGTAAGTGTTAATCATCTTAAAAAACTAGGGAACTCCAGGACCATGTAATCCATTAAGGGTGACGTTTACGTTGTTGAAAACTGAATAATCAATTTTCCAGGCTGTAACAAATCAGTTTCAACACGTTCCAAAAACAGACAGTGGCACCTAACTTAACTCAAAGGTTAAGAAATAATAAAGCAATCAGTCATAAATGAGATTATTATGCAGTTTCTGATTTTAATCAGAATCAGAAAGAGCTTTATTGCCAAGTATATTTACACATACAAGGAATTTGTCTTGGTGACAGAGCCTTCCAGTGCACAGACAAGACAGATAATAAAAATAAAATTATGTGATTAAAATACACAATATACAAAATATGTACAGGTATGTTATATGCAAGGGAATGTGAATAAGAGATATGGTATGCTAAACAAATATGAGTATAAATAGTGCTCTGTATTGCACATGTTTATTGCCCAGTGGGGGCATTTAATTGTTCATGAGGTAGATGGCCTGAGGAAAGAAACTTTTCTTGTGCTTGGCTGTTCTGGTGCTCAGTGCTCTGTAGTGCTGACCAGATGGCAACAGAGGAAGTGGCCTGGATGTGAGGGGTCCAAAGTTTTGCCAGCCCTTTTACTCAATTTTGGATGAGTACAGTTCTTAGAGAGTAGGAAGGGATGTACCAATGATTCTCTCAGCAGATCGGACTATCCTCTGTAGTCTTCTGAGGTCTGATTTGGTAGTCGAGCCGAACCAGAAAGTTACTGAAGTGCAGAGAACCGACTCTATGCCTGCAGAGTAGAACTGCAGAAGGGTGTTCCTCCTGAAGTCCACAATCATCTCCACTGTTTTGAGCATGTTCAGCTCCAGGTTGTGATGAATGCACCAGACAGCCAGCTCTTTAACCTCCTTTCTTATTTTGCCAATTAAGACATTCCTGGATCAACATATTTAGGATCAACAAAGATGTTGATCCTCTGTGAAATCACATTCACTGAGGCCAATGAGTGTAGTGTCCATTTAAAAAGGCTGTTTACACCTCTGGCATGTCAGGATGCAAAATTGGTTTCCAGCAACTAAATTACACTGTCTAAAAGTCTGTTTACATTAATAGGCCTTTAGTTTTAATTTTTAATTTTATTTTATAAAGAGTAATGCATGTATCTACCTTTAGAGGGCACTGTGTATCTCTGTAAACTCAGTGGACAAATCATTATCATACAAACTGTAATCAAGGAGACACAAACCAAAACATTTATGGAAACAATTTCTTTTTTTAAGGTAAACTTCGAAGAAAATGTACAACCATGTGTTTTGCTTGCTATCACAAAGTAAATCAATGCAGTTTAGCCTATAGAGTAAAATAATCTGCATCTTAATAAATTCAGCCACATTTCATATTGAAGCACAGAAAAAAAATCTGTTGTAAGAAATACAAAATATAAAAAGAATGTTTGCATGTTTCTGTAAATTTGAGTATTAGATTGTGTGGGTGTTAGAAATCCCGATAGAGGTGCTTGATAAAACCAACAGCTGTGACCTCAAATGTGTGGCACACTGATCACAGAAACTGTAAGTGTGTTTATATAGTGTTTGTTATCATTCATTTATGTCAATGAAGGAGAAAATAAATGCTTCTGAAGATTTCCTTCCAGTAAGATGGTTAATAGAAGTGTGCTAGATCCATTTTTCAAACTTATGTGTGTGTGTGCTTGTATTTATTTAATCAATTTAATTATAAAAAAAATAATTTAATTTTAATTTTATGCTTTATACCTCATAGCAATTTATAGATCGGCTTGATTGCTGTTCTCTCTGCTCCTCCGGTTCTGTCTAACTGGGCCTTTTAAGCCTGATGTCTTCTCCATAAATATACTGCACTACTATTGATCTGCTCTGTGGACAGCTTGGCCCATAACATCTCTGTAAGCTCATAATTTTACACAATGCTTGTTTGACAAGAGGCATAATGGCCAAAGGGGCATCTTTTTTTGTCAGATTGATAAACTGTAGGCCAAAATGTGTTAAAAACTACTCCTTTACCAATACTAGAGAGAGTTTGGACTTTAGAGTGTATTTTTTTCTCCAGATATTTAGTCCAAAAACTAAAAACTTTAAATACCTCAAAAACACTTCTATTTTTCCATTTTTGTTCATGTTGCACTGGTCAATATGGTATATAAACTTTTTGCTGTTAAAGTTACTGACTGCACCTTTAATTCACAGCAGGACACACCTGAAATCCAGGAGGATGAATATTTCTTTTTTGTATTTGTTTCAGATGCCTCAAAAGCATCCAAAAGTATCTTTGCGGAATATTTAGCTTTCAGCATCATTGAATCAGCTCTGATGCAGTGATGTTTATTCAAGCTTAAGCCTTAATAAATGATTGGAGCTTCAACGAGAACAGCACACTTTTACCTCATTCATGCTTTGCTGACCCAACTGAGCTAGATAAGAGTGAAAAAAATCCTTTCCTGGTCAGTGCTTTTTCTCTTATGCCCTACTGGACGCCATTGAAGATTAGACTGCAGTCCTTAATTAGAAAAACATAGTTTGAAAAAGGTCTGAAAACCTTCGGACCATTCTGTAGATGAGAACAGTAAGCACTGCATCAGTCACATGGGAGTACAAGTAAATAAAGGTGCTTGCAGAAAAAAATGTAATAGGTTATAAGCAATGCTGGAGCAGTGCTTAGATAACTGTCTTATATTAAAGCAATTAAAAACGTCTTGCATGATACACTATATTGCCAAAAGTTTTGGGACACCTGCCTTTACATGCACATGAACTTTAATGACATCCCATTCTTAATCCGTAGGGTTTAATATGGAGTTGGCCCACCCTTTGCAGCTTTAACAGCTTCAACTCTTCTGGGAAGGCTTTCCACAAGGTTTATGGGAATTTTTGATCATTCTTCTAGAAGCGCATTTGTGAGGTCAGGCTCTGATGTTGGACGAGAAGGCCTGGCTAGCAGTCTCCACTCTAATTCATCCCAAAGGTGTTCTATCGGGTTAAGGTCAGGACTCTGTACAAGTTCCTCCACACCAAACTCGCTCATCCATTTCTTCATGGACATTGCTTTGTGCACTGTTGCGCAGTGTTGGAACAGGAAGGGGCCATCCCCAAACTGTTCCCACAAAGTTGGAAGCTTGAAATTGTCCAAAATGGCTTGGTATGTTGAAGCATTAAGAATTCCTTTCACTGAAACTAAGGGGCCAAGCCCAACCCCTCAAAAACAACCACACACCATAATCCCTCCTCCACCAAAATGCAGACTCATCCATCAGATTTCCAGACAGAGAAGCGTGGTTTGTCACTCCAGATAACAGAGTCTAGTGGCGGCATGCTTTACACCACTGCATCCAACGCTTTGCATTGCACTTGGTGATGTAAGGCTTGGATGCAACTGCTCGGCCATGGAAACCCATTCCATGAAGCTCTCTACGCACTGTTCTTGAGCTGATCTGAAGGCCACACAAAGTTTGGAGGTCTGTAGCTATTGACTCTGCAGAAAGTTGGCAACTTCTGCGCACTGTGCGCCTCAGCATGCGCTGACCCCGCTCTGTGATTTTACATGGCCTACCATTTCGTGACTGAGTTGCTGTTGTTCCCAATTGCTTCCACTTTGATATAATACCACTAACAGTTGACCGTAGAATATTTATAAGTGAGGAAATTTCATGAATGGACTTATTGCACAGGTGGCAACCTATCACAGTACCATGCTTGAATTCACTGAGCTCCTGAGAGCGACCCATTCTTTCACAAATGTTTGTAGAAGCAGTCTGCATGCCTAGGTGCTTGATTTTATACACCTGTGGCCATGGGAGTGATTGGAACACCTGAATTCAATGATTTGGAGGGGTTTCCAATACTTTTGGCAATATAGTGTATGTTGACATTATGACATTAATTCATTAAAGTTCCCTCATTAACTAAAACATCCTTAAAAAAAACATCCAATCATTTTGCTTCAAACCTTATATATTTCAACAAATCATCATGCTTAAATAATATATAGAATTTAATAACAACTTGAAAACAATTGGGAATCAGGTCAGCTACTAATTCCAATTTGTATTTAATGAAAAGCTGGATGTGAAACATATATTGGACAAGTCTAATGACTCTGCCCTTGAAAACCCATGACTATATCAGCTTAGAATCATGTTACAGATAGTGAGTTTGTTTGGCTATTTTCAGAAAATCTATAGAATCAAATAATCGCCCTTCTTGCATACAGCTTCAGACACTCTAACACTGATATTATCAGTGTGGAACATAAGACAGGTTCCTTTCTATACAATAGTCGGGTGGCATGGGTCTTGTGACTGATTTGCACACATTCCTACTGTTAGATATTAAACACATTATGACAGCAATTAAAAAAACTATATTTTTGATTTTGATTCAGTTTATTTTGATTCATTTTTCTTTAATTGAATTGTCCTTGCTATACGAAATCATAATATTTGGCGTGTCCTTTTTAAGTATATTACATGAGGCAACAGAAATATGCAACAATAGAAAAAATATTTAGAACGTTGATGATGACTGTAGTTGCCTCTCAGCTACAAGCTCATCTCTCTGCTAACAATCTTCCTGATCCCTTTCAATCTGGCTTTCGGTCAGGCCACAGCACTGAAACAGAGTTGGTAAAATTTACTAATGACCTGCTAATGTCTGCTGATTCTGGTTGTCTTACTGTTCTCATCATGCTTGACTTAACAGCTGCCTTTGACACTATATCTCATCATATACTTACCTCTCAGCTATCAGCTATCGGCATCACGGGTAGTGCTTTATATTGGTCATATCTCACTGATAGACAATTTTTTATTACTATTCATAGTTCATAGTAACTTCAAATCTTCTCCATGTTCTCTCTCTCAGGGTGTTCCTCAAGGCTCTGTTCTTGGATCACTTCTGTTCAATATTTATCTGTTACCTCACATTATCCATAGTCATGGTCTCAGCTATCATTGTTAAGCTGATGACTTGCAAATTTACATATCAGCCTGCTCAGTCTCTGTTCTTCCCCTGGATTCATTAAATACCTGTATTGCTGACATTAAAATCTGGTTACATAGAAACTTCCACTGAGGTTACTGTTTTTGGTCCACCATCCCTTTTGAAAAAGTCTGAATTGAGTCTACCTATTGATGGGGCCACATTAATTCCATCTCACACTGTTAAAAATCTGGGTGTAACATTTGACTCTTCACTTACATTTCAAGCTCATATAAGTTCTATTACCAAGACTGCATTCTACCCCCTTCGTAATATTGACCAACTGTAACCTGCTCTCAGCACTAAAGATACCGAAACTCTAATTAATGCTTTAATAACCCCTCATCTCGACTACTGTAATTCACTTCTTATTGGGCTGCCCGCTAGAACAATCACTAGACTACAATATGTACAAAATTCTGCTGCCAGAGTCATCAATCAAGTCAAGAAATCTGATCACATTACCCCTTTGCTCTATAATCTACATTGGCTACCTGTTTCTGTCCGCATTCAGTATACAATTCTATTAACTTTTAAATGTCTTCATGGACTTGCTCCCCATTATTTATCTGAACTTCTGCACTATTATTCTCCTCCGTGTTCTCTCCGGTCATCTGACTTAAAACTGCTTACTGTACCTCATTTCCGTCTTTCAGCTATGGTTGGGTGGTAGATCATTTAGTGCCTGGGCTCCGAAACTCTGGAATTCTCTCCCTCTTACTCTGCGTGACACTGCTACTATATCCTCATTCAAATCTCAACTAAAAACATATCTTTTCTTACAGTATTTCCAACCCTCATCTGTTTAGTGTTCTGCTGTTTTTTTGTTTTGGTTGTTTTTTTCTCACTGTATATTTGTGTGTATGTATGTATATCTATGTTCTATATTGATGCTGTGTATGTTATTTTCTTGTACAGCGACTTTGAGCTTGGGAAAGGCGCTATATAAATAAAACGTATTATTATTATTATTATGACTGCTTAATGATGGGAATCTAATAGAATACTTAAATGAAAGGTAGAAACAAATAAGTATATGTAAATGTTAACTGCAATATTACTTAATATTATCAATAATATATATTAGATTAAGAAAAATATTTTTAAAAGATTTATAACAGCAGGATGTAGTGACCAAGAAAAGGTTTTAATTGACTTTTTCAAAGTCATCCCTTCATTACCTGTATTATGTGCTTGAAAAGAGGAGAAAATTTGTTACACCAAAAATAATCCAGCACAGAAATCCTGTAGAAATTTCATTCCACACATTTCCATTCAACTGTCATCTTTATTGCTTCATCCATCATCGCATTTTGTTAACACAATGCTCAAATAATATGTTGTATGTTCATAATAATAGTATGTTCAAATAAATAAGGGCAATTATCAAACATTGTGGTTAAAATTCTCTTCAACCACAAAACGCACATCCATGATGAACTACACTGATTAAAGCTCAGGTTTGTGGAGCAGGTGCAGCAAGTGCAGAGGGACCGTTGTTCACAAGCTCTTCCATATGTTTGCTCCCTCACAAGACCACTGTTTATGCTACCATGCTCTAAAAACAGATTTTCCCAATGGACTCTTTGGTCTCTGACACCATAATACATACAGATCTTCCATTTTATCATGTGGTTGACTTTCAGTTGACATGCTAGACCTGTTTACAAGAGGTGTATCTTCTCAAGGTCAAACCCGCTGAGCCAGTTTGGTGAGCCCTCTGTCAGAGAGATGCCAACAGGTGTATTTTTAGAGCACAGATAAAGAAAACAGAAGGGATTATTATAACTACAAATACGCTTACAATTTCAGACTTCACCTGCTCTTCCTGGAGATGACAATCCGGAACTTCGCTATTGAGTATGATGCCTTAAATGATCACAACACCTTCAGCAATGGGGATACTTTAGCAGGCAGGGTTATTGTGGAGGTGACAAAGGAAACCAAAATCAAAGCTCTCACTGTCAAGGCAAAAGGCAAGGCTGATGTGGCATGGACTGAGACACATGGGGAAGAGAATGTGACGTACTGGGATAAAGAGAAGTATTTCTCTCAAACTGTCTTGTCTGTCTTACCAGAGGATAAAGCAGATGGTAATATCTGATGATACATATGCTGTTATACACACTCATCTGTGCAAAAACAATCTTTGCATTTTATGCATAGACGTGCACTGCACCACAGAGACAAAAATGGACTGGATTGTTATATTATATAATATATTATGCATATATTTCATGTATTTACTTACACACAGCACTAATATACATGTTATGTATGTGTATGTATATATATATATATATGTGTGTGTGTGTGTTTTTGTGTGTGTGTGTGTGTGTGTGTCTGTGTCTGAACCTTTTTTTTCTATAGGGTCTGTTGTTCTAGTGGCCGGTAGACATGTTTTCTCTTTTGCCTTTCGGCTTCCCTACCAGTAAGTAACCAGACATGCGGCCTGGTTGATAGATGTGACTTACAAATCGACAGTATATACTTTATTGATTCCTGAGAGAAACTCAATCTTCCTTTGAAACAGTATCAGTTACTTTTGCAATGTAGTCAATACTTCAATGTGCTATATCCTGTATATGTTGAAATATTGATCTATCATGATGCAAGTTTCTCTCTCTGAAGACTGTTAGTCATTCATGCAAAATGTCTCTACTGTCAGGGGGCTGCCGTCAACTTTCAAAGGGGCTCATGGTAAAATCCACTACCGACTTCTGGCCAAGTTAAGCAGGTCTTTGCGTGCTGCGTGCAAAACTGAAACAAAGTTCACCTTTGTTGCCAGAGCTGATTATGATCAGTCAACACTGATGGTATGATCAAAATCATTAGTTAGGCCTGATATAATATTCAAAGCCTCATTTAATGCATGAAACATAATGCAGACAAACGTCAAACAATAATAATAGAATTCAATGACAACCATTTTAACAGTAAAAAGCCTGAAATACAGAAAAATGTTACTCTGTAATGGTGAGATTAACATCAACTGATTAGCAGAATTAACTGTTACTTTATGGATAGTAATTACCTAACAAGCTCTAAAACGTTCATCCTCTGCAGGCACCTCAACATGGCAGTAAAGACAAAAATGTCAGATTTTTTGCCTCTGGAAATATTTCAATGGATATTTTCTTACCAAAGACAGGCTACCTGCAAGGTAACCCAAGCAATATTACCTGCATTTTGGTAAATTAATGGATCTATTAACTTCAAAACTTAAATTTTTTTTTTAACTTTGATTCATTTGACAAGCTATAATGCAGTATTTATTTCTCAAACAGGTGAAGGGCTAGTTGTTAATGGTGAGATTGTCAACAGCTCAACTCGAAAAGTTGTGCCAAAGTACATTATCTACCAGAAGCAGAGCTTCTTTGCTGGAGGCCAGAGAGCCGTTCATACCACACAGATACTGAAGGAGAAGGGAGAGCCTTTAGTGTCCTCCACCAGACAGAATCTGATGAAAGTATTAGCCCTTCCCTTGGAAATCAGCACCAGCATACAGAACTGCAGAATCCTTAAAGTAGAGTATAGACTGAAGGTAGGTACCTGAAAACAAGACCTATAGAAGTTCCCTTTCGAGGGAACTCGCACTGCGTCGGAACGACACTTTGGGGGACGCTCCCTTAGCGTTGCGCGTCTGAAGCATGAATGAATGAGGATAAATCTGTTCTTCTTGATGCTCCTCTTTCGCCTTCTGGCCTGTTCGGCGATGCTGTCAACTCGGTCGTCGACAGGTTTCAGGAGGCAAAGAGGCAGTCTGCGGCGTTCCAGCAGTTCATCCCTCGCCGCTCCACGTCTAAAGGGGCTGGTCCTAAGACCGACCAGCCCCAGCCGTCATCGAGCTCCTCGTACCGGCAGGTACAGAAAGAGATCGTCGCCTCTAGAGCCCCTCTTCAGGGAGCTTGGCAACAGAGGCGGCGTTCTCGCCCTGAGGGCCGTCCTTCAGGCTAGGAAGAGTTTGGGGAAGAGGTCCTAGCTGTGGTAGGACCTCTGAGGGCAGTCCCCTCCGTAGAGAAGCGGCTGAGGCCGTCTTCTTCGTGGAGCCCTCTGGAAATTGTTGTGGTAATCCCGCCGTCTGTGACGCTTCGGGTCACATCAATTTCCAGTGTACGCACGCTGCCTCGTCCGCCCCGAGGGGTTTCGGGCGGGCAGCGATGGCGTCCGCACACCGAAAATCGTCCACGACCTCTCCCTGCCGGTCAGCCGCATCAGGGGGTCGAGAGCGGTATTCAAAAAACACCAGAGGTCAGTCTCGAGAGGCTGATTCCCTTAGTAGATTGTCTCCAGGCGTGGCAACGCCTGTCGAATGTGTCACCATGGGTCCTGCGGACTGTAGAAAAGGGGTACAGACTGCAGTTCGGCCACAGCCCACCAAGGTTCAATGGGGTGGTCTGGACTGCAGTGATCCCAGAGCAGGCTCTGGTTATGGAACAAGAAGTACACTCCCTGTTGGTAAAGGAGGCCATAGAACGTGTTCCTCCGTCAGAAAGGGAGTCGGGTTCTACAGCCGGTACAAAAAGGACGGGGGTTTGCGTCCAATTTTAGATCTGAGATATTTGAACCGGTCTCTATGGAGGTTCAGGTTCAAAATGCTCACAGTATCTATTATCGTGAATCAAATTCGGTCTGAGGACTGGTTTGTCACGATAGATCTAAAGGACGCATACTTCCATGTTTCCATCAATCCTTCTCACAGGAAGTTCTTTAGGTTCGCTTTCGGGGACGAAGCGTTCCAATATCGGGTTCTTCCGTTTGGCCTAGCTCTTTCCCCTCGAACGTTCACCAAATGCATGGATGCAGCTCTGGCTCCACTGAGACTCCAGGGCATTCGTGTACTGAACTATATCGACGACTGGCTCATATTGGCCCAGTCGCGAGAAATGGCAGTTCGGCATCGAGATGTCGTCCTTGGCCACATTCAGAGCTTGGGGTTGAGACTCAACACGAAAAAGAGCGTGTTGACGCCCTCCCAGAGGACCACGTTCCTGGGAATAGTATGGGACTCGAGGACGATGCGGGCACAGATGTCTCCCGTACGGATCGAGTCCATATGCGCGATGGTCTCCAGTGTAAAGCTAGGCCGCAACATCACTGTAAAGCAGTTTCAAAGACTACTGGGGCTCATGGCAGCTGCGTCCAACGTAATACCTTTTGGCCTGCTGTACATGAGACCCCTACAGTGGTGGCTGAAAGCCAAGGGGTTTTCCCCGAAGGGAAATCCATTCCATATGATCAGGGTAACGCGCAGATGCCTTCGTTCCCTATCAATATGGAAGAAACCCTGGTTTCTGTCCCAAGGGCCAGTGTTGGGAGCGTCATGTCGCCGGAAATCTGTTTCGACAGACGCCTCCCTCACTGGTTGGGGCGCGGTCATGGACGGCCGCTTTACCCAGGGTCTGTGGCAGGACCATCATCATTCATGGCATATAAATTGCCTGGAGATGCTGGCAGTGTTCAGGGCTCTGAGGAGCTTCCTCACAGATCTCAGGGGTTATCATGTTCTGGTACGATCCGACAGTATGTCAGTGGTCGCGTACCTGAACCATCAGGGGGGTCTGAGGTCTCGCCCTCTATGCAGACTGGCGCATCAGATCCTCCTGTGGTCCCAGGGGAAATTGTCGTCTCTCAGAGCGATGTATATCCCCGGGGACCAGAATCAGGGAGCAGACATCCTGTCAAGGCAGGGGCTGAGGCCCGGGGAATGGAGACTTCACCCAGAGGTGGTGAAGTCCATATGCGAGAGGTTCGGCCCAGTGGAAGTGGATCTATTCGCGTCTCGAGAGACGTGCCACTGTCCACTGTGGTTCTCCCTCACGCATCCAGCCCCGCTGGGGTTGGATGCCATGGTGCAGACGTGGCCGAGGCTGCGCCTGTATGCATTTCCCCCGATAGCTCTGCTCCCGGGGGTTCTGGAGAGGGTCCGGCAGGACGGGGTCAGTCTACTCCTAGTAGCCCCGTACTGGCCGGCCTGAGTATGGTTCTCAGACATCATAGCACTGCTGGCAGGTCCTCCATGGCAGATCCCTTTGAGGAGGGACCTGCTGTCTCAGGCAGGGGGCACAATATTTCACCCCCAGCCAGAGCTGTGGAAGCTCTGGGTCTGGCCCCTGAGGGGGCTTAGTACTTAGAGGCTGGCCTGTCGGCAGGAGTAGTGAAGACCATACTTAGTTCCAGGGCTCCTTCCACGAGAAGGTTGTACGGCTTTCCACTTGGTGCAGGGAGCGTGAGGTGGACCCAGTTAACTGCCCAGTGGCTTCAGTGCTGGAGTTCCTCCAAGATCGCTTCACTGCGGGGCTTACCTCGTCCACACTTAAGGTGTACGTGGCTGCCATTACGGCTTTCCACGCTCCTGTAAGTGATGGGCCTCTGGGGAGGCACCCTTTAGTCGTACGTTTCCTCCATGGTACTTGGAGGATGAGGCCTGCAACTCGCTCCAGAGTTCCAACTTGGGATCTGGCGGTGGTTCTCGAGGGATTGGCTTCGGCCCCCTTCGAACCACTCGAGTCAGCGACAGATCGAGTTCTGTCGCTAAAGGTGGCACTGCTCCTTGCTATCACCTCGCTTAAGAGGGTGGGGGACCTCCAGGCCTTGGCTATAACGCCGACTTGCCTGGAGTTTGCCCCGGGCGGAGTTAAGGCTATCCTTCATCCGAGGCCAGGCTATGTGCCCAAGGTGCGCATTCCACTAGGGGCATGGCCTCTTCTAGGGCCCTTCATTTGGGGGTCCCACTTCAGGAGATCTGTGAGGCAGCCGGCTGGGCTAGCCCACACACTTTTATCAGATTTTATAGTCTGCATCTTCCTGTGACGCCAGGCGCTAGGGTGCTCTCGTCCTAAGTGTGCCTGGGTTCCAGCTTCACACTAGGGCAGGCATGGTTCGTGGTGGCATAGTGGGCATTCCGTTCCCCAAAGTGTCGTTCCGACGCAGTGCGAGTTCCCTCGAAAGGGAACGTCTCGGGTTATGACTATAACCCTTGTTCCCTGAGAAGGGAACGAGACACTGCGTCGCCTTGCCACGCCTCTCCATGCCTTAGTTTTTGTAGTGTTTAGGTTTAGGTATTAGGATTAAGGGATGTAGAATAAGGTAATGCAGAATAAGGCATCAATATGTGCTTTTTTTAAGTATTAATAAACAGCCAATATCCTAATAATATGCATGTGAGTGAGAATTGAACCCTAAAATAAACTGTTACCAAGTTTCTCGCTTGTTCTTTATGTTGCAGGTTATTTTGGATGTATCATTCACTAAAAACCCTGTGATTAAACTCCCAATAATCGTACTGCCTCACGGGACCTCATCCAAAGTGTTAGAGGCAGAATTATACCCGGACCTGGCCAAAATGAATATTTTAAATTAATATAAGCAATAAGCACTACTCTTGTTTTACACTTATATCAGATGATTGTATCAGATACCCAATAATTTATTTTCAAAAATATAAAAGCATGAAAGAAATATGCAAAAATGCTACATATTTCTAATAATTTGCATTTGTTGAAGGGATGGTTCACACAAAGTCAATAATTATTCATCCTCATGTTGTTCCAAACCTGTATGACAAAAAGATTTTGAAGAATGTTGGTATTGTATGGACAAAAAACATTTATTTTACAAAATATTTTCTTTTATGTTCCATAGAAGAAAGAATGACGTGAGGGTGAGCAAATAATCACACAATTTTCATTTTTGAGTGAACTATCCCTTTAAAATTAAGTGATTTTTAGCTTTTAAAAAAACTAATAATAATAATCTAAAAGAATAAAATTTGTCTTAACTTAAAATTCTATTAACAACAATATACAATCATCCTGTCTTCACTCTTAATAAGTAATATGAATGTATGTATACTAGTATTTACACATGACAATGTCAACCCTTCAAGTGCTTTTCCGAACAGTGTACAATAATGCCAAAATAAATAAATAAAACATAAATGCATGTGTGCCTGGGAGTGTAAGGGTCTCTAATTGCTGACTATGTTCTCTCTGTAACCTCATTTGTTATTAGATCAGCTCAGTTAATCCAGCTAAAGGGGAGAGTGTGTCATATTCCTTTTAGAAAGCGGACATGTGAAGAAAAATAGAACAGCAGAATGGCATTTACCGTGACACTTGGGCCCTTGCGGTGACATAAATACAGAGGAAGACTGCCTGTAAACCTGCAGGCCACTGAGCTCAGCAGATATCTTCAACTCAGCATATGTTCAGGCAACCTTTCTGCACCATTATCCTACTGCTCTTTTGCTGTGTGTACTAACTCACTGCTCCTCATTTCAGTGCTCAACAGACACTTTAGTGAAGAGTGAAGGATGTGGAAGCAATTTTACAGCTAATCTGTGACCTTACAGCAAAAGATGAAATATAGAACGTCTGAGAAAATCTTTGAAAATGGAGGACAGTGAATTTATCTTTTCCGTCTAAAGAGAACTTTGATATATTTGAGCAGAGAGAGAGAGAGAGAGAGAAACCCATTTTATTTAATTTAATAAAGAACACATGATTTAAGGAGGATGAAAACCTTTATCACAGTTTACACCACAATGCTTAAATCAACATTTAAAGAAAATATGTTTCACTTAATTCTACCGCGTTACATGGACAAAGATTTTACTGTGAATGATCAGCAGCCATCTTTGGATGACAGCGATTGAATGAGTTCGGTATTTCACCTCCCCCTGCTGGAAATCAGTTGTTGTTACTTCTCACTTATCTGACTTGACAGTTTAATAGTAGCAGTTCTCTCTGCTGCTCGCCATCGCCATGTAATTATAGTAATTCACTTATTGAGTAGAAATCCTTAACTGCTGTGTGTGTAGCCTTGTACCATCAGTAAATAATGTCACAACATCAGACAAAGCTCGCAGGAGGCTGAACATTTATCGAACGTTTATTAAAAACAATTGCTTGAATCTAATTACAAGATATGTTATCTAAGTACAGGCTGATATCTTTTATGTGAGACACAGTTAATTGGGGCAGAATAACTGAATCATTGCATTTATTTAGCTATAGCAGATGACCTTTAATATTTAACACTAGAGTGGTGACTGTACAATCTCCTGTGTAAAGTAGTCTTAGTTAATTCAATGGCTAATCTAATTGCAATTCCTCAGGGAAATAGATTTATTTTACTGATCCAAATTAACTGATATACTGCTAAATAAATCACAACTGATTAGCTGGAATATTACAAAGCTGAGTGTAAAAATGATACGATGATGAATGTTTCTCATTAGATAACATGAGGTGATGCCATTTATTTATTTTATTTATTCTTTATTTTACCAGGAAATAATCCCATTGAGATATAAATCTCTTCTACCAGGGAGTCCTGGCCAAAATGGCAGCACAAAGTATCACAACAAAATAAAATAAATCCAAAGACACACAAAACGAGAAATACAAAATACAAAAAGCCCTGTCCAGCACTCATATAATAATAATATAATATATATATATATATATATATATATATATATATATATATATATATATATATATATATATATATATATATATATATATATATATATATATATATATATATATAACATGAAATAAAACATAAAGTAAAACATGAACATGATTTTTTTCAAACAAACCTCCAAAAGGTTTCTAAGAATATTTAAAGATGGGAGGATTTCTAGCATCAATATATTTTTTTCAAGCATTTCATTCCATAGCCTAGAAGCATAAGAGAAAAAGGCACTTTTGCCAAACTCAGAATACGATCTAGCCACAATTAAAAGTAATTTAGAAGACAATCTGGTTTTATAAGTACAAGTACAGTATGATAAAAGACTATAGATGTATGGAGGCAATTTACTTAATAGAGCCTTAGCAGTAAACAGCAGCATATGCATTTTTATTCTCTAATACAAGGAGGGCCAACCAACCAGTTCACACAAAGTACAATGATGGGTACGTGTAGGAACACTAGTCACAAATCGTTTTGAAGCATGATATATACAATCTAATTTTGACTGATTGCCTAAAATAGATTTGCATGCATATAGATCACATTACCATAATCCAGCACAGCGAGAAAACAACTTTGGATGATCTTTTTAGATTCAAAGGGAAAACATTTCTTTAAACGAAAAAGAAACCCCAATTTAGGTCTGAGCTTTTTTAGGAGATTTTCAATATGAATATTAAAACTCAACCTTTCATCAAGCCATATGCCCAGGTATTTATAGCTGTTAACTCTTTCTATACAGTCCCCTTCCAAGGTTAAAATAGGTGGAACCACAATTTTAGTACGAGAACGAGTAAAGAGCACATTTTTTTTTATTTTTTTTTAGTATTTATAACCAATTTTAATTTTAACAATGAGGATTGCAATACCTGAAAGGAATCTTGTAATAGCTCTATGGCTTTATTCATGTAGTGTGCTACTGTATAAATAATTGTATCATCTGTGTATAAATGTAGTTTAGATGTAATTATCTTATTACCTAGGTCATTAATATATATTGAAAATAAAACTGGTGCTAAGATTGATCCTTGTGGAACACCTTTATTAATTTCTAAATTTATAGAAGTTAAATTTTCAACTGAGATTTCCAACTTTCCGCGAGGACGCTCAGGCTCGCGCTCCCCAGGGCTCTGGTCCCACTGCTGCCAAGGCACAGCAAAGATTGCAGTCCTGGGGTTCGCAAATGGATTTATCAGCAGGGTTAGAGATGGGCCCAGCCTTATCTCTGCCTTCACCTGATAGATCCAGTGCCTTCTCTCTGGGTCTGGAAGCACGCGCTTCGGTTACTTCCGCCCCGATTGAGGCACCTCTGATGCAGCTCTCCAGTTCTGAGGGTCTGGAGAGTGTTAGTATCAGAGAAAATGAGGATTCACCACCTCAGTCACATGCATATGAAGAGCTGGTTGAGGTTGTGATGCGGGCTGTAGAACGTTTAAACATTGATTGGCCCGCAGATAAGCAGGACGTTCGTTCTAAGAGCAAGCTATGGTTATTGGTTAATTTGCCCCACCTGTTCTTCCCCATTACCTGCCTTTGTTTGGTCCCAAATCTGGTGGATCCGAGTCCGGTGGTCCCGAGTCCGGTGGTCCCGAGTGTGGTGGTCCCGAGTGCGGTGGTCCCGAGTCCGGTGGTCCCAAGTCTGGTGGTCCCAGGTCTGTTGGTCCCGAGTCCGGTGGTCCCAAGTCTGGTGGTCCAGGAGGAGATTCAGAGAGGACTCCGCTTCCTGTCCCGAGTCCAGAGAGGACTCCACTTCCTGTCCTGAGTCCAGAGAGGACTCCGCCTCCTGAGCTGTGTGCGCTGCCCTGGCCCCCTGAACTGTGTGCGCCGCCCTGGCCCCCTGAACTGTGTGCCCCGCTCTGGCCCCCTGAACTGTGTGCGCCGCCCTGGCCTCCTGAACTGTGTGTGCCGCCCTGGCCTCCTGAACTGTGTGCGCCGCCCTGGCCTCTGGAACTGAGGTTGCCGCCTTGGCCTCCTGAACGGTGTGCACCGCCCTGGCCTCTTGAACTGGCCTGTCCCTCCCGTCCCGTGATTTTCCCCCTCGTGGGTTTTGTTTTGTGTTTATTTTTATTTTTGTGTTTAATAAATACCCATTTCTTGCACTTGAGTCCTCGCTCCCTCTTCATTTGTACCACACCCTGACAAGTTTATAGTTCCCAGACCTCCAACTATTCCTCTATAATGAATTATAAGGAGCACGGTTATGGGGAGATGCCTAAAATTGAAGATAATTTAGCGAGCTTTCTTTCTCCTGAGTCGGCATCTGCCCTAAAGGCCCCGGCGTTACCCACTAAGCCAGTCCGTACAACATCTTCGCTAGTGGGTAAAGCATACTCAGCAGCTGGTCAGGCCGCAGCATGCCTTCATACCATGTCGCTGCTGCAGGCCTACCAGGCTGAGTTGCATAGTGATATGGATGAGGGCGGGGGTATTGGGCCCGACATTGTCTGTGAGTTGCGTCGGGCCACAGATTTGTCTCTTAGGGCCACCAAGGAGACGGCCAAATCAATCGGCTACTGAGAGGCATCTCTGAGTTCTATAAAGGAAAAAGATAAGAACTATAAAGGAAAAAGATAAGAACTTTCTCATGGATGCACCCCTGTCTCCTGCGGGCCTATTTGGCAACACTATAAATTCGGTTGTCGATATGTTCCTGGAGGCATCGAAACAGGCGGTCGCATTCCAGAAGCTCCTCCCCCGCTGCTCACATATCTCCGGGGCTGCTGACCACAGAGAGCAGCCCCAAACATCTAAAGCCAGCTCTTCTTACCATGCCACTCGGGCTTCCCGTGCTCCCCCTCAAAAAGATTGGGGACAGGGGAAGCGCAATCTGCCGCAGCCTTCGAGGGGTAAGACGGATCTGCAGACCGTCATTATCTCCAAGAAGGTTGCGGGAAAAAGGTCCCGACGCCCGGGGGTCAGGCTGATGGGGCTGCTGTCCCCCCTGAAGTGAAGCGGTGTACACCTCAGTATACGGTCCCCGCCTCCTTTCGGTGCCCTCAGGGGACCGTTCTGCCAACCCTGCTACCTCTGGTGTTACAGGGCGCAGTGGTCTCCAGCGAGCACATATCTCAGGGTCCACCCGGAAACTTAGTTTATCCAAGGAGGGGCCTAGAGCAGTCAGTTCGGTCATTCCCTGCCGGTACCAGAAGCCATTCTCGAGAGTATGGTACCTCTAGAAAAAATTTTGGCAGCGTGGAAGCTACTGTCAAATGTTTCTCGTTGGGTCCTGTATACGATAGAAAAAGGGTATCAAATACAGTTCGGGTCTCACCCGCCCAGGTTTATGGGGGTCCTACCCACCGTGGTGGGCCCTGAGCAGGTTCTGGTAATGGAACAAGAAGTGAAAGCTCTGTTAGAGAAAGGGGCCATAGAGCATGTACCTCACTCAGACAGGGAAACCGGGTTTTACAGCCGGAACTACATCGACAATTGGTTGATTCGAGCTCAGTCACATCAGTTAGCGGTTCGGCATCGAGATGTCTTTCTCGCACACATGAAGGAGTTGGGATTACGGCTGAATGGCAAAAAGAGTTTACTTTCTCCACTACAGAGGACCACTTTTCTAGGCGTGGTATGGGATTCAACGTTGATGCAGGAGCGCCTGTCACCGGCACGTATAGAGTCCATACTGTCAGCAGTAAAGAGTAAAGCTAGGCCAGTCACTCACTGTGAAACAGTTTCAAAGAATATTGGGTCTGATGGCAGCAGCATCCAACGTGATACCTTTTGGAAGGCTGTACATGAGACCCCTACAGTGGTTCCCAGAGGGACAACCCCTTTCACATGATCAGGGTTACGCGGCGATGCTTACGTGCCCTATCCCAGGGTCCCGTGTTGGGAGCTTCTGGTCATCGCAGGACGCTAACGACAGATGCCTCTCTCACAGGCTGGGGAGCGATCGTAGAGGGTCGCTTGACTCAAGGTCTGTGGAGGGACCATTATCTCTCATGGCACATCAATCGCCTGGAGATGTTGGCAGTTTTTCTTGCCCTCAAGAATTTCCTCACAGACCTCAGGGGCCATCATGTGCTCGTCCGCACAGACAACACATCGGTGGTCGCCGACATAAATGACCAGGGGGGCCTGCGCTCGCGTCCGCTCTTCAGGGAACCAAGGTTACAGTCGTAACCTAGGCGTTATCTAATTCATAGGGGTCACCCCCTTTTAGCAACAGCAGAACCATAGCTGATTTCCATGCGTGAGGAATTACATTTTTATTTAAATTTAAATTAAAATAGAAGTGATAGGTTCTGCTGAGATCTGCTGCAATTTAAAAAAAAATAAGGCTCTATATTATCAGGCCCTGCTGATTTTTTACAATCTAAATTTGATAGGGCTTTACGAACTTAGAAAATAGGAAGTAAAAGTAAAAAGCTGAGCGACAAGTATCAGCTTTAACACTCCCTTTTATCTTATATTCCTTTAAATGACTAGGATCAGGGGCTGTACCAGCAACAATAAAGTGGTTCTTAAAAGCATTAACAATATTTTGCTAACATAGTTAGCCTACATCATGTTGCTTACTTTAATGTCACAGAGACATGCTGTAGGGCTAGTGCTATATTGAAATATACACATACAGACACATACTGTGATTGGTCGCTTTATGTGTCAGATCATCACTTGTCTGTCGATTCTTGGCTAGAATAAGCTGCAATGTGGAGCAGATTTTAAGCATCTGGTGGTGCAAGATTATTGCAATAAAACAAAAAGAATTGTGCAACAGCCAGTCTTAGCACCAGATGAATGCTATCAGTTGTCTACAGAACGGGTGAATCGTACGCCACATGCACATGCTGTACATCAGTTTCTCCAGGCCTGATTCTACTATCCTTGAGATTCAGAATAAGTGCATTATTTACAGATGAGAGACTGGAGGAAGACAGAGGTCTGTCAGTGTGTCTGAGCTAGAGCGTTTATAGCACGTCATTAGGTCCAGCGCTTAGCCGTGTTTGAGCAAACTATGAGCAGACAGCTGTCACGGTTTGCCATTCCTAATGAGACAGGTGCAGCTGATTTAAAGTCAGTGAACAGACACGGACTGAAGGCAACTCATCAAAGACCCCTGTTATAGTAGCGGACATTCAAATTGATGTGGCCCATTGGCCCATATGCCAAAGAACATAAAATGAATAACAATAATGATGATTATTAATATTATTATACATTATTGTGTTAATATCTTTATACAATATCCTTTTTACATATTATACAGATATAGATATATAACACAGTGCCCTCCACTAATATTGGCACCATTAATAAATAAGAGAAAAGGTGGCTGTGAAAATAAATCTGCATTGTTTATCCTTTTGATCTTTCATTCAAATATTCAAAAAATTCTAACCTTTCATTGAAGTAAAACAATTGAAAATGGGGAAAAAATCTCATTATGAAATTAATGTTTTTCTCCAATGCATGTTGGCCACAATTATTGGCACCCCTAGAAATTCTAATGAGTAAAATATCTCTGAAGTATATTCCAATTCATATTTACATTTTTTTTAGCACACCAGGCTGACTAGGAACATGAAATTGTCCAGCCATGACTTCCTGTTCCACAAAACACAAAGGCCAAATTCCCTTAATCATTCATCACAATGAGTAAAACCAAACAATATAGTTCTGATGTGCAGCAAAAGATTGTTGAGCTTCACAAAATAGAAAGTGGCTGTAAGAAAATAGCTAAAACATTGAAAATCCCCATTTCCACCATCAGGGCAATAATTAAGAAATTCCAATAAACTAAAGATGTTATGAATCTGCCTGGAAGAGGATGTGTCTATATCATCCTAATGCAGTTTGAGTGGCCAAAGACTCTCCAAGGAACCACAGCTGGAGAATTGCAGAGATTAGTTGAGTCTTGGGGTCAGAAAGCCTCAAAAAATATCTAACAGCACATACATCACTACAAGTTGTTTGGGAAGGGTTTCAAGAAAAATCCTCCTCACTCATCCAGAAACTCCAGCATATTCAGTTGTCATACATAACTGGAACTTCAAATGGAACTTCTACGGTCAGATGAAACTAAAAAAAGAGCTTTTTGGCAGCAAACCCACCAGACGGCTTTGGTGAAAACAGGGATAAAAAGTACCCCATGCTCACAGTTAAATATACAATGTTGTGGGCCTATTTTTTTGCTGGAGGTCCTGGACATCTTGTTCAGATACATGGTATCATGGATTCTAGCAAATACCAACAGATTAAAAAAAATCAAAACCTGATGGGCTCTGCTAGAAATCTTATAATGAGCCGTGGTTGTACTTTCTATCAGGACAAACATCAAACATCAAAATCAACACAAAAATCGGTCACTGAGCACAAAATGAAGCTTCTGCCAAGGCCGTCCCAGTTCCCTGACCTGAACCCCGAAAATGAGTGGGGTGAACTGAAGAGAAGAAGCACCGACATGGAGCTGGGAATCTAAAGGATCTGGAGGGATTCTGTATGAAGGAATGGTCTCTGATCTCTTGTCAGGTGTTCTCCAAATTCATCAGGCATTACAGACTCAGAGCTGTTATCTTGGGAAAAGGATGTTGCCAATAATTGTGGCAACGTGAACTAGAGAAAAAAATATATGTTCTTCAGCATAAAGGTCACAGATTTGTTAGTAATTATTATAAATATACAATATATAACATTTTCAACTCAACTTTACTTACATTTACCTAATTTAGACCAAATGGAAAGAAGACAGACTGGACAGACTGAAAAATAAATTATCCAAAAATACTGGTTAAGAAAATGATGCATTGCAGGGAATGTTATAGTAAAATAAGCTGTAAAGGAAGATTGCTTTTTCTCTGATTGGTATCATGAGCAGGGAACTGTATGATAAACTCCAGATGTTTGGTTCTCTCTAAATTTAAATGGATTGTTCCTCTAAATGAAAATGGATAACAGGCAACAGTAACCACTAGAGATGCTATAGACAGTCCCTATTTATTTCTCCCATTTCACTTCCACAATAATTAATTGCATGTGGAAGTTTGGTGTCACACACAAGACAGGCTGGGAATAAAATATTCCCTAGAAAGGATGTTTCCATACTTGCTTTGCTACAGGGCCAGAATTGATATTTTGCAGCTTTGTGTTCAAATATGGGTGCTTTGCATTTTAAGGATTTTAACAGATTCTGTAACACAGTTCAGTCATCGGACCCCATCAAATATGATTGCATGCTCTCATCAGCAGAATAATTTTGCACATATAGTAGTTCAGGAAGTCAGGCATGAACATCTGTTTGTCTGGTAAGAGGGGGAAGGGAATTTGAAGAAAAAGAGAGTGAGAAAGTGTGGACCATCTGTTGTCTTTGTGCAGAAAGAATAAAATTTCAGCTGCGCCTAATAAATTACTTCAATTTGTTGTGTGCAATGATGCAAATCCCAAGTCCTTGAGAATTTTTTTTATTTTTAAACAAAGTTTAATTCTCAAATGAATAACTAAAAATGTTCTTGCACCCAGTCATGATAAGATAAATCTAAAATGGGACAAAATCAGAATATGCATTTAAAAAATAAAGGTTCTTTATTGGCAACAATGGTTCCATGAAAAACCTTTAACATCCATGGAACCTTTCCATTGCACAAAATGGAGATGATTACATATTTGTAGTGCTTATGAGAATTTGTTGCTGACAGATGAAAGCAAAGCAGTCATATTCATCATTTGTTTGGTCTTACCTGAACAGGTGAGAATCTGTCTAGTGTTATCAAGATTAATAGACCATTAGCTATATTCAGGAAAAAACATAACTTTTCTTTTTTTTGCCTTTGGGATCTAAAAAGTGGCTGACAGATATTCCCTCATGGCTTTGGGCAAGTTTTTGCAGAAAATCCTTGGAAAATATGTGATGTGTGAGTAATACTGATGGCAGTTTTACAGGCTGAGCTGTGTCCAATTCTCCGCTTTCTGTTCCAGTATTTTTCTCAGTTGATATTGGATGTTTGGAATGTTTTGCAGTGGTCCTCATAAGTTTTGATGGCAGTCCTGGCAGTTCTGGATCTGGAGACAGCTGAAGGTCAGATATTTTTATTGAATGTCTCATAGATTTACTGCTTGCACAAGTGCAGACATTTGCAAAAATTATTTATGAAAAAACAGCAAATATATCTTGTAGTGTTGCTAGTAGTCTTTGTGTGTGTTTTCTTATAAGTCATGATTTTTCACCAATTTTCTAAAATAAATAAATTAAACAATTCAAAAATGATATATTAAAAAATATTAAAAAACATTTTAAATAAACAAATTTTAAATAATTTAAAGCTGCAGTCCATAAGTTTTGTCTCTTTGTCGCCATCTCTGTTTGAAACCTACAATTGCAGTTATTTGCGAAATTATCGTCTGTACGTGGGTTGTGCATCGGCACGGCTCCCCAGCGCGGATGAATCTAATGTTTTGAGGAGTTTGTGTGGCTGTCATTCATTCCCCGCAATGGTGTGGATACTGTAAGTATGGAAGTATGACCAAAATAAGAATTTTCCCTGCAAAATATCATCTGAACAAGTAACATGTCAGCCACTTTTGTTTTGACCAACTGAGGAAAAAAAGAATTACAATAAATCGTGCTACCAACAGTGATCGCTTAACTCATATCACATCAAACCGTGCAAATTATTATTATTGTTATACTTTGTTCTCAAATTGTTAATGTTAACAACATCACCACTGTGTGACTAAGTATATTTAGTGTGTATTATAGCGTTACCTGTAGATTTAAATTTCTGCACAGTCTAATCTTTTGCTTTTGACTACGGGTGAATCTCCAGTGGAAACTGATGATTGTTGTTTGGACCTTTCTGGATTACAATCCGCCATAAAAATTACAAAACGTTTAATTATTCCAGCTGCTGTGAGAAAAGGCTATAAATGATCCACCACCTGCAGCATACTCACATGCGATATAGCCTAGCTGGACTTCTTATACAGACGTGACGTAATGACGCAAAGACATGCTCGAATTTCCCACAGAAATCCACCAGCACCACTCAAATTATAACACATTACAAGCTTACTGTTGTGAATCGGGCTAAGGTAAGGACTGCAGCTTTAAAATAAATGTGACAAATTAATTTGAATTTATTTTAAATAAAATAATAAATACATTTTTGTCTTTTTGACAACAGCGTTATAACAATAGCCATTCCTTTTGCCATTTCCTTGCATACAGTATTTGTGACAAGATCAGCACAGATCATTGTGTCACTCTCAGCATTACATGAGATGAAACTGAACCTGAGACACATCATGAGTTTGCTATTTTTAGATGCATATTTCCAGCACTGCACTTTTATTGTCTCTCTCTTGTTCATTCTGTGAATTGATGAAAGAGACTAAATTAAAACTACAGTAAGAGAAATATGACGCCTCCCACACAAGGCTGCAAACTCTTTTGGTAACCACCCTCATACGGACTAGGTGTGATATACACTCACCTAAAGGATTATTAGGAACACCTGTTCAATTTCTCATTAATGCAATTATCTAATCAACCAATCACATGGCAGTTGCTTCAATGCATTTAGGGGTGTGGTCCTGGTCAAGACAATCTCCTGAACTCCAAACTGAATGTCAGAATGGGAAAGAAAGGTGATTTAAGCAATTTTGAGCATGGCATGGTTGTTGGTGCCAGACGGGCCGGTCTGAGTATTTCACAATCTGCTCAGTT
The DNA here is from genome assembly GCA_039654625.1 of Rhinogobio ventralis. Lineage (NCBI taxonomy): Eukaryota > Metazoa > Chordata > Actinopteri > Cypriniformes > Gobionidae > Rhinogobio > Rhinogobio ventralis. Next base: position 23,577,788 of record CM077211.1, read on the forward strand.
ACTGGGATTTTCACGCACAACCATTTCTAGAGTTTACAAAGAATGGTGTGAAAAGGGAAAAACATCCAGTATGCGGCAGTCCTGTGGGCGAAAATGCCTTGTTGATGCTAGAGGTCAGAGGACAATGGGCCGACTGATTCAAGCTGATAGAAGAGCAACTTTGACTGAAATAACCACTCGTTACAACCGAGGTATGCAGCAAAGCATTTGTGAAGCCACAACACGCACAACCTTGAGGCGGATGGGCTACAACAGCATAAGACCCCACCGGGTACCACTCATCTCCACTACAAATAGGAAAAAGAGGCTACAATTTGCACGAGCTCACCAAAATTGGACACTTGAAGACTGGAAAAATGTTGCCTGGTCTGATGAGTCTCGATTTCTGTTGAGACATTCAGATGGTAGAGTCAGAATTTGGCGTAAACAGAATGAGAACATGGATCCATCATGCCTTGTTACCACTGTGCAGGCTGGTGGTGGTGGTGTAATGGTGTGGGGGTTATTTTCTTGGCACACTTTAGGCCCCTTAGTGCCAATTGGGCATCGTTTAAATGCCACGGCCTACCTGAGCATTGTTTCTGACCATGTCCATCCCTTTATGACCACCATGTACCCATCCTCTGATGGCTACTTCCAGCAGGATAATGCACCATGTCACAAAGCTCGAATCATTTCAAATTGGTTTCTTGAACATGACAATGAGTTCACTGTACTAAAATGGCCCCCACAGTCACCAGATCTCAACCCAATAGAGCATCTTTGGGATGTGGTGGAACGGGAGCTTCGTGCCCTGGATGTGCATCCCACAAATCTCCATCAACTGCAAGATGCTATCCTATCAATATGGGCCAACATTTCTAAAGAATGCTTTCAGCACCTTGTTGAATCAATGCCACGTAGAATTAAGGCAGTTCTGAAGGCGAAAGGGGGTCAAACACAGTATTAGTATGGTGTTCCTAATAATCCTTTAGGTGAGTGTATGTTTCGAGCTGCATGTGTCTACCAACAGCACGCCCATTGTACGCCCACAACAAAACAATGTTGTTTGGTTCCACTTTAACCTCCAAGGCCTTGTTTAGCTTGGAATCTGCATGCAGCTTGACATCAGTGTTCAGCAGAAGCTTAACCAGATGAGGAAACAATGAGAAGCTTTACTTACCAGTGTTGACAGGGGCTATATAAACCTGTTCCTTTTTAATAGAAGTGCACTCAAAAAGCTACATTTGATTAACTCTGTGAACTCTACTCAAAGATATGTAAATACAAAGTTCTGCCAAGAAATTCTAGATGATAGTGCTCCACCCAGTCCAGCAAGACAATCTACAACAATGTGGGATCAGGATTTGGGGTATTATTCAGGTTACCAAGGCAACGGTTCTAACCCAAGTGTGTTCTTGGACTGGCCTCAAAAAATTTATTAAACATGTACTGAAGTTGAGTGTAGCTCCAGTGAGACAGGTTGCCAGAGGATTATGTGAGGCTATTAATGGATTCAATGAACCCCTAAATCCTCAGGCCTGTGCTGTATCTTGGTGGGGTTCTTCTTCTCTGATACAAGCCAGCAGATGAGTGTGATCTCACTTAATGTGATTATTTGGCAACATGCTGGCTTTTGTCTCCATTAACAGTCAGATGGAGCATAAACACACAAGAGCTGTGACCAAATGCACAATCCTTAGGACTAAAAGCATAACAAGAACATAATCTGGCACCTGATCACTTGCTGCCCTACTGTAGCTGAGTTAGAACAATAATACAAATATATATACAGAATAATAATATAATATGGGGGTATGTAGACATCTCATTATGAAATAAATGTTTTTCACTAATACACATTGGCCACAACTAATGGCACCCTTTTATTCAATACTTTTTGCAACATCCAAGATAACAGCTCTTCTTCTATAATGCCTGATGAGTTTGGACAATACCTGACAAGAGATCAGAGACCATTCCTTCATACAGAATTTCTCCAGATCCTTTGAATTCCCAGGTCCATGTTGACACACACTCCTCTTCAAGGTTCAGGTCAGGGGACTGGGACGGCCATTGCAGAACCTTAATTTTGTGCTCAGTGACTAATTTTTGTGTTGATTTTGATGTTTTTTTTGGATCATTGTCCTGATGGGAGATCCAACCACGGCCCATTCTACAATTTCTAGCAGAGGCGGTCAAGTTTAAATTTTTTATCTTTAAACTATTTGATAGAATCCATGATGACATGTGTCTGAACAAGATGTCCAGGACCTCCAGCAGAACCATAGGCCCAGAGCCATTGAAAAACAGAGTTACGACACTCCCATAGACTTCCATAGGAACTGAGGAATGCGGAAGTAAGGAGTGTCACAGAGCGACCAATAGTTCCAAACAACCAATAGTTCCAGCATTGAACCCCATTCATTTTAATGTATCTCAAGCACACTCGCTGGCAAATTGATGAAATTACTGCATATTTTGAGATTTTATGGCATTAGTTGACCTCTCAGGAATATTGATAGAAGATGTATTTTATGCAGCATGTTAGAGTTAATGTTTATTGTTATATAATAGATGGTTATACTCTTAACTGCAGTTAGATAACGTGAGCAGCACTGCAACAGCTATATCCAGATGCTACAGTTTTTTGTCTCTCTCAGATCTTAATTCTGTCGAATGCGTTTCTATGAAGTCAGCCCATTTAAGGAATAACGTATCTAGCGCCTGGATATAAAGAGTTGAATTAAATTGGATGCCCTGTTTTTTTTAAACACTATTTAAAACTTATTTATTGGGTTAAATTATGTATATTCTAGCATCATTCATTTATATTCAGCTGTTGTGTATGCTTCGAGTATCATAAAATAACATTAGGACGTTAACAACATTAAAATGATAAAATAAATTACCATTATAACCAGTAGATGGCAGAAGAGGAACACTTATTGGCTCATTATAGCCATTTTTTTTCTTTTGAATTAATTTTTATAGATTATCAAATCACTATTATAACATTAAAATATTTATTTTTGTTACTTTATTTGTACTGAAGTGTTAAATATATAGGCTAATTGTATGGAACATCACAAAGTCTAATGAAAAACAAAAACATCTGACTAAACTTCTCAATAAATCTTTATTTAAATCGTGTCTGTGCTTTGTTTGTTATGATGAGAGGATTTGTAGATAATGAGAAGATTCGTGTAAAACGTAAACTTGCACTAAAACTGACTACTGAATATGCTGGAGTTTTTTCTTAAAACCCTCCCAAACAACTTGTGGTGATGTATAGGTGCTGTTAGATATTTTTTGAGGTTTTCTGACCCCAAGACTCAACTAATCTCTGCAATTCTCCAGCTGTGATCCTTTGAGAGTCTTTGGCCACTCAAACTCTCCTCCTCACAGTGCATTAAGACAATAATATAGGCACACATCCTCTTCCATGCAGATTTGTAACATTTCCTGCTGATTGGAACTTCTTAATTATTGCCCTGATGGTGGAAATGGGAATTTAATTATTTAGCTATTTTCTTACAACCACTTTCTATTTTTGTGATGCTCAACAATCTTTTGCTGCATATCAGAACTATAGGCTATTCTTTGATAAAACATTTTGGCATGACTGCATCATTTCATGTTCATCCCTGTAAATATGAAGGGGAATATACTTCAGATCTATTTTACTCAAGAATTTGTAAGGGTACCAATAATTGTGGCCAACCTGTATTAGAGAAAAACAATTATTGTATAATGTGACTCCCCCATTAGTTTTGCTTTAATGAAAAGGTTAGATTTTTGTCTTTTTTTTAATGAAAAATCAAAAGGATAAACAATGCAGAATTTCTACAGCCTACTATGATCATATTTACCAAGGGTGCCAATAATTCTGAACATGACTGTATATAGGGGAAGATTGGGGAAGATGCCCTCCTGAAGAGCATTTACCTCTAAATTGTATATTTATATATATTTTAAATATAAAAATACTAAATAGTCCATTTAGTACATTTTGACAATTTAGTGAATAATTAAATGACAGACAAATCAAATAACAGAATCCCAGTCAAAGAGATGCATCTGAATTACACTATATAAATATACAATACAACAATATACTCAATATATAATTTTTAAAAATAAGACAAAGTGAAAATTGCAACTGAACGTCTCAGTTACGTATGTAACCCTCGTTCCCTGACAACAGTAACTGACGAATGGGGGTTTCGCTTAGAAGCCTATCCCCTTCGAGTTCTTACAAAAAGAGCCAATGGCAATGAAATGCCATGGGTCTGCGGAATTTGCATAGTGTAGCTCCGCCCCACCCTGTGGGTATATAAGGAAGGACGCTGGCAATCTTGCATTATGTTACCTGCTGAGGAGCCGAAACTGAACTCCCGGCCATTCCAGCGGTACAGCGGAAGTAGCAGAGGGACGTAATGTCTCCGTTTCCTCCTCAGGGAACAAGGGTTACATACATAACCGAGGCGTTCTCTTTCGTTCAGTCACTCTGAGTTACGTCAGTGACTGACGAATGGGGGTCCAATCTAATCACGCCACTCGGCTGTCTTCCAGTGCCCTGCTCAAGTGTGAGCTCCCTGTCGTGAGACTAGCAAGGACTCCACTTAACACAGGAATACCAAGATACACTGGGAAGCATATCCCACGTGGAGAAATGCAACACAATGCCTGCCTGAAGGGAGGACTAAAGAATACACATATGACCCACATATGGGCTGCATATGGAGAACTCTGGGGTATCCAGCCGAAGGTGGAATATTTCAACACTAGGGGTGGCAAGGGGCTTGCCCAGGGAAGACACCTGCTCAGAGAGGCTTACATTGGAAATACACATGTGGGGGTTGCCCAGCGGGGGGACCATGCACATGGAGGCACCTAGCCTAACACGAGGGCTGACCAACCGGGCATGCACTCTGGTGTCGGCGTCAACAGTGCTGGAGGAACTCAGGGCTTACTGAGAAACTCACCTGAGTAGATATGTGCAAGCATCCAGTCCGTGGAGTGGAATGGCGCAGCAAGCGATGACACCTGAGCCTGTCCAGTTACTGGCCATCTGGGGCGAGTACACGGGAGGACACTGGCTCAACTCGGAGATTACTAAGAATCTAGCGAACGAGATGGGTGTCGCCCAGCCTACAGCTCTAAAATGTTTGTTAGCGAGGCGCCATGTGCTAAGCCCAAGAGGAGGCAACACTCCAGTGGAGTGTGCCTGACCCCTAGGGGGCATGGCATGCCCTGAATCTGATATGCCAGGACAATGGCGTCCACTATCTAGTGAGACAACCTCTGCTTGGAGAGAGCCTTCCCTTTTGCTGCTCTCCGTAACAGACAAGAGATGGTTTGAGGTACTGAACATTGTGTCGGTCTACGTAAGCGCGAAGGGCGCATATTGACCAGAGGAATGTGAAGGCTGGGTCTGCCTCCTACAAGGTAGCGCTGGCAGGTTCACCACTTGAAGTGGTGGGAACCTTGGGCACGTATCCAGGCCGGGGTCTCAGGTTCATCATGTAAGGGGTAAGCCGGCCCTTAATTCCCAGCACGCTTCATCACCGAAAATGCGTGCAGGTCCCCTACCCTCTTGATGAAAGCAAAAGCGCCACTTACATTGAAAGGGACTTTAACTCAAGGGACTGCAAGGGCTTAAAGGGAGCTCTCTGCAGGGCAGATGGGACTGCGAGATGGGACCAGAGCGCTAGCGCTAGCAGGCAATGGAAAGAGTCGTGTGAGGCAAATAGATCTACCTGTGCGTCACCGAACTGCTCCCAAATCAGCTGGGCCATCTGGGGATAGAGTCTCCTCTGTCCGGAGAAGGCGGAGGAGCACACCAAATGGTCGCAGGAAGACAACGGGGACTTCCAGGACCACGTGACCTCCTCATGCATCTCGGGAAAGAAAGGCATTGGGGGCGAGGCCTGACGGCTGTCAGGGCACGCCGCCCCTAAAAACCAATCACCCAACTGCAAGCGCTTGTGACAGGGCAGAGGGTTCCACACCAGCCCGAGGCTCGTTGCTGCCAGCTGTCTGTCAGCTCTGGGTCGGACTCGGGCAATGCTGGAACACCCAAAGGCGGCAGCACAGCCAAATCTTCATCCCCAGAGGACTCTAGCCCACCTTGAGATGCGGCGATCGACATCTCATCGCCATCTGGAGGGGCGAACGAAACATACAGGGCATCCACAGACGGTCCCGCTGCTTCAGTCAGACCACTCGCGGGTAGCGGTGTGCGAGAGGGGGGTGTGGCCCGAGGAATGATCGCCGGGGCCTTATTCCACACCATAACACTCAGGTCACCCTGGCCACCAGCCAAAGTACCATCTCTCTCGGATATGGTAGATTGGGGTGTGGCAGAGGGGAATCTCTCTCCTTTACGGAGGTCATTGAGTCTCGACTGCAACATTGCGATGGTTATGTTCCCGCAGTGAGAACATGACTCATCCACTAACGCTGCTTGAGCGTGCTGTAAGCCCAAACACGTCAAGCAGTGATTGTGCCCATCAGATGGCAACAGAGATCGACCGCACCCAGAAGTGCACAGGCGAGACATCTTTAAAAAGACGTGCCACGTGCAAGCTCTTTTTGTGAGAGGAAAGCTCTGCAGAAGTGTTGAAGAGCCCAGGGAAACACACACACAACTGTTGCAGATCACTGCACAGATCAGCAGGCAGGCAATGTGAGATCCCTGGAACGCGGCGTCACACCAACACACTGGAGAACCACTTGTCTCGAAGAACTGAAGAGAGAACTCAGAATTCAGGCTTGCAGGAGTGAAGAGATGCTCTTGGCTCTGAAGCAGAAACATAATGCGAGATTGCCAGCATCCTTCCTTATATACCCACAGGGTGGGGCAGAGCTACGCTATACAAATTCCGCAGACCCATTGCATTTCATTGCCATTGGCTCGTTTTGTAAGAACTCGAAGGTGATAGGCTTCTAAGCGAATCCCCCATTTGTCAGTCACTGACTTAACTCGGAGTGACTGAACGAAAGGGAACTTGCCAGCCAGTGCAGATTTGTTCTAAAGGAACTTTCCAGTGATAGAAAGATGACAGTTTTCAGTTAAAAGCAACAGTGACAGTGACTGAAATACTGAAATATTTTGATTTTTGCCACAGTGTTTTAGACAAACACCTTACTTTACTTACAATAATTGTGCAACTTACTTACATTACTACTAGAAATTAATACTTTTTTATTCAGCATGGATAGTCAATAAAGACAATAAATAATAAAGACTATCGATTTCAAATAAATGCGGTTCTTTTGAACTTTCTATAATTTATAAATAACTTACTAAGAAATTTTGGGTTGCATTTAAAAGCATGTTTTGTGTTTCTCATTCTGGCTCCTGCAGTGCTTCCGAATAAATTCACATTTTGAATGTCCCCCTTACCTGACCCGCTCATTTGTAGAGAGCTCCATAACCTGAATTGGGTGTCAGATTAATGAGACACTAAAAATGTGCAGTGCTGGGGGGTCGCTAGAAGCATGACTAAAAAACACATTATCACACCGCTCAGATCTTCATGCTCTCTCAGTAAACACAAGCCTGCTGTGCAAAATGAGTAAACGCAAACCTATGTGACCCTGCATCTCGAACGGAAGAACATGGTTAGGGAAACAACACGGTCATGACTACCAGGGAATGCACAAAAGCTTGAGTGCACCATAACTGAACATACCTGCCATGTGCAATAAATCCTGTCTAATTGGCTCTCCACAAATTGCCAATACTCCTGCTCTTAATTTCAATTCTCAATAACAAAAACTAATTGAAAAACAACCTAGATGAGAGATTGGTGCAGGTCTCATACTTCATCCGAAGACCACTGTTGACCCTGTATACATACTTTTATCCATCATTGTTCTCTAGGATTTTTCCAAACCCTTTTATCTTTAGTGTCATCTCACCCAGTAAAAAAATAGCTTACAGCTCACACCATAATACTCTTTGTTCTGGTGTTTTGTCATGTGTGAGTTATAAATAACTTCCTTTCCTCCAGAGATGGCTGAGGCTAGAAACTGATTTCCTACTCTCTTCCTTGAAGTGTGAAAGCATACAGTACTACACCCAAGATTTCACTGCAGGGGTGGAGGAACAACCCCACTGAATCTACTACCTAGTCTAAATATATACAGTAAATGTAAGAATCCTTACACCATTATAAAAATTTGTCTTTTTGATGCAGTTTCAGACAGGCTTTAGAAGAGATAATTTATTCTGTTTTAGTAGGTCAGGCGTAAACCTACGAGAGGTGCTAGACTAGTAATTTGTGCTTTAAAGTGAGTCCCCCTGCAGCACCACATAGAGAATGACAGTTAATTAAATCAAATCTCACACTCAGTTTTCACATCTCACACTATTCTGATGAAACTGACTGACTGTTTTTTTTTTTTTCTTGCAGTGTTTTTATGGAGTGCAGTGTGCTGCTGTCTCCACCCATGCATCAGCAGACAAAGCAGTGTTCTCATTACCATTTTATGAGGCCCAGGGCACTATAAGTCTGTAAGGCTAGTGTCAGAACCAGGCTGCCATCTAAAGATCTTCAGTTCACACAGTCTCATGCAATAAAAAGAACATAAAAATGACAGTGCAAAAAATAAAACGTAAAGTGAACGGTATAACTTGAGCCAGTGTTCATTGAAGTTGTGCCAGTCCTGCTCTACCATATGACAGGCAGATTCAACTAATTACTTGACAAACTATTCAGAGAATTTAATTATAAAGTTAATTTCAGGTAATTTCCTGGATTTACACAATTTACCTGGACTGTGTTGTTCTAGTAAACCAGTCAGAAACTAGGGTGGAGGTTTAGCAGATTAGAAAGGCTCCATTAGCCTCTTCTGTAACTACGTCTGGCTCTAAAAAAAGCATTTTTCTGCCATTGACAATCAATCATTCAAAACGATCCATCTATACTGACCAAAAGCAGGTTAAAAACAAATGCAAGCAACACATATCATTACAATTTGATTATAATATAGCTGATTTTTTTTTACCAGCAACGGGTTCTTTATTTAGTTTTTTCCTTGTGACAATTTGGCTGCTGTATAGAAAGGGATTTGAATATACACTCACCTAAACGATTATTAGGAACACCTGTTCAATTTCTCATTAATGCAATTATCTAATCAACCAATCACATGGCAGTTGCTTCAATGCATTTAGGGGTGTGGTCCTGGTCAAGACAATCTCCTGAACTCCAAACTGAATGTCAGAATGGGAAAGAAAGGTGATTTAAGCAATTTTGAGCGTGGCATGGTTGTTGGTGCCAGACAGGCCGGTCTGAGTATTTCACAATCTGCTCAGTTACTGGGATTTTCACGCACAACCATTTCTAGAGTTTACAAAGAATGGTGTGAAAAGGGAAAAACATCCAATATGCGGCAGTCCTGTGGGCGAAAATGCCTTGTTGATGCTAGAGGTCAGAGGAGAATGGGCCGACTGATTCAAGCTGATAGAAGAGCAACTTTGACTGAAATAACCACTCGTTACAACCGAGGTATGCAGCAAAGCATTTGTGAAGCCACAACACGCACAACCTTGAGGCGGATGGGCTACAACAGCAGAAGACCCCACCGGGTACCACTCATCTCCACTACAAATAGGAAAAAGAGGCTACAATTTGCACGAGCTCACCAAAATTGGACAGTTGAAGACTGGAAAAATGTTGCCTGGTCTGATGAGTCTTGATTTCTGTTGAGACATTCAGATGGTAGAGTCAGAATTTGGCGTAAACAGAATGAGAACATGGATCCATCACGCCTTGTTACCACTGTGCAGGCTGGTGGTGGTGGTGTAATGGTGTGGGGGATGTTTTCTTGGCACACTTTAGGCCCCTTAGTGCCAATTGTGCATCGTTTAAATGCCACGGCCTACCTGAGCATTGTTTCTGACCATGTCCATCCCTTTATGACCACCATGTACCCATCCTCTGATGGCTACTTCCAGCAGGATAATGCACCATGTCACAAAGCTCGAATCATTTCAAATTGGTTTTTTGAACATGACAATGAGTTCACTGTACTAAAATGGCCCCCACAGTCACCAGATCTCAACCCAATAGAGCATCTTTGGGATGTGGTGGAACGGGAGCTTCGTGCCCTGGATGTGCATCCCACAAATCTCCATCAACTGCAAGATGCTATCCTATCAATATGGGCCAACATTTCTAAAGAATGCTTTCAGCACCTTGTTGAATCAATGCCACGTAGAATTAAGGCAGTTCTGAAGGCGAAAGGGGGTCAAACACAAAATTAGTATGGTGTTCCTAATAATCCTGACTGGTCTGTGGCTATGCAGCCCCATACGCAACAAACTGCGATGCACTGTGTATTCTGACACCTTTCTATCAGAACCAGCATTAACTTCTTGAGCAATTTGAGCTACAGCAGCTCATCTATTTGATCAGACCACATGAGCCAGCCTTCGCTTTCCACGTGCATCAATGAGCCTTGGCCACACATGACCCTGTTACCAGTTCACCACTGTTCTGTCCTTGGACCACTTTTAATAGATACTGACCACTGCAGACCGGGAACACCCCACTGACCCAGTCGTCTTGTCATCGCAATTTGGCCCTTGTCAAACCTGCTCAAACTCGCTCAAAAATACGCTTGCCCATTTTTCCTGCAACTTTGAGGACCAAATGTTCACTTGCTGCCTAATATATCCCACCCACTAACAGCCGTGATGAAGAGATAATTAGTGTTATTCACTTCACCTGTCAGTGGTCATAATGTTATGCCTGATCGGTGTATATCTTTAAATATTTATTTTCAACTATTTAATATGCTTCTGTCAAAGCCATATGAATTCAAATGACTGAATTATAATTAATTTGTTAACTCTAAAATATCTTGTAAAATGTTTTGTTATTTACTGTCAAAATGTTGTGATTAATCTGTTTTGTTTCACAGCTGGGAAGTCTTTACTCAAGAGTTTTCTGAAATATTTGAGAAATATTGAAAAAACATCTTACAAATAATCCCTGCCGCTAAAAAAACAGGGCGCTGAATTTAAAAAAAGAAAACCTTGATTTGCTCATGGTCGCGTGTAACAAGATAGGTACAAGATACCTGCACATCACAAAAAAAAGAAGAAAAAAAGAAAAACTCCACCCCTTATTACCCTGCTGGCAAGTCCTGCATTACAGCCATCATGTAAAAGAACAGGAATGTTAACGGGTTTCTTTCTCCATGTATTATAGCGCTCCTTGTCAGATACATTTAACAGTGATATGACACTATTCTGAAAATGTTTGTAACCTGGAAGAATTGCATTATCATAAAAAAATAATAATAATTCATAAACCTCCTATAAAACGTATCTTTCTTAGAAGAGCCGTCACAATCGATGTTCTGCTACAGTGCATTTGACTGTCCTATAGTTGCAGAAAGCAGTGTTAACACGACAGTTGTTGAGATGAGAAATACTATGCAAAGCCTGGGAAAAGAGATGAGCGCTTATCTTATCACACCCAGTGAGAGATTAAAATGTCACACAACTGTGTGTACTCAAGAGGGAGTACTTGACAAACACTGGCTGGGAACCCATGACATCATCAAGGGTTATCACTAAGGAATGCACTCTCTCTCTGTGGCTTTCGCACATCAAATCCGACCTGAGGCAGAGGTGCTGAGTCGTTGCTGACTGAGTGCAGGAACAAATGGTGTGGAACATGTTTTCATTTCGTTTCATATAAATTGCTATGTACTCATAGCCTCCAGACAGAACCATTAGCATTACAAAATCACAAATCAGCTGGAGCCATGGAGCCTGTTCCATTAAAGAAAAACACCAAGCACAGCTTTGACCTTTATGCTTGTTGATATGTTAAAAACAAACACAGATTTGTATTCTGTTAGACAGTTGTAGGGGGTCACCTTCAGCAAAACAACATAAATGTAACCCCAGCGAGTAAACACTATGTAAATAAGGCATCAAGATCACATATTACTGAAGGGAAGCAATGGGCATTTTTCAGCACATTAAAACTGTTAAAGGTAGCTGTAACATATAGTCCACTGAGAGGCGATTTTTGAAGAACCCAAGTGCAGTTTTTAATCAAAATTCAAACATAAAACAAAGACTTGGATAAACTTGAAACAAAGGCATGGCATGGCATGGAAATGCCATGGGTCTGCGGAATTTGCATGCCGCAACCCCGCCCCACTGCGTGGGTATAAAGGGCGTTGCGTGGCAATCTCGCATTATGTTTCTGCTTCAGAGCCGAGTATTACTGCCTGAGCGTTTTTTCTCTTCAAGACGAGTATCTCTCCAGAGTGTTGTTGTTTCCAGCGAGTTCCGCATTCCTGTCTGATCTGTGCAATGATCTAGCACAGCTTGCGTGTTCTCCCTGGGCGCAACTCCTCTCTAAAAGAGCTGTACGCGGCACGTCTTTTTCAAGATGTCTCGCCCGTGCTCCGTTTCTGGGTGCGGTCGGCTGGTGGCTCGGTTTGACGGGCATGATCGCTGTTTGGCGTGCTTGGGTCTTGTGCACGGCGAGCGCGCGTTCATGGATGAGTCATGTTCCCACTGCGGGAACATGGCCATCGCAGTGTTGCGATCGAGACTCAGTGATCTCCGTAGTGGAGGGAGAGTCCCCTCTACCACACCCCAATCTATTTCCTTTACGAGAGGGAATACTTTGGCTGGTGGTCAGGGTGATCTGAGGGTGACGGTGTGGGCCAACCCGATGAATCCTCCTCGGGCCACACCCCCCTCTAGCACACTGCAACCTGTGGTGTTGCCAGATGAGGGCGCTGGGGCTTCCCGTCCGGGGCCCTGCATTTCATTTGGCGCACCGGCGGAGGACTCCATGTCGATCGCCGCATCTCAAGGTGGGCTGGATTCCTCCGGAGATGACGATTCGGCTGTGCCTTCGGGAGTTCCAGCATTGCCCGAGCTCACAGCCATGCTTTCCCGGGTGGCAGAGGCTCTTGGGCTTGTGTGGAACCCTCCGCCATGTCCCGAGCATTCTCGGTTAGATGATTGGTATCTGGGGGCGGCTCGTGCCGAGGGCGCCCGTCAGCCGCCAGTGCCATTCTTCCCGGAAGTGCATGAAGAGGTGTCAAAATCGTGGAAGTCTCCCTTGACTTTTCGCGATCGCTCGGCAGCCACTTCCGCCTTCACTGCCCTCGATGGCGGTGTGGTGAAAGGGTACACTGGGGTTCCCCCTGTTGAGCGCTCTGTTGCGATGCAACTGTGTCCGCAGAGCGCTGCGACATGGCGTGGTGACCCAAAGCACCCGTCCAAGGCTTGTAGGTTTACGCCTACTTTGGTGGCGAAGACCTACAGAGCTGCGGGCCAGGCCGCGTCCGCCCTGCTTGCGATGGCCACCCTACAGGTCTATCAGGCCAAGGTGCTCAGAGACATGCACGAGGGCAATGCTGACCCTGCATTAATGCAGGAGTTGCGGGCGGCCACCGACCTCACTCTACGAGCAACGAAGGTGACCGCTTGCTCTCTCGGTCAGGTGATGTCCACTTCGGTGGTCCAGGAGCGGCATTTATGGCTCAACCTGGCTGATATGCGAGAATCTGAGCGAACCTGTTTCCTCAATTCTCCCATTTCCCAGGATGGGCTATTCGGCGGGGCGGTCCAGGACTTCGCCCAACAGTTCTTGACCGCTCAGAAACAAACTGAGGCGATCAAACACATTCTGCCCCGGTGGCCAGCTGCTGCCTCCACCCAGCCGCCGGCTCAGAAGCCTCAGTCCGTTCCCCGCCGAGGCTGCCCTCCCGCGGCTCCCGCCCCTCCCGCCCGGCCCCAGCAGCAGCCTTCACCCGGGCCGAGGCACGGAGGACGCCACAGGAAGGCAGCCCCGCCCCTCCCAGCCCCCCAGCCTGCCAAACGGCAGTCTAAGCGGCGGTCCTGAGACGGGCGGCTCGGAGGTGACCTCGGTTCTTTCCCAGGAGATGGTAGCAGGACCACTCCTTCCCCCGGTGGAGGGCCGGGGGAGAATCTTTTGTTTTCCCCTTCTGCCGCTGGCCTCACGGCCGGCGGTACCCTATCTATGGTTAAAGAAAGAACTGACATTCTCACCTCCGAGCCTCAAGAGGGCGCGGCTGGCAGTGTGCGACGCCCAGCAGCCTCGCCACTCTCAGCCCCCTCTGTCGCCAGCCCCCTGGCAGACGAGACCCCCGTGGAACACTGGTCTTTCCCTGGTCTCTTCTGTCAGGGCGCGGAATTCGACCCCGCCCACACCTCGGGACGCCCCCACGCCTTCCATGTCTGGGCCGGTCATTCACTCTCTCCAAGCAGAGGTTGTCCCACTGGATAGTGGATGCCATTGTCCTGGCATATCAGGCTCAGGGCATGCCATGCCCCCTTGGGGTAAGAGCACACTCCACCAGGAGTGTTGCTTCCTCTTGGGCTTTAGCGCATGGCGCCTCGCTGACAGACATTTGTAGAGCTGCAGGCTGGGCGACACCCAACACATTCGCAAGATTTTATAATCTCCGAGTGGAGCCTGTGTCCTCTCGTGTACTCGCCCCAAGTGGCCAGTAACTGGACAGGCTCAGGTGTCTTCGCTTGCTGCGCCATTCCACTCTACGGACTGGATACGTGCGCATTTCTTCTCAGGTGAGCTTCACAGTAAGCCCTGAGCTCCTCCAGCACTGTTGATGTCGACACCAGAGTGCATGCCCGCTCGGTCAGCCCTTGTGTTTGGCTAGGTGCCGCCGTGTGCATGGTTCCCTCGTTGGGTAACCCCCACATGTGTATCTCCACGGTAAGTCTCTCTGAGCGCGTGTCTTCCCTTGGCAAGACACCTTGCCACGCCTGGGGTTGAAAAATTTCCACCTGCGGCTGGATAGAGTGTTCCTTATGCAGTCCCTTCGGGGGTCATAGGTGTATTCTTGAGTCCTCCCTTCAGGCAGGCATTGTGTTGCATTTCTCCATGCAGAATGCTGGAAGACAGCCGTCGTGCCGAGATTGTATTGGGACCCCCATTTCGTCAGTAACTGACGTAACTCGTAGTGTACTGACTGAAAGGGAAAGTCTCGGTTACGTTTGTAACCCTCGTTCCCTGAAGGAAGGAAACGGAGACGTTACGTCCCCATGCCACTTCCGCTGTACCGCTGGAACGGCCAGGCGCTCATGCCTCGGCTCTTCAGCAGGTAACATAATGCGAGATTGCCACGCAACGCCCTTTATACCCACGCGGTGGGGCGGGGTTGCGGCATGCAAATTCCGCAGACCCATGGCATTTTCATGCCATTGGCTCGTTTTGTAGAGCTCAAAGGCGATTGGCTTCTAAGCGAAACCCCCATTTCGTCAGTAACTGACGTAACGTCTCCGTTCCCTTCCTTCAGGGAACGAGGATTACAAACGTAACCGAGACGTTACGTATATTAATGCATTTATATACGGCATATTTTGTTTTTATGCTTATTTTGTGTTTGCATAATTAACTTTAAGTTGTTTATCATTGATGTTATCTTAATTTTTGTAATATTGTTGTTATAGTTAATTGTTTCTTGCAAATACTGATATTGTTTTGTTTGTTTGTTGTAGCTCTTATGGTGTTGTGGAGTCAAATAAGGTGTATTGTGAAGTGAGTAATGATGCTGAAAATTCAGCGTTACCACATGAGTAAATTACATTTTATTGTTTACATATTGCACTCATAATTAAGTGTTAATGTATTCTAAAACAACACATTTTTCTAAAAAAAAAAAAAAAGAAGAAGAAGAAGAAGAAGAAAAAAAAAGGTGTATCTCAATTACAACTGAATTAAGAAAGTTTCAAATCCTATGTTTAATTTAAAATCCAATTTGTCTCAAGGAGATTGGGCATGATGCCCCTTCATCAGATTCCTTGAATAAAACAGGAGATTGCATCTGAGCGTGCATGCCAGTTATTGACTGCACTGCCGGGAGATGAAATCTGATATTGAATTTATACTGAATCACGGTGAATTATTGACTACTTTATTTTTAGGCAGTGGCGCATTTATAATTAATAAAATAATGAGTTCCCATGTTTTTATGCACTGGGCTCTGATGCAATTTCTGGAGGTCTAATTTCAGAGGCGTTGAACTTGAATGAATGAGAGAGACAGGCATTGTCGCTTCTGCATTAGCAGTCTTGTTCGCACACTGAGTCGTGCACAGGAAGAGGGTGTCCAACGGTTGGGAGAGGAAAACACTTCACATTTGGATGCACAATTGTGTCAAACGCAGGTTTCAACAGACTCTCAAACACACTCACACAATGAACAAATGTCATGTACTAAATGCAAGAGGACCGTCCCAGAAGGGGCTTCATCATTTTGCAACACTGTTTAGCCAGGCAGACTGAAATGCCCCTTAAAGAGCAAGTCAATCAATTCTGATGTTGATAGATGGCAGACTGAAAGAAGCATCTTGGTCTCTCAGGCATGCTTCTAGTGTGCTGATTGCAAACCTTATAGTCTCTTGCTGTACGTTAACTGACGCCTGATGCATATTGCTCTCAAAAACCAATAGAATTCAACAGTTTCATTCAAATTGACATGTCTACAATTTTAAATCTTTAAAAGACATTCAGTGTTGGATGCACCTAGCAACAAGTAAACAAGTAATACATTTTTGCATTTTTGCATTTTCTATATATGTATTTTTAAAATAAACTGTAATTTATGTAGTTCTTATTCATATGGCAACATGTAATGAAAGGTACTTATTGCACTCACAATAAAATGTTAATATATTCTAAAACAACAAAGAAAATGGCATAACAGAAATTTGTGTAACCAGACCTACTCAACCCGTTCCGAGCAGGATTCAAACCGGGATCTCCGGTGTGGGAGGCGGGCGCACTAACAAGAACACTAAAAACTGCAGCCACTAGCGTCAGTCGTTAGCGTGCCTCTTGAGACCAGGGGAGTGAGGTTTACACGCACAGCTCTTACTGGCCTACGTCCGTTACCCTCACTCCCCTACACCTCACTGACCATCTGGATCACGGCACCAAATATAACCGGGCCTACTCGACCCGCTCTGAATGGGATTCAAACCGTGGTCTCCTGTGTGGGAGGCGGGCATGCTAACAAGAACACTAAAGACTGCAGCCTCTAGCTTCAGTCGTTAGTGCGCCTCTTGAGACCAGGGGAGTGAGATTTACACGCACAGCTCTTACTGGCCTACGTCCGTTACACTCACCCCCCCTTAACTTCCCCTCCCATCCGGGTCACGGCACCAAATACAACCAGTCCTACTCGACCAGTCCGAGTGGGATTCAGACCATGGTCTCCGGTGTGGGAGGCGGGCACGCTAACAAGGAGGCCACAGCCGCTAGCATCAGTCGCTAGAGCGCCTCTTGAGGCCAGGGGAGTATGAAAGATTCAAATCATTTAATTTAAAATTCACTTGCCTCAATTTGAATGGGCATGATAATTCTTGCCACTTCTTAAGATTCCTAGAATAAAACGGATGTTTTCTCTGTACATTTTTTATTTAAATCTTTTTCACACTGACCTATTATGATAATATATTTTAGATCCATCTAAACAGAATGTCAAAACAAAACAAACTGTGATTGGTTGCTTTACATAACAGTCAGTCAGTCTCCTCCTGTCAGAATACTAATCAGTATCAGGGTTTATGCTGTCAAACATGTGGTCATGCAAGATGACAAATGTAAAGGGAAATAGTGCAGAGTCAGATGGTTAAAGTGGCAGTGAATGAGTGTTCATGGGTCCTTTAAATGCTGCAGTGTTCCTGATTACTGGAGGTCAAGAGTGTGATCATGACCTGATTGACCATTTCATTAAATACTCTTACCCACTTAAAACATCTAAAACCGACTAGCCCACAGCAGGTAAAAAAGCTGTGAAATATGTCATGTTAAATCTTATAGAACCACTCATGGACTGTTTTCTCCGGCACTGTTCTAGGACATGCACAGATGACTATATTTCTTTCATCATGTTTATGACTATAGTCAAGTTTAGACTGTTCTTGGATGTAAACAACACATGAAACATCTGTTCATATTTATAATTATAACAAATTGCTACAGTCACATCTAATTGTGTGTCTGTGCAACATAAAAATAATATAATATAATATAATGTAATGTAATGTAATATAATATAATAACCTTGGATTCCCTTAGATATTTGCAGAATCATCTTCGTCCTACTAAATACATTAGCTCAATATTAAATTCAGTACAGTGATTCCATCATCTGAAAGAGGATCTTCCCATGCTTTCATTCTTTCTTTCACTGATTGCCCATTTACTCCTATCCTTCAATCAAGAGGCTCCTCTGTGTGCTGTCTGACCCCTAATTGGACCCAGAGGGGAATTAGGGTGGACACAACTGAGTATAAGCAGCCAACAAGCTTTACAGAGAAAAGACAAGTTCATCAAATTTACTCTGATTAAACATTCACCTACTGAACACATACACACAGCACCATCAGCTAAAAACTTTTGCAAAATGTGTGTAGAACTCTGGTTAACCAAAAGGAGAAAGTTATCTGTGATTCACATTAGCCTGACACCCACAACATTTCATGCATTTCATCTGTCAGATTTGTGGAGATAAGCTTTTAGCATTGTTGGTGTTGCACACAGTCTAATATCAGCATCACAGTTCCAATCTCAAGGCCAGGCTGGAGTCTAAGACCGAAACCTGAATACTGATTTATAATTTTCAGATAACAAAAAGCATGGAAAGGTCAGTGGGTATGGAAACCAGAGTTCCAGCTGCTGTTTGAACAAACATTAGTTCAAACAGAAGGAGAATCTATTTGGCCAAAATGAGGCAAAGGAATAACATTTCTTACATTAATCTTGTTATTAATAATTTTGTAAATAAATGAATTCATTCATAATCTGCTTTATTTAAAAAAAAAATTAAATCAAAAGCAGAACATTATATTACTGTACCTTATAAATGCATCCATAATTTATATGTACTGTATGTGAAAAAAGACTCATTGTACTCCTTGAGGACAATATGACAAAAAGTGCTTCAAATATACTTGGTATTCATGAAGGCAAGTGTGTGGTTCTCTGCCCTTGCTTTGCAATATTGCACAACCCTGAGTAAGTCGCTATCCCACAGGATTGAATGAAGACCTTGACCTTGGTGTTTACCTTCCTTTTGCTGTGTTGCGTTCCTTTACAATTCATCTCCTGGCCAAGACACTTTACCATTCTATAATGCATAAAAAACACAATGTCATTTTTACACTTGTGTCTATCAAACGTTTTGGTTCAGGCCATCTTATAGCTTCCCAGCAGTGTGCAGTAGTTTATAAATTTTAAAACCCACTGTTCCTTCACCCTGGATTTCCTGAGGCTGCCAGTGAATCTAGCATTTTGAAGTACTGGGATCACTCTTCTGCGTCTTTGGTGAAACGTATAGTAACCCTGCAGTGTAGTCCTGTCAAAGTAGGTGTGCTGTCAAGTCCTTGACATTCTCTGCTTTGGGTCCATCATGGATTTCAATAATGCTTCAAAGCCTTAGAGACCTTCTTTTTTCCCTACAGCAACATGGCATAAATGTGTGTTAATTATCAGTTGTTATTGTATATGGTGTCCCAGATGAATATTTCAGTGGCAGACTTCGCAATTTCTTTCCTCTTAATGCATTTACATTTACATTATATTTATGCATTTAGCAGATGCTTTCATTTAAAAGCGGCACACCAATGAGGAACATTGCAAGCAATTTATCATAAGAGGCAACAATAGAGGCATACATTGCCAAGTAAGCTAGAGTACACAAGCTACAGCAGAAGTGAAATGCAGAAAAGCAGAGAAAGAAAAGGCATTTATAAAAAAGGTAGATACACTGAGTGTAAATAGTGGTGGATATTGTTTGCACCTAGTATAGCAACAATTAGCATGTTGGTTACACAACGTGCAGTAGCAATAGATGCTATTCACACAAAGTGTAAACAGAAGTAATACGCTATTTGTACGAAAGGTGAAAAAGCTGAGTATTGCAGGTGGTGTTACTGAAAATGGCTATTGGCTATTGGCATCCATTGTAAACAGACACTGTTTAATTAGCAGAATTAGTTAAATTTAGCTACATTGAACTAATTCTGCTAATTAAACAGTGTCTGTTTACAATGAATGCCAATGCCGTAGCTGAAAGCCTTTTCAAAATATGAATTAACATATTTCATCAGCAAATGAAATTTCATCAGTTTTTTGTAGAATCATGTGGGCACAAATTACATGCAGGCTTGCTCAGATGAATCCTATGTCATTTTAATATGCATGATTACAAATCAGTGGGGGTTTAAAGGTGCAGCAGCAATTTTTCTAAACTCTGTCTTTTAGAAGTTTTCTTGCTGTTTACAGAGACAGGTGTGATCTCTCAGCAGATCTATTTCAGTGAAATCTGTTAGGTTGCATTTCAGGGCCTTTTATAGTCTAAAGATTTTAAAGGAATGTTGAGGGGGGAAAAGTAAGATGCCTCACTGCAGGCAGCAGGATTATAGTGTGATTATGCACACTCTGTGGGCCATCTGGGTGAGTCTAAATCAGGCACAAATTCATCAAACAATTATTGTTTTGATACTGCTGAATAATAGCTAAAAATACTCCATATGTCCCATAAACAAAGGGAAATTATTAATTATTATTATTATTTACACATTCCTGTTAAAATGTGCATAAAAAAAAAAAATATATATATATTCAAATTGCTCAAGAAGTTAATGCTGGTTCTGATAGAAAGGTGTCAGAATAGACAGTGCATCGCAGTTTGTTTGCGTATGGGGCTGCATAGACGCAGACCAGTCAGGATGCCCCGCCCATGCTGACCCGTCCACTGCCGAAAGCGGCAAAAGTGGGCACATGAGCATCAGAACTGGACCACGGAGCAATGGAAGAAATGGTTCAGGAATGGTTTGAGGCGCACCATGAGTTTGAGGTGTTGACTTGGCCTTCAAATTCCCCAGATCTCAATCCAGTCAAGCATCTGTGGGATGTGCTGAACAAACAAGTCCGATCCAAGGCCCCACCTCGCAACTTACAGAACTTAAAGGATCTGCTGCTAACATCTTGGTGCCAGATACCACAGCACACCTTCAGGGGTCTAGTGGAGTCCATGCCTCGACGGCTCAGGGCTGATTTGGCAGCAAAAGGGGGACCAACATAATATTAGGAAGGTGGTCATAATGTTATGCCAGATCAGTATACCTCCTCTCGTGCTAATTAGGTTGATTATCTAAATGTTCTCCTCCCAAACTTTGTTAATAAAACATCATTACGTTAATCACTAATTATGATAAAAAGAGAAAAATATGAATATAACACTATAGTAGATTAATCAATCACACTAATTATGACAAAAGAAGAGAAAAATATGAACAGGAGTGAAAGAAATCCAATCTTAGATGTGTTATAAAAAGATAAAGGACCCCAAATTCATGAAATACATGAAATATTCATGGAAATACTGATGAAAGGGTATAAGTGAGAAGGCAAATAGAGCGAGAGGTAGAAGAGAATAAAAAATATATCAAAATGAGCCTTTTATGTTAGAGCTGATTGAGGTACAAAATCTCTCCTGCTGAGTCAACCTATTTGCTGCTAAATCAATTCCAAATGAGAACACACTGTGAAATTATCTGTTTCTGCACTATACCTGAATTACCAGCTGTGTCTCCTGATAATAGAGGATTACACTCACTCCCACAATGCAACGGGGCAACTCTAGATAAGCACCAGTAGCCACTGGACTTAAGTGAGCAAGACTAAACTAAGGAGAAAACAAATCTGTGGAGGAAACAAACCAGTCAAGTAACCTTATAGCCTTGTTTAATCCTTGATGATTGCTGTGAATGCATAAAAAAATTATGAGTTAAAAATTATGCACTTCTCCATATAAAATGCCCATGGAGGATGATATAATCTTTACATTATGTTCAAGACAACATGCCAGAAGTAGCTTCCCTTGAAATTAAACATACAGAAGACTTTAATAATTTGTGTAAAATTATTAAAATGAATCAAAATTAATCTGGCTAGCCTTTGCTGGAATATATGGTTTAAAACAAATTAAAAGGGAAGTTTCTATATTTGTTCAATGTTAATTGGATGTTACATAAACAACCAGTAAAACGTTTGGGGTATGTACTATATTTAAAGTGCTTACCAAGGTTGTATTTATTTACTCAAAAATACAGCAAAAACAGTAATATTGTGAAATATCATTACAATTTATTACGTTTCTATTTTAACATATTTTAAAATGTGTGATGGCAAAGCTGAATTTTCAGCAGTCATTTCTCCAGTCTTCAGTGTCACATGATCCTTCAGAAATCATTCTAACTGTGATACATTTTTTTCCCAGGATTTTCTGATGAATAGAAAGTTCAAAAGAACAGGATTTATTTGAGATATGTTTTCGAACAATATAAAAGTATCTATGGCCACTTTAGGTATATTTAATGCATCCTTGCTTAATACACATATCAGTTTCTTTCTTTCTGAAACCAAATTTTTCAAGGTAATGTACATAATATATCTCAGCTTTTGCCAGTTGAATACCACAGGGTAAAATCTTCATAAAGTCACCTTACTTGCCTGTATGTATAAAATAGGTTGAATTCTATGCTCTTTATTCACATCTTTGCCAAACAAATCAAATGTGCAAAAAGTCAATAAGCAGAGTAGTGCAATTCAAGTAATGCTTGAGCTGGCACTGCGTCTGCCTGCAGGCTTACTCAAAGCCCTTGCCCAATATCTTGTAAAGTATGAACCAATAAGAGTTTTACAGTCTGATGTTAGAAAAGAACACTTTGTTCCACAGACTCAGTCTTTGAAG
Source organism: Rhinogobio ventralis (assembly GCA_039654625.1). NCBI lineage: Eukaryota > Metazoa > Chordata > Actinopteri > Cypriniformes > Gobionidae > Rhinogobio > Rhinogobio ventralis. The sequence goes on from CM077211.1 coordinate 23,600,569, forward strand.
AGGCACTTTAAAGAACGCAGAAACCATTAGGCTGATTGATCTGAAGAACCTACAGTATAATTCATATACAGTATAACATCAAGAATATTTGTTTCCCATTTACACTTACAGCAAAAATGGATAACATTTACATCTAAATCTTTAATCTACAAAAAAAGGAACCCAACTCCAAATTTTAGGTATAAACTACTTAAAAAACCAATATGGAATAAGATTTGTATAGAGAGCGTTTGTGTGTCTGTCACTGTGTGGATCTTGTGTCAAGCCCGGTAGGCGTCTTAATCTTTTCAAACAATAGGTGAGTAGTTAGCTCCAATATTTTATGTTTCTTCATAAAAGTCTGTATTACAAATAGTGCAATATAAATAGTGCTGAGGAGTCGAGACTGAACTCCCGGCCGTTCCAGCGGTACAGCGGAAGTGGCAGAGGGACGTAACGTCTCTATTCCCTCCTCAGGGAACAAGGGTTACATACGTAACCGAGACGTACCATTTCAGTCACTTCGAGTTACGTCAGCGACTGACGAATGGGGGTCCAATCTAATCATGCCACTCGGCTGTCTTCCAGTGCTCTGCGCAAGTGTGAGCTCCGTCGTGAGACTAGACACAGGAATACCAAGGTACACTGGGAAGCATATTCCACATGGAAACATGCAACACCACGCCTGCCCGCAGGGAGGACTTAAGAATACACATATGACCCACGTATGGGCTTCATATGGAGCACTCTGGGGTATCCAGCCGAAGGTGGAATATTTCAACCAAGGGGCTTGCCAAGGGAAATACACATGCTCAAAGAGGCTTACAGTGGAAATACACATGTGGGGGTTGCCCAGCGGGGGAACCATGCACATGGAGGCACAGTGAACATTGTTTAGTAAAGCGATGCTATTCTGATGCTTTTGATTGGCTCTCTTGTTTGAAATTGCAGTGCACCACGTCTGCCAATTAAATCAATCCACCACATAGCCGCTGAAAGCTTTAGGCTACAACCTGTCTGAGAGTTTGCCACCAGGGCGAGTGATAAAAATGTGTTCCAGTGCTGGAATTTTAAACAATCATTTCATCCTGAAATTAGAAAAGGGCGCAAATATAACAGTTCAGTGCAAAATAATGTTTGCCAACTATTAAAATGCTATCGAAGGTTTAAATGTCAAACCTGAGGAAGCATCTCCTATGATGAATGTTAACTGAGAACCTCCGGTCTCTCTCTTGAAGCCAACACGGAAGTGACTTAAACTGCAATTCATCAACTGGCCACTAGAGAAGGGCTCTAAAAGGGAGTCAATTCCATATATCCCCCATCCACCACTTTATAGCATAAAAAATATGTTTACAGCCTGGTACAAAAATTGGTTTTGGTTTATATAGCTAATTTTGCTCTTCGTGACAACTGTGAGGGGGGTGCTTTTTTTATAACTCATCCGTTTAAACTATATAAAGCCTTAAAGTTCTGCATAATTAAGGGTGTGGCCACTTAAGTGACAGATGGATTGCCGCTATGGTCGAACTAGGCGGTGTGGTTTCAGCAACCAGGCACCTCAGCTCCACCCACGTCCTGCCTCTTTGCCCATTTTCTGTTATCCGGGAGTAGCGTGCAGTGACGCGCTGCCAAGATGGCGACGGCTGGCTCCGCCCACTTTTGGGCTTCATAAATGCTCTTTAGAATGCTCTATGATGTTAACCTTAAGTACCACCTAGTGGACAAATCTCCCAAATAGCGCTATTCAACTACACAACAATTGGTCATTGAGTCTAGACAATATCTTAGGTGGAATATAACTTTATTTAAAAAAAACAAAAAACAATACCATGCATGTTATGACAGCTACACTGAAGGAGTCTGTTTGGATTGCCAGTGAGTATGAAACTAGAATCTATTCTTGCTTCTGTTAGTGAGAAATCAACATTAGGTCTTATGCCGCGTTCCAGGCAACCCGTAACCCGTGTTTTTCCAACCTTCTACCCATGAAAGTGCACTGGAACAGCAGTCAAACCCGTGACTTCCCACCCGTGAACTCGTACTAGATCGATGTACTCCCAGTTACGCGATCTGACGTCTAACTCCAAAACAATCTGCTTGAGATCAGATGAACTCTGCTATTTACAGAGGTATTTGTAACTCCAGCTGATGCTGACCCTAATGGTACCACAAAAATCAAACACATGAACAATAACAACACTCCCAAATGTTTCTCTGCTCACTATGTCCAAATGTCTAGAAACACAACGCTGATTCTTCAGGATTGAAGGCAGCTGTTTCAGGAAAATCTGCAGATTTTGTTTTTAAGAAGCTGTCAGTTGTGGTTGGGCTAGCTATATATAGAGCTGTTAGAGGTTTTGTCCGGAATGTCTAATAGGTTTTTAAAATAGTGTTAAGTTGTTTATAAATAAAAAAGATCTATGGTTAACATTACTTGATAAGAAATTAGGAACATTAAGAACAAACTTGCCCATGCAGTCTTTCCACTTCTAAAAGCACATCTCTGGGAGTCAAAACAGAATTGTAGTGTTTTTCATATCTCACACACCCATTTGATTCTCTTTGTAGGATGAATCCACACTAAATACTGAAACAGCCATGAGCCATGACTCCTATAGAGAATTACATTATAGTAAATTAAGTTGGTTTATTTATATACAGCCTGGTTTATTTTATTCTATTTTCTCGCAAATCATGAATATATGAATTAGTATAAACACTGCCAACTTTCTGTGTGCAGAATAATGGGCCATTCACACAGAACGCATTCCACTGCTCTGCTTTTCCATAATTTTTCTATGTGATCATGCACTAGATGGACGTGTTTGACTGCTGCACTCACATCTTTTGCAGAATCTCACACATGACATGGTGTTCTAAAACACTGTGCTCAAGTTAAACTTTTAAAAAATACATCTCTTGACCTTGCTTGCCCCCCACCGCCACCCCCGTTCCACTGCCCTGTATCTCGCATTTTAACCGCAAAAGCGAGTTCTGTGTAAATGGCCCTTAAGAATGTCATAATTAGTCCTTGTTGTAACTTGTCAGCAACTTTTAAAGTATACACAATGGTTTAAAATTTCATTCATCAAAATGTCATTTATGCTCTAGAATAAAATAAGAAACTCATAAAATAAAATAAACCATGCAGGGGCATCAGACTGGGGGTAAAACCAGTACTGATTACCAGGTCCCCAAGGGGAGAGAGGGCCCTTAAAGTCTGGAATATATTTTAACATGGAACATGGGGGCCCATCAGGACTGCCTATGCACAGGGCCCGGGATCTTGTGCCACACCCCTGAAATCTGCCACCCCCATGCACAGACCTTATTTTACTCATAAATTAAAACATGCTTGTCGTAATGACCACTAGGTGTCGCCGTAGAGACGGGTGTCGGATTGTTTCGAAGCTTCGAAACAATATGGCACATTTGCTTCAATTGTTTCAGTGCTTCACAAAGCCTCTGTCTGCCCATCCCTAACCCCATCTTGTTTCTTTGGCGGCATTTTGAACTCGACGGAGAATCCGCGTCTGCTGCTTTCCTTTAAACGAGGCACAGCTGGGACTGCATTGTTTCACTTGCTTGCGTAATCATTTCCCCTTTAAGGCCTGGAAGCACCACTGCCACCATGTGTCGGAATGCTGCAACAACCACAGCCACCTTAGGTTGGTATGGCTAACCTTACCAGGGGTTGGATGGCTGGGTGTTTACAGTTTATCTGAGTTGTAACGTCTTTTATTTTGCCGGCAAGCCCGGGGACAAATTAATTAGATAAGTATAGCGTTGGAAAGCTTAAAGTCCAAGTGATTTTTATTCAGACAGCTGTCTCTGCACACATGCTCCAAAGGAAGTTAAAAAACGAACAAAATAAATCAACAAAATACTCAAATTAAACAGTACAAAACATAAATAACCATGCTGAGAACAGCAAACTAGGCATTAGGCCTCGTCTCTCACAGTGTAGCCTTACATGCTACAGCCCTTGGCTGTCCCTGACCCAACTAGCCTCCCACACACAAACACTCTAGCTTGTATAAGCAAATTTCCCGCCAAACACTCACGGATCATACCAACTACAGGGGTCGACTCAACTAACACCCATAACACAAGAATACTGGTTTAAATCAACAGTGCTATCACATTCACATTTAAACATAATTCAAATCATGAATATCATTGATCACACTGTAAACAATACTAAATAAAGAAAATATGAAAATCAACAAAGTCTAGGTTCAATTGTTGCCCTCAGCTAAACAACACGGTATGAGCGCTAGACATTGAGACATTTAAATCATAATCATGAAAATAATAAATCAAAACTCTCAATAATAATCACAACATTCAATAATAATGTGAATGGACGTTCACGTGATGATGAGCCCTGTGTTCATCATCACAATGCTATTCTAAAAAAGCATTTGAAATTCCTGTGAACTATACAAAGGCCATAAAGGGACATTAGGAAAAATGAAAAATATACAGACTTTAGCATGCACTTTTTTGTATGTGCACTAAAAAGTTTTTGCGTGGTCATGAGAAACTTTTGTGCACACCAGAACTTTTTGCATGCTCACGCTAACACATGTGAAAAGACACCTACGAGATATTTATTTTATTCCATTCAAAAGATGTGTTTATCAGTCATTTTTACTTTAATGTATATTGTTATATATATATACACTCACCTAAAGGATTATTAGGAACACCTGTTCAATTTCTCATTAATGCAATTATCTAATCAACCAATCACATGGCAGTTGCTTCAGTGCATTTAGGGGTGTGGTCCTGGTCAAGACAATCTCCTGAACTCCAAACTGAATGTCAGAATGGGAAAGAAAGGTGATTTAAGCAATTTTGAGCGTGGCATGGTTGTTGGTGCCAGACGGGCCGGTCTGAGTATTTCACAATCTGCTCAGTTACTGGGATTTTCACGCACAACCATTTCTAGAGTTGTGAATGGTGTGAAAAGGGAAAAACATCCAGTATGCGGCAGTCCTGTGGGCGAAAATGCCTTGTTGATGCTAGAGGTCAGAGGACAATGGGCCGACTGATTCAAGCTGATAGAAGAGCAACTTTGACTGAAATAACCACTCGTTACAACCGAGGTATGCAGCAAAGCATTTGTGAAGCCACAACACGCACAACCTTGAGGTGGATGGGCTACAACAGCATAAGACCCCACCGGGTACCACTCATCTCCACTACAAATAGGAAAAAGTGGCTACAATTTGCACGAGCTCACCAAAATTGGACAGTTGAAGACTGGAAAAATGTTGCCTGGTCTGATGAGTCTCGATTTCTGTTGAGACATTCAGATGGTAGAGTCAGAATTTGGCGTAAACAGAATAAGAACATGGATCCATCATGCCTTGTTACCACTGTGCAGGCTGGTGGTGGTGGTGTAATGGTGTGGGGGATGTTTTCTTGGCACACTTTAGGCCCCTTAGTGCCAATTGGGCATTGTTTAAATGCCACAGCCTACCTGAGCATTGTTTCTGACCATGTCCATCCCTTTATGACCACCATGTACCCATCCTCTGATGGCTACTTCCAGCAGGATAATGCACCATGTCACAAAGCTCGAATCATTTCAAATTGGTTTCTTGAACATGACAATGAGTTCACTGTACTAAAATGGCCCCCACAGTCACCAGATCTCAACCCAATAGAGCATCTTTGGGATGTGGTGGAACGGGAGCTTCGTGCCCTGGATGTGCATCCCACAAATCTCCACCAACTGCAAGATGCTATCCTATCAATATGGGCCAACATTTCTAAAGAATGCTTTCAGCACCTTGTTAAAACAATGCCATGTAGAATTAAGGCAGTTCTGAAGGCGAAAGGGGGTCAAACACAGTATTAGGATGGTGTTCCTTAATAATCCTTTAGGTGAGTGTATATATATATATATATATATATATATATATATTATTATTATTTATTTTTTTAAATATAACAACCCATAGAGAGATCACCCTGTCAGAGAGTTTGGGAATATTCACACTTAATTAACAATTAATACACATAAAAACATGATATCAGAGTTTCAAAATCAAACATTTTCAATCAAGCAAGTAATTTCCCTTGGTTCTTTTGATCAGCGCAGTCGGTGGAGAGCAACTACGCTCGACTGCAGAATCCAACACGGCCGCCTCACTGCCGCAAGAGTTTTTTGTCACATGTGAGCTTGACATAAGAGCAAGGTGGCCCACACTCGGACATATGCATTGCATTTTTCTATTTTGTTTTATTGAGCAAAAACAAAAGGCTGTTCTCACAGCTGGTTCGGTGAACTGTTAAGAGCGCTGAAAAGCCGTTTTCACGGCTTGTAAGAGATCACCTTCTAGAGAGAGAGCGCACATGACAGGCTGCACATTTTCCCTGTCTGTGTTGCAGCGACTATCCCCCTGCGTGCTTCAGCACCGCGGAGAGCAGTTTCCCTAGAAGAGCTGAACAGATAGAGCTTATGTCTTTTTAAAGATGACATTCTACCTGTGTGTTTCTGGATGCGGTTGTTTCCTGTCCTCACTGACGGCCACGAGCAATGTTTCACATGTCTGGGCGATGCATGCTGAGATGCCGTTTGTGGATGGTTCATGTTTTTACATGAGAACATGACCAAGTCGGCACGCCGGACTCTTCTTTCTCCAGGAAGCTTGAGTCCCCTTTGTTGTTGGCCAGCCGCCGCTCGTGTGTAAAAGCACAGCCGCGGGTCTGCTCGACACGAGGCATGTCGTGTGCCATCGAGCTGCCAGGCTGAATCAAATTCAGAGTTAACAGCCATGCTTTCCCGGGATCTTGAAATATCACCTCTGAGACGGGCAACCCAGAGATGGGCGGGGCTGTTCTTCCCCCGGAGGAGGGCCAGGCAGAGAATCTTTTGAGTCAAAAATGTGTTCCCCTGCTGGTGTCACAACCAGTGGTACCCAAATAAATGTTTTTTTTTTAAAAAGAGCAGTTCCTCTATCTCTGGGTCCCAAGGGGGTTTGGAGAGCTGTGGACGGTCCAACGCTGGACCACACTCATCCTCCTCCTTCGCCAGCGGACAGCAGGCTCTTGTTGGCTTGCTGTGCCTTGTCTGTGGCGCTTATTCTCTCCAGAAGCAAACTCTGTCGAGTCCTCCTCCACCTTCGGTTCCGGACGTGGCGGAGCGTCTGGCATCAGGCCCTTTGCCGCTGAGTCCTTGAGAACCGGTATTGGGCTGGGTATATATGAGTGACCCTGCGGGGATCCCATATATTTTTCCACGGTCACTCCTAAACGGAAGACCATGTCTTTCCCTTGGGAGAGGCATACGTAACCGAGACGCTCTGAACAGACAAGCCTAGTGTGTGGTATTGCCCATTCGCAGTAGGTGCAACAGAGAACAGCAGGGCTGACAGGTAAATGACACAGATCATAGTGCAATCATCATTCTGGGCTCAGTTCCCATTTATTCCCCTCTGGTGAGGAAGAGAAATTTATGGGAATCATGTGAGGTCAGTCGTGCAAAGAGTTTACGTTTGCTGCAGTTGCCATGGAAACAGACCAAGTGTACACATCAGGCTCGGTCTATGACATGTGTATCCTTAATGCATTGGGATGACAATTAACCGTTTCAGGTTCAAATGTTTGACATATAGACTGCATTCAGATACCTGTATAGCTACAGAAAATTGATGACATGATGAGATCTAAGAATCCCTCTTAACCACATTCTGCACAAAGAGAACTCCTTACAGCGCATTTGTCCTCTGGCATTAGGCTTACAATATCTACAGCTTGGATTCTTATCACTTTGAGTAATTCAGGTCATTATGAGGATGTTTTGACAAAAAACGAGAGGCTGGCTTGATATCAAGCCCTCAGAGCTTGTTCAAATCCTATAACTCACACTCTCTCCATATTCCCCAGAGAGAAAACGCTGTAATCAAACAGTGGGTCAGAAAGCAATTTGTAAACCACAAAATTGAACGTGCCGCCAGTAACACAAACATTACTTTATTTGTTTAGATGTAACCTTCAAGTGTTGAGCATCTTGAGCAGCACAAAGCAAACAAATACATAATTAATTTAATGTTCCAATCACAATTTCTTAAACAATAACAGTTAAAAAAAAAAAAATCCCAGAGCCACTGCATATTTTAGTTCAATTTACCCACAGCCACAAGTAAAAACCATGTAAAACATTTAATCCACACCAGTGGCGGAGATATTTTTTTTTCATAAGCATCCAATCTGGGGTGGCACAGAAATCTTCATTATTCATACATAAAAAAATAAGTTAGACTATACTGTTTTAGTGCCTACAACACAACTAAATACAATTAATTGTAGTTAATTGTAATTGAGGAAGTGGTGGAATAGTTCAAGTAATACTGAGAGAATTTAACCATTTTTTCCTAATCCTGTAAAATATGTTTCAAAAACTTGCAACTGAAAAATTAAACATTGAATGCTTAACATTCAATTAGTTGCCAAAATAAATTAATTGCAACAATTATTTCATACTTAAATAAACTCATTACAAAGGGAAAATTTTTTGTGTGCGAGGTGGCCAAATGGGTGACCACCTCTCTCTTTTAAAAAACAACAACAACAAAATCCATCCTGAGAGTGCAGTTCATCCCTTCAGATCTATTCTACTATACTGCAATTTCCAGCTGAAGCTACAGCAGAGGTTGAAGGGGAAAGGGGGTGTAAAAATATCTCATTTGCAATAAATAATGCAACAACCCCCATGTCCCTAAAAGTGTTAAAACAAACAAAGATGTGCATTCACCAAAAAACACACAGAAATCAATGGTTTGTGGTAAAAGGGCAGCAGAGGTCATTTAGGATGCAACATATTCTCTCTGTTTACCCTGTCAATGTTCAGGTGCATGTTATTAATTAGGCCGCTAAATGAAGTGAGTGAACGTGTATTCATGAAAATTGGGAGAGCTCTGCTGTTCATAGTGGCCTTTAGCTTACGTAGATCACTAAAAGGAATGAAAGCCAGAGAGAAAAAAATATTTCTCTTTGCTAAAAGGACACAAGCTTTAATTAAATCTGAATGGGCTTCACACGGACATTTTCATTTCCGAAAATTGAGATTTGGCCCCTGTTTAGTGCACTATTTCTCATCTCCCAAGACCATTTTTATTTTCATATGTTGTTTTCCAACTTTTGTGAGGATCAGACAGTTTATCTCAGCTATTGCAGTAGATGAATTACAGCTTCGGCAGTGTATTGTTACAATCCACGCCTGTCCTGGACTCCATTTCCCATGATCCTCCCTGTCTGACACCTGAAATCACTCACTCCTCATCTCTCCCACTCTCCCTGGATTCCCTGCACCTGGTCGTCGTCATTAGCACTCCCTTTATATTGATCTCACTTCCCTGCACTCCTTGTCCGTTCTTATGTGTTATGCTTATGTGTGTCGTGTTCTGTTTCCGTTTATAAATAAAAACGTACTCGGTTACTTACGTAACCTCGGTTCCCTGAGATAAGGGAACGAGTACTGCGTCTTAAGACGCAATGGGAAATAATCTATTTCTCGAATTACTGAAGCATTTTTGTAAAATCACGCAGTACTACTGCTCAGTCAAAACAGTGTAGAGACATCTCGCATGCTATTGGCTGGCCAGTGGGAACTGCATGAACCAATGGCAGAACAGCGTAACTGAGCGAACCAATGGGCACAATGCCCGCGAAGCAGGGCACAAAGCCCGCGAAGGTGAGCACAAAGCTCGCAAAAATGGGCGTGGCATCTGCCATAAAGGTACGCTGTAATGCCCTAAAACGTCAGGTTATATCGACTGAAGCGACGATCACCTGTTGTTTTAGCGCCATAGCACGGCCGTCTACGCAGTACTCGTTCCCTTATCTCAGGGAACCGAGGTTACGTAAGTAACCGAGTACGTTCCCTTTCGAACGGTCAGTCGTACTGTGTCTTAAGACGCAATGGGAACCTGTTCAATCCCGCCGTGCTATATAGGCGCAATGACATGTACTCTCTCAAGCTGAACACTTAATAAAGGGCCCAAGACTAGAGTTATTGACACATCATAACATATATTAGTGTATATATACGTGTGTGTGTATATATGTATTTCTATGCATACTGGGCTGGAGAAGGCCAGTAACTACAAGGAAAAACTTTTGTAAGCATTGAAGCATATGAAGGCCCCAGATGCCAACTTATTAATAGGACGGGCTTACAGAGGCCGTCTCAGTATGCTTATACAGCGAGGACTTGCACCTGCAGTGCAGGGACCTCCAGGCTGTAGAATCTGGTAAAAATAGATGGTGAGGACCAGCCTGCCGATCTACAGATGTCACCAGTAGAGTGAGTGGAGTGAGCTTTGACCCCTATGGGGCATTGGAGGCCCATAGTGTCCTAAGCTAACGCTATTGCGTCCACTAGCCATCTGGCCAGGCTTTGTTTGGTGACTGGAAGTCCTTTAGTGCGGCCACCAAAACTTACAAAGAGCTGCTCCGACTGTCGAAAGTGGGAGGACTGCTCAGTATATGCTCTAAGAGCCCTAACTGGGCAGAGCAGGTGTAACTGTCTCTCATCCTCAGAGGGGGGGAGAGCAGAGAGAGTGATTACCTGTGCTTTGAACGGTGTTAAAAGCACTTTGGGTACATAGCCATGTCTCGGATTGAGGATGACTTTAGAATCACCTGGGCCAAATTATAGACATGACACGGTCACAGAGAGCGCTTGAATGTCACCAACACGCTTAACTGATGCCAGTGCTAATAGCAGGGCAGTTTTCAGCGAAAGCGGTTTTAATTCGGTTGTCTGTAAAGGTTCGAAGGGAGGTTCTCTTAGTGCTCGCAGGACCAGTGAAAGGTCCCACGCTGGCACTGTAGGAGGGCGAGGAGGGTTAAGCCTCCTGGCTCCTTTTAAGAACTTCACAACCATGTCATGTCTGCCTACTGATTGGCCAGCTATCGGTGCATGAGAAGCGGCGATAGCTGCTGTGTAGACTTTGAGTGTGGATGGAGTTCGTCCTGCATCCAACATCTCTTGTAGAAATACGAGTATCCGTGATATCTCGCATGACACTGGGCTATGGTTTCTGGCTGAGCACCAGTCAGAGAACACTGACCATTTAAGAGCATCGAGACATCTATTATACGGAGCTCTAGCTTCACTGATAGTGTTAAGAACACTCATTGGAAGGTACTCAAGCTCCCTTTGAGTGGCCAGACATGTAGTGCCCACAGTTTGGGATGGGGGTGCCAGACTGTCCCGTTCGCCTGAGAAAGGAGATTTTTTCTCAGTGGAACTGGCCATGGGGCTGCTGATAGTAGCTGAATCAACTCGGGAAACCAGTGGTGGGTTCGCCAAAGTGGAGCCATTAGCAGGACTGTATGCCAGCATTCCCTGATTCTTTTTAAGACATGAGGGAAATGCGGGACTGGAAGAAAAGCATAAAGTAGACTGCTGGGCCATTCGTGGGCCAGCACATCCTTGCTTTTTGAAAAGTAAATCAGGCAGTGACAGTAGTCTTCGGGGGCACAGAGGACGACCTCTGCCCTCCCGAAAACATTCCATATCATTTGAACCATTTGGGGATGTAGTGTCCACTCTCCTGGGGACACGAGGCCCCTGGAGAGCATGTCTGCTCCCTAGATCAGTCTGTCTGGCACATGCACTGCTTTCAGCGAGTGTAATTGCCTTTTGCCCATTGGAGGAGATGTCTGACCTGTTGGTTGAGCCATCTCGACCTGAGCCCGCCTTGGCGGTTTATGTAGGAGACCACTGTCGTGTTGTCCGTGCGGACTAGAACATGGTGACCTGAGAGACGTGGTAAAAAAGTATCGAGGGCCAGCACTACTGCTAGCATTTCTAGGCAGTTTATGTGCAACCGTGACTCCGTGCTCGACCAGGAGCCGAAGGCCGGTTCTCCCTTGCACAGAGCGCCCCAACCCATGTTAGAGGCATCTGTAATGACCACCATCCATCTGGAAACTGTCCCCAAGCTCATTCGACCATGGGGCCAGGGCTTTGACACAGCCGCGGCCCACTTTGATCCAAGCTGGCCAGAATGCCATGCTTGGGGAGGAACCCGTGATTTCAGCCAGTAATGCACCATGCCCAGCGGAAGTACTGGAGAAGCTGATGCCATTAGGCCTAGCATTCTCTGAAAAGTTTTCAGGGGTCTGTTAATTCCCATTTTGAACGAGCGTGCAAGCTGCTGTGTAGTCAGAGCATGCTCGTTCAACAGCCACACCCTCATTTGGGCTGAGTCTAAAATTGTTCCCAGGAAGGAGATTCTCTGCCTGGGAAACAATGAGCTCTTGGCTGTATTTATTCGGAGACCCAGGCATTCTAGATGGCTGAGTAGCACAGATTTGTGAGATTTTATTTCTTCCTCTGACTGGGCCAGTATGAGCCAGTTGTCGAGGTAATTCAGAATGCACATTCCCGCTTGTCTTAAGGGGGAGAGAGCTGCATCCATGCACTTTGTGAAAGTGCGGAGGGATATGAAAGTAAGCATCTTTCAGGTCCACTGAGAAAAACCAGTCCATCGGGCGGATTTGCGCGATGATCTGTTTTAATGTCAGCATTTTGAAAGGCCATTTGATAACAGCCTTGTTCTGATGTCTGAGGTCTAAGATGAGGCGTTTTGTGTGCAGGCGTGCACGCTTCATAGCGGGCTCGTTTACTGCAATGGTGGACCTCTCCAGTCGCCTGAAGTGGTAGAGAGAAGTCATGCTCTCAGTGTTTTGTGTGCAGGTGTGCGTGCTTTATAACAGGCTTGTATACTGCAATGGATAAACCTCTCCAGTCTCCTGAATAGAGGGGATTGAGAGAAGTGGTAGAGAGAAGTCACTCTCTCAACAGTGCGTTTTGTGTGCAGGCGAGTGTGCTTTGTAACAGGCTCGTATACTGCAATGCTGAACCTCTCCAGTCACCTGAATAGAGGGAACTGGGAGAAGTGTTAGAGAGAAGTCACTCTCTCAACAGAGTGTTTTGTGTGCAGGCGAATGTGCTTTGTAACAGGCTCGTATACTGCAATGCTGAACCTCTCCAGTCGCCTGAATAGAGGGAACTGGGAGAAGTGATAGAGAGTGAAAAAAGGCCAGGGCTTGGCCGCCATTTCACAACGCCGCTATGCACTAGACAGCGAGTGCAGCAATGACGTAAGTCGCGCTCTCAACAGGGCGCGCGCGCGCTGCCATGGCAATAAGCGCGAGCTGCAGTGAGAACAGGCTGTAACGTAAGCCGCGCCCTCAATATTTCTAGCAGTCTGAAAGCGAGACACGCGGGGAGAGCTCCGGCGTGAGTTCGCTCGTCCACTCTGGCATTTTCTGTCCGCAGCGCTTCTTCAGCGCGGAGAGAGAGAGAGAGAGGGAGGCGGGATGAATCGAGGCTGGCGAGCCGAGCCCGCAGGGTCGGCAGCACCATCTCATCGTGCAAATTCTGCGTGGTCTCAGCCGAGTGGATGCTCGCACGCGCATCGTGTGGATGCTCCCGCGCGCATCATTGCCGGCGAATGAGACCAGGCCCTCGGCTTCGAGCGGAGGGAACAGGTCCGATCGAGAGAACGTCACGGGAGAAACGTCTCTCTGAGGCGAAGACGAGGCACGCGGGCACTGGGCCGACGTGAGCTTGTTAGCCTAGGTGTACGCCGGGGTTCGGACTGGAAAGGGAATGGGAGAGCGCTATCCGCGAGCGGAGAAAGGCCAGCCAATAGCGTGCGAGATGTCTCTACACTGTTTTGACTGAGCAGTAGTACTGCGTGATTTTACAAAAATGCTTCAGTAATTCGAGAAATAGATTATTTCCCATTGCGTCTTAAGACGCAGTACGACTGACCGTTCGAAAGGGAACCCGTCTTTGTGGAAGCCCTGGATCTTCTCTTCCCTGCTGCACTACACACCGTAACAGAAGAACGGACCCAACAGAAGGACTTCAAAGCTAGGATGGGTATCTTCCTGACCCCGATCTCTCCCGTGTCCCCCCTTAAAGACACGACAGCAGTGGACCGTCTGTGGGGCCTTAGGCAGGACGGTCGCTTGCTGGAGAGGTACGTGGAGGAATTTGCGGAACTGTCTTGTTTGGTGAACTGGCCAGATGCTCCTTTAAACGCGTGTTTTTTGATGGGGCTGGACGAGGACACTATTCGATATATTGAACCAGCCTGTTCCTTTTCCCTAGTCGAGTCAATGAATCTGATTCTCTGTTTAAATTGTTCCAATTTCGAAATTGAAGAGGTTCAAGAGAATGAGTGTCTTCCGCTCCAGGCTTCCCCGTTCCCACTCCGAGTCTCCTGGATTCCGCTCCAGGCTTCCAAGTTCCCGCTCCGAGTCTCCTGGATTCCGCTCCAGGCTTCCAAGTTCCCGCTCCGAGTCTCCTCGATTCCGCTCCAGGCTTCCCTGTTCCCTCTTCGAGTCTCCTGGATTCCGCTCCAGGCTTCCCTGTTCCCGCTCCGAGTCTCCTGGATTCCGCTCCAGGCTTCCAAGTTCCCGCTCCAAAGTCTCCCGGATTCCGCTCCGAGTCTCCTGGATTCCGCTCCAGGCCTCCCAGTTCCCGCTCCGAGTCTCCTGGATTCCGCTCCAGGCTTCCAAGTTCCCGCTCCGAGTCTCCTGGATTCCGCTCCAGGCTTCCAAGTTCCCGCTCCGAGTCTCCTGGATTCCGTTCCAGGCTTCCCTGTTCCCTCTTCGAGTCTCTTGGATTCCGCTCCAGGCTTCCCTGTTCCCGCTCCGAGTCTCCTGGATTCCGCTCCAGGCTTCCCAGTTCCCGCTCCGAGTCTCCTGGATTCCGCTCCAGGCTTCCAGGTTCCCGCTCCGAGTCTCCTGGATTCCGCTCCAGGCTTCCCTGTTCCCTCTTCGAGTCTCCTGGATTCCGCTCCAGGCTTCCCTGTTCCCGCTCCGAGTCTCCTGGATTCCGCTCCAGGCTTCCAAGTTCCCGCTCCGAGTCTCCTGGATTCCGCTCCAGCTCTCCTCGAGCCCGCTCCAGCTCTCCTCGAGCCCGCTCCAGCCCAGGAGCTCATCCCATTCCGCGTGCCCTCCATACTACCTCTGAATTCCCCCAAGAAAATGTTGGGGGGGGGCTATATACCCGGGGGTGGGGAACATGTGGATGGAGCACATGTGGGTGGGGCTCCTGATCCGCCGTGGACTCCCGAGGCTCCTGATCCGCCGTGGACTCCCGAGGCTCCTGATCCGCCGTGGACTCCCGAGGCTCCTGATTTGCCGTGGACTCCCGAGGCTCCTGACCCGCCGTGGACTCCCGAGGCTCCTGACCCGCCGTGGACTCCCGAGGCTCCTGATCCGCCGTGGACTCCCGAGGCTCCTGATCCGCCGTGGACTCCCGAGGCTCCTGATCCGCCGTGGACTCCCGAGGCTCCTGACCCGCCGTGGACTCCCGAGGCTCCTGACCCGCCGTGGACTCCCGAGGCTCCTGACCCGCCGTGGACTCCCGAGGCTCCTGACCCGCCGTGGACTCCCGAGACTCCTGACCCGCCATGGCCGCCTGAGACTCCTGACCCGCCGTGGCCGCCCCATGTCCTAGTCCCGCCCTGGAGACCTCTATACCTGTCTGCACCTCCCCCGCACCTGCATGTAGGTCTCCAGGGCGCCCACCCCCCCCTCCCTGGTTGTTACATCTAAGGCGCGAGGACGCGCCTACCGGGAGGGGGAAGTAATGTTACAATCCACGCCTGTCCTGGACTCCATTTCCCATGATCCTCCCTGTCTCACACCTGAAATCACTCACTCCTCATCTCTCCCACTCTCCCTGGATTCCCTGCACCTGGTCGTCGTCATTAGCACTCCCTTTATATTGATCTCACTTCCCTGCACTCCTTGTCCATTCTTATGTGTTATGCTTATGTGTGTCGTGTTCTGTTTCCGTTTATAAATAAAAACCCGTCTTTGTGGAAGCCCTGGATCTTCTCTTCCCTGCTTCACTACACACCGTAACATGTATAGTGCAACGGGGGAGGGTTATAGTGTTAGTGTGTGTACAGTATGTTGTCAGTATCACTCACCACATGTATTTCTTCTTTCTTCAGTCTTTCTTATCTTCTCTTCTCAGTTGTAGCGTCCTCTGGTCACATTAATCCATTTTTGTCTAAACAGAAAACCATAATCAACTTTCCGGTAACACTTTACAATAAGGTCTCATTCGTTAACATGAATTAATGTATTAACTAACATGAACTAACCATGAGCAGTACATTTGTTACTGTATCTGTTCATCTTTGTTAACATTAGTTAATAAAAATACAGCTGTTCGTGGTTTGTTCATGTTAGTTCACAGTGCATTAACTAATGTAAACAAGATTTTGATGATGTATTAGTAAATGTTGAAATTAACATTAACAAAGATAAATAAATGTTTTATAAGTGCAGTTCATTGTTAATGTTAACTAATGTAGTTAACTAATGTTAAATAATGAACCTTATTGTAAAGTGTTACCAACTTTCCTAATCTTCTTTGTTTTGTTCATCTCACTCAGAGCACAATGTAATTCCCCACACAATACTCAGCAAAATACATCTGACCTACTTAATAATTTATTTCTTTTTTTCAAAAGTGGAGAGAAAAGGAATTTGAATATTTGCTACTGCATGTGAAAAGCTGAGAGAATGATTCCTACAGTATGAGCTTGAAAATGCTCCGGTATAAAATGCTTTGTCTTGTAATTCCTTTGCACACATACATTGGGTTCTGGGGTCATAAAGTCTGAAAACGTATTAAGTATTCAAAATTCAATTCAAATTCAAGATTTAAACCTGGAAACAGGGCTCTATGCTATAACATTTTTCTTGAGGAGCACAGTCAAAAATTTAGAAGCACTTTCTGATCAATAACACACATTCCAATTATAACTTTCCCATTACAGGAATATATTTGCCCCTTTAAATAATTTTTTTTTACCATTATAAGAGCAATGTTTTCTAATCTTATTAAATGTATGCATTATCTTTTGTCAATTTCTTCAATTAGAATAGAAAAGGTGTTTTTTTAAATGTTAATTTAAACAATAAATTCAGTTAGAACAATTAGACACAATCAGACTGTTACCAATCAAATGAAATCAGCATCAAAAGATCCACCTTTGCACTGCAGACTTGGCACAGAAGCTCTATCTGAAGTGGTATTTAGATACATTTACACAAACTGTTTATGCAGCTCATGGGTAAATAATGTTGTATGAAGTTTTTGAATTTAGAAATATGTACAAATTAAACTATAAAAGTTTGATATTTTGAATAAAAAGTCCATGCAAAGTGTAAATATGAAAATAAAACCGCCAGTAGGTGGCAGCAAGTCTTCATGTGTAAGTCATTCATTCAATCGTTCAAAACGCAGATTCATTTTGAAGAGAATCATTTGGAGATGCGCAACAGTTCTGGTGTGGCTTTGATTTTCACGAAGGTATTGTGGCTAAAACGTTGTTACTTAATATCAACGTATTTATTTGACTTTTGTACAAGATCAGTATCACATCATGCAATCATGCCGATACTCGGAGCAATAGCAATCCGTAACTTTTGGCGCTCTGGCGCTTAATAAATAGAACTGCATGCGTGTTGCGGAAGAACATTGTAGCCGGAACTACTTCTCTCGGTTTATGTCTATGGCGAGTCACGCAGGTACTGCTACTCCGCAGCGGTGCGACCAGAACCAGACTAAAATAGTCTGAATATAAACACTTATTATATGTGTACTGTAGTGATTCAGGATAAGACAAAAACACGGTTTGGAAAATGGATTAATGATTGTTTATGATAATCCAAATGCCTAGTATTTCCAGTTAATTTGGCAGCAAAGAAACATCAGCATGAGACTGTCTGGTAAGTGCGCATTGGCTGCGTCACCTCTGTTTTACCTTGTAAACAATCTTTGACGTGTAGTCCGTCGATCAAAACGTTTTCAGATGTTGAAAATCAATTGATTAACACAATCACCACAATTGAATATGAAATATCCAGGATTATGTGATAAATTTGTAACATTGAGCATATTAACTCCTTTTTGTTCAAAAATTTTCTTTTTTTCTACCTTTCCTTTACTCCATTTTCCACACAAAAAATACTCCAAATCATTACTTATGGATCTATGGATTTAAGGAAAATTACAAAATATAACAAAATTGCAAAAAATATTTTTAGGCATATTTTATTGTTTTGAACTCTGTAAGTTTTAATTAAAAAATTAATTGTTAAATACCATCTGTAAAATTCAAGTAAATAATTATAAAATGAGTGTTTTGTTTTTAGATACATTTGTAAAACAGAAGCATTTTCACTAGTTATCTAAGATGTTTGGACCTCACTGATAATGAATGTGTGCACACACATTTTTATTCTGTATATCAAACAACACAGATGTGTTTGGCATATAATATTTTGAACATCATGTGTGTGTGTGTGTGTGTGTGTGTGGGGCGCATCAACAGAAATCTTCCTTAATATGCTGTCTGTCTCTACAGAAACAGGAAATCCAACAAATCTATTTCCCGTCATCTCCCAGACACCTTGTAGCCTTCTCACTTCAATTTTTACCCTCTTTCCTCCTCTTCTCATCCCTGTTTTTAAACTCACTTCCTACCTCTCTATTACTCTTTTTGCTAGCTTACTCCATCATCTTTCTATCTTCCACCAATTCTCTCTCTCTATCTCTCTGTGTCTTTTTCTAATAATAGCTTCCTCCCTGCTTGAATGTCCTGCAGATCAGGGTACACTTCTCTCACAGAAATACTACTCATATGCACAGCTTTTTTGGCAACACACAACTCCACTTGAAGCCAGGAACTGAAGCAGAAGTGCACTGTTCTGCACCTGGCATTGTTCATCTCATCCATTCTTATTCTGCTAACCAGTTTCTTAAGCAGCCAGTCTGTTACGTCTGATCAGATTTTATTGCTAATAAAATGAACAGTATGACAGCAAAGTGGTGGCATGCCTTCGTGGGTTATAATGACTAATGAATCTCTTTTTGCAGTGTGTGACATTATGCCTCTCATTGAACAAACGGTGCTTCATATAAAGAGTGTCTGTCTCAGAGAGATTCTGATGCCAATCACTTTTTCTTCAAGCACACAAAAAATGCTGATGATTATACAAATAGTAAGCAAATCCCATTGAAATAAATAGGGATGCTAACTAATAGATTTTGCCAGATATTATAGACCTTCTTGGGTAGAAGTCATGCCAAGTTAAATATGGGTAATGAGAAAAACATATGTGGCACAGTTTAAAGGGTGCATAATAGGGGTTGCACCGACTAGTCGACTTTAATGCTCTGCCATGACACGTTAAGCTAGTCGCTGGCCTATAGAGGGCGCAACAGGATAAGCCATTTCCTGACACGCAAGCTCCGTTTTCAACAGTTAAAAATGACAAATAAATACATACTTAGGGAGCTCTCCACAAGACAATGTTTGATTATACCATCTGGATGCTCAAAATTGATCAGGAGAATGCACACTTATTGAAGCTACACGTAAGTTAATCACCGTTCTAAACTAATGCGCGCTGCATTGTAACACACATAGCTCGCACATCACAAAACCATTCAGTAGCGTAGAAATGTATTGTCAACACTGTTCTGTGATTTCTCAGTAAAATAGCTTAGAAACTGAAAAGTTATAGCATATATTTCTTAGTAACTAAAACTCACAGCTTCACTATTAGTAGAGAGACTGGCAGGTAATTCACACGCAATCGCTCTCTCACTAATGCATTCATATACATGTAAGCTTTATTGTGCTACTTTATCTTTATCTGATTTACGAATGAGCAGAAATCTGTGAGAAATATTATTGACCCAAAGAAAGACAAAATAACTGATACAAAAGCTGTTATGTAGGAGCAATAGCCTAACCTTATGGGTAGCGCTGTGTGCCATAGCTGTCCTGTGCACAAGAAAACCCGTGTTCGCGTCTCAGCTCAAGGTTCAGGGTTATTTGTTCATTAATGACGTCATCAGCGACTAGTCGACGTCGGATCGACTTTCATCACATAAATCGGAAGTCGTTCAACCCCTAGTAGGCTACATAACACACACAGTTTCTGAGAATCTCATGTTAATCTTGAGTACCTATAGAGTAGTATTGCACCATTCATATCTCCACATCTGTACTGCATATCTCCTAGTTTTGTCATATAAAAGACAGATATGCTGTACCGATTCTTTCCGAAAACAGCTGAACTCGTAGAGGCGTGCAGTGGGCGGAGCTAAAGAGTCGCGAGCACACACACATACACACACACACTACATCATGGCATTATCCCTGGATAACTTTCGATTCACTATACGTTCGTGTTGCCAGCCTGGAGTCCGTTATTCGTACCTCGCTTAATACATCTGAGATGATTTGACAGATCCCAGATCCTCTAATCGTGATAACTAATCTCTGGCTAATTTGATTCTTCAAACGAATTTGCGGATTGGATTATAATATATGGATTAAATTGTCTGAGATTACTGCGCATTCCTGTGTTCCCTGAAGAGGGCAGATGCATCGATACTCGAAACCACGATCAGCAGTGCAGCGATTGGCTTGCAGCAAGACAGCAACGTAATGACATATAATTAAAAAAGACACCTGGCGAAAAACTATTATATATAATAATAATAGATTTTATTTATAACGCACCCGAAGAATCTACAACCCGAAGAATCTCAAAGTGCTACACAGGAAAATGACAAAAATGAGTAAAAACAAGGAAAACTACAGAATAATAAAACAATCAACACATAAAAGCCTTTCTGAGTAGAAAAGTCTTCAGTTCTGCTTTAAAATGGTCCAGGCTCTGTACTGCTCTCAGCTCACTGGGGAGGTGGTTCCAAAGCCGCGGTGCAGCCGAGCAGAAAGCTCGGTCCCCCATGGTACGGAGCCTGGTGGTGGGGACCTGAAGAAGCAGGTGGCCTGATGATCTGAGGGTGCGGGGGGAGGATTTCAGAGTGATGAGTTCTTGTAGATATGGTGGTGCATGTCCGGTGATGCATTTATGTGTGAGCAGGAGGATTTTGTAGTCGATCCGGGATGAGACGGGGAGCCAGTGCAGTGAGTGTAGAATGGAAGTTATGTGATCATATTTACGGACTCTCATTAGGACTCTGGCAGCGCTGTTCTGGATGTATTGTAGCTTCTGGATATTTCTGCCAGAAAGCCCAATGAAGAGTCCGTTGCAGTAGTCCAGCCTGGTGGAGATAAAGGCATGGATGAGTTTCTCTGCATCTGGAAGGGTTAGAAGGGGGCGGAGTTTGGAGATGTTTCGTGGACGGTGGAAGGAAGTTAATGTGTTTAATGTGGTCATTGAAGGTCAGCTGGGGGTCAAACCTAACCCCAAGGTTTGTGACTGAGGAGGAGAAAGTGATGACCTGTGAAAGGATAGTCTATGTCTGCTGATGACAGGACCGAGGGGAAGCATGTAAAGGATGAATAAGATTGGACCGAGAACCGACCCCTGCGGAACACCACATGTAACAGGGAGCAGTCTGGACTCACATTCTCCTAATATAACACTCTCAGTCCTGCCAGAAAGGTAGGACTGAAACCACTGCAGTGCTGCTCCTGACAGTCCAACTGTGTTGTGGAGACGGTCCAGGAGGATGGTATGGTCCACTGTGTCGAATGCTGCTGTTAGGTCGAGGAGAATGAGCAGTGATGGTGATCCTGAATCAGCTGCCATAAGAAGGTCATTGGTCACCCTGAGCAGAGCTGTTTCGGTGCTGTGGGCTGAGCGAAAACCTGATTGAAATATCTCAAATAGGTTGTTGTGTTTTAGATGGTTGTGGAGCTGAGAGGCGGCTTCCTTCTCTAAAACCTTTGACAGGAAGGTGAGGTTGGAGATCGGCCTGTAATTTGCAAGGACTTCAGGGTCTAGGGTTGGTTTCTTGAGTATTGGACGGATGACAGCAGCTTTAAGGGCAAGAGGGACGTGACCAGTTTTGAGAGAGAGATTAACAAACTGGGTGATGATTGGGCTAACAATGGGAATGAATGACTTGAGCAGAGCAGTCGGGATGAGATCCAAGGTGCAGGTGGACGGCTTCATTTTCCTGATGGTTTTCTCAATGTGGCTCTGCTGAACCGCAGTGAAGTGTGGAAGGGATGGCAATCTCCCAGGTGAGGGGTTGGAGGACGGGGGAGACAGGGAGGAAGAGCCAGATATTGAAGAGCGGATGTTATTGACTTTAGATCTAAAAAAGTCAATGAAGCTGTTGCATCGCTCCACTGTGGTTTCAGTGGATGAAGATGACTTTGGCTTCAGGAGATTGTTTACTGTAGAAAAAAGATGCTTAGAGTTTCCAGTATTTGTACTGATGAGATTGGAATAGAATTGAGAGCGCACACCCTTCAAGGACTTAAGATATGCCTTTTGATGGTCACGGAAGGCAAGCTTGTGAACAGTTAGACCAGACTGTTTATCGCGGCGTTCCAGGATACGGCCCTCAGTTTTCATTTGCCGCAGTTCCTGTGTGAACCAGGGGGCAGAGCGTTCAAAATTGACTTCCCGTGTCCTGATAGGGGCATGGAGGTCAAAGACACTGCTCAGAGATGTATTATAGTGATCCACCAGTCCGTCCACTGTTGCAGAGACTGGGCAGTTGATGTTGTATTGAAGGTCTACAGTAATAGAGGTTGGGTCAATTTGTTTCCAGTTCCGGAAAGATATTTGGCGCTTAGGTCTGATGATAGGCAGCGAAAATGTAAAGGCCATAGAGACCAACTTGTGGTCAGACACACCCAGATCGTTTACCTCCAGGCTGTTTATAGGGGCCGCGTCAGTGATGACCAGATCTAGGGTATGGCCCTTGATGTGCGTAGGAGCCTTCACATGTTGCTGGAGACCAAGACAATCAATCAAACTCAGGAACTCTGTTGCAAGATGACAGGAGGGTTTGTCAATATGGATATTAAAATCACCAAGAATAACAATTCTGGTTGACATGGAACAGAGTGATGTGAGTAGATCATGCATTTCAGGGAGAAATGAGGAGTGTGATTTGGGGGGACGGTATATGAGAAGCACTGTCATGGAGTATGGGGGTTTACATTTGAAGGCTAAACATTCCATTGAGGTAAAATCAGGCAGTGGCAGGGGAGAAAGTTTCAGTTCATCCCGATGATTGACGGCCAAACCACCCCCATGCCCGGAGCTGCGGGCTTTTTCCATGTAGCTATAGCCCTGGGGGCAGGCTTCATTGAGCACTGAGTGGTCCCCTGTTTTGTGCCAAGTTTCCACTAGGCACATGAAGTCCAGTCCTTTATCCAGAATATGGTCGTGGATGAGCAGGGATTTATTGGTGAGGGATTGTGTGTTGAATAATTCCATAGTGGCAGGAGACAGAGCTGATGGTGAAGCTCTGTAAGCTCCACAGTACACTGTGGTAAGCTCCACAGTACACTGTGGTCCACTCCATGTTTTGTATTTCTCCCAGCGCTAGAGGCTCGCAGAGGGAGGAGGTGGGGTGGAGGGTTGCTACGTATTCCAAGTGCGGCAGTGTCCTGATGACGTCGCTGAGGCGCGACACGTGCAGCTGAAGACCAGATGGAGAGGATCGTCGCTGTACCATGCAGGAGGTAAACAAAGTTTTTCCGGGCACTTCTGTAGCTATACCGGGGTCAGCGCAGAAGTCCAAGTTGTCTTATGGCTGTAATACAAGGTGGAGCAGTGATCCAGTTGAGACTCAGCAGTTGAGAAGTGGAATATTTCAACATCATGCCGGACGCTAGTGACGTTAGCCCGGTGCTAATCGCTGCTAATCAACCGGCAATTTCAGGCAGAACCAGTTCAGCAGTCAAGTTGAGCTAGGCCAACAGCAGTAGTCCTCTGGCAACAAAGGACACCAGTGACTCGACGGTCTAAATGTTGGCGCACCAACAGCAGGACAAAGACAATCAACTAGCACTGAAAGCGATGGTAGCAAATAAGTTGCTAAAGCACCAGGTCAGAAAGTTATTGCAGTACACAGAGGAAACTTGCATGGGGCATGAGAATAGTCTTGAAGAAATCCACTTTACTTGAGACCAATGGTACAATCACCTAATCAAAGTGAAATACGCTAAATTAATGTCAGAAGTGGAGAAGCGGCAAACAAACAACGCCAGCGTCCTCTCCTCTCCGGTCTATTATTATAAGGAAACAACCATAACAACATAAAAGTTACAATAGATAAATTAAATGTGCACTGTTTTTTTTTTAAACATGATTCCCAATTATTTATATTCACGATTTTATAGTATTTGTACACCCTTTAACTTTTTATTTTAATTTTGTAATTAGCAATTCAATTTTTTACTCAATTTAAAGCAGATTTGTAACGTGACAGCATTAATTAAAGTTTCTTAAGGGTCAAAAGCATCTCTTGTGCCGCATCAAGCCACTCCCATGATATCCGTCATTACTCAAATTATGCGCGGCTCAGATTAACTGTACAGCATGTGTGTAAGACTCCAGTAAAATTATTAAGTAATTATTTCATCACAAATAAATCTCTCAATCAAGTGGCTGTGTCTATAGTATTATACACAATTTTATAATATTATTTTCAAATACATTTTTATATTATTATTATTTAAAATTATTATTGCCCCTGGTTCAGTAATGAACTCTTGTAATAAAGTAGCTCCTTAAAAAGATGTAATTTAATCCTGTTCACATGAAATAAGCCTGCTTCCGAGCAGGTTTAAGCTTCCGGACCTGTTGCTATGACAGCAAGTCCAGGATAAGCTTCAAAGATAATTTAAATAATTTACATTTTAGTACTGTCAATACATCGATATTGTACGTTTTAGTGCTGTCAATACATCGATATTGTATAAAAACGTAAGTAAATGTACGTGTGGTAGGCTCACACTTTATGTACAAATACACAGGTATTCTCACTTACGTGCCGAATGCCAACAAAACACAGACATTTAATGCAGTTTCACTCACCGCCTGAGGTTTCAACTCATGACCGGGAACAAACAAACACTTGCACAGCTCTGTTGCTGCTCCGGAAAAACAAACTGCATCCACTGTTCCCTTAACGCTGGGTTCTTTGAGAAGCTGAACAAGGTTATCTTTCCCTCAAAACCAAAAACACACTTCTTCAGTGACATTGTTGATTTCGTGGTCTAAAAACAAAATGACAGTGCTGCCATGGCTTCCGTAACCCGAACGAAGCTCGATGATGGACGTGCTCTTGCTCTCGCTCTGGTAGATGTGTGCACACTGCACACCCATACAAGGAATTCTGCCCTGTATGACGTCATACAGGGCCATACTGGGAAAAAACTTTCAGAAACTTGTTTGAATCCTGAAGGAGTGTATTTGGCACAGAAATACTCTGTCATACGTCCAACTCATTTATTTATATTTTGGCCATGTTTAGCTTGAGAATCCAACTCTTTAACAGTGTAAATAAGTCAGAATGCATTAAATAGCATTAGACCCCCCCTTTAATGTGTTTATATGACCTTATACAAATCGGTGTATGATGTGTTTAAACACATTAATTTTAAATCACAAATTTGCTATTTCTGTTCTGTAACAGCTAAATAAAATATTTGATTTTCATGAAGTGAGCATCTCCATGTGCGTGTATGTGCGTTAGTGAGAAAGAGAGCAAAACAAGAAGAAAGGAGTATTGTAGATGAGGCAACATTAAAGAAACAGACCTTAAGGCAATAATCTTGCTTGGTGAATGGTACACGATAACGAAGCTCTGCATGATGACCTACAGCATCGTTCAGTCTCTATCCTGCTGTCTCTTTGTGCTACTGAGAAAAATACGACCCACTCATAGACCCCCAACCACGAATTCTATGAATCTCAGAGATGAAGTGCAGTAATAGCCTTGAAAAACCATGTCATCCGGCTTCCTGTTATGGACAGAATGAAGTGGAAAATTGGCCATTTAGAACAGAGCCAATGTTTCAATTGACTGGGTGAGAAAGTCAAATCAAATATAAATTCAAATACACAAAACTATTCAAATAAACAAAATTTTAAAAAAATAATAATAAATGACTAAATAAATAAATTGCCATTTAAATTTGAAGTTTACACACTAAATCAAGACGTGATCGGCATCTAGTGTGATAAGCAATGGTTATCTCAGAAACTCAAAAAGACATGAACACCCTTTGAGACTCTGACAATGCAATCAAGAAAATGTTCTCTACAAAAGCGTGTGCAAATACTCTTCTTTTCCCCGCTGTTTTAGCTTAATAAAAATTCTGCTACCTAATTTTTTTTAACTGCTAGTGGTCTTGCTGAGGGACCATCTGCTGATATTTCTAGCGTTAAAAATCTAGGAGTGTGATGACAAGCTGCTCTCACTCCTGGTAGAGAAAAATCTGGCAGTTCCACTATCCAGGCCAGTGGGGAGGAGAGCTGGCAGCTCTTCAAGAGGTCATGCTCTTCACAGAGGCTTCACTTTAAAAAGCGGAAAACTGGAATGTGTAATTAAACAATTATTTATATCCGTTACCATATATGTCCAGTCATGGGAAATATCTAATCAATTTAGGACTACTGCCAACGTCAGTTAATGCTTATAGTCCCTGTCACACCAGCGATAACTGTAACAATATTTATATTACTGGCATCCACATCAACGACGATAATGTTCTGTTTATTCTAAGCACATGTCGCTGTTATGTCGTCTCCCTTTTAAAAATGCTCAAGCTCTATAAAATTGGATGGATTCTGATTGGCTCTCACCCTTTTTATAATTCTGAAAATGTGATATAAATTATATCATTCCTCTGCGTCATTATCGTTATAGTTGTGGACTGTGTTGTTTTCTTAGTTAGAACTATTAAAACTTGTATCACTCACAAACATGGAAAAGCAGAGTAATATCCACCTTATGTGCAATGCCTAAATGCTATTTTCTTTAACGGTGTGGAGACTTCCTATTCATTTGCCTAAACAACTAGAAGAATGACAAAATGCTGTAAATGGTCAAATAACTTGCGCTACAAACCAGTGTGTTTATGATTATGATAATAAATTAAAATAACATGATAACAAGTAACAGTTTGCGATATCAAGTAGCATAACAAACAGTTTTAGTACAGTTAAAATAACTGGAAGTGGATGAGACCGGATGAGACCTTCCAGTGGAAGCTATTTTTCCATCCACTTATTTTTATGCGCATTTTGGGATATTGCATTAAAAAAACGCTGGATGGAAGCGCCAAAATGCGCATAAAGTGCATATAAAAAACTTATGAGCTCAATAGCAGATACATTTTTATCCGATAAGAAGACATGCACATAAACTGTGATGGAAACACATTTACAGATCCCTCAATGTGGAACAAAAATCTTATGTGACTTTGCCTCAACAGTGGATGTGATTGGATAACTGGAGTAACCAGTGGACCAATTCCATTGCACAGCATCTCAAATGTTGAATCTCAAATTCATTCTGAAATGTCATTTATATCTAGGAAAAAATAGCCATAGTTGCTCCCCGATTGCAGCAACTTTCACTTTTTATTACCGATATTTTGCGCCAATTCCACAGGAAGTGACGATTTTGTTCTCTTGAACACATGGGATGGAAACGCTACTTCATTCACAAATGTTTTATGCAAAATTCATGATAATCATGATTAATTTAATAATGTCTGCTGCAACTGTTTGCTAAAGAAAACCCAGCAGTGCGGACAATCTGAGTGGGTCATTAAGGTGAATTGGCAAATACTGCTCTTGGTAAAGTGCTGCTCTCAAACTGTGAACATAGCAAATGTTCCTTAGGGAGGGATTGCAAGCGAGAGAAACACAAAGAGCTGCACGTCTCTATGTCTGCTTAATTACTACAACACATCCTCAAAGCATTTTTGGGCATGCATATATGGATGATATGGAGCTGGACACAAAAGGGCTCAGCCATTAAAAAATCTACACAAATGAGTCTTAGGGGGACGGCCTTGCGGTTACAAAAGTGCTTACCACATCACATTTTCAGCTGTTTCTTTTCAGGGACCTCACTCAATTCATGCCTTTTATAGGGTGGAGATTCTTGCTATGCTTGGGATATTCAAGGTGAATCAGGGACATATGTGCCAAGACTGCGGTCAGGTCTAGTAAAATGTAACAGATTTCTGCCTCATTTGACTAAATAAACAGAAAGGCATGTCAGATTCTCCTGGCTGTCTTAGTCATTAGTCACTGGGATTGTTACCCTACTGTCAGTCTGGGAGGTGTTTACTGTATCCTGAGAGGAGCTGGTCACCAATTAGGTAAATATTTAGACAATGTGTTCAGTATTGACAAGCACTACAGGACACCTGTTTGGGTGTTATTAGTTTAGGCAAATCGTGTTTGTCTATTATTGCCATTGCAAGCATTGACAGACCACATTTGAGCAATTAATGCAGTTAATTAATGCAGAGTTCTAAACTTTTTCTTGCAGCACTATTTTATGATCATTTTTTTATAG
Source organism: Rhinogobio ventralis (assembly GCA_039654625.1). Classification (NCBI taxonomy): domain Eukaryota; kingdom Metazoa; phylum Chordata; class Actinopteri; order Cypriniformes; family Gobionidae; genus Rhinogobio; species Rhinogobio ventralis. The sequence goes on from CM077211.1 coordinate 23,628,944, forward strand.
CTTATAGCTGCATAAAAAGAAAATGCAAAAGACAGACTATTTCTGTATATAAAAATATTCATTGAAATTAAATATTTGTAATATAGTTTGCAAGAAATAATACCATCGGGTTCATCTCCATATATAACAATATCTGTGTCTTGTTTCATTTCATTTCGAAGGCTGCGTCCTCCAGAGGATGTGAAGGATGCGGTATATGGAGTGTCCTCAATCAGAATTAAACTAGACGTAGTCCTTCGTAGGACACACAGGCGAAAAGGAAACACGAAGTATCACGTTGCTATGCCAACACGTTCACAGCGTCGTTGTGCTCTCACACCAGTTAAATGAATGAAAATTATTTATTTAATATTTATCAATTTCTGCAGTTAACAACAAATGAAATGTTTCTTGCCTTGCCAGAAAAGTACTGTTCTAAACGTTTAAAAAAAAAAAAAAAAAAAGACGGTTGTTAACGGCGACGCAAAGAATTGAAAAAATCTGCAGCAGCGAAGGATACACCTCATGCACCCTTCGAATTCCTGTGAAAGAAGGGCGCATTCGGAGTGTCCTACTTACTTTTTAGAAATGAGACAGCCTTGATGACGCATGCAGCCCTCGAATGTGACCTCTGGAGGACACAGCCTTCAAAATGAGACACAGCTAATATAATTTAGGTTCTTTGTTTCATTCTCTGACCTCTCACCTCTCGCGTATGACCTTTTGGCCTGAGCTCAACATTAACAAGCGGATGAATAGCTTTGATAAGAGCCTGAAATATTTTCCATTGTAATCTAGTATGCAAAACAATAGAAACACCTTTATCATCTTGAGAATACTATGCAGTCTGTTTGTTTGTTTGTTGATTGCTAATTTCTTTTGTCATCCCTTGAGGGAGATCTATTCATGTGGCATATTACAGCATCTTAGTGTCAGTTGTACACTGTAAAAAAAAGATTTCCATTTCCATTTCCAAGCTTACCATTTCCATTAGGATCTTCCAACTCCCAAGGACACTGAAGGGTCTCACAACATATTCATGTTATTAGTTTTATTGCATGGTTGAAAAATTAGCGGTGCATTGATCTAACTATTGATATTATGTGCTAGAGCACACTGGAGAATTGTAGAATCCTACATAGACATGAGTTCATTTCATGAATCACTGACAACTGATGTTTTTTTAATGTGCTTTTTATTTCTTAATTAAACTTGATTTTTGAAAGGACAAAAAATAAATGTTTCCTTTTTCTTAATTTATGTTTAGCATCGTTTTATCTGTATGCATATCACCTGGAAAGAGTTAACATGAATGTACAAATTGTATTTGTCATGCCAATAAAGCACCTTAAAACTGCTATATAAAAGTTCTTCCTGTGTAGTCATGGAAGACTTACTTTGAGGAATGTGGTGTGCCTTTCCTCAGAATCGACAGGATAAATCTCATCTTGTAATTCTGTGTGAAGTGCATGAATGGATTCACTGCTCATGATGGATCATCCAGAAATTTCTCTTATGGAAATGAGACAGGCACTGCGGTACAGCCAGCTTTCTCATGCCATGAATTTTTCTACTGGCTAAATCACCTGCATCTATTGTGGATGGGCTCTGTGCTTTGTCTCTGAGCTCACACTCAAAAACTGGAGAAACCATGCCTGAAAGCCCTGTGTGGGGATTGACCGGGATGTGTCAGATGGAGGAAGACTTCATTATGATTCACTTCAAAAACAGGAGATTTTTGTCAGCCACAGACAGAGGCTCAGACTCTGATTCACAATACCAACACACATAGCATGTGCTATGGAATTTGTCATTTTATTTTTATATTAACTATTCTATAAATATTTTTAATTATTTATAATAATTAAATTATCTGTTGGTCAAATAAATAGTGCATTTGTATATTTTGTATGCTATGTCTATTTAATGACAGGTTCCAATGTGACATTTTTATACAAAAAATAACTTTCAAAAATGAACCTATACTGATAAATAATAAATAGGGTAAAAAGTGGGACAACTGGTCTCCCCTATTTCAAACTTAAACATCAAAAGGACCTTTCAAATACATAATTTTTGAGTAACCACACTAGACTGTCTTCATTTGTGAGATAACTAGGGCATACTGTAATTTCTTTTTAACTTAGCCTATGTCTCAGTTGGCACATGAAGCTCATTGTAGATTATTAAACCCATTAGTTTAGTTGAAATGTTGCAAATATTTTTCACAATACATTTTATATCTTTTATGGTGCGTCGTTTGAGCATTTAAATTAGTCACTGCTCATCAGCCACTGCCACCTCCTACTTCCCTCCACTCCCATGGGTGCAATATCTCATATTATAGTGCACACTAATATTACACTATAAACAGAGGCATGGTCAGCCTCACTCTTTATCTCGAGTTAAACTCTGATTGAAGACGAATACAATGATGAGAAAAGTAGTTCGAGCTCTCTACAAATTAAATTAGCAAACGCAGGTTGTCCCAGACATGCTCAAGGAGGGAACCAAAATAGACGGCGCGGTGTTTGGGGTGGGCTTTTTCTCTCCTGTCAAAGGAAAACGGAATGACCTCTGGGTTTGGCATTTTCAAAAAGGAATCTACACGGGTTAGCTGGGCTCCCAATTGCTTTAAATTGCTAAGTAGCCGAGTATGGGTGAGACAAAGGGCTCTACCCATCGACAGCTATTCTGGGGCACCGCATAGCAGGGGAGTGTTGGAAACGACCCGCGCTCTGGACAATATCTTGTTTCGCATTTCCAGGGACAAATATGGTGCGTCTTTTAATTTACTTTCCTGCTGTTTGGACATCCAGAGAACTGCCTGACAGTTGTAGGTGACACGAATTTTTTTTTTTTATGATTGTGGGATGATGAATAAGTGGCGCGCGCATGTCTCGCACGAGCGCAGGTGGATCCAATGAAGAGGCGCTGTAGTAAACGAGGAAAAAAACGCCAAAACTGGTCGATATTTTCAGCAGAAGATTTTGTAAGTCATTTCTATGGTTTGTGGGGTTTATTCTTCTCGCCTTCCATTTCCATATGTAAATAGGCATGTGTGGAATACAGCTACTCTTTTGAGTGGCAACGCTTTCATGGGATTTTTATCCGGACTACAGTTGATCAATTTACACACCACTTTCACTTGAAAACGCTTAGTCGCGTGGATATTCATCGTCCTTTCGATTCCCGTCGAGCAGAAGAATGCCCGAGGACCTTTTTGCGGCCAAAGCCCTCTACATGGGCATGGAGGTGGTGATCGCCGTGTCGTCCGTGATAGGAAACGTGATGGTGGTTTGGGCAGTAAATATTAATAAATCTCTGAGAGATACTACATTTTGCTTCATTGTTTCTCTGGCGCTCGCGGACATTGCAGTAGGAGCGCTGGTCATACCACTGGCGATAACTATAAGTATAGGACTTCAGACTCACTTCTACAGCTGTCTGCTGGTGGCGTGCACGGTGCTGGTTCTGACCCAAAGTTCTATCCTCGCTTTGCTCGCTATAGCCATCGACCGATACCTGAGGGTCAAGATCCCAACCAGGTAAAGTTATCATTCTCTCATTCCCTGTAAGAGTAGGCTACGTTATGCTGACAAGTTTAGTATTCAATGTACCAAATTTATAAATGGTTTGGGATATAGGGGGTGAAATAAAACTATGAAAAATAATGACGTAAATGGAAGAAATATTTTGGAGGCGTCACTAAAATGAAAGCAAATTTAAGACATGCTTTCAACACTTCCCTGGAACACTCTCGTGTAAAATGCAAATTATGAAAGATAAGATGAAGGATTACATAGCCTAAGTTAAATATATATATATATATATATATATATATATATATATATATATATATATATATATATATATATATATATATATATATTAATCATGATTACCATCAACATGTAGTCCTACTGTTTGGCCAGACTGTTTTCAAGCAACATATGCAGTTATGTTGCTTGAGGGGTACAGACGGAAGAAACCACATGCACCTGACCTAATGACGCGTGACACTAGGCTATATATATGCACTATTTGCATAGCTTTCCGTACATTTTATATAGAACAATTCATAGAGAATGTGTCTTCGAGTAAGCAATAGCCTATGTAAACGTTTTTTAGAACAGGTATTATATTCTTTGGTAAATGTGTGGTACAAGTTTTTTTTTATCCTTTTTTTTGTTGCAGTTCCTTATTTTTGTATTGTTCCTTGAACTTTCTATGCTTCCTGCTTATCACTTAATGTCAAGTGTCAGAGAGATCATAGACAAAATTCAAGAAACATCTTCATCACAACAATGCACTGTTCTAGATGGTTTAAAAGCTGGACCTGACTCATTATGAGCATGGGCTTATTTATTTCTTTAGGGCACAAAATGCATACACTATCTGCTTTTAAGTTCAAGATCCTATTTACAGACTCTATATCTGGGTTACTCTTTCTCCCCAGAGGAGCTAATGCTATATATTCAGCTATGTAAAAACCATTCCGTTTTTAAAGATGCTTTTTGTGGAGAATATAGTTCTGTGCTCTTTTCTCACTGTAATGCATCAGATATGGGAGTGCTGTGTACAAATCAGTTTATTCTATAATTTTACATTTAATTTTGTGATTTCGCCAGCTTGATTACCATGACCTACTATATGCCAAAATTAACATAAAATCCACCCCTTTAACTTGTGGGGTGACTTGTGGGCAGATACTAGTAGAAAAAGTGTGAGGGAAATATAGCACAGGGGGCTACATGGAAAAAGTTACATCCTACAAAACCATTTATTTTGAGAGGGGCAAGTGGAGAACAAAACCAATCCCATGAAACTGTAGCGAAATAGCTATAGAGAAATGACGTGTGTCTAAGAAGTGTATAGAGTTGCTGCCCTGAGCAACTCAACTGCCTGTCGGCTCTGCCAGGATCGACCATTGTGCACAATAGATAAGAACACAAGATGTTTTCCATTGCAAATTATATTATCAGCATAACAATTTGAGAAAAAAAGTTGAATATAGTGTATCATCTTATCTAATACATGTCTCACTGATAGCAGCATTCAATCTGTATGAATTCCACATGTTCCATCCATGTTATCCCAGCATGATCCAGAATAATGGAAGGCTGAGCTTAAGTCAAATATATTAAAGTTCTGTGGTCTACTGTGCTCTCCAACATGTGCATTACAACCTACTTACAGAAGACAGGTACAAATGACTTGACAAATTGATTTTATTTGTTCCACTCTTCAATAATGCATATGGCTCGTATTCTGTATAAAGTGTAGTCATGCATCACAGCTTTCCAAACACAACCAACTATCTATTTTTGTACTATGAGAAACTGTTAAGTCATAGCAACAGAGCAAAGAGCTCTTCTCTTGGTGCTACAGTATGAGTGAAAATGGAGTAATAGGCTGTGATTCTGGGCTACAGAAATCATGCAAAAGAGTATGAATATTTAGATGAAACAATTTATCATTTAACATTTCTGTTAATAAAAGCACATTCAAGCAATGATTCAAACAAAAGCCATACTTAATCTTAACAAACAGGGCGTATTGACTCAGCACCTTTGTGTGGAATTCAGTCAGACAGCTGCAGAGACTTGAAAGTCTGCCATTATATCACAGGTAAAGACCAAGAGTTTGGAGAGAGACTTAGAATCTCAGATGAAAGACGGCATCGCTGAGAAGATGTAACTGTATTGAAGGATGAAAGGGAGTGGGTTTGACTGAAACAAGCTTTCTGGTGGTGGTACTTTGTCACAATTTGGCTCTTAATTTAAAGTTAGACAGCAGGTAAAAGATGCTGCCCTTGGTCATTCAAAGACTATACACCTGATTTCAAGAAGTGATTTGCAAAGTGACCACAATTCTGTACCAGTGCTAATTATACAGAATATAGCCTTTTATTTTATTTTATAAAACGGTTTGTTCCAGTCCTTGATTCTGATTGGTCAATAGCTGTGTTTTGTTCACGATAAAACACGGCTATGACCACTTCATCCAATGGTTCTGTGTATCACTACACAACACCCTTAGCAACAGCACTAGTCAAAGCATTTGTCAGAGTTGTGTCTTGCTCTGTGTTCACAACAAGTTTCAGTTCTTTCAACATAAAAGTCTTTGTTACTGACTGACTCACTCATAAAGACAGTCTTTGCTGCCACCAAATGGCGTAACAATGTAACTTCTGTTGCTGTTCATGGTCAGGGACCATTTTTAAAGGAAGGCTTTTAGTGATTTTTACTTCTTGAAAGTTGCATTGATGCATCTTTTTTGGCTTTAATATTTGTATTGTGTGGTATAAAAGCAATAAGGTACTCAAGGCTAGTGCTGTGTTGTGAATAAGTCACGGCTGAACAGCACAGCCTCTCGTACCTTATTGCTTACGTAACGGATGTTGTGAATATGTATGTTTTCTTTACTGCACATTTTGAAATTGCATTAGTAATACTGCATATCATGAGAAATGGATTCAAATTGAAAACTTGTTTAACTCTTGTGTTCTTGTTTTGTAGTTATAAGAGAGTGGTCACTCCCAAACGAGCTAGAATTGCAGTATTCGTGTGTTGGACGGTGTCCTTCATAATTGGCTTGACACCCATGCTGGGCTGGAACAATTTACACAACCTGCAACGTGACAACGGCTCACTCGGCCCTGACCTCATCATCACCTGCCAGTTTGAGAACGTCATCAGCATGGAGTACATGGTCTACTTCAACTTCTTTGGTTGGGTGCTTCCCCCTCTTCTTTTCATGCTCATCATTTACTCTGAAATCTTCTACATGATCCACAAGCAGCTCAATAAAAAGGTGTCCTGCCACTCTGAACCGAACAAGTATTACGACAAAGAACTGAAGCTGGCGAAGTCTCTGGCTCTAGTGCTTTTCCTGTTCGCTGTTAGCTGGCTTCCTCTCCACATTATGAACTGCATCACGCTCTTCTGTCCGAAGTATGAGAAGCCCATGTTCCTCATTTATATTGCCATTCTGCTCACGCATGGCAACTCTGCCGTCAACCCCATCGTTTACGCTTTTCGCATTAAGAAATTTCGTACTGCGTTCCAGAGGATCTGGAAACAGTACTTCTGCTGCAAAGAGGCGCCTCCCCCTGAGAGCCAGCCGAGCGAGAGACTGGATAACAACCACTATATCGCCGGCGCCGCTGCTCCTCCAGAACCTGCTTTGGAACATAATGTCTGACTGATGTCCCAGCATCCTCTGAGGAGGTAGAAGGCCTTCTGCTGGCTGGACGGCCAAAGCTGTCAAGTCTCGGTTAGCCTCTTTTGAATGTAAATCAGAGCTCACCAGAGACTGTTCTGGCTAAAATGTCCATTTATTGGAATGAGACTGCATTGCTCATGCACCGAGTTAGTCATATAATGCACCGAGTTGGTCATATAATTTTGAAGAGAGAGTTCATAAGGGGGAACCACAGGAAATCTTGAAGCTCTGAAGGATGTTTTTAAATAAAATGAGTTTGACAGTACATATACAATTAAATGATTAAAAAAAATATTGAAATATTTGCTCAAATAATGAATCAAAGATTGCACACAATTGTTTATCATGCAGTTCTGTCATTAATAGTTAATATGGAAACATCTATTCACCAGTTACTGGTTCTATATGAATGTATGCAGAACAAACATCAGAGCACCATACACTCTCAGGTTCTTGGATATTCTGCACCTTTGTGCACAATGACAGGAAGAGGATGGATGTCAAAAATAGTGGCAAGGAGGTGGGCACAGGTTTTTCTTGTCCTATTATGGAGTGTCTGAGCACTGGTCTGTTATTGTGAAGGACTAAAATTTGTACTGCAGGCAGATGACACTGCATTTTACTCACAGTTACATTGACGTTATCTTGCCTTTTAGCAAATTTATTTGTGTGCGTGTTTGTGTATGATTGTGCGCATGTCATTACAAAACTAGAATTATTAGAAGAAATGAAGATGCACTGAAGTCCTATTTATTCGTTTTTGTTGTGACCAGAAAACAAAAGTGGAACTGTCTGTACCTAAGACTAAATCTCCACTATTTGAACATTCAGGGTTAATAAATGATCAAATCCAATATTGTATTACCTTTCATTTTTATAGCAGTATTTAGCTATACTTTTTACAGAATCATAATTATAGATTGTAAAACAAAAATACGCTTTGAAAGGATTGGCTTGAGAATGGGAAACCCTACTGAACTTTATTTTTATTTGAGTTAAAGAGATAGATCACCCAAAAACAAAAAATCTGTCATTTATAACAGACATTTCTGTATAACGCAGAAGGGGATTTTCACACTTTTGTGTGAAATAAGTGGAATATTCACACTTTTGTGTGTGTGTGGTGAACTATTTTGGGGTGAACTTCCTATATGGGACTAATTCTGAAACAACAGCTTGGAAAAAATATACTTTAAATATATTTAAGACTAAAATCATTTAGTCAAAATGATTAGTTTTCTACATCTGACCTTTGATCTTTTATTTTTTAGGGTATTGTCGTTTATAACTGACTTGTTCCTATCAGTATTCAAATTTATTTTTGGCAAATTGTCTGAAACTTCACAAACATTCAAATACATTTTCACTATCTGAAAAGTAGTGAAAAGATCTTAGTGCTTCAAAAAACATTAAAAGGGTTTATTAACGTTCCATTTCATCTTGTGCTACTATATTTCACTTGGAACTCATATATAAAAATTTCAAAAACTTGACACAAATTCAGATGCAATTCCACTGCATGGAAAGTAATAAAAACCATGTCTTAGTGTTTCAAAATAAATTAAAAAAACGTAACATTGCTTCTTTCTTGGAATGTGTTCTTGGAATGATTGTAGCACAAGTGAAAATCAAGACTTCTTTTTCAATTTTGACCTGTTTAGTCATCATTTTTGGAGCATCTCTGCTTGTCAGTGTAGTGACACCGTTAGGGAGTAGCATCTGACCTTTGGTTGTAGTGCGGATCACATCTTCCAAACCGGCATAGGATAATGTACCCAAATTCCTGACTTCCACAACATGAGTTATATATCTCTGTCATCACCCTCACTGCTTCTATCCTCCTTAATCTTCAACTTCTCCCTGTCTTACTACGACCTTATTTTCTGATGCACTGCCATCACTATCATCAATACTTTCTGGAAAAGGTACAGCTTTTCCTCTCTGTCGCCTATAACACTTACTAACATCAACCTAAAACACAGGCAAAAAGGCTATTATACTGCCTGCCAGTACTGAAAAATGGTTCAGCTACACAGAAAATATGTATCCCCTAAAAGTACTTTATCATTGACGTCTCCTTCACTTCCTTGTTGCCAAAAGTATCCATAAAGGGGATGTCATATGATATTACTTTATATTTACATTATTATTGTATTTTCTTAGCGTCATTTATAAATGGCGATGTCCCATAGAAGGTTAAAGGTGAAGTGTGTATTTTTTTAGATGATAAAATTCTTTTTCCCTTGCCAACAATAAGTAAAGACATTTATGGTTGATTCCCTCAAAAACACACTGTGGCTCTGAGGCGCTATTAAAACATTGCTCTGTTTGTTTGAGCATCCTGACCAGCTTGAAACTGACATCCGGACCGTGTGTTTGGGCACCAATTGCTCATGGGGAAGTTTAGGAATTTGTTTAGGAATTATTTTTGAAATTTAATTTGGTCACTCTAGTGGCATAGAAATGACACACGTCACTTGTCTTACTTCTGTGGGGTTTTTGATCTCACATGTGGATGTAAAACCAGACATCTGAACATGAAGATGTCTACTGACATATCTCCTGACATCTGAACTGAACATGTATTTAATCTGTACATAGCAATGTTATACACCATGTCTAAGTACATTATGTTCATACTTAAACAGTTGTAATTAAACAATAATTTGTACATGAAGTATTTCTGAGTAAATGGGAACAATGGGCTAATTAATTCTACCATCTTGTTTTTACTTGACTGCAACAGACAGACATGCAGTATAAAAAGTGGTTGTGCATTGCCTGAATGAGGAGGTGGGGGCTTCTTGTCCCCGAACCCCACGCAGTTCTCAATATGATAGAAAACAGGAAATGTCCATTTACTTTCAATGGAAGTGGTTCATCGTCATTCATCTTCTTCACTGACAGCACATTTGCCTTATACTCTAGCTGAAGAACTGAAGTTCCTTTGTAGAAATAACACAGGTCCCAGAGGTCCACACGCACGGGTAGGAGAGACGGGGTTGGTTGGCAGAGTTTTTATTTTTTTAGTTTTAAGTTTTAAGTGGAAAAAAATAACCCACACTGAAAAAAAAATATTTTTACTGTTTGTTCAAATTGCTTAATTAAAATGAGCTAAAGCAACACATTTGCTATACATTTTGTCATAACTTACTTTGATTGTTCAGTCCACTTAAATATAAGTCAATTTGAAGTTTACTTAATCCGTTTGTGTTAAGATTATATGAATGATTTGTGTTGCATTAACTGAAACTGGGCAGAGCTTGTTAGTTCCCAGCATGCTTTGCATATCGCTTAATCAAGAGAGAGTAAATTTTATTTTATAGGTAAAAGTTTTATTTTATGTATTTTTGATTGTGAGAGAGACTTGATTGTGTTTAATAGTGTTTAATATCCAATTATGTTGGAATTATTAGAACAATTTAAATTACAGTGGGTTACCATTGTGGAGAAGAGTGGAGCATTTGCTAGGCTGTGGATTGATACAGCTAATATCATAACTGCTTTGCTGAAGAAGCTTTTAATGCTTAGCATTTAAGATGCTAATGTGTGCTATTACTAGCTGAAAGTTTGTATTATCTAGTGCAGTATTATAATTCAGTTGTTTAACATTAAAGTATATGAAATTGAAGTGGATGAATGAATATATGAAATTGAATGCCTGAATGATGTCAGGGAGCCATATAAAATTCACTTTGAGACTACTTACTTGGGTCACTTAAAATGTATTCATTCCATGATGTTGAAGTTACATGAACAATATATTTTTGTTTAACTTAATTGATTCATGTGGGACCAATGTACACAATTAAATCATGTAAATCCAACACACTTTTTTTCAGTGCAATTATGTTCAAATGAATGCTTAAGTTAAAGAAATATACATTAAATGTCATGAAATATTGACCAAATTTTGTTCATTCATGACTAAAGTTATATTAATGAACATATTATGGAAATGGTTGGCACATTGTTAAACATCTATAGCTTTGAGAGGCTATGGCAACAAAAAATAAAAAAGAATATATATATATGATAATATAAAACATGATTCTTTTAAATGATTAATTTTTTTTTAATTTTTATTTTTTTTGCTCAACCAGTTGCCTTTTTATCGCATTATTCTGTTCTATACGAGTTGTCATGGCAAAAAATTAACTCTCAGTTGCATCACTAAATAAGAGACAAACCTTAGCCAATTGTCTTTATAGATTTATTTTCTTGCAAGAAAAGAGTCACAGTCACAGCCATCGTGAATGTGAGTGCTAACTGAAGACAGAAGCTACAATCTCATATACCCCCCAATGTGTAAACAATCCTTCTCAGTAGTTTTCCACACATGGTAAAAGTAAGAAACACAGCACACAGAATTAGAATTAGTTCTGCCCGACACCTTTGGTACAGGAGAGCCCTCAAATAAGGTGTCCCACATGGCAGTAACACGTTAGCTCCTGTATGATCTCAAACATATGTCTAAATTAATCTTCCTCTGTGATTAAATTTTTCCACCACAGAGTCATGAAAAGGGACAAATTACAAACGATTTTCATAAATGATTTCAGCCATGCAACATCGTTTATCACAGGCTTTCAAATCTGGTTCCTAGATATGGGAGATTTTTTCAGCACGGAATAAAATAAATAAATAAGTAATTGCAACAAAGTTTATATCTCACACGTCATAGGCTAATAAAGAGATATAAACTGCGACTTGAGAGATATGTACTCGCAATTCTTAGAAAACAAGTCAGAATTGTGAAATGTAGGCCTAAACTCAGAATTCCGAGAAAAAAGTCAGAATTGCGAAATGTAAACTTGCAATTTTGATCTACAAACCAGTTTCCCCTACAGTTTTTCAGTAGGTGTCCGACCCTTGTAGCCTATGTTTAGTCCGTGTATGTTGTTAATATTCTCTCTTAAAATGCCTCTGTTAAGAATTCCTCAAAAATGAAAACAGTCAGGGAACTCTGGGTACTCAGAGTACTCTATCATGGTGTTATATTGACCTCTAGTGGAGGTAATAGGCGATGAATATAAAAGAAAACATGCATGCCATAAATATTAGGCCAAATTTTCCAGACCAGATAGCATAAAATCAAATAGCCTAAACGTTTTGCCACAGCTAGCCTAAAATCAAAAACATATTTTGTATTTGCTAAGTGAATAGCTATAATATGACCAACATCTATATACAAAAAAAAAAAACTAAAAAAAAAAACTAAATAAATCTATAAATCAAATATATCTCATTGATTTGACTAAAATTTAAGAGATAGTAAGTAAGGGTACCACACAGTGGTTATATTCAAGTGAAAATAATATATGGTCGTGTTTTTTTTGTTTGTTTTTGTTTTTACATAATTAACTGCTTCTCAAAGCCAAGCACAGCAAGAAAGAAAGAACAAAATGAGAATTTTGAAACGGCATTTTAAAAGCATCTTATTTGAAGTCTGAATGGCACTTAATATCATCTAGTTAAAATGTGATAATTGGTGGAAGCAGCGGCAATTTCTGGGCTGGGCTCAAGCAGAAGAGCCGATATCTGCACAATACGGAAGTCGGTGACGTCACATGAGCTCGTGAACTACATGGAGGCGTGGACAATAAACGTATTTTTTGGCGGACAACCCAGTCGCAAATATCAAAACGCGCTGAAATCTTTTGAATTGGTAAACACACGACATGGCGCTCATCTGCAAAAATAGACCACATCATCACCTGCCCGGCTAACTGGCCTGCTACACACACTCGGATGAACACTGACTGGCAAGCATGCAGTTACATTTATCCATTTTTTTTCTGACTTTGTGCCTGCATAAGCAAAGCGAAACTTAAATGCGATGCCGCTATTCCTTTAGTGCTAACGCTGCTTGCTTAAGCTGTCAGTTACACTGTTACATTACAAACACTTTCCAGTGCATACTGAATATTGTGTGTGTTTACATTTATGACAGCGCTGCTAGTGACGCTTTGACAAAAAGCAACAAATCCAGTGCAACTGAAATACAGCGTTTGTCAAAACAAATCCCTTTAGGAATAAGCAGTAGTTACTTCACAGAAGCACAAAATGAACGGAAAAGTGCTCGCGGACACTCCCATAGCCGTAGACTGTTGGCAGCTCCGTAAGTGCCATCACGTCCGTCTGTTCTTTCTGTCTCACATGCACGCGGATCACACCTCTGGCCTATCATCCACCTGGAGTCACAGGCCCATCTACTGTTCACCTCTCACTGCCAAACTGCTCCAGCTCAAACTGCAGGTGACTGGGGTCCGCACAAGGGTTCTAAGGGGTCTGGGAAAAATTTAAAAGAAAAAAATACATATATTTTTATATATCAGTTCTATTTTACTATTGTTTATATACTAGTTTAACAATAACAACATTGTTGTACATCAAAGTTAACTGTGAATTATGTTATATGAAAATTATATTTATAGTGAAAAGTGCCATACAGAACATTCTGAATTGACTTAAAAACGTTTCTCTTCAGGTTTAAACAGAACTGTAGTACAGTAACCATATAAAATCCTGTTTTCTATAATATTAAGCTTTTTCTCACTCAGTATAAAATGGTCTTTATACATGAATGTCTTTTTTTATATTTTAGGAAAGGGTCCCTTCGCAAAGGGAAAAATATATTTGGGGGTCAAAAAAGTTTGAAAACTTCAGATGTGTAAAAAAAAAAAAAAGGGAAAATTATAAACCGATTCCATGGAGATGATGTTTAATCCTCACAAGACCTAATATCCAGAGATGAATAAATGTACACTTTTGTACACTAAATGGCTGAAACTGGCAGGAATTTAAAATTGTGGTGATCTACAGGTCAAAGAGAAATGGATTTGTCCCTTGGAGATTGGGGAAGCTCACATGCTGTTGCTAGATGATCTTGGAAAAGAGCGGCTGACCGTTACTCTAATAGATGCCAATCACTGTCCTGGGGCAGTTATGTTTCTCTTCGAGGGATACTTTGGCACCAGACTCTACACTGGTGAGTGTGGGAGGGGAAAATTTATATTATGGAAATGCACAATATTGTAATATTTTTTCTTTAGAAAGTTATTGATTCTCGCTGTCACATACTGAGATTACATTTTAATGATGCAGTTATTGTGTATGATCTCAGGTGACTTCCGTTATACCCCATCCATGCTCCGTGAGCAGTGTCTGAGGAACAACACTACCATTGATGTGCTGTATCTGGACAACACAAACTGTGACCCCACTCGAGCTGTACCTTCTCGTCAGCGAGCCACTCAGCAAATTAAAGAGATCATTAGGGCTCATTCTGGATATGCTGTCGTTATTGGTAAGACTCTCACACTTTCATAATACAGTTTCATGTGTTTCAGTTCAGACTACAATAAAACAAAACAGATTTGAGTCTGATAGTTAATCAAAGCCAAGTGTAATGGTAATAAGGATGTCACAGTGAGGAAATTTTCACACCGGTACATCAACTTGCGACACCAGCATTACCGATAACACTGTGGATCACGTTTGAATGCACGCTCCCTTTTCGTTTTTGAATTCGCGATCACGTGTAGCCTACTCTGTGTATAGGCCTATAACTTGCCGTTTTCTATATGCAGGGTATTGAAATCACTTTTGAAAGTGCGCTCAAATTCACAATCAAGCATTCTCTGAGTATAGGGAGTGGCTGTAGTGACCTCACATTTTACAAGATATTTGTTAATGACGCTCAGGATCTGTTGTGCACCAAATCCTCCGCCATCATCTTGACAGTCATCTCTCCTTGCTCTCGTCACGTGATAAATTAAATCTGACCCCTGCTGAGACACTGCAGCTCGTGCTGTGTGGAGCAGAGCAGACACATTCAGTTTATAATTGTAGCGTTCTTTGTTTAGGGTGGTCGATTCAGTGTTTTTCGGAGTTGACTGTTTCCCGACTTACATCGATGGACTCCTGGAATCAACTCCATTTGCTCCATTAACTTTTAGTTAAAACAGGGTCGGCAATATTGGAATATAAGATTGCCATCATTATTACACACTAGGTTATTCTTTTTCCGGCACAAAGGAGCTTTGCTCCTAATTTTAAAGCCATGGTCTAATGTTATTTCAGAGTTAAATAAACGAGAGAGAAGGTAATGTATTCTTAATTAATTGAATTCATCGAATTCATCTCGTTTGTGTGAGGGCGATAAGCTCATTGTCATCTCTTGTAATGGCGCAAAAAAGTTGCTTGGTCAGGATTGCTTTCAAGATAATAAAAATAATATCTAGTCTAAATATATATAATAATGTACACTTAATAATGTGTTTATTCTTGTTGGCAGTTCTTTTTTTTAAATTATGATTAGTTTAATGATTGTGAACACAAATTAGGATATCATGGCAAACAAATTAATATAAAACCGATGAAACCACAAAGCTGGCACGGAGGTATGTATATAGTTAAAATGTAATTGACTGTTATTTAATTGTAAATAAGCTACATGTAGGATAAAACTATGTGACTGATGTGTTTCTGTGACAGCTCCAGCACTCTTATGCACGAGTAAGCGATTTCAGACACCGCAACAGAGTTGACAACGAGTCGATTCATGAGCTGGTGTCGACTCCCAACACTAGGGCTATTACGAGTCAAGGAATCTACTCTTTTAGAGTCAACTCCCTATCGCTACCATTGTCCAACTGAGCTAATTGGTTTTAATTTCTTTGAAGAAACAAAATGACAGCTGAGCAGTGCCACGATGGGCAAGTAATGTAAATTATGTACGGCCAAACACAGTGTGACAACGACTACCACAGCAAGCCTAAATGATAACTGTAATGATAACTATAACATTTTAATAATCGTTCTAATTCTGTGAGAATAGGGAAGTCCACAGCTCCACAAAACCTTTTCAAACTAATTATAACAAACATTATTGTTGGAAACTTTTTTGATAAATCTTTGAGAATCAGAATCAGATTATCATATTAGAATGATTTCTGAAGTATCATGTGAGACTCAAAAATTCAGCTTTCCCATCACAGCAATAAATTACTCATTTTTACTTTCCTTTCCTTTGTGAGCATAATTTACCAACCCCAAACGTTTAAATGGTGGTGTATAGCTTATTTTTTTCATATTCATGCACAGACTAATAAATGTTATGTAGTGTTGACAGAAAACATACTGTGAAAAGTGACTAAATTAATCTCACACTTTTGAGATTGATATTTTGATTAAAATAATTAATAATAGGTCTGTTATCTGTTATTAGGTCTTTACTCTCTGGGTAAAGAGTCTCTACTGGTGGAGCTGGCTATGGAGTTTAAAACATGGGTGGAGGTGGATAGAGAGCGGCTGGAAACCTTGAGAATTCTGGAACTCCCTGACGTTTTCACCACTGACTCTGGTGCAGGCCGTATTCGCGTAGTCTCTCAGTCTGTGATCAACGCCTCCAACTTGCAGGCGTGGAATAAAGTGCAGCCTACCATTGCTATATTGCCCACCAGCCGCCCTATGGTCTCCTGCCACCGTAATGTCTATGTGGTTCCATACTCTGATCATTCCTCCTACCAGGAGCTAGAGGACTTTGTGTCTGCCCTGTGTCCTGCCTCACTAGTGCCTATTGTGGGCAACTGCCTACCTTATTTTTCTTCCCTTCTGAGCCCCCGCAAGAAGTCTAAGGAGGTGGTGATTCCAGAGTCGGTCAAGCTCTACATGATGACCAATTCTAATATTCAGGCCTCCACAAACGGCATAGGCATGCTTCAAAGAACCTCACGTCCAGAGTCTCGAGGGGTGGTGTTTGACTCTCCAGAGTCAAAAATAACCCGACTTTGTCAAAATAATGGGGATTTAGATGATGTGGAGGAAGATCATGATACTGTGGATGAGAATTTTGAGATGGATAAAGATTCTGACTGCATTCTTCTAGACATGAGCACTGACTCTTACCATGGCCCACGTGGCAAGCGTTTAAAACTCGTCCGAGTTGCATCGGAAGATGTCGTCACGATTGGCAGCAGCCTTCCTCCGGATGACAATGAATCCTTTAGTACACTTAAAGATGTAGGATCACCTGATCGCAGCTCCATTTACGAATGTGAGCATGAAAGTCCAACAACGTCATCCAAGGAGAAAAGTCCTCAAATGGGCAGCACCAATTCTAGAGAGATGTGCTCTTCGATGGACAGCATCAGCATTCATGATCAGACCTGCGTTACCGCTGCGGCTGTGCTCACGCCCCCTGAAACAAGATCAGTGACCTCTGCCTTGACCCTCAGATTAGAGCAAGAGCAGTGGCTCCTTCAGAACTTCACCATACCTGCTGAAGAATGCAAAAGTGACCAGGTGTTGTGTGGACTTCATGAAATGTATCGCATTAACCAGGTTGATCTTCCTAAACCACCAGGTGATCCTCTTGAAGCTGCTATAAAGGAGATACAAAAATCTAAATAAAGCAGTTTGTGATTAAGATAAGCACTTATTTTTTTTGTAAATTTGTAAGTATTATGTATCAGTGACAACAGTATTGTCTCCAAATCATTAGTAATGTGCCAAAAACTAGTGACGGCATCAATCTGATGGTATTATTTTCAGTTCTAATGTTTGCCATATGACACCAACATGTTTTGCATGCCTTTTTCATATGTAGCATTTCAAAGCACCTTATTGTGGCAAATTTGTTGTTAGATGGAAATAAATGTTCTCATTAAATGCATTCCTTGTCTTTGTCAAAAGTGTTTGCTTATGATAGATCTTTTACTTGACGAATATGATTTTTAGACCTTTTTAAACTATAAACATTTCAGTTTCATGTGTAGAATATTGATGAAGTATCCAAATGAACTTTTATTTAAAGTGAGAAATGTTTGGCATCCTGAAACAGATGGGCACAGGATAGAAAAGTGCATGCTGTGACGTGACGGACCAAGGATTTGAAGATTATAAAATAATAATATTTTTACATTAGCATAAACATCTGTGGCATAAAGAGAAGAGTCTGTGACTTTATTAGCTGCTCAAAGCAAACATTAATGGGGAAAATGCCCTTAAGTAATACTTTGTTTAATCTGCCACCTAATCTGCCTTTCTTACGGGCAGTGGTTCTCAAAGTGTGGGGGAGACTTGGTTTTTGTGTGGTTTTATAGGGCATGCTGGATTTATCTCTGAAAGCAAACAAAGATGTTCCTGCATATCATTAAAGTTGACAATGTTTCTCAAATTACTTGTATAGTGCAAGAAATGCATAGACTACATTTATGCTATGTGTTCCAGGGGGGTGGGTAGATGATTGGAAGATGTTTTGTTTTTGCTTTTTCTTGACCAAAAAAGGGAAAAGCACTGCTTTAGGCCATGTGAATTTAATAGGCTCTTAGTTTAACCAGAAGGTGGCAGAGTAGTTCAATACTCTAAAACTCAGCTACATACTGTATACAGTAACAGGCAGGAACATATTCTGAATTAGTCTTATTGTTTTTACGATTGCCAATAAAAGTTTGAGAAATGCTTTTTTTGAAAGTACTGATTATGTACAAAAAGCTGCAAAATTCTATTAATTTTAGACTCAAAATTTAATCGTGAAATACTATTCTGTTTAAATTGAAATAACAGTTTGCAGTTATGTAACCTCCCAAGGCAGAAGTTCTGTTGTAAAGGGAACATTTACACCACTGAGAGTCTGATTAGATTAGCAAACATTATAGAAGCAGCCCTTCTTCTCAATCTTGTCATATGCTCTTGCCTCGCAGATGGCCAAGAAAAGCCACAAGCAGCTCCACTGATGTCTGTGAAAGAGATGCATTACAACCTAACAACTGTGACAGATTCATGGCGGTTTTATCAGATATTTCTGTTCCCTCAGATAATTTTATATGTTCGAAGAATAGGCACCATCAAAAGTTTCACCTAAACAATTCCTCTCTGAACAGATTATTCGCAAGGATTTGTCCCTGTCACTGATACCAATGCCTTGTATTCAGAGAGATATGAATAAAATAAGAGCGGATCAATGTCTAATATATTTCTCTCATACCACAGATAGGGAAGTCAGAGGTTTGTGATTTAGTATTCACCAGCTTGTGATAATGCCTGTAATACATATTTAGGTAGTCCAAAAACTTCTATTTACCATTGTATCCACGTTCTGGGGGATTGTGTGTAAGTGATTGGGCTTGCATGCTGCACAGCTGCTTGGCTTTAGGAAATATACAACTAAAGCCAGGATTTCCTATAGCAGTGATGTTTAATTCAACTCTGGTTTCTGTATGCTCACTCTGCTCATAAAGGATGAATGGTTTGATGTATCAGGGGGGTTCTTTGCATTTCAGATGAGGCCAAATCCACATTAAAATGCTCTCCAGACTGGCTCAATCCAGCACAGGCATCCTTACATCATCTAACATCATGGAATGATGGCCAACGCTGGCTTAACCAACCGCCACAGGGAAACAGATTCACCACAGCCAGCGAGAGAGTTATCAGTCTAAATGTGTAGCCTAATTATGTTGGCCCCTCTGAGTTATTACTGAAGGGTTAAATGTTAGACTGGATAGTACAGTAATACCATTATCAACATCAAATCATGTTATTTTGTGCTTCAAGTGAATTATTTTGTACCAACTAAGTCACAAGTAAACAGTGACTGGGAGCGGACATGCTCGGTTCACTTAGTTTTGTTGAGGCCTCGACATATTAATTTGTGGGAACGTGATATGTTGTGGTCATGAGATTAATTTTTCGAGGTAATGACATCCTTATGTTGTGGCCACACGATGTTGAAATTTATCAAGACAAAACATTGAAAATCCTATACAGAAGCTATATTTAATTTTAAGTTATATAGCAGATGCAGGGCTAAATGCATTGGAAATGTTGACTTTCCTTCTTCGTTTGATCTCAGATCGCATAATTACTTATGGTCTCTGATCAGCATCTGCAGTGCAGGATAGCCTACAGCATCATCACCCCAAGCATAATGCAGTTCTTCCCTCTCTAAGATTGGTATTGTCAGAATCAGCCTCATGTGATTTGAGCCTGCTTCCCGAAGTAGGCCATCCAGTGACTTTTACTGGGAAGATTGAGCCAAGTTCTGGTGGTGGTGCTGCTGCTGGAGGTTTAAATTAGACATGGAGTATTTCATCAGCCCCTGTCGCCACTGTGTCCCAGACAGGGTGTCTCTCACTTTACAACAAGAGCCAAGACTGAGAAAGAACAAGAGAAAGATTGTATTTATTTTTTGATGTAAATAGCCTACATAGTAGTTAAAGACAGACACCTTCTATAAAATGTGACTAAAAAGGCTTTATTGGAAATGTCATTAAACGCCAAAGCGGAGAATTTGTTCAAGTATTAAAGCTGCAGTCCGTAACTGTTTTTGGTTAAGAATGATCCAAAATAAATTTTTGAGCACATTCAAAACTATCTCCTTACCTTAGCCCGATTCACAACGGTAAGCCTGTAATAATGTGTTCTAATTTAAGTGGTACAGGTAGCTTTCCGCGGGAAATACGAGCTTGCCGCCATTCGTCTTTGCGTCACTACGTCATGTCTGTATACATAAAGAAAGAGTCCCGGGTAGGCTATCGTATGTGAGGATGCTGCAGGTGGTGGATCATTTACAGCCTTTTCCTACACATACACATACGCAATGCTGATGTTGTTAACATTAACAATTTGAGAACAAATTATAACAATAATAATAAGTTTGATGTAACACTTTAGAATACTGATCCATCATTAATGAATAACTACACAGGAACAAATGAGTAACGCAATATTGACACTCAAGTAACTACTATTAACTAACAAGAAACTCTGATTAACGAATTAGTACGTAAGAGTGCTCAGTTGAATATGGTAGTTCACTATTAGCTAATCAATAACTACTATTTTTTTTCATAACTCCCAGAGGACTACTAAGAACTACTATATACAGGTTCATAATTAACATGAATTATGCATAATGTATAACTAATTCTAAAGTGAAGGTAATAGTAACCCAGTAGTAATGACTCAAGTGTTACTACATCCTTCTTAAGGAATTACTAATTATTAAGATCAGTATTCTAAAGTGAAGATCATAATAACTCTAGTAATGACTGAAGTCATTGCAAGTTTTTGAGTTTTTTGTAAGGTTTTAGATAGTAACACTTAAGTAATTACTTGTGGGTTACCATGATATTCACTTTAGAATACTGATCCAATAATTAGTAATTCCTATAAAAGTATGTAGTAACACTTGAGTCATTACTATCGAAAACCTTTACAATGGTTTACAATGACTTCAGAGTTATCGTGTTTTCACTTTAGAATACTGATCCAAATAATTAGTAGTTCTTTCTGAAGGATTTAGTAACACTTGAGTCATTACTAGTGGGTTACCATGATCGTCACTTTAGAATTAATTATACATTATGCATTACTCTCATTCAATATGAACCTGTATAGTAGTTCTTAGTAGTCCTCTGTGAAATATTAGTTACTGATTAGCTAATAGTGAACTACCATATTCAACTATGCACTATTACTAATTAATTTATTAATCCGTTTCTTGTTAGTTAATACTAGAGTGTTAATACTGCATTACTCACTTATTCCTGTGTAGTTATTCATTAATGATGGATCAGTATTCTAAAGTGTTACCCTTTTCTTTCTCAGTTGGTCAGAACAAAAGTGGCAGACATGTTACTTACTTGTTCAGATGACTTACTTGTTCTTATTTTGGTCATACTTCCAAGATGTAGAATCTGTGATTCTGTAGTATCCACACCGGTGCGGTGACTGACAGCCACACAAACTCCTCAAAACATTAGATTCATCCGCGCTGAGGAGCCATGCCGATGCACAATCCACGTAAAGATGATAATTCCACAAATAACTTTTCTGTAAGCTCAATGGACTCATAGTTTTCCAGTATTAAATTTCAATAATAAAAAATAAAATCAATATATGTTATGAAAAATACAAAATAATAATTATTAGGGACGTATTAAGGAATCGTGAGAGCATAGACGGAATAGTGAGATAGAATCTTTTTTTTTTCTCAGCAGGCTGCAGTTAAGTGCTCATGAAAGAGATGAGTTTTCAGCTGTTTCATGAAAATTGCCATGGATTTGTCTGTCCGGATAGAGTTGGGAAGATCATTCCACCAGCAAAGAACAGTGACTTGAGTGATTTTGTGTCTCTCTGTGATGGTACCACGAGCTGCCGCTCACTTACCGACCTCCTGGAGGGAATGTAGACTCATAAGAGAGAGTAGTCAACGATGAAGTGTCACGATCTGTGTATTTAGTTTCACTTTTATGGACTTTTAGTTTGGTTATCGTCAGTTCCTGTTTCCTTTGTTCCTGGTTTCCCGCCAGTCATCAGTTTCCATGGGCAGTTTCCATTAATCATTCATTTTGTCTCATTACCACTGTGCATTTTAAGTTCCTGTGTGTGCACACTTCAGTTGTCTGGTATTGTCGTGTCTTACATGCTGTTACATTGCCTGTTCTTCATCTGTGGACTATTTGAGTTTGTTTTATAATAATACCTTTATTTTGTAACCTTTTGACGTTAATGTTACAGTAGGAAGGTTAGGAGCCCATGGCCATTCTGTAGGTAAGCAACAATGTCTTTAACTTGATGAGAGCCGCAACCGACAGCCAGTGCAGAGAGATATACAGCTCTCTTAGGCTTGTTGAAGACCAGTCGAGCTGCGGAAATCTGAATCATTTGATTTGATTGCACATGTTGGAAGTCCAGCCAGAAGAGCACTGCAACAGTCCAGCCTAGAAATGACAAGGATGAGAAGTTGTTGCATGCTTAGTTAGGAAGAGCCTCAAAAAGATTACCTCAAGATTCCTGGTTGAACTCGATGGGATTATTGTAGCTGATCCAAGCAGGATGATGAAACTATGCTGTACTGATGAAATTTAAATGAGTTGACAATATTCATGAAATTAAAAATAAATATAATTTGTGTAAAACTAAGAAAACAGATTATTTATTTGTCATCCTACCATACTTTGAAAAAGTCCAAATTATGTTACTTCTTGGGTGTCAAACTGTAAGGACAACAAGGTGTATTATATTGGTGAAAGTGCCAACCGCTGACAGTTATATCAGTTCAGTTCATTTTATTTTACGTTAGCATTGGTATATT
This sequence comes from Rhinogobio ventralis, assembly GCA_039654625.1. NCBI lineage: Eukaryota > Metazoa > Chordata > Actinopteri > Cypriniformes > Gobionidae > Rhinogobio > Rhinogobio ventralis. Next base: position 23,652,255 of record CM077211.1, read on the forward strand.
TTTTATTTCTTTTCAGCACAAACACAAATCCATTGACTGAGTCGGCTTATGATGATGAATGAGGTTGTTCTGTTTTTCTGATTGCTCTGTTTTTTTCTGTTCTGAGTGAAATTAATATGTTGTGGCAAACCTCTCAGATTTTCTGAGCAGAAAAACACGTTTAACTGCTCACTGCACTTGCAAATTAATTCTGTTGTTGGCTAAAATATGCCTGAAATGAACACGCAAATGAGATATTTACAAAAATCCCTCGCTCGTGTATTTTTGATTGTAAATATGTAGATTTTATTCTGTTGTATTCTCTTTCTGTTATTCGGGGGGATTATTTTGATCATATCTCTGAGCATTGCCAATTAAAGGTCTTGTATTGTACACTACCAGTCAAAAGTTTGAGAACGGTAAGATTTTTGTATGTTTTTAAAGGCTGCATTTATGTTATTAAAAATACAAAAAAAGCTGTAATATTGTGAAATATTATTAAAATGTAAAATAACTGTTTTTTAAGCTGAATTTTGAGCATCACTACTCCAGTCTTCAGTGTCACATGATCCTTCAGAAATCATTCTAATATGATGATTTGCTGCTCAAGAAACATTTATGATTATTATCAATGTTGAAAACAGTTGTGTAAAACATTTTTTTAGGATTCTTTGATGAATAGAAAGTTCAAAAGAACAGTATTTATCTGAAATAGAAAGTTTTTGTAAAATTGTACTACCGTTCAAAGGTTTTGGGTCAGTAAGAATTATTTTTTATTAAAATTTTTTTGGGGGGAAAGAACTTAAAGAAATTAATACATTTATTTAGCAAGGATGCATAAAATTGATCAAGTGACAGTATAGACATTTATAATGTTGCAAAAGCTTTATATTTCAGATAAGTGCTGTTCTTTTGAACTTTCAATTCATTAAATCATCCTGGAAAAAAAATTGTACACAACTGTTTTTAACATTGATAATAATAAATGTTTCTTGAGCAGCAAATCTGCATATTAGAATGATTTCTGAAGGATCACGTGAAAACTGGAGTAATGATGCTGAAAATTCAGCTTTGAATCACAGAAATAAATTGCATTTTAAAATATATTCAAATAGAAAAAAGTTATTTTAAATTGTAAAAAATATTTCACAATAATACTTATTTGCTGTATTTTGGATCAAATAAATGCAGGCTTGATGAGCAGAAGAGTCTTCTTTCAAAAACACTGAAAACAGTAATGTGACTGGTAGTGTATGTATTGTTGAAACTAGATGAATGTCAAAGCTGTACAATGAAAACTAAAATTATTTAAAAACGTGCAGCCTAACAGGTGCAATGAAATGTGTCTGAGGGCTGGAGTTCTTCTAGACTTCCAATGCCCTAGATTTCAGATGACATTTGTGAAAATGTTCCCTGGTTTCTCTATATCAGGCTCATGCTTTTCAATGGAGTGACTGTTTTTAAGCAGACTGGCTTAAGGCAGGTTGACAAAGAGCATTAGTGTTTCCAGCACGTTGATGACCTCAGACCAGTCTTCCCTTCAGCCACATGTCTTATAAGGGGACTGACATCTCTACTGCAAATAAGACAGACAACAGATAAAAGCCTGATACAAACAAACAAAATTAAATATGTTTTAATAGCGCATCAATCAGTAGCAAAATCAGTCTGCAAAACCCTTATAGTGGTTAATACTTAATTTACCAGCATGTTTCGTAAATGAAACAAAGTACTCAAATTAGGTACAATGAATAAGTTCGTTGGTGATCATAACTTGTACTTATTACCATATTTCTCACATGACACCACCAGAGTGACGCAGACCATAACAGTGGCTGCATCCAAAATCGCATACTTCCCTACTTTATAATAGGCGAAAACAGTATGTGACAATAGTCTGAATTCATAAAAGAAAACATATTTTTTTAGCTGTTGCGAAGTAAACACGTATTCAAAATAATTACTTACTCAAGAGAGTTTGCATTTTCAGATGCAGCCACTGTCTCCTGCATCGCTTATCAGCAGTGCCGCTCCTTGCGCACTGCATGCAAATGTACTACATGTATTTTATTTTTTACAGTAAATGTCTGTAAAGTAATTTCACAATATTAGTAGCATAGAATTACAGTATATTGTTGGCATCTATTCTGCTGGTATTTTACTGTAAAATAAAAAATACCGGAAAATACTTAATTTGTATGGTAATATTGCTATAAAGCAATTTCACAGTATTCATACCATAGAATTACACTAAATTGCTGCCTTCTCTGTTGGCTGTAGTTTACCATTATTTTACATACATTTTTGTACATGTCATCAAGGACGTCTCAATTTGTAGAATCCTTTGAAGGCAGCCTTCGTTTTGCGTCCTTCATTCGGCCTGTTTTGAAGGATTCATCAAGTGTATCCTTCACATCCTCCAATCACCCACAGTCCTTTGCACACATTCCAAAAAAACAATATTGCAAAAAATTAATCAGCACTGAGTTCGTCCAATTTCACTACGTAATGCAAAACGAAAAAAAAAGTTATGTTAAGATTTGGGATGGGCATGCCAGGATTAATCAACGATCGATAATTGATCGTTAAGAATTTGGTCGATCACGTTAATTTGTTACCAATTAATCTAATGCAGGTTGCGTTGCGTAGCGTGAGTCTTGAAGCAATTAAATGAATTTCACTGTGTGGCAGCAATTAAACATTTTACCACCAGGGTGCAATATTTGACACCATACTCGGTTATCTGTGATCTTCCGTTTTGATTTCAAAAGAATAATCATGAAGAGGTCACGGCGAAGTGTGGCGTGGGACCATTTTGATTTAAAAAGCGAAATAGTTCACTGCAAACATTGCGATGCCGTGTATAAGTACAACACGGCCACGACTCAAATGATGTACCACTTAAACAAAGTGCATCCGTCCCTGGTTAATGTCGGTGGCGGTGCATCCTGGGCTGGCCAAGTTAGCGCGGAGGTACCTGTGCATTCCGGCAACGTCAGTCCCCTCAGAGCGGGTGTTTTCGGCGGCTGGATTGACGGTCACCAGGTTGCGGTCGCGTCTGACCCCAGATCATGTCAACATGCTTATATTTCTCAACAAAAATCAGTAGACTGGTGCAGAAGTTGTATGCGAGTTACTAAAGTTAGTTATTTTTCTCAAGGCTTTAAGTAGCCTAATTTGTTAAGTTAGCCTAATTGTTAGGAAGGCTAATATCTGGCCCTTTCTTCTGGCTTGGATAGTTTTGAGTTACATTTTGATAAAACCTGTCAGATCTAAGTATTATTATGTTTTTTGTTTAAGTTATTGTTTAACATGATTCTTTTTTATTATTATTATTTTGGAACAAATGAGGTCTCTGTTTAAGAACGCCGGCTCGGCATATGCGCGCGCATATATGTTCGGTTTGCCTAACTGAACGTAGTTTAACTGTCTGCCACAAGTTGATCTTGTAATAAAGGTCTCATCGAGGAAAAACACGCTGTATTTTTGTATTCATTGCATTTTTTAATTATAAAAGTTAAATAGCCTAATTAATTTTATTATAAAAATATGAATGATTAATCGATAGTCGATCGTTAATTCTCCCGACAATCGACTAAGAAAATTTAATCGAATGCCCATCCCTAGTTAAGATTATGTTTTCTTTTTGTAATTCACATAATGCTAAACTGTGCATAATGTAAACTGGAGACCACAGACAGTTATAATTACCTGTAATGACGTCACATTAAAGTGTCAAAATGGCATTTATCGTTTGAGTTTTTAATGATAAAATGGACTGAATGTATTAATAATAATGCATTAACAGAAAGTCAGTTAATATAAAGCTTTTTAATATAAAGTATTATTCAAATTATAATTGTAATAGTATTTTCATGCCATGACTGCAGGGGTGGAAACAAATATTACTTAGCCATGCACACTTAGACCGTCTTATTCTAGCATTTAGTGCTGAGGACGCAGCCTTACTAGGATGAAGCCTTCCGCTTGAGAAGCACCTATGAACCTTTGAGTTACTGAATCACTTTGAGGAGTCCGTCACTGAATGAACTCATCTAATCCACCAGAGCGGCTACTGAATCAACATATGACTCACTGAACTTACTGCAGGTTCCATGTCAATGCATCAACACTTTGGCTACTATTACTTACTGTGGCACCAAAAAAGCAAAATATATTAAATATATTCTCTCTTTACCTGTAACTCACAGTGATGCTTTTGTTTGTGGTTGTCCTAATTTGTATATATTGCCATAATGTTTATGCAATGAAAATGAGGAATAATAAAAAATAATCAAGCATATTTTACTCTAAGAAGTGTAGCGTTTGGATGCAATCAAGATGCTCAATCAGCTCTAGGCATCGTACAATCTTCCCCTTTCCTCTTTTTCACACTAAACCACCAGTCTAGAAGTTAAATCCATTGAAGGCTTTATCACCTTTTTCTAGCACTGATAACATTAACAGTTCCCAACTTTCTTCTCAAGCTTCAAAAGCAACAAAAGCATCCAAGAAGGAGAGGGGATGACTCCCCCATAACTAGGCACCAAAAGGCCATGAGATGTAGAGGACATTTCGAACACACAATACACATAGGAAAAGACATTGGCTACATTTAACCTATAATCAAACTGTCCCAAAATTTGTATGTATGTATTCCTGTGGGGAATGTATGCCCTATGTTATAGTACCCTATTAAAATTCTTTAGTAATGTTAGGATCATTTCGAATGCTTGAATCCAGACTTTCGTGTTGCCCCAACCCAGACATAGCAGTCATTAAAATGATCCTCTCCTCATGCCTTAATTTGTCCAGTACGTTGCCATCATTTGCTTTATATTCTTACCATACTTTGGTTTGATTCTCCAAATAAGAGCATGCAAATAAAAGGGGAAGCAAGACTAAATAACTTTCTCCCGCTCAAAATTCACATCATTGTATTGGTTACTTTACCAAAGAGAGGTCCCAGATAGCAACATTGTGTCGGCCCAGATCTGGCCCACATGCTGCGTGGAATGACGGCCCTTGGGTGGATCGCTCCTGTTTGCCAGATCTGGGCCACAAACAGGTCATAGCAATGCCACATGTCAGGCAAGAGCAAAGAAATAAACCAGAACTGGACCTTATCTGAGCCACAAAATCTGTGTATATTAAATATGGAGTCATTTCAGCTTTAATTAACAAGCAGAATCACTGAAGGAAAGAAGAGAACAGAAAAAGAGATGAGCAGAAATACAAGAACCACAACTGACTTCAGCCACAGCCTTAGATGAAATCAACTGAAGATAAAAGACATAAAAGATCTTAGCAGATGAGGATTAAACAACTCTACAAACAGCATTACCAGGGATTCCAGAAAGCAGTTTATGTGACATATATCCAGGTATGTTTAAAAGTAAGCGGATAACCTCAACTTTAGGTTCCAAAAACGGAGGTAACTTTCGGGGTATGTAAGTAGCCATAGCAACTCACTCCGAAGCAGGTTATGTTCCAGGGTTAGTTTGCTGTTATATAATTAATATTATATATTAATATATTATGTAACCACAGAAAAGGTGATTGTCTTTTAAATTTTTGTATTGAAATGGTTGACTTCCGGTCTTAAGCTACGCGCTTTTGTTTTCCTTTGGAGGCACGCGCGCCCTTGCTAGCGCAGTTTTATAGCATAGCTTGTTATCCCAAATACGGCAATAATTTCGACACGGAGCCATGGTAAACATCGAATTCATACTGGCAGCCCCTTTATTATACATTTCAGCTCTTACGTTGGTGATATGGTGAATGGATTGCGGTTCATAAAGGATTAAGCATCATAAAACCATCAGTAAAAGTCTCATCCTTGTTTGGGGGGCATGTAACAAATATAGTTATTAATATAACTACATTTGTTATATAGTTACAGTTATATAATATACAATATTATATATGAATTATATATTAATTACAACAAGGTAATGTTTAAATGTTAATTCAATTAAAATATATTTAATGATTTTATTGTCATCCACACACATGGATCTGCATTCAATTAATTAGCATCAAACAAACAATATAATCCTTATTCTCAGTGAATAAAGAATACTTATTAAACGAAAAGGTTGAAAAAATGATTGCACAACCACCAAATAGGTGGTGATGTGCATTAAGTAGGTTCTGTAAATCGCCATTAAACAAAAGAAGAAGCAGAAGTAGAATGGCGCGCTGTCTGTTTCCATGGTGAATCATCAATTCGTTGCTCTGTTGAGAATGTCTTGTGTGTTAACCGGGAACATACTCTGAGTTGTCTGAATTTACTCTGGGACTCGTTTTTGGAACCAGCGTACCTTGAGTAAGCAAGGTTTGGGTTAATCAACCGGGAGTTCAAGGTATATGTGACGGTAAGTTAACCTTGCTTTCTGGAATACCCTCTAGCTTCACTGATTACTAACCAGACTGACTTTTTTTCTGTCAAACGTCTACAGAAGCTCTTATTAAGAATTAACAGAGGTTTAACTCTAATGTGTTTCATTTAAAGTCACCATAACAGTGATCAGTGTTTCCATTAGTTGGGCTCTTAACTCTTAATACATGTTTGTCTTTTTTGCCTGCTGTGACGTTGTGTTTGTGAAGCACATTTGCAGTAGCAAAGGAAGCAAGATGATGATGGTTACCTGTTGGTTTTATAATCATCATGAAATCGCCTGGTGTTTTTTAACAAGTGTGTTGTGTTAATAATACATTTACACTACAAACTCTACGTTACTGAAGCATGAGATCCAGCAGTATTATAACAATCAGAAGATTTTAACAAAGCACAAAAGGTTAATCTATGATGACATTCAGCAGACATCAAGAATCAGCGTATGAATCTTATCAATGGTGACAGTCAACAAAATATTCAAATAATCAGATCAACTCTGGACATCCCAAAAAAAAAGAACAAAAAATCAAATCAAATATTTACAATTAAACAAAATTATAGGACAATTCAGCTGCATAATTTATTCATGCTGCAATGCATGCTGGGAATTCTGTACTATGCTGGTACCTAGCATGCATTGCAGCATGGCATTTTTGATTGTCCATTGTTAAGATTCATGTGCTGATTGTTGATGTCTGTGTGTGTCGGCATGTCATCGTAGATTCACTTTTTGTGCACATGTTTGTTCAAATCTTCTAACTGATTGTTATAATATTGCTGGATCTCATTCTACAGTAACAGGGTTTGTAATGAAAATGCATTAACACAATTGTTAGAATAAAACGACATAAGTGGATTTCATGATGATTATAAAGCCATCAACAGGTAACCATCATCATCACCTGATGTCATTTCGGTTTAGCTTCCTTTGCTACTTCAAATGTGTTTTACAAACACACTGTCACAGAAGCCAAATGAGACTAACACATAATAAGAGTTAAGAGCCCAACTAATGGAAACACTGATCACTGTTATGGTGACTTCAAATGAAACACATTATGAAGAGCTTCTGTAGACGTCTGACAGAAATAAAGCCAGTAATGCAGTTTGTGGAGTTGTTTAATCCTCATCTGCTGAGATCTTTAATGTCTTTTTTCTTCAGTTGATTTCATCTAAGGCTGTGGCTGAAGTCAGTTGTAGTTCTTGTCTTTCGGCTCGTCTCTTTTTCTGTTCTCTTATTTATTTCAGTGATTCTGCTTGTTAACAGGCTTATTAAGGCTGAGATTACTCCATGTTTAATATACACAGATTTTGTGGCTCAGATAAGGTCCAGTTCTGGTTTATTTCTTTGCTCTTGGCTGACATGTGGCACTGCTATGGCCTGCTTGTGGCCCAGATCTGGCAAACAGGAGCGTGCCACCCAAAGGCCATCATTCCACGTTGCATGTGGGCCAGATCAATATTCCACATGTGCCAGATGTGGGCCGACACAATGTTGCTTTTTGGGGTGTGACTGATAGGGTCAGGGCTTAAAAGACCCTTAAACCAAACACATCGATGCTCATTCCCTTGCGGCACGAACACTTTCTGACTTATTTTTAAAGTTAACTTCATTCAAATTTCCCACAGAAGGGAAGAATTCAACGAACGCTTCAGATCACACCTAACAAACTCATCAAGAATCTCCGTATTCTACACGCATCCCGACTCTTGTTCAGCACCAAAGCCAAGTAACTGTTTTATCAATCTTTAAATGCGTTTCTAAGTTTGACCCCTTTTTCAGAAGGTGATTTTGATTCTCTGATGGCTCTCATTAGGTTGTGGTTAACATTGTTAATCTCAATTTCCATTCTTTGCTCTTCTCTTTGTTTTCCTTTACTTTTCATAATTCTGTAGGCTATATATGCTTTGCTTAGTTTAGTTGTATAAACCCATAGTTTCATTAAACCCTTTATATCCATGCTTGATTGTCTCTGTATTTGCGGCTCACAAACCAAAGTCACTTAAACGATTGATCTTGCTACATGCTTTTGTACTCTTTAGCACTATATAGAATAAGAAAGTTATCCTTCTTGGCCAGGAGAATAATCTGTGTTAAGAGTTGATAGAAGATTGTACTGTCGCTTCAGTGGACGAACAGATCAGTTGATTTGAAATTGATTCAGCTACAGTTAATTCTATATATTTATAATTAATTATACCCATTGTAATTAATTATATATATGTATATATATATATATATATATATTCCCCTTTTAATCTGATCCAAGTATTTATAATTGGTTATAACCTGTTATGATTAATTATATATATTTCCTGAGATTGATTATACTTCGGTTGGGTCCCAACTATGACTAGTTCATCTCTGCTCTGTCACTTTCATCATTGTGGATTGTTTTGTTGTAGAATGTCTCTCTCCCAGATGGTTTCGGATATATTTCGGATCTGTACTTCCAGAGAACATTGTGTTTTCTCTCTCTCTCTCTCTCTCTCTCTCTCGGGAAACAGTTGCCAGTGAAAGCCATTGAAAGCCATAATTCCAATTTGTGAAATTAATTTGGCATTAGCACTCAAAACCGATACGGTGGTCTTTGAAGGGACCATCAATAGGTTTGTCAGAATTGTGAGTCTCCATCTCCCTTGGTAACATTGAAAAATAGCTTTTGATTTCAGAGTTCCACTCATTATAGAACAGCTGAAAGCCTCAAGAAGCAGGATGGCAATTTAGCAAATGCATTTTTGTTCGAGGGAGAAAACAAACTCATAATCAGTGATATATCTCGTCCTTCTTCCCTTCAATTCAGGTGATGCAGCTGATGTCTCAGAAGTGAATTTTTATTCAATATGGTGTTGTTGAGGAAGGAAACACACCAGTTGGCCCCAGGGAGCCCACTGATTGGACAGTGAGTTCACTTCTTTGCAGATGTTTGAAATGACAAAAAGACTGTGATTAAAGGACGAATAATCTGAATAGTCTGAATATTCTCCTGACTGAGTTTACTTTTCAATTTGCATCAGGATGGCCCTTTGCAGTCAGTCAATTTCAGCCTAAACAGAATTGACCACACACTTAAATAGCAATAATTTAGCAAGTAAACATAATAAACACAAGATAGCTTCTGCAGCATTAGTGCAGCAAAACAAACAGTATTTTTACCCTTTTAGGCGATGCAACTCACCAATGTACACCATCTAAACACTGTGACCAGAGAGACTAGTGACTAATCGCTCAGAATGAATGTGACAAACCCTGAGGAACTAAAGCGAATAGACTTATGTAAATGCACACCTGTCTCTGGAGGGCCCAGTCGTGGCATCTAACATGAATTAATGAGAAAATCTCTCTGCTTTCCCATTAAAGGCTGCTTCGGTTTGTAATAGACTGTAACAGTTTGTAACTGATGGATTATTCATGAAGAAGAAACTCATGCATACAAAAAAATCTCTCTCCGATCTTCTCGAAAAACGTTGTCATTGTTTTATTCTTTGTCATTTTTAAGGCAATCCATTACAAATTTCACACACCACAGGAATGACAACAGCAATGTTCTATGTTCAGTTTGGAAATAGCTCACCATGCATATCGACTGAGATAAAGAGAGGTAAAGAAGAAGAGAAAAAGAGAGAAGGAAAATGAATCCAGCAAGAACGAGATGCTTCATGCTCTGTATTCCGGTTACGAGACGATCGGCAGAGGCTTAACAAAGAGCAATGGTCCAGTTCGTCACTGAACCCGTCGGCCATTTTGGCACAATCATGCAAATCTCACAGAGGGAACGTTAGCACTGGACAAGGGCCACTTTAGTACATTATTAACACTTTTTCATACTATTACCTCTTTGCAATCATATTTTGAGCTACTTCACTATGACTTACTGGCTTTATTATAGTGGGATAAATAAAAAAGATTAAAAAAACAGTATTTGCTAAATTTACACCATGCCATAAAATTAACCCATTAACATTCTCTGGATAGTGTTTCAGGAAGCCTATAATTAGTAATTTTTTTTTTTTTTTTTTTTTTTTCAGATTTACAAGCCACCTAGCAGCAATGCATTCATGAATATTAAATAGAATTTAAAAAAGGTTACATTTATGCTAGTAGAAATTACAGGTTGACATCTGGAACACAGAATAAGTAGAAGAAGAAAAAAAAAAAAACTTAAAAACCCAAAATAAAACAAAAACAATATCCAGTGAAGAGTAAATAAGTCTTTAAAATCAATACACATGTTAACACTCTCAAACAAACTCTTTCACCCAATGCTCCCTTTGTCAGACTTCATCTTCACCTCCTAATTGATTGATGGATCACTTCATTCTCCGTAACTAAAGGTGTGCTAATAACTCACGATAAAAGAGAGGTGCATTGTCTTATTGCCTGGGAGCATTTTTTCCAAAAGTAACAATCTCTGCAAAAGAACAATGTCATTATTGTTGTAAAAAGGATTTCTCATTTTGTAAACATCTACGCTCACTCACAAATTTGTAGTTTCAGGACCAATGGAGATAAAAAAAAAAAAAATGCAGTTCAACTTCACAATCTACAGTGCATGTACAATTGAAACATATTAACAGATGCGTGCTCTAAAACCAAAACATTGTTACCACTTGGGACGAACAAGCAAAGATGTCAAGATTTACTGGACAAGAAGAAATTGTATGCAAAACTGAGTAAGAGCAAGTATAAACAGCCCTGCTGTCCAAAAAATTAAAAAATGTCTATTTACTGACATTTATCTGTGATAATGATTGTTTTTAGGTTACAAAATGAACCTCTGACAAAAGAGCCTGCATGTTTTTTTTGTGTGTGTGTGTTTCTAATGCTAAATAAGAGTAAGTCTATAGTTATAGTTAACATTTTCTGAGATTTAACTGAATGTTTGAATGTTTTTTAAAAGAAAATCAACATGAGCTTCCTTTGTAATAATATATAAAAAACTGTTTCTAATTTATGCTTGCTATCAACCATTAATGTAAACTTACTGTTTGTAAGGCAAGTTTATCAATTTAACTGTGTACGATGTTTATGTAATTATTATGCCAATGCTATAAATCATCCAAGGCTAGAACATGTAAACAAAATGGCATTATGTTTGCACTGCGAGAAAAGCAACTTCAGCTTGCAATGTGGTTTTTTTTATCTATTGAAACCACTAAAATAATTCCTGTCATGGTGAAGAATCGAAAAGTGTTTTAAATTCCAGGGAGAATCCCAGAAATGAAAGGGCAAAGGTTTAGCGTGGCTGGATACGAGCAGCAGGTGAGTCAGTGCTATGAGAAAAACAGCAGATGTTGCCTCATCTCCAATCATCTTTAGCAGCGAGCGGCGAGGGATCGCTCATGTTTTCCCTCGAAGGGTCGTATGCGTCTGAAGAGCTGCTGTACAATATCAAGATATACCGGCTCCAGAGCATCAAGGAATTGGAGTGGCAAATTAAAAAGAATAGTAAATCTGGCGTTCTTGAGAGCTGAAATTTCAGTCTGTGTACATCTGTGACTTCTCTCTGATTCACATTTACAAATTTTACAGTATTAAGAAAATATTTGTGCTTTCTCTGACCTTTATACTGGATTTTTCCTAACTGACTTGAAGTATGTAAATACATTTATTACAGTGTCTTAATGCAATGTACAATTGTTTTTACCTGGATTTCATGCTTTAGAATAGAAAATCGTGTTTATCATATAGCTCTAAAAAGCTATAAATGGGAAACTGCAATGGGAAATCTTACTTTATACTAAAAAGACTTTGCCCAAAACCCTGTGGAAAAATAAAACCACAATTACACAAACTATCTACAAATTCTACAAACAATTCCATTACATAGATTACCCATACAGGGTATAATATTTCAAACAATCACTTATAATTTTACTTTTTTTTTTTTTTAAATCACACTTCCTAATGATGCTCTCCTCTGGTGGATATAAATTATATAGGAAAATTTCCCTAATATAACACACAGTCCTCACATGCTGACACACAAGCGTTTTTGTAGATGTTGAGATGGTAAATAAGCAGAAAATTGTATTGCTTGCGCAGAGCATATATCTCCATGTATCCAGCACAGTCAGATCCAAACTATAAATCCGTTCAAGCATTGACTAATTTGTGCAGAAATTATGGGGGAAACAAACTCACAGACCAGTCAGAACCTTTTCCGTTCAAAGTCCAGAACACAGATATAGTTTTCAATTTCTCCAGTGTATGGGATCCAAAAACAGAGAATTGAAACCATCCGCTCTTCTAGACGCCTGAATTAGTCATATTGGCTTTTAATGAGATCCAAATTGGAGGTGACATAACAAGCATGGCTGTTTTCTTTTGGCAGGCTGGGTAAACTCATATGGTGGGGGTTGGGCTGAGCCCAGGTGGGCTGTAGTCTGGTGGAGTCTGGTTAGGCTTGATGCCCCTTGACTTCATATATAAGATTAACTGCTCTGGAATCTCAGCCAGGACATCCTTGGCAAGTCGGGCCATACTCAAGACATGGTTTCCTGTCCGGTCCATATAGTCTCTGAATGGTACAAACTGCAGGCACAGACAAGATTAAAAATAAGTTAGTTATAGGTGTTTATTTATTCCCTGAATCATTTTTGTTTTGAAATTTTTATGTAAACAATGTAATGAAAACCTGGATGTTTTACAAAACATACTCTGGAATCATTCATTATTTATAGGTTGTGCACGGTTCGTTATCTTGAGATTTTTTTTCATGTGTGTTGTCACAGTGTTCTCTAAATCTGAGATGGCTGTAAATGTAGGTCACCAAAAGTTATTCCTTAAGAAACTTCCTCAAATAGTTATCATATTACTTTGACACTGGTTAGGCTATATATACACACCACATACTATCCAATAGTGATCCTGATTGAATCAATGTTTTTGAACAAATCAGTGAATGATTTAGTGGCTCAGTCATTGTTTTGTTCCTGAATTAATCAATGTTTTTGAAAGAAAACTGAATGAATGGTTTCAAATGTCTCACTCATAAAGACAACCACTAGTCGCCACAAACATATACACCGATCAGGCATAACATTATGACATTCCTAACATTGTGTTGGTCCCCCTTTTGCTGCCAAAACAGCCCTGAGCCATCAAGGCATGGACTCCACTAGACCCCTGAAGGTGTGCTGTGGTATCTGGCACCAAGGTGTTAGCAGCAGATCCTTTAAGTCCTGTAAGTTGTGAGGTGGGGTCTCCATGGATCGGACTTGTTTGTTCAGCACATCCCACAGATGCTCGATTGGATTGAGATCTGGGGAATCTGGAGGCCAAGTCAACACCTTAAACTCGTTGTTGTGCTCCTCAAACCATTCCTGAACCATTTTTTTCCATGAAAGGGTGTACATGGTCTGACACGTACCACCTACCTAAGCATTGTTGCAAAGTAACATCCACATGGATGGCAGGACCCAAGGTTTTCCAGCAGAACATTGCCCAAAGCATCACACTGCCTCCGCCGGCTTGCCTTCTTCCCATAGTGCATCCTGGTACCATGTGTTCCCCAGGTAAGCGTCGCACCCGGTCATCCACGTGATGTAAAAGAAAACGTGATTCATCAGACCAGGCCACCTTCTTCCATTGCTCCGTGGTCCAGTTCTGATGCTCACGTAACCACTGTTGGTGCTTTCGGCGGTGGACAGGGGTCAGCATGAGCACCCTGACTGTTCTGCGTCTATGCAGCCCCATACGCAATAAACTGTGATGCACTGTGTATTCTGACACCTTTCTATCAGAACCAGCATTATCTTTTTGAGCAATTTGAGCTACAGTAGCTCGTCTGTTTGATCGGACCACACGGGCCAGCCTTCGCTCGCCACGTGCATCAATGAGCCTTGGCTGCCCATGACCCTGTCGCCAGTTCACCACTGTTCTGTCCTTGGACCACTGCAGACCGGGAACACCCCACAAGAGCTGCAGTTTTGGAGATGCTCTGACCCAGTCGTCTAGACATCACAATTTGGCTCAAATCCTTACGCTTATCTATTTTTCCTGCTTCTAACACATCAACTTTGAGGACAAAATGTTCACTTTCTGCCTAATATATCCCACCCACTAACAGGTGCCGTGATGAAGAGATAATCAGTGTTATTCACCTTACCTAATGTTATGCCTGGTCGGTGTACATATAAACACACATATACATTTACATACAAACAAAAATTTATAAATATACAAATACATAAAGATATGTACCTGTACAATATCCCTCTCCGCCAGCTTTCCTCTGGAGGATATTCTTACATCGTCGCCATCCAGTTCTACCATGGCTAAAAAGTGAGATCATCATGTTATCTTCCCTCCAGTCAGTAAAACTCAATCTTAAGCCTTTCGGCCCAGCATGACACCAGCATTTACCTCTTTGCTGGAACATTATGAAAGGCCATACACAAATACTAATAGCAGATGGTGGGAAAGGCTAATTATATTGAACAGCTGTGAGATCTGTGAGTTGACATCTGCTTACCAGTCCGAAACCCTAAACCATCCCAATTAGGTGACACTTCATCCAGAAACTACTTTATCTGAGTGCAAACTGTGAAGTTGTATTCATGTTTTAAACCTCCATGTGGGAATTAGCTTTCATTTAGTGGAGTTAGGAAATGTTTAGGAAAATGCTGAGTACAAAACAAGCAATAAAGGGTTATGCAGAACATTTTCTTTTTATGTTTGCAGTACATACAAATATAATAAAAAAATAAGAGTAAATAAATATAGAGATAAAACTAAAGATAATAAAGATAAAACTAAATAAGATAAAGAATGAATCTTTACAAATGTGTGAGATTAGTTTCTTACCATCAAACTCAGCCTGGCCAACTCCAACAATAATGATGGACATAGGTAGTTTTGCTGCCTGAGAAGAAGAGAACAGAGATGACAGATTCTACCTCATGATAAACAGTTTACATGCTCTGATATGATGCTACAATAGCTGTATGAAAAAATACTCAGATTTGCTGTAATAATTGCAGAGTGTGTATGTAAATTTTCAGCTCAAAATACCCCACAGATAATTTTTTATAGCATGTTAAAATGCTACTTTTGGGGGGTAAGGAAAAACCATAGACCGTAAAAAAATATGGACGACGCGTCTTCACTACCTTCCACTGAAGGAAAGTGAAGCCGCCAACGTCCGAATATGACGCTGACATCTTGCGCCGATTTGGGACCGAGTGTGCGCAGTAGAGAGCAGGAAGTAGAGCTGTGATATCAAAAGCCTGCCTACACTCTCGCAGACACAGAACAATTCATTATGTTGGTGTGAAATAAACAGTTATGGAAATGTAGAAATTAAAGCTAAAGCTCCAATCTCCTCCCGAAAAAAGTCTGTTAGTGCCTCAGGTGACAACTTGACTCAGAGAAGCCGTCAATCTCAGCTGTCAATCATGGCGTCACACGGCCCGTTTTTATAGCATCAAATAACTAACTAAAACTTATTTAAAAAACGAACACTTGAACACGTGATAAAAACTGCCTAAAATGACAGAAGCCATCTTGATTGTTTAGTTTGTCTCGCATCCATTAGAATACATGGTGGGGCGGGGGTTATGAGCCAAACTGGGACCAACCACCTGGTGGCGATCGAAACGCTTTGGCTTCAGTTTTCAACACAAGTGCGGCAGGCTTGGGAAAAACGCACCGTTTTTGTTTTCCATTAAATGCAAATGAGCTGGAGCTCCCGGCCCCCTTTCCAGAAGAGGGCAGAGCTTCAAGAGCTCATGCTCCGGTGTTCTCTCACGCACTGAAAATGTCAAAAACTGTCAGTAAGCGGTGTTCAGCCTTATATGTTTGAACCGGAGTTGGACAATGTGGCAATATGAAACAGGACATTTCGAAATGGTTAATTGATGAATCGATTAGCTTGTTCAGTCATGATAATCTATAAATCGGTCTAAAGTTTAGTTTAATTATGGTTATAACTTTTGTTGTCATCTTGCTTTTATGACATGCCATTGCATGTTACGTACTGTATTGCAATAAAGGTGAAAAGACGGATGTGTCTGCTTGAGCAGACTCCTAAATGTATGAATGACCCTCCTGGATTGGAGCCAGTTTGTTAAAACGTGTATTCTCTTCAGAACGCATGTAACATTTATCGAGCCGTCTATGGTCTATTTGTAAGACTTTATCGATTTTCTACAGGATATTTCATTTGAAATTGAATTCAACCACGGTGTCCTCAGTGGCTCGGATGCCGGGAGTCTATGGAGACTCTTATGTTCGTGGGTACATCCAACAACAGAACATTTGTAATGGGTTTTTTTTTGGCATAAAGTAAGAGTAGGGGGAAATCTAAAACACGTTTAGAGAGATTGTTAATGATTTATGGGGATTATAAAAAAGTATTGGGTGTATTTTTACCATTATAGGCTGGTTGTTTACACACACTGTGGACACGTTAAAACACCTTATAAAAGTAAATTTTATAATAATTTGTTTATAATACAGCCATTCTAATAATAATAAAAAAAAAATTAAAAAAAACATTTACTTTATTATTTTTACTATTCTAATGAAAATCAGAAACTAGCCAAACAAAAGCATTTATACATCATGGTTTCTGTCACGTTTAGTTCTGTTTTGGTTTAGTTTTCTCTGTGTTCTGGGTCGTTACCATATAACCAGCTTTAGCTTAAAGGAACACTCCACTTTTTTTGAAAATAGGCTAATTTTACACGTTCCAAAAGCTCATATTCAGTGTATTCCAGTTCAAATAGATATGGTTCAGGATCTGCACCAAAGTAAATATCTTCTGAATCGTCTCTCACAAACGTCTCCATGGTTACAAGGCATTCTCCCTGTGCAAGCAGGTCGTCACGTCGGTCATGTTGACGGAAGTTAGCCTATTTTCAGGCGCTGCGTAATATCATTGCGCCTGCTGCACCCATGGTACGGCAGCAAAGTTCCTTGATTATTACGCAGGAATGAGAGTATAGTTCCTAGTCATGTCGGTCTAAATTAGAAAATCACAACTTTTCGTCGGTCTTAGTACACAATGTAACTACAGAAGAGTCAAGTTTTAAACAGAAAAAATATTGAAAGTCTTTGGTCATTTTTGAGCGAGATGCTAACGGTCTAATCAGAATCAATGAATTATGCTAAGCTATGCTAAAAGTGCTACCGCCAGATCCGGAGATCGGCTGAATGGATTCGAAAACAGTAAAACTCAACTGTTTAACTCTAGGGGAGATGGAAAATGAGCATATTTTCCAAAAAAGTTTTTTCCGGTACATGTTGAGCCAGTCAGGTTTGAAAAGACGTTATGACTTTGACTGTGTGATGGTTTGAAAACTAAATTTCAAATCATTTATTCTCATACAGTGAGGTGAAAAGCTATGCATTATTCAGGCCCCCCTGGATCAACATTCCCTCTCCTGTGCTAGCTTTCCCTGTTCCTGATATGATGCCTGACTGACAGGTCAAATCCCCTTTATCGGAGAAGTAAAGAGTGAGTCTATATTAAGCAAGCTCAGAGGCAGTTTACGAGTGACAATGGATAACAAGAAAACCACAGGATATTCAGAGAAACAAAACTCACTTTCTCCCTAAAGCGACTTCCTAGTAGTTTGAAATGAAAAGTAATTGCAGATAATGCATTACACATGATCCCAGCAGAAACAGACTAAAATAAAGAAAATACATACAAGGTGGAAAACATGATTTCTATGAAATGTAATCTGAAGAGCTTATAATGAAATATACCTTTAATATACAGTATCAAATATATAACAAGAGAAATATTAAAGGCTCCTGAGGGTTTGGATTTTGAAAGTACTTTCCCAGGGGGCCCGTGAAAGCCTGTTGAGAGGAATTAATAATTTGTTGAATAAAGCTGGCTGGACACACAACCTCAGTCACATTGATAAGTTTGTGGGCTGTAATGGAGTTAGAATTGGAATTTCACTGGGGGCCACACACTAAAACACATCACACAAGATGAAAAAGAGCCACACACACACAGAGCACAAATGAACCCCAAACTGTGGGGCCCGAGCTAATCAAACTATTGAGTGATTTAGATCATTAATTACTACGATTCAGAGATCGATTTCTTCAGTAACCCTCGAGCTTTATGTGGGAAACCAAAAGATGGACTCAACAAATTGTGAGAATATGAACAAATACTAAAACAGAATCAGCTGATTGCTTATTTCAGAATTTCAGACATAAATATAGGGGAAATCAATCTAAATAAGAATAAATTCTTTATATTGCTTTTCATGGTATGTTTCTTTATTTCTGAAATACACAGTCAGCTCTGCTTTACTAAGACTCTGGGAATTTATATTTATATATATATATATATATATATATATATATATAAATTCCCTGAGCGTTAGTAAAGCAGAGCTGACTGTGTATTTCAGAAATAAAGAAACATACCATGAAAAGCAATATAAAGAATTTATTCTTATTTAGATTGATTTCCCCTATATTTATGTCTGAAATTCTGGATGGAATGGCACCCGGATGGCACCCGGAATGGCACCCGGATGTAAAAACGGAAGCAATTGTTGGAGTCCAAAAAGGTGTTTATTAACGCAGTTGTGCAAAATGTGCAGATAACTACGGTTAAAAGAAATAAAAACAGGTTATCAATAAAAACAGTCTAAAAACTAGAACTGCTGTGTACTAATAGTACAAACTCTCCTCTACATTTGAGGACAGAGTTCAGTGCGCTCAAGTGCGCTTTAACCTGGTTAAAATCTCAAAACCATGATCCGTCCTTCCATTCTCTAGTCACGGCTGCCTTTTATACACACATATTTTCCCGCTTGCTAATTGGAACATACCATTTTTTTTTATTAACTGTTGTCTTACCATGATTAATAAATAATACACATGATTATTAAGAACAAGAGTTAAAACAAATCGATAAATACAATAAATAGGACAGATAAAACCAACACATACATTTCCATAAATAGCTAAAATGAGCGCTCCCATTAGTGATTCCTTTAAGACCACGCCCACTCAACTAAAACAGGAAATTTAAAACAGAAAACCCCACGTGAATATTATAAAATGTATAGGAACAGTACAGTAAAGACACAGTAAAAACAGTGATGGAAGACAAACTCTGGGTCTCTCCATCACATACACACACACACACACACACACACAATTGAAACTAATTGAAAAAAATATAAACTGAATATATATATCTTAATGCATTTAGCCATGTGGACACGGTCAAGATGATCTGCTGAAGATCAAACTGAGCATCAGAATGGGAAAAAAAGGTGATTTAAGTGACTTTGAACGTGGCATGGTTGTTGGTGCCAAATGGGCTGGTCTGAGTATTTCAGAATCTACTAGGATTTTTACACACAACCATCTCTAAGGTTTACAGAAAACACTCTGAAAAAGAGAAAATATCCAGTGAGCTGCATTTCTGTGGGCAAAAATGCCTTGTTGATGCCAGAGGTCAGAGGAGAATGGCCAGACTGGTTCGAGCTGATAGAAAGGCAAAAGTAAATCATTACAACCAAGGTCTACAGAAGAGCATCTCTGAATGCACAACACGTTGAATCTTAAAGCAGATGGGCTACAGCAGCAACACTGGGTGTCACTCCGGTCAGCTAAGAACAGGAAACGAAGGCTACAATTCGCACAGCTCACCAAAATTGGACAATAGAAGATTAGGAAAATGTTGCCTGGTCTGATGAGTCTCGATTTCTGCTGCAATGTTCAGATGGTAGGGTCAGAAATTGAAATAAACAACATGGATCCATCCTGCCTTGTATCAACGGTTCAGGCTGCTGGTGGTGGTGTAATGGTGTGGGAGTTTTCTTGCACACTTTGGACCCCTTAGTACCAACTGAGCATCGTTTAAATGCCACAGCCAACCTGAGCATTGTTGCTGACCATGTCCATCCCTTATATGTACCAATCTTCTGATGGCTACTTCCAGCACGATAACATGTCATGTCACAAAGCTCAAATAATCTCAAACTGGTTTCTTGAACATGACAATGAGTTCACTATATTCAAATGGCCTCCTGAGTCACCAGATCTCCATCCAATAGAGCGCCATTGCTTTGAAATGTGGTGGAATGAGAGGAATGTTTCCAGCACCTTGTTGAATCTATGCCACGAAGAATTAAGGCAGTTCTGAAGGCAAATTGGGTCCAACCCAGCACTAACAAGGCGTACCTAATAAAGTGGCGGTGAGTGTATATACATACATACACTACCAGTCAAAAGTTTAGACACACTTTCCTATCAAAGAGAATGGGAAAGTGTGTCCAAGCTTTTGACTGGTAGTGTACAAACAAACAAACAAACAACAAAAAAAAATGCAGGCAATTATTATTTTTTAATTTTTGTGTTGTGATGGTATTAGTCCCAGGCTGTTTCTTGTCTACCAGTCCATCTCTGCCTGTATGCATTGTGCAGACAGCAAACTGAGTGCTTGGTGCCAATGGGCAAGGATTATAAAAACATATTTATGGGGTTGGAAGTAGGTCAGCATTCCCGGAAATGCTCACGGGGGACAGAGGCGGTCATGTGTTGAAAGAAATAGAGCTGGGAAGATGAGTCTAAACAAACACATTTCACACACACTTCATGTATTCACTGCTCTATTTCCTGTAGGTCTTTCCTTTAAGCGCCTCTCTCGCAATCTCTCGTTCACTTGTTTACTTTTCCTCTCCCACTTGTTTCTCCCTGTTTTCTTTACTTTCTTTTACCAAATACCTCTCTCAGTCTTGAAATAAGTGCAGATTACTGTGAACTATGTGATGTGACACTTTTACAGCTACCCTATAATAAACTCTGTGAATTACAGTGTTTTCTTGTCTGCTGGGCCACATACCCTCTTGCCTGACTTCAGTGTATTCTTAGATTTTCAGTGGCTGCTTGAACACATCTGCTATTGTCAGTGAGGATAACATTTATTTGGAGTCATTTATTAAATAGTAAATACAAAATTCTTACACATACACTGCAAACATGATTCTTAAATACTGAAAAATCCTTAGATATACAATATTTCTAAGATCATGTATTGTCTCTTTAAGTTTATTTTTCTATTTATTTTCTTTATTTCAATTGATAAAATGTTTTTTTCTTGTTTCAAGCATGCACTTAACAGTTTAATTAAGTGTAATCAATATTTGAAAAGTTTTAATGTCTTACGCAAGTAAATTATTTTATTTCATTTATATTTATTTTTTCTTTATTTTAAGGATGTTTAGAGATATTTACAGGTAACAAGACAAAAATATTTATTAACAAAATTATTTTTACAGTGTGGCAAAGGGCATGTGTGTCTAAAATGGTTCATTCTTGTTTAAAATTGTTTTGTTTTTTTAAATAACTCCCATGATCTAAATCACTGACCAAAGCAACCATTTAGTCTATGGGAATTAACCTACATCACTTTAGTTTCTATCAGAAAATAGATATAAGAGACTGAAAAAAATAAGATAATAGAGATGAGAAAAATCTATTTAAATATATATATTATCTAATTTTATCTATGCTTCTCAAGTAAATTATGTATTTATTTATTTATTTAAGGATGGTTAGATATTTTTACTTGAAAACAAGACCAATACTGATTAAGAAAATGTTTTTACAGAGTACCAGTGAGCATATTTGTCTATTCTTTTAAATTAGTGACAGAAAGTGACCATTCAAGTTTACTGAATTAACCTACATTTCGCTCCAGCTTCTCTCAGAATATATAAGAGACCAAATTGCAGAAAGTGCAGAGAATCATAGAGTGAGAGAGTGCATAAGAGAAACACTTCAAAGTGCTCATTTTTATCTAATCATTTGAAAAAAGGCCAACAGAAAAGAGCACACAAGTGGAATTCTCACAGCAGACTTCAATAAAAAAAAAATCACTTGAGGCACAGAAATGAATAACGCACGTTCGGTCATCTAGAGCGCATGAACCCATATCAGTCAGTACAGAAATGTTACTGTGTAACCGAAGACAGAGATCCAAAGCATCAAGGGTAGAGGGTGAAGAAGAGACAGAGCAGCAGGCAAGATCTTAAAAGGAAGGTGTGGCTGTTCTAATAATGTGACTAAACAGTCGCAAATTCCCTTTAAATCCAGTCTGCTGGGTAACTATAGCAACGGTGACAGACGAATTCCATTAGGTGTGAAGACGACCTCCGGAAGACCCACCTTACCTCTTCTTAGGCTTTGCCTGGGGGGCTCTCGTGATGCAATGTTGCACCACAGTGTGATGATATAAACAGTTTTTGAAGACAGAAAGAGAGAGAGTGAGGTCAAAGATAACTCACATTGACGATGGCTTCTTTAGTCTGAGCCATATCTGATATCACACCGTCTGTGATGATGAGAAGCACAAAGTACTGAGAGCCATCTTGAACAGCTGCACCATACCTGTGTGCGTAGACACAGAGTCACATTTTCATATTAACAAATATATATTAAAAATGCAAAAAAATGTTATTATCCAAATCACCTAAATGAACCATAAACCAAACATGAAAATCTCTTCATGCTGGTTCAGTTGACTGACTGTGTTTTAACATCGCAGATGAATAATGAAAGAATGAGTATCCTTATTGAACACTTAGTATTCAGAGTTGAATCTCATGCATATATATATTTGCTCAGGGATGTCCCTGTGCTATTGACACAGCTCTTCTGCCTTCATCAAAATCCCATAATGCTCTTTGTGATGCAAAACACTTTACAGAAGCTATGACAGGAGACCTAGCCTCTCGGAGTTTTGCACTTGGTCACAACAACACAAAGCAAACATTTGGAGGTTGTTAAATCATCTAGTCATGTTGATTTAGACCAGGGATGGTCCTGTCCTGGAGTACCGCTGTCCTGCTGAGTTTAGCCCCAACCCTGATAAAAAAAAAAACCTCACCTGCCTGTAGCCTTAGTAATGCTGAACAGAAAAGGTCTTATTATTGGTAGATATGAGGGTCCGTGGCTCTACCATTAGAGAAAGCGCAATGGCTAACTTGGATCACGTGTGCCTTGATAGCCAATCACATTACAGCCTTGACGTCATTAAATTTCACTCAGAGTTGTGCGACAGTCAATCACTGTTTGCGGATACCATAGAAATCCTATCTGTTGTGCAATTGTCTGTGACTTCACTTATAAAATAGCATTTTTTTCAGTGTAAACTCTAAAAATAGATCAATCCAAAATGAATGTTTAAGAGCAAACATGTTAAAGAGTAGCTGATTGTCTATCATTAAATTCATTCATTAAATGATAAGCTAAAAGTGATTTTTCTTTGAGCATAGTGAAGCCTCTCCTCCACTAACATTCATTAAAAAAACAGCCTCTTGTCTTCTTCCCTGAGTACCGCAGCATTAGCAGGGATTATGCTTTTTTCGGCTAAGGTTGCAGGCTTGCTTTCAAGTGGCTTTGTCCTGAAAACATTAATTTGCTTGTTCAGGTGTGTTTGATTAGAGTTGGAGCTAAACTCTGCAGGACAGCGGAACTCCAGGACCGACATTTCCCATCCCTGATTTAGACAATAAGTACAGTACACTACAGTATTCATGAGTATAGAAGCCTGTGTTTGTCTCTGAGTACAAAACAAAAAGTCTAAGGGGCCATTCACACAGACTGCATTTTTCCATTTCAATGGGCTACTTTTCCATTGTTGCCTCTATGTAAACACGCACTAGACGGACGTGTATAACTGTTGTGCTTGCATCTTTTGTAGTGTCTTGCGCATGACACGGTGTTCAAAAAACGTGGAGCTCGAATAAAAATCAGTTGAACTTTTAAGAAACGTGTTTGGAGACCATGCGCTTTTAAAACGGCATGAGCGTAACGAGGCACTGAGCGTCTTCAGGCTCAAGCGCTGAGCACTCAACGTTTTTTACCGGTCACCGAGAGTTGAAGAATGTTCAACTTTGAGTAAAACGCAGTGCTCATCACTGTCACTTTTCACCCAGCCGTCCAGTCACAGTGGAGGAGGGGCGGGCCAAATACAACACCACATACCAACCAAATACAAATACCAACCACCACATTCTGCTTGTACAACGTCAACAGATGACAACAAGCATAATAACAGAACGAAAATATTTAAAACAAGAGGCAGAGGATTGTATCAACATTTTTGTATAGAAACAATACAGAAACCAACTATCTGTGAAATTAGATACTAGTAACACTTCTGTGGATATTCCATATCATAGCAAGCAAAGTGTCTCAACTGAAGAAAAAAAAAAACGCTGCACTGCCAAAACGCTCACAAGTGCTCAAAGCTAGGTGTTTACAGCTGGCTAAAAATGCTTTGGTGGACACACTGCCTAAGTGTGACTTTTTTCTTGTAATTGCTACTTCTTGTAATAGTTACTTTTTCCTCACAGTTGCAACTTTTTTCATAATTCTTTCTTTAGATCTCACAATTGCAACTTTGTTTCTCATAATTGTGACTTTATATCTTACAATTGTGACTTTTTCCTCACAGCTGTGGATTCTTTCTCAATTTGCGACTTTGTATTTCACAATTGTGACTGTTTCTCATAATTCTAACTTGATATCGCCCATCTGTGACTTTGTTTCTAAAAATTGCGATTTTATATCTCTCTATTGTGACTTTCTCACAGTTGCAACTTTTTCTCAATTGCAATGATATGTCACATCTTCTGACTGTTTTCTCATAATTGTAATTTTATATCCCACAATTGTGAATATTTCTTTCTTATTTCTCACAATTGCGACTTTGTCACAATATGGTTTTATGGTTGTCATGGTTCTTATTTTAATCTTTATCTCACAATTATTTTTTATTTTTTACACTGAGGCAAAAACTAGCTTTCATACATCAGCACCTGGGTCAACCTGAAAATCAGTTAAGTGGGGTCCTGTTGTTCTTATATAAATGTCATAATTTCTGCCTATAAAGGTTTGGTTTGTCTGAAGCAAGGTGTCCTAGAACACCAGCTGAAGATTTGTTTTTCCAAAACTGTGAAGCCTACACAAAATACAGTCTGTCAAGATAAGGCTGTGTGTCCACCAAAGCATTTTTAGCCAGCTGAAAACGCTAGGAGCTCTGCTGAAAACGCTAGGCGCTCTGCTAAAAACGCCCTTCTGTAGGCACTTGAGAGCGTTTTTTTCAGTTGAGAAGCTTTGCTTGCTACGGAATATCCGCAGAAGTGTTACTAGTATCTACTTTCACAGATAGTTTGTTTCTATATAAAAATGTTGATACAATGTAAAAAGTATTTGCTCTGGCTCTTGTTTTAAACAATTTTGTTCCGTTAATATGCTTGTTGTTGTCATCTGTTGACGTTGTAGAATGTGGTGGTTGGTCGGTGTTGTATTTGTCCCGCCCCTCCTCCACTGTGATTGGACGGCTGGGTAAAAAGTGACAGCGATGAGCGCTGCAGTTGAACATTCTTCAACTCTCGGCGACCAGTAAATAACTCAGAGTGCTCAGCACTTGAGCGTGAAATAGACACTCAGTGCCTTGTTATGCTCCTGCCGTTTTAAAAATGCGGCACTCCCATTAAAAACAATTCGAAAAATACGCCAGTCGTGTGAAAAAACGCTTTGGTAGACACACGGCCTAAATGACAACATAAAGACTTTGATATTAATACAACCATTTTCTATTCATTTGAATCCAGAAATCTGTTTCACCGCTGGGTCTATGGGTTTACACAGGATGAGATTTTAGCTGTTCCAGCACGGTCCTTGAGCGTTGTTGCAGTTTTCTTACCTCGCTACATGGTTGATAACAGGAGCAAAATTGGTGGGGCCGTAAAGCTGGACAGTCTTCAGACTCTGGTGGTAAGCCTCCAGGATGCCCTCCATCCCGTTGCAGTATGGATTATCTACATTACCATTCTTCAAAGAGAACATCAGAGATCAATCAGCAACTATGCCTCTACTGTCAAGGTCAAATCAGCAGATTAGATTTATCACAACACTTACATTTATCAAGATATTTGCAGTTATTAATTTGAATATGACACTCAGTACAAAGTACTTGATGTTTATTAGGGCGTCTAGACACTTATTTGCTCTG
The DNA here is from genome assembly GCA_039654625.1 of Rhinogobio ventralis. Taxonomy (NCBI): domain Eukaryota; kingdom Metazoa; phylum Chordata; class Actinopteri; order Cypriniformes; family Gobionidae; genus Rhinogobio; species Rhinogobio ventralis. The sequence goes on from CM077211.1 coordinate 23,678,646, forward strand.
CACCAGTGATTACTACTGCAAATGCACTGATTTCAATGGCAATGAATGGCAATGGTCCATCTCAAGGACAAGCAAGGGTTTGCAAAAGTGTCATTCAACCAAAAACTGGTTCTTTCACGGTTCTTTCTGCATCCTCACATTCATATTCAGCAAACGCACCCTCAAAACTTTCTCTAGTGTATAACCCTTAGGGATCTCAGTATCTGTTCAGTATTTTATGATTCATTAGAAAATAATTCATGCTCTGAGGACAGTAATATTCAAAGAATCAAGGAGTGAAGCAGCAAGAATAAAAATGTATAGTCATGATCCCAAGTTCCAGCACAAGGAAAGAGAGATGGGAAGGAGTAGCGGATGAAGGGGGAAAAAAAAGAAAAAGAGTGAGTGAAAACTAATTAAGAGACTCAAAATTCTCGATGAGATGAGGGTTTGGCACACACACATCATGAATGCTTGAGTAACGTTAATGAGCAGGAGTGTCGAGAGAGCCTAATTTACACATTACACATAGATGTAACCAAGCATTACTAATTACAATATCATCAACATATGTGCAAACAACTAAATAAATACTTTGAAACAACCCTATAGACACCTCACACATAAAATTTCACAAACAGGATAAAGCAATGTTATTCAGAGTGTCTGAAAAACACGGCACGTATTTAGGATTCGAGCAGTAATGACTCTGGATATGTGCCAGCTAGCTGTGAAATACACATAATCTATCATGTCTAGGAACAGGTACCAGGGGAAATTCATGGGAAACCCGGCCATCAGGTGGAAGTTTGGCTCCAAAGCCCAATGCAGGAAACATCTTATCGCTGTCATAGTCTTGAATGATCTCTCCCACGGCCTTCAAAGCCATGGCGTACGCGTTCATCTGATAGGGGTTCATGTAGTGCAGGGAGGTAGACTGTGAAGGGTTCCCTAGAGTTTAAAGAGGGAGATGGATTATAAATTAAGGTAAAATCTGATTCAGATATGCCAGCCAACAGTATGTAGAACAAACTCAAAACAGGAAACAATCAACACTGAAAAAAGTCTTACCATTGGAGGCAGTGAAATCAATGGCCACTGTGAAATGGATCTGAGTGCTAGATAGAGAGAGAGAGAGAGAGAGAGAGAGAAAGAGAGAGAGATGGTAAGAATATCAAATGAAAGCATTTAAATCTGTGCCAACATTTTCACACATTACAGATGTGAGAACCTGACAGTGAAGCTCAACAAAGGTGATGGATCCTGATTCACCCCAAACCGTGGCACAAAACATTTCCTGCTTCAAAACACTCCAATGTTTCCACTCCTGCTGTTCGAGGGGTTGGTGCAATTACCATCTCCAGCCCTGAATTGCACCGTCTCTCTCACCTGACAGGCAGACAGCCAACCTTCCGCTCACCAGACATTCCTCACAATCAACTCTGCCTGATGGGCAGATCCAACATCTGTGTAATCCCACTTCTTTTTCCTAATTTTTCTTATTAGAGCAACAGTGAAACAGCAGTCGACCAGCTTTCCACATACAAAACTGCTAAAAACTGCTAACTCTGTTTCTGTATTGAAATCTGTATTGTCCTCTAGCAATTCTCTCTGTAGGACAAGCATCTGTAATCCAGAACTAAGCAGGAGTTCCCACTGATTTCAATACCGAAACAGACAGCTTGTTAATGTATATATTTATTATTCATTTTTAGTTTTTCAGTTTCAGAGTTTTAGGGTGTGTGTTCACACTTGGCATGTTTGGTTCGATTAAAAAGAACCCTGGTGCGATTACACTGTTAGTGCGGTTCATTTGAACGTGAGAACACTGCCATCCAAACCCTGGTGTGCACCAAACAAGCGGACAGAGACCGCTGAAAAGATGGGTCTCTGTCCTCTTCCAAGTGAACTCTGGTGCGGTTTGAATGATATATGAACGCAACACGGACCACAGACATGTAAACGGACCAAAAACAGGAAGATGAGACCCTAAAGGACAGAATGCTCACGCATATCGTTTTTTTCTCGTCATAGTCGCGATGTTGCCCATCACAGTTCAGTACACGTTTCTCCTCGCAGCAGATCTTTTCTTGTGTGTGTGATGGAGGGATGACTCCTTTACACATTTTATAAGCTCTTCACGAGTTATCAGCTGGTCAAAATATCAGATATAGGTAGGGAGTTGGATATACTGTAGGGGAGTGCTGCTCCCAACATAAAAATGTCCTAGTCCTGTTCTCCCTGAACTTTCCTGTCAGTTTTCCACTATCATAAATCAGCCAGACAAAATGTCATGAAAGCCATTAAACTAAAATGAATACAAAAATATAAATAAGTAAGCATAAATTAACATACATGCATACATAGGTCTCAGATTTTGTTTTACTCATAAAGCATTATTCTTTGTAAAGCTGCTTAGTACAATATATATTGTAACAATAATATTAGGGGTGTAACAATATAACCTGTCACAAAAATGCAACAATATGTATCGTGGATAGTGACCATCTGTATTGTGTATAGTTCTCCCAAAATTAACATTTCTGTAAGAGATAAAAATTTAAGAGTTTTAGTGTCAGTACTACATTAAACTACTATATATAATGTTGAATATATTATTACCAGTATTACAAGGTTACCAGTAAAAATTAAATATTATTTTAAATATATCTAGTGCAAGCAAATAATTCTGTATTTTCAGCTTCAGAACTGTGAACATTTTATTCTGGTGTCACCATTGGGTTACCAGCACCAAGTCCAAGCCTATTCATTTCCACCCCAATGTAATACCAAATGTAGCATTTTAATAAACAGTACATTTTTTGTTAACCTTTTACTATATGCCTTGGAATATCACACTAATATCATATCGTAAGTTCAGTATTGTGATATGCATCGAATCGTGACATGAGGGTATTGTTACACCCCTAACTAATATTGTGAGAAAGTGCTATACAAATAAAGATAAAAAGATAAAAGAAATATATAGTACAGAACAAATTCTAATACTAGCATTTTTTGTTTAGTTTGCTTTTGTTTATTTCTTGCATTAGATCATTTTATTCCCTATGAAATAACAGAGAGCACTGCGCCCACAGAAAACAAATGGCAAATCTGAACACCTGCACAACAGAAACGATGATAGCAAGCAACTTTTTCTGCTGCTGATGGGAGTACAACACTTGCACAGATAACCTCTGAAGAACCAAAATATTATAATGACATCTAATATCTGAATCTCATGGCATTCCTCTTTCAGAATGAACTCTGCATGATTCTGCTGTGCTCTCTGTGCAAATGAGAAATGAGCTCTAGATGCGAATATAATGTTGGAAAACATGGAGTATGAGGTCAGTGAATATTTATGAAACATTTCCACACAGACAAAGAAATCATCCTCTGATGCAAGCAGGTAAAAAAAAACAAAATAGGGGTGTGGGGGGGGGGGGGGGGGGGGGGCATTTAAATGAAGACCCTGATCAGAAGGCGGCAGCTACAGCTGTCATTCATACGCAATCCCTGCGGCGAGATGTTTTCCTAAGAGCTGATTCATCAGTGATGGGTCATCTGAGAGTAATTATGTATTTTAAACATTCACTGTACATCCGCAAACATGACCACACATCTGTTAATGAGTGATTCTGGCCAAATCACATTCATAGGCAACACAAGGGTATTGTGCTTATGCAAAGACATTGGGTAAGCACCAAAAAACTGCTTCCATTTTATCAGCCCTTGTTTTTTTTCATTATTTAACTCAGCACAATATAAACGAAGGCACGGTGAGCGGCACAATGGTGATTAACAAGTGCTGTTTATGCTCCTTTATCTTCATTTCTTTTTTTCCGTCCATCTCAAGCTTTTTGTGTGTGTGTGTGTGTGTATGTGTGATTATCACTGATGTCTCCAGGCACAAAGTCTGGGCTGGTGCATTAATCTGCATTATACCGGGAACCTCAACAGCCCCTTTGGTGGAGACGAAAAACCTTGGAGAGCTTTTGAACCAGAGCTTTCATATGAAGAACATTTATCTTAATGGTGGAATTTGGAATGTCATCTATAGGAATGAAAAAACAGCTAGAAAAGAATGATATAGAATGATGGGATTGTGCCTGTCACATTAGCAACAGTGCAGAGAGATGTATTTTACATTCATGATGAACTGACACTTTCAATCCAATAAATAAAAAAAAGACTGACAATTATATATATATACAAACACAAGATATATAAACATCTTGTTAATGTACAAAATGTGCAACTTGATCCAAGAACACACAACTCTGCAATGTGGCAGTTTTATAATTCCCCGCTGTATGGTTAAGTTATGAATTTCTTGAATATCTATGAATATCACATTTGTGACACACAATGTCTCACTCTGGACCAGGATGAAGTGGATTCTAATGAGTTCAAGAGACCTCTAAACACATAATATCCTATAAAAAAGCACTTCACTCAGATTCACTAGACAAAATAAGAAATAAAAGCATCAAATTTCCATGAAAAGGTACTTGCTATGCCTAGTTTCTTTCTACGGTATTTGCCATTGGACAACAAAAAAACTGAAACGAGAACAAATGGAGACTTTAGCTTCTCAGGTTTTCCTCCATTCATGAAAATGGTATATTTAAATAATCTAAATGTGTAAATGTAAAGCACTGTTTTACATCATCACTTCGATCACACTGTAAAAGAGTGCCTATGCACAGTGTGCGGGAGCTGTGCATATACTTATGTCGTATATTGTTTATGAATTGCATTGTAATCCACAATTTTTTCAATGGCCTTCAAAAAAGTTGTGGGGACATGTCCCACTCGTCCAAACCACAAATTACACATATGGTAAATTTGGTTTCTTTTCATGACCATAGCATGTTTAAAAAAAAATCACAGTCTAAAGAGTCTTTGTTTGCTATTGAAAAAATATTTTTTTACCAATAAATACTGAGCTTAAGGCAATACACTACAGGCATAACCATTGTTTGTTTGTTTTTCAGGCACTGGTCAATTTTGAGATTTTGGGGCTATTTTATCTATTTAATCAGTCACAGTCAGAGTCAGAAATCTCCACTTCAGTAGCACTTGAATGCCAAACTTTCCAGTTTCAAGATTTTAGAGAAAGACTTGTTCATATATCATTCACCTAATGATATAACATTTTAATCCTAAAAACAATGAAAATGGTTTTTTTTTTCTGGCTGTTGACAATATTTTCTGATCTATGGAGTGATAAAAGGAGATATCCAAAACCCCCTCTGTAATAATATAACATTTAACAACCTATAACATTTCAGAAAACTTGGAATACAAAAGAACTGTCTTAATGTACTGTGATATATCAACTGGGGGAAGTATGGTGAGACCTTTTAGTTGAACATTTTAACCTATTCCCCTGTCTTGCCTTAATATAAATGAGAATGATTAGTCTAGAAAAAAAAAACCTTCCTGCAGTCTGTTTCTTTTCAAAAACATGATTAAACATTTAATAAGGTCCTTGGAAAGGGTTTTAAATTTTACATTAACTCTGAGAGCTACCTTTCTGACCTGCACTAAATTAAAACGACTCTTTCACTCATTCACAGAAGTTAAAAGAGAATCCATCACACTCTCTAAAGCAGGATATGTTGATTTAAGAACCAAAAGGGTTATATATATATATATATATAGTCCTCCTTAAAAAGAGGAAAGTGAATGAAACATGAAGCAATGGGAAATCCATACAAAGGTCTGCTTTCAGCGTCAATATTAAAGGTCAGAGTCTGATGGAGAAAAATAACAAAGGTGAAAACTTGACAGAAAGCAGTTTGAGTGTGGATAGAGTGATCTGACTCGGTGTGAACTGAACGTGGCACACAGGGTGATGTCAGAGCGATATGGATTACTCTAGTGTGAAAGGTCAGCCACGCCTTTTGGATAGTCACAGATCATAGACAGTTTACACACTTGCTTTCTTTCTGACTCTCCCTCTCTCTTTGTTATTTTTTCAGCTTTTGCCACATTTATTTTTTATCTTAGAGACAAAGAACAATATTTTATATCCCCAATCTTATTTCCCCTTATTCCTTGTGAAAAAAAAATGTAATGACTACTTTTGTCTTGTTTTCCATTAAAAATATATAAACATCCTTAAGATACACAACTGTTCAAAGTTTGGGGTCAATATTTTTTTTTTAAAGACATAATGTGTCAACTGTTTGTTTTTTCAGCAAGGATGCATTCAATTATTCAAACAATTAATCAAACGTGACAGTAAAGACATTTATAATGTTACAAAAGATTTCTATTTCATATAAATACTGTACTTTCGGTTTATCAAAGGATGCAGAAAAAAAATTATCACGGTTTCAACAAAAATATTAAGCAGCACAACTGAACAGGTAGCCACACAATAGTGTTTTGAAGAATAATGTACCACAGCACAAGATCGAAGACTAATACAAAAAACTGAAAAACAGTACTAGTATTTCTACTACCCACCTAGACTACAACAGAAAAGTCAAGGCACTATAGGTAGAGTCTTTGTTGGTTGCTGAACCCAGCCGTTGAACCTTATCCATGAATCCAGAACAATGCGTTACTCACTAAATTCTACAGTCAGGTTGCAAGCCACAGCTTTCTTTCTTAAAGCAGCTACTGCTGCCTAATAAGTCAATGAAGATATAATGAATGAATATACCTCCAACAGGAACAATAACATCTCACCTCATGATATAGAAAAATATAAGAAAGCCTTAGAGACAACTAGGCTGCAGTCACTTTAAGACCGAATGCACTGATCCAATATAGGGGTGTAACGGTTCTCGGTAACTGTATCGTTCTCCATCCACGGTTCGGCTCGCACTGCGGTTCATCTCAAATCTGACAACGCATCTATAATATGGTTTGTTGAAAACAAACAGAGAGCTTTAGGCTAATGTATGTTTCTATGGATGGATACACATTCTGGCTTCCCAATACATACAACAGCGATGATCAAAAAACGTGGTCACTCTTGTATGCGAGTGCGATATGCTCGAACATGACCCAGTCATTTACGCCGTCATCACCCATGTGTTGATAGCACGCGAGCGCAGGTGACATCTGAACAGCACACGTTGCTATCTGTGTTTAAACTAAACTCATTTAAAGGTGCGGTATGTAGGATTGGTAGTGGTTGAAATGGGTACTGCAGTCCAAATTCAAAATATTGGAGATCGTTGTTTAACCCGCCCATCCTCCTCAGATTTATCCGCGTTTTAATATGCTCTCGTTCATAGAGATTTTTAGATGGATGCCGAGGCTTTTTAGGTCAGGTAGAATCTGTGATCTCTGACCCAGTTTGTTTGGTGACTTCCATGGCTGCAATACGCTGTGTTGACAACCTGAGGTGTCGAAATACTATTGGGTACACCGGCAGCGTGCGGTTTCGCACAGACGAAAAAACAAAAACAGACAATCCAACATGGAACGCACATTTCAAAGTAGAATAACTGGCTGTAGCATTGTTTTTCTGAAAAACAAGTAGGTGAATTTAGCATGTTTCCTACACATCTGCAAGGATATTATGGTATTTTTATGCTTTAGTAAAGTGAAAAACTTACATACAGCACCTTTAAGCCTTGCCAATTGAAACATTCAAGAGCAAGATGCGAAAGAGAACTTGCGCGTGCGGAGAGGAGATTTTTGTGTGCAGTCATTTGAAGCGCGCACACGGCGAGTCACAGACAGCGCGCAAATATTGAGTTGTCTTTCAAGTCTTGCATTTGAACGGACAAATTCACACAAAAATTATGTCAATAGGCTATGTCTTAAAGGAAAAGAAGCCTATTCCTGGCGATGGGTGGGTGTCAGCTGCAGCATGCTACAGTATTCTGATGGTTTAAAGTTTAACTCATTTATTTTTAGGGCACTGACAATATACACTCACCTAAAGGATTATTAGGAACACCTGTTCAATTTCTCATTAATGCAATTATCTAATCAACCAATCACATTGCAGTTGCTTCAATGCATTTAGGGGTGTGGTCCTGGTCAAGACAATCTCCTGAACTCCAAACTGAATGTCAGAATGGGAAAGAAAGGTGATTTAAGCAATTTTGAGCATGGCATGGTTGTTGGTGCCAGACGGGCCGGTCTGAGTATTTCACAATCTGCTCAGTTACTGGGATTTTCACGCACAACCATTTCTAGAGTTTACAAAGAATGGTGTGAAAAGGGAAAAACATCCAGTATGCGGCAGTCCTGTGGGCGAAAATGCCTTGTTGATGCTAGAGGTCAGAGAAGAATGGGCCGACTGATTCAAGCTGATAGAAGAGCAACTTTGACTGAAATAACCACTCGTTACAACCGAGGTATGCAGCAAAGCATTTGTGAAGCCACAACACGCACAACCTTGAGGCGGATGGGCTACAACAGCAGAAGACCCCACCGGGTACCACTCATCTCCACTACAAATAGGAAAAAGAGGCTACAATTTGCACGAGCTCACCAAAATTGGACAGTTGAAGACTGGAAAAATGTTGCCTGGTCTGATGAGTCTCGATTTCTGTTGAGATATTCAGATGGTAGAGTCAGAATTTGGCGTAAACAGAATGAGAACATGGATCCATCATGCCTTGTGGTGTAATGGTGTGGGGGATGTTTTCTTGGCACACTTTAGGCCTCTTAGTGCCAATTGGGCATCGTTTAAATGCCACGGCCTACCTGAGCATTGTTTCTGACCATGTCCATCCCTTTATGACCACCATGTACCCATCCTCTGATGGCTACTTCCAGCAGGATAATGCACCATGTCACAAAGCTCGAATCATTTCAAATTGGTTTCTTGAACATGACAATGAGTTCACTGTACTAAAATGGCCCCCACAGTCACCAGATCTCAACCCAATAGAGCATCTTTGGGATGTGGTGGAACGGGAGCTTCGTGCCCTGGATGTGCATCCCACAAATCTCCATCAACTGCAAGATGCTATCCTATCAATTCTGGCCAACATTTCTAAAGAATGCTTTCAGCACCTTGTTGAAACAATGCCACGTAGAATTAAGGCAGTTCTGAAGGCGAAAGGGGGTCAAACACAGTATTAGTATGGTGTTCCTAATAATCCTTTAGGTGAGTGTAGTTTTATATAATTAGTTTAATAATTATGTTAATAAAAATATAAAAAGACCTTTAGATAAATACTGGACTTCTGGACTTAAAAAATTTTGAGCTGCAAAAGATAACTGCACTCATTTCAAAGTGACCTATGACATCCTATGACATGAAATTCAACTAAATTTAAATGATCTCATGGATGTGGCTGTTGTGATTCATGATTATATTCGCTGCAGTAATTCAGATGACTTTGATATAGTTCTTTTACATTTACCGGGTTTAAATTCCTATTGCAGCAAATGATTACTTCACATTTGAAATTAAACTATGACACTATATCACTATTCAGACAGGACTAGTTTTCTAAATGACATTTGAGTTACAATTCTTATCACCCGACATCTGTGATTTCATGTACTCATTCAGACAGGACTAACATCTTTGCATTTTTTTTTTTTTTTTACAGAGGAGGGCGTGTGTGTTTTCTATACATCTACTTTACAGAAGGTCATGTGCTGTGTTTGCAAAGATCACATATGGCGCATATGTCTTTAAATGAATTATTTACTGATATAATTAAAAAATTTTAAAAAGTAAATTTCACATGATTTTATAAAAGTGGCTGTTGATAATAAACTTCCATAAAATTTCGACACACATCTTACTCTTACCTGACACTGATATTAAAATCATCTTTGCAGTTTTTGTGATTTGGCTCCATTTATTAATTTTGTAATTAACATTTTTTATTGGATACCACCCATATTGAAATGAAAGCATGCTTTTTGGTGCACAAACGGTAGCTAAGGTAGGTCAAAAAACACATGAAGAGAAGTGTTAGGATAATACAACATCAACATTGACATGAAATTCATCTAAATTTAATTGATCTCATAGATGTGACTGTTGTGGTTTGTGGTCATAGCAGCACCAACTGCTGCAGTTAAAATGTGGTGAATTCAAATGACTTTGACATAGTCCTTTTATGTTTTCTCATTTTAAATGCCTATTGCCCGCCGTGCACAGTTGCGCTGAAGCCACCAGGGTGGCGGTGCCACCGGGCTTTGGCCCGTCATCGCTGCTTGCAGCTATATTTTGTTCTTATTTTCTTTATTTTTATTTGACAGTTGTCCTAATTGCCCTGAACATAGCACATACTGAACCGTACCAAAACCGTGACGCTAAAACCATGATAACCGATATCAGATTTTAGGGACAAGTCTATAGTTTATGTCAAGTTTAGGCTTACAACCAGGGTTAGGTGCTTCTACATCACTGTTATTCACCTATCATATGCACCTCGGATTTTAGGGAAAACTTATGGGTTGGTTAAGTTTAGGGGTAGGGATAAGGTTAGAATACATTTTCGTACAGGAATGTTGTACCAGGATCAGCAAAATATGTTGACTCAGGAACGCGGCTAACTTCATCAAGACGTGCCTGTGCCTCTATATATAGAAGTATATATATAACGACATGAGCTCTCTTTCGCTGCTTATTGCGCTTCAACGTTTAAAATCGTTTGTTTAAAAACGCATGCAAACAATAAACTTTTGTGGCCACGCAGCAAAGCAACGTCATGTGAGTGTAACCACGATATAGACCAATAGTCCAAAATCTCTACCGGTTGACAAATGTCTACCGGTTAATCATGTCTACTGGTATATCGGCCACCCCTATTAATATTAATTAAGTATTCATTTCTTTTAACCCCAATTTATTCAATTCATCACCAAACCGAGCAGACAGGATACATTGTTACCTTTAAAAAACAACCAGATGGAGGTATATTAATAAGCAGGATATTATTCAAACCTTCGATTCGGACATGCCCTGATGCCTGCCTACCTCCAGATACTGCCTGTCAATGCAGCATTCTTCCAGTTTATGACGTATCCTTTATGTCAGAGATAACAGACAAAGAGGGACAGCAGCTCATACTTCCTAATGCCAGCGATATCAATGGATCAGACCACAGTATAAGGTCAATGGCCCTGAGATGTTTTCTGCAAAACTGGCATCCGAGCAGAAGGCCAGCCTTTCATCAGAGCAAACTGAAAAGGACCTAGTAACCCCTGAATACTGATTACAGTAACTACAAAAATAGCCATGTTTGTTGTTCTAGTTTAGCATTTAAGGGGTTATTCGGGTCTTGTTTACCGGAACTCTTTCCCAAAGCTGTTTGATGAGCTGTTTTTTACGCCATTACAATGATAACATCCTGGTGGCTTCAGCAAGATTTGACATTTACATCCGCTGAGAATGTTTACAAAAATTACATGTTGTGACGCTGAGATTTCAGAAGCATTTTTGAACAGGCTAAATACAGTACATAAGCTTACATGAGGGTGAATGTGTGCATTTTCGCCCATACCCTGCTTTGATGTAGTCCAGGAACGTGTGTTCGGCCTCCACAGAGAATGAAAGCATTGTCACCTGGGTAATTGAGCAACAAAGAACAGACGGTTTACAACAGCATATGCGCACAAACCACATCTGCAACGAAACAATCCATCATAGCATTATGCAAAGACTTTCTTCTCTCAGCTGTCAGTGCCACACTTTTTCACAGTCTTTTTCATTAGTATTGTCATTAGACGACCAGAATCTTTCTAAGTTGGGAGGAAGACAGGTGATGGACTATTCATTTAAGTTTTGATTATAATCTCAAAGCCAATTCATGGCAGTCAATGCAGAGAGTCTTTGTGGATCATCAATCACTGTTATACACCCGGACCTCCAATATTACTTCCTCACTGCTCTCCTTATCAAAGTTTGAAACAGAAAGCACTATCCAGTCAAGGGACTTGGATCTCAGATTGTCGAGTAATTCATCTGAATAATAACCAGACATACAGAGTCCTTGTGGAATACAGCTGGACAAATATATTCAGTGTTGTAAGAATGTAGTGAATTCAATTCAATGCAAAAAAAAAAAAAGTTGCCTTGGCAACAAACTGAAGTACAAAAATGACTAAAACTAAAATTGAAAATAAATTAAAACAAAATGGAAATATATACAAAAATAAAATAAAAAGCAAATTTTAATTTTAGTTTTTTAACTGAAAATATAAAACTAAAAACTTAAAGGGGGGGTCTAATGCTATTTCATGCATTCTGACTTATTTACACTGTTAAAGAGTTGGATGCTCAAGCTAAACATGGCCAAAATAAAAAAAAATGAGTTGGATGTATGACAGAGTATTTCTGTGCTAAATACACTCCTTCTGGATTGAAGTACCGGCCATGTATCATGTAAAAATGGATGGAATTCATTGTATGGGTACTTCTCCTGGATAAGTGCGTGCGAGTGCGAGAGCAAGAGCACGCCCATTGTTCGGGTTACGGGAGCCGTTGGCAGCGCTTTGTTTTTAGACCACAAAATCAACAATGTCACTAAAAAGTGTGTTTCTGGTTGTGAGGGAACGATAACGTTGTTCAGCTTCCCAAATAACCCAGCGTTAAGGAAACAGTGGATGCAGTTTGTTTTTCGGGAGCAGCAATTGAGTTCTGCAAGCGTGTTTGTTTGTTCCCGGTCACGAGTCGAAACTACAGGCGGTGAGTGAAACTGCATCAAATGTCTGTGTTTTGTTGGCAATCGGCACATAAGTGCATATAATGTAATGCAACACAAACGTATAGTGAATAGAAAGTTATCCAGGGAGGGATAATACCATGAATGTAGTGTGTGTGTGTGTGTGTGTGTGCGCGTGTGTGTTTGTCATAGGTGTGTGTGTGTGTGTGTGTGTCTCTTTAGCTCCGCCCACTGCACTCCTCCACAAGTTCGGCTTTTTTCGGAAAGAGAGAAGACTGAAAATATGTTTAAACTTCTCACTATAACATAAAAGGTCTTTAACGTTGTGTTTTCTGCCTAAATAAAAGCACATGGGTTTAGCTCTTGTAGAAATTAGGACTTTGTAGAAATTGTAGAAATAATTTCCCAACTAGTGGACAGTGAAATAATATACTTATGAAATATCCATATTCATTTATTTTACAGTGCATTTGTTTAACAATTTAGGGCTATTACTGTCATAGGAATAATAATAATAATATATGTTAAGATGTTAATTACAGTGGCGCATTGCTGCTACTGTAGGATTGAAAATAATCAAAGATATTTGATATTTGCAATTGAACAAAGACATACTGCTTTACTGTTTTCAACCCCCATCTTTCTTATCAGAAGGGCCATTTGGAATTCCTAAAGACAAAGAGATTCTGAAGGCCTGTAGGCCAAAGGTGTGTCACCCCTTAAGTACAGTGGGGGAAGATTGGTCTGATTGGTCAGTTTCAATGACTCACAATAGGGTTTGAGTTACATGGTCAAGGAAGTATAAAAGAAGATTGTAACTGTTGCTCTCTCTTCTTTTTTATTCTCTGGCTTCTTCTTCTTTTCTCTGGCTCTCTCTCTTCTTGGGGGCCTTCTCTTTGGATCTTCTCTTCTTTGCTCTCTTCTTCTCTTTGCCTCTCTCCCTCTCTCTCTTTCTATCCCTCAGGTAACATTCTATTCATGATGGGTACGATTAATGGTATAAGTTTTTATCATCTCATACATCTATTTTGTAACTATTTTAAGTGTAACCATAACCAGATTTTGTCATTAAATTCTTTCAATTATAAATGATTGCTAACTAGTTTTGTTTTGGTAATGACTTTGAAGTGCTACCTCTATTGCAATACAATATAGTCACAGTATAGCAACGCTCTCCCACATATTTAGCTATTGTAACTGCGCTTATTTCCGTCGTTGGTATAAGTACAGTGGGTGGTAATAGACAAGAAATGTACAGTTTTCTACCATCTTGCTCATAACGTTTCTTTAGTCTTTCGGCAACCCTGCAGCCTGAACCACTGTAGGCGACCCACCCTTACACTACATACATATTTTTTTGTCGTAATAACGAAATATGTCGTTTTAACGACATCTTTTCTCGTAATAAAGAAATGTTATGTCATTTTAACAACATCTTTTTCTCGTTAAAACAACATATATTTTCTCCTAATAAGGATATATGTTGTATAGTCCACATTAGAGAATTTATATAGCCTATGTGCCTTTGTCACACAGCGGAAACAACTCACAATACTCCGTCCTTTTTAGCCATTCAGATAAGTGCAAGACAAATTATAAACTATAAATTGTCTACTTTTATTTGTGTACACTCACAATAACAACAAAACGTTGTGCTTTTGTAAAATAAATAAAAACAGGGTGCGCTTTCAGCTGTCTCTGCGAGAATCTGAAATGCGTCTCAAAGATGAACTGAAACTCGGCGAATACTTATCACATAAACATGAAACATACATCTAAAGAAAGCTTGAAATCGCCACTTTTAAATAAAATAATTCACATTTTAGAGTGAATTACTGGTAAACATGTTTACAAACATTATCAACTATCGAATAACAACTCATTATCATGTAACGCTATTTCCACAACTTTAAATGTAACGATATTCAATGCAAAACAAGAATGAAAAATATACTCTTATTTGTATGGCCATATGTGTCGACCTTTCGTATTAGGCCGTGGATTCAGGGAACAGATTATTTTGCATGCACTCCCCTCTAAACGCTGTCTTCATTTCAAAAATGTATTTTGTTTATTAAACGCAAAGTTTTACATTTCAAAAGCAATTCAAAATTCAGTTCGAAACAAAAATCCAAGCCAAAATAACGAAGTGGTAAAAAACTGTTACCACCATGCAAATTCAAACATTTTGCCCTCCCCCATCCAAGTGTGAATATAGAAACATTTGGATTTGTGCATGAGAGGGGAGCAACTCTTGTTTCAGTGAATTCGTTTAGGCTTTAAAATGAATATTGCTTGAAGGCTAATGAATGGCACTATAATTTACGTTCGTTTTACATTGATTTGTTGTGGAAATAGCCTAAAATACATGTTGATAATGTTTGTAAACTTTTAGTTTTTACCAGTATTTTACATTATTTTTGAATGTAATCATAAAATGTGACTGACACACCAGTGCGATTTACCTGGGTTTTTATTTTCTCAACAACTTAAGTCTTACCCAGTGCATACTCAGGTGTGACTCAGTGTGACAAAGGCACATAGGCTATATAAATTCTCTAATGTGGATAAATTTGCACACTGAACATGGGTTGCAGCTCTTAATTTTGAACTCTCAAAGTGCACCAGATTGATGAATTTAACTTTAAAATGTAAGAGTCTCACAAAATCCTGTCAGAAACACTGTAAAATAGCATATAAATAATACAAAAATAGCCCTGTTGCTAAAGACAAAAAAGCATTTTTTCTTAAAAATGAAAACTTATTTTCAGAGAACATATCTTGTTTTGTTCTTGTTTTCCACCTGCAAACATTTGTTTTCTTGTTTTAGGCACAAACCTCACTAAACAATGTCATAAGAACTATAAACTTAATTTAAGATATATTGAAAACAAATCTTATTATCAGTATTATTTTTAGGTAAATCTAACATTTGTAGCCTACTGAAAAACAAGATAAAAAAAAAACATTTTTGTGCAGGATATTAGATAGCAAATTCACTACTCACTGTGCCAGAGTTGATGTATCGTCTCTTTTTGAGTTTCTTTTTAGGATTCACCACCTGAAATGGAAAATTTAGAGATGACGCATCATTTACAGAAAGAGTGTGAGCGCGCGCGTGTGTGTGAGTGAGTGAGTGAGTGAGTGAGTGAGTGAGTGAGTGAGTGAGTGAGTGAGTGAGTGTGTGAGTGAGTGAGTGTGTGAGTGAGTGAGTGAGTGAGTGAGTGAGAATGAGAGAGAGAGACAGAGACAGAGACAGAGACAGAGAATGAGGATGAGAATGAGAATGAGAATGAGAATGAGAAAATAAATGCGATTCTCATAAGACCTTCTAGAAAAGTTTGAGAGTACTGGTACTGAATAAATTTTTTGTTCCACTTACATTCAAAGACACAACTGATATAAATGGTTAGATGCTTTGACAAATCCAGTTCAGGTCAGTTACATACACAGCCTTGGCTAACAGTTTGGAAACCAGGACACAGATGATGTGATTTGTATGGATTGGGGTTTAGCTGAACCGACACTGCAGCTTCTAGTGTTGTTTGTCCGACTCAATCCCCAGGAAACCCCAGATCCTTTCAGCACACCGCTGGGACTGTCACACTCCTGTAGAACATCTCACCACCCCCTCACCCCACCACTGGGCTAATGCTAGGGTGAATACATACATGCCACTTTTATACACACCCAACCCCAACCCCCTCCTCCTCCTTTCTCACATACACAAATGCACGATAGTGTATACTGTTACAAAAGATTTCCATTTTAAATAAATGCTATATATCAGCGTATTAGAATGGTTTCTGAAGGATTATGTGACACTGAGGACTGGAATAATAGCTGATGAAAATTCAGCTTTGCATCACAGGAATAAATTACATTTTTAAGCATATATATATATATATACGTATATATATATGTCAATTACTACTCTGAATAACAAGGGGATGTTCCAACCAAGCGCAGTCTTCCCTATATTGTTCAAAACTGATTCAGTGCTACAAGGTAAGCTCCCATACACACATTTTTTTTTCTTTTTCTGCCATCATCACTTGATGAATCTAGAATCACCTCCTTTATTTCAACCCAATGGATCCTCTGTGGATTAATGGATCAGTATCCAGTATCTAAACTCACCTCATACACGTTGAACTGACTCTGACCACGAGAGAGCTCTCTGTAGCTGGTGGTGAACTCCCCAATAAAATCATGGCTGAAGCACAAGGAAGAAAAAAGAGACTCTTACTATCTGTGATGATGAAAATAGATGGATTTGAACTTATTTACGAGGGAGTGATCAGTATTTGTTACTGCCAGGCGTTTTAGAGCATGGTGACATGAATACTGCAGGAAGCTAGGAGGAAATTTTTCCACTTCGTTCTTAAGGAAAAATCATAATTAAAAAACATAATGTGTCAGTGATGTGTCTTTCTGTGGGGTCATGAGATCATATTACATAAATGTGTAGTGTAAATAAACAAATGTGTTTTTCTACCTGCCATCTCTGTCCCAGTCATACACCTCCACTTTAATTGACCTGAAAGATTTAAAACAGAGCATTTAGAACCATGGTGTGGCAATATGTCAGACACTGAAAAGAGAGCAGCAGCCGAAATAATGGATGCTTTCTGATTAAACAGGGGCTGAGAGACTCAGTCTCACTGTCTTTTCATCTCCATGCTAAAACCAACCAATTACAGGCCATTATCCAGACAGTGCACTCGGAATTAAACAGCGGTCGGCAGGGAATGAACTCCCGGGTTGTGACACAGAGCAGCGCCTGGAGCATCACTTCACCTGACAGGACGCAGGCGAGTTTCATTCAAACATTAATTACATCTGAAGTTTTGAATAATTAGAACCTCATTCTGTTCAAAGCAAGTTAACGCGATCAATTACAGAGAGGCAGCGGAGATTTGTAGCCTCGTTAATAAAAATGGCTTTCGAGGGTAATAGCTCTAACAGCATTTGGCGCCGAAGCGTGTCACACACTTGTTATCAAGAAACGCAGGGATGTGCTTGTATTTACTGTTGCGGTGAAAATTAATGAACAAAAAACAGACAACAGGAAAGATTACACACAATTCAGCCAATCATTCTTCCCTTGTTAAATAACCAGCATAATGTATGTTGTGTTATCTTATTAAAGAAATAGTTCAACCAAAAATGAAAATTGTCCATTTACTCACCCTCAAGTCGTTCTAAAACCTATATTACTTTTTCTTCTCTAGAACACAAAAAATATATTTTGAAGAATATTTCAGCTGTTTGCGTCCTTAAAATGACAGTCAATTGGGTTCTTCTATATTTTGAAGAATGATATCATAAATGTTGACAGAATCTTAATTTTTTGGGTGAACTAGCCCTTTAACTAGCTTAAACGGAAAGCCTCCCTTGGTCAAAAATCATCACCAGAAATACCATGCTGGTTGATGGAAATTCATTCCAGTCTATTTAGCAGACTTTTTTTTCACATGATTATGCTACAAAAGGTAGGTATTTGTACTTGGTAAATCAGGAAATTTCCATAGTCGTAAGACGTAAAATGTGATTTTTGTACGGTTGCTTGATTAGAATCATTTGCTGCTGTCTACTCTGCAAAGGTAGTAATGAAATCTCAGTGGCACAAATGCATCATCTGAGTTGAAATGAGAGAATGGACCTAAATTCAGAGCACTGAGCCTCTATTGAGTATTTCCATGGAGTACATGGGGAAACTCTCCATCTGTTGGTAAAGCAGACTGGTACAGCTCTGGAGTAAGAGAACAGATGTAGGCGATTCATCGGAGATCATATGGCACACATCCTGTCTATCAGTACTCAGATTCCCAGCAGACAGAGAACCAGATTCACAGACCTTCAACTAAACAGCGAAAGGTCTGGTTCAAATTGCAACTTTTATTCTAGAGAAGGCTTTGATTTACATGTAAAGTGACCAACCACAATTTAGTTTTTATGCCTAATCTGAAATACAATAATTTTTCCCGACTCCAGTCTATTATTGTGGTATAATATAAAAAAATATATATTATATACAGTACTGTTTTTTTTCTTTTGAAAGAAATAAATACATATTCATTAATTCAGCAAGGATGCATTAAATTGTACAGTTTCTACAAAAAATATTAAGCAGCACATCTGTTTTCAACATTGATAATAATAATAAATGTTTCTTAAAGGTTCAATGTGTAGTATTTATGAGGATCTACTGACAGAAATGCAATATAATATACATAACTATGTTTTAAATGGAGTATAAAGAACTTACATAATGAACTGTTATGTTTTTGTTTTGTTTGTTTCCCTTACAGTGAAATCGCCGTCATGTCACCAAATCAGCATATTAGAATAATTTCTGAAGGATCATGTGACACTGAAGACTGGAGTAATGATGTTGAAAATTCAGATTTGCCATCACAGGAATAAATTACATTTTTAAATATATTCAAATAGAAAACAGTTATTTTAAATTGTAATAATATTTCACAATATCACTGCTATATTTAGCTGATCAAATAAATTCAGCCTTGGTGAACATAACAGACTTCTTTCAAAAACATATCTTGCTGACCCCGAACTTCTGAACAGTAGTATACAATATATTTTAATATAATGAAAATAAATATTTGAAATACATTTTAAATATAGCAAGAATTTTTCTCTTCTCAATTCAAACCAGAAAACACAAGAAAAAAAATGTAAACTAATCAGAATTTCTGCACACATTTAAAAACCTCCAAGTCCTTATAGGACTTTCCACTAGAAAACAACTTCCACAACTTTCTATCAACCACTCAGAGGTGTCGAATATATCCGGAAGCCCTGAGGTAATTTCCTCTGTAAAGTCTAAAATGTTTCCCTCAGGAGAGTGGCTGATTGACAGGGTTAAGTGCTGTTCCTGTCTCTCCCCAAGATCACAGACAGATGCAGATAAGTTATGACACTATGGGTAAATTATGGCTTCCCCTCATGTCAATCAAACCAAATTTCTCTCATTTGTTTAAGACCCCTGAAGGAGGCCCTGCCCTCTTTGCTAACCTAATTTAATACAAGCATTTGTTTTAGAGAAAAGAATAAGATATACATCCAGATGCACACTGATGGTCAGCATAACAGCATAGCTTTATGTGCTAAAAACAACTTTATATTAGCACAACCTGAGCTGATCATCAGTACAACAGCGCTCTTTAACAATGAAATGAATCAAATAATGCCATAATAGCATACTTTCTGCCACATTATTGCTTAAAAGTCATTATTATTTGCCAGTGTTGAGCAAGCTACTCTGAAACTGTAGCTTTACAAGCTACAAGCTACTTGTAAGTTAAAGTAGTTACATTCAAGCTACCCTTTTGAAAAAGTAGCTAGCTACATTTAAACTACTTTTCTTTTTTCTTTTTCTTTTTTTTACAATGACATTGTTACAAATAACTGAATAATTGTTAATGAAGAATGTTATAATATTTGGGGTTTCAAGCAACAAAATGCAATGTAATTATGATTTCAAAGAGTATAGGGTGAATTGAGGTTGATTGGGACACTTTTTTCCCAGTCATTTCAATGGCAAAAACTGTCAGAATCATTTGATTTTGTAAACTCTCCAATACACACAATACTCAAATATATCTCAAACTGACTGTCAAAGTGCAAAATGGCTACACATTTAACATCAGTGCAAGAACAAAATGTATGTAACTTAAATTAAATACTCAGGAGTCAGGTTAAACTCACAGCACATGCAGTGATGGAGCGCGCAACATTTTGAACAGAAACGCTCGGAGTAGTCATGAGCTGCTCATGTGAACCGTGCGCATTGCTTGACTATTTCTTTTCGTTTCGAATTGTTTCAGTTAAAAGTGGACATTTCAAGCTTTCTATACACATATTTCTCATGTCTGTGAGACAATTAGCCTGCTGAGTTTGGGTTTATTTATGAGACGCAAGCGACCAATCCGGCGCCTCCATGTCACGATTATTGTCTGCTATAGTCTATTTGCTTCTTATTTATTAAATCCAGGCAATTGGCTGATGAAACATTGATTAAAATTAAGATACAATTTATACAAATGAAATTTATTTTAAAGAAAGGCTTTCTACAAAACAAATCTCAATGAAGTGGTCAAAATAATTTCTGACCCTATGTCTTTGACATACACATCTTTGCACTTTTCATAATCAATATAGCCTAGATGAAATTTAAAAATAACATTATAATATTTAAACATAAATATGAAACCAAATACATTGTTTAATGGCTACAACAAGTATAGTAGGCTACAGTACAGAGAAATTTCATGTTGGAGCGGGATTTGAGCGAACGTTGTTTTACCGGTGAGTGGTTTATGAGTGGAGCGTGCCTGCATAGAGCAGATTATTGAGCTGAGCATCACACCGCTCCGCTTTGCTCATTACAGGCTCGTTCTCATCAGAACCCAAAACGGAATGTAGCTTTTGGTCGCGCTACACTGCTACTTGCTGGATAAAGTAGTTAGCTACTGGAAAAGCTACACTGTTTTAAAAGTAACTGAGCTACTAACAAGCTACTGAAAAATGTAGTTAAGCTAGTAGCGTCGCTACTTGTAGCTCGCTACTGCCCAACACTGTTATTTGCACTGTTATTTTCTGAAATATATTAGGATCTGCATAACATCTAAAACTTATTATGGACCTTTTTCTGTTGAAATATACCAACTGCAATATAAATACGCTCTCAGCTGGCATCCTTACAACAGGTAATAATTAGCACAGTACCACAACAGCTGGAGTTTCCCTTTCTTTTTTCTCTGTCTCTTTTTTGCTCTGTCTCTCTCACACACAAGGGATCAGAAGCCAGGTGGGGACTGGGTGGCAGGTGGTTCTGTTCCCTGTGTATTGACTATGACAGCTCTTAGACGACACACAGCTGCCAATGCGTCTGCAAGCCTCACCTGGGCCATGAAAATGGACACACACTATGACAAGGATGGGCAACGACGGTCCTAGAGTGCCGGTGTCCTGCAGACCCTGATTAAAAAAAAAAAAAAACTCACTTGCCTGTAGCCTTACGACTGGGCCACACTAAAAGATTTTCAAAATGTGAGAGACCACAAACATGACGATAAGAAATCATAGATTTAACCATTTTGTTCCTCTAGTGTGTGGAGTGCTGCAATGTGACCAGGAAAGCACACCACACATGAACAGATTCCATTCACAAACAACAGAGTCCTCCCTGTGAACACAGAAAATTCTCTCGTATCAAACATGACTTTAAAGGGTTAGTTCACCCAAAAATGAAAATTACCCTCAAGCCATCCTAGGTGTATTTGACTTTCTTCTTTCAGACGAACACAATCGGAGTTATATTAAAAAATATCCTGGATCTTCCAAGCTTTATAATTGTAGTGAATGGCGGACCTGATTTTGAAGTCCAAAAAAGTGCATCCATCCATGATAAAAGTAATCCATACTTTTAATAAAGAGTTAATAAAGGCCTTCTGAAGTGAAGCGATGCATTTAAATAAGAAAAATATCCATATTTAAAACTTTATAAACTAAAATAACTAGCTTTCGACAGATGGCCATACGCATCGCTTTTTTGGGCTTCAAAATCCGGTCTGCCATTCACTCCCATTATAAAGCTTGGAAGAGCCTGGATATTTTTAATATTGTGTTCATCTGAATGAAGAAAGTTATATACACCTAGGATGGCTTGAGGGTGAGTAAATAATGGGATAATTTTCATTTTTGGGTGAACTATGGACAAAAGTAGTAAACAAGTGAACAAGTAAACAAACATGGCGGGCGACCGGGAAGAAGAAAGCGCTTATAGTGTACTGTATGCACTGCTTTTTACAGAAAATTTGCGGGCAGGCGGGGAGAAAAATGTTTAGATGAAGTTGTGGAGACGGTGTGAACATGGGCTTTACATGTTACAGCACGAACAGGAGGCGATTCTTCCGTCAGCTCGCTTTTTGATTGGTACTTTTTTTTTTCACATGATAATCTCCAGAGCGTGCATTTTGAATATTTACGATTCGAGATCGGGGCGGCTCCCACGTTCTTCCGAGCAGATTCAGTCACTCTTAACAACAGAACCATCAAGATAATCGGGACTTTACCTAGGATTGTCAGAAGGGGAGAAATTGGTCCAAAATTGATGGACCAAAATTTAAACTTCAGGTGTGTTTGATTAGCGTTTTTATTATGCCCTTCACTTGCTAACTTCCCTCCATCTTCCCACGTTGCATGAGTGCCCACTACTGGCGGAACCTTTGCAATGGACTGAACTGGAAGTGTTTAGGAAAGTTCGCAAGTGCGTGTCTAAAAGTGGAGTGGAACACAGCACAGGACCGACTTTGCCCATCCCTAGCCTATGAAATATCACTGAACACAACACACATTGTTTGACACACATTGGAAAGTATATAGGCCTATGTAAACCAACAAAGAAACAGTGTAGTACAAACACACAAACAAATATCTGCTACACAGAAAGTGCAAAGCAAAAATAATGTGTCCTTGTAGAGCACATATATCAGTGCAACAGTGCAGCACCGTGAACAGGGCTGTCTGTGATCAAATAATGCTGATGCAATGAGTACCAGCAGTCTGGTCTCAATGTGCGACTGAATCAAAGAGCACAGGGGCATGATCCCTCTCGACACGCACATACACGGCTACATTTTCAGCTACATTTTCACAGGATTCACAACAGTGTATGCACACAAATGTGTTCTTATTCGCATTCTAATGTTAAACCCTCATTGCTAAAATGATACTAAATCACATGTGTACCCACAGATAAATTAGCATAATACACATCCAAACATCTATAAATAAGGCAATTCCACATACTAAACACCTTTACATAGTGCTAGACTACACGTGATCGACTGCATATCAGAATGAACAATAACACAGTTTTGTTACTCTTAAAAAAAAGACTTAGTTACTTTTTATTCTTAGTTATTATATTACAAACATGCATAATATAATTAACATAACATAAATAACAACATAAAACATATTTTTGGAATTGTATTTTTTGGGCCTTATTATTTTTTTTAATTCAAATATTTAAAAAAAATTATTATATTATAAGTAATAATAGTAAAAATGTTCTATTGTATTGTATTGTATTGTATAAAATGGTTATTTTAAATATTTTAATTTAATAAATAAAACAGTATTTATAATATAATATAATATAATATAATATAATATAATATAATATAATATAACAATATATACTTTTCTGTGATTTATGTCCTTATCCTAAAACAATTATCCTAAACTTTGAAAAATGTATTGACATCATAATTACTGTGTGAAAGCTTTTTTACACTGGTTTTACGTGCATGCACAGTAAAATTTGTAAATGAGACTTGTTAACACTGGTGACAGGCGCACAAGCATCAGTGCATATTGACATGCATGTCTGTTTGTGTATGTGTGAGCACACCTGCCATAATCTCCATTGCAAAGCGCTCTGACAGGGATGGTGAACGGCTGCCAGACAGGGTTCAGCGTATTCTTTACCACTTCAGTTTTATGGCAAATAGTGAACCTAAGCAACAAAACACAAAGATGTGAAATTCAAACAAAGCAGTATGCATTGTATGATTATATTTTATTACATATAAGCAGTTAGAAGTTTGCATATTGATAAAAGTGCTAAGTGAATATTATTGGCTAGAACAATTTTCAAAGACATTCCTAAGACCCAGACCAATTTTCTTCACCTCTTCTTAGACAGGACTTCATGAAAAGAAGACATGCACATTTCTCGTACACGCTTCCCTGTCTGAGAGAGTGCTGTGAATCAATGAGAGAGAGAGAGAGAGAGAGAGAGAGAGAGAGAGAGAGAGAGAGAGAGAGAGAGACAGCTAACTCACGTTCCGTCCTCATTACTTCTGTAGAACACCATGAACGGGTCAGAGCGGCCAAAGAAGTCTTTCTTATCCAGCTTATTGGCACAGAACTGCATTGTTGCACAGTCCTGTGGAAAAGAGAGAAAGAATAAAAGAAAGAAAGAACATGGAGGGCAAAGAAGGAAAAATGGAAGGTAAAAGATTGAAAGAGTGCAGAGAGCAGCTAAATCTAGTGAAATCAGAGGCACATTGCTTTTTTTGTGCAGTAGAGGAATGACGAGGTTCTCTGGACCCTCAGGCACAATTCCCCCCCACCATGTCTCTATAGTCTCTATAGCAGTATGTGTGCATGCACATTTTATAAAGTCATGTGCTCCAGACACCTGCGTCTATCCTTCATTCACCTTATGATTTTTGGTGGGAAAAGGTTTAGAGGTAAAACAACTTGTTTGCCTATTCTTTAAAAGACTGGAATAAATAATTCGCTAATGACCGATTCCTCCCACAAATACCACTGACTGAGGCTCAATATTTAGCTCTCAAGAAACATATTTCAGAATATTTCAAGCCATGTCAATACTGACATCCCCAATGACACCGTGATTGTAATTTTCTCATCCCAACAGACATCATTTTCTGTCTTTTTCCAATGACTAGATCATAATGTTTTTGTTTACTAGAGTAGTTTAATGCTAATACATTTTACAAACACTTTATCATGAGGTAGTGTTACCTAACATTATCACTAAAAGAGTGGTGTAGGGATGATGTCAAAACCCTGCCCCCCCCGGTTCCCTTGAGATTTTCCTATGGGGTTTTATAATGGAGTTTTTCAATTTAGAGTCAAATAAATCCTGTGTTAAACATAACTTGACGATACGTTGATGTTTTGTTCTATAACGTAAATACACACACCCATACTGAAAAAGCAAATAACTCTTATAAATAATTTTAATAAATAACTACATATGACAGATTGGGGTGTGAGTGTGTGCAGTTTACGTTGTAAAACAAAATGTCAAAGTATTGTCCAGTTATGTTTACCACAGTTTTTATTTTACTGATAAATTGAAAAACCCCATTATAAAACCCCATAAGAAAATATTGAAGAAACCAGTGGCGAATTAGACTTCCGGGTTCTCACGTCATACCTGCATCATTCTACAATGATAATAATGCAAAGAAAAATATTATAATGATTATCAGCTATAATATGACAATAATTGTTGTCTCATAATTTTGGTCAGAATATTTTAACCAGTGTTGTTATTGTCAACTAAAACTATTAAAAGTTATTTGTTTTGAAATAAATCTGATATGAAATAAAATATAAATATTATATGAAAATCCTAAACTTAAACAAATTTTAAATTTGCCTGAGCAAATTGAAACTGAAAGTAAGTTGAAGTACTAAAATCACAAAAAAATAAATGAACGGTAGAAATATATATAGAAATATTTACAAAAAAATGTTCTAAATACATATAACAATACTATATAAATAATACTAAAATAACACTTCACATAAATCAAGATATTAATTTTATTATTATTATTATTATTATTATTATTACTACATAATTTTACAGTAATACATACAATTTCTTGGGATAAAAAAGAAACAGTTTGAGGGCCCCAAAATGGCTATTTTGTGCCACAAATGGTTAATCTGTGCCTGCCATCAGCAAGCATCAATTCCATTTGAACCAATTAGCCGCTAAACACCATCTTGCTTTGAAAGTGCCATTCAGAGAATGATGAAATTGTAGGCTGGAGTCAGTGTGGAGAGATTGAAGGAGAAGAACATTCAATCACATGACACTTCGTCCAGTGTGTAATTGGTAAATTACACTCCAGTAACGACTGACATCATCGTAAACCTGCTTGGGCCAGAGGGCCGCTATTAACACAATGGAGACAACGTCATTAGTCATAATGGTATGGTATGTGTGGTCTAAATGATACAAAGTCATTAAAACTAATGGTAGTACTGATTACTAGCAAGGAGACTTTTCATGCTCTAGTCTAGGGACAATTCGCCTCATATTTAATGGCAGAAAGAGAACTACCTCTGTATTAGTAGGCCTATGCATTGCTCAAATTGTTTTACAAACTGAAACTAAACCACGGTGTGTGGAGGACTTTTCACATGATTAATGGGTCCATTAAAACCAAACATTCAAAAGGATTATGATCCTATAAATAGGAACTTAGCAAGATCAATTCAAGCTGAAAACAATTTAAGCAGAGAAAAGCAAAATATCAACCTATGCTAGCTTTGAATCCAGCCTCTATGAATTGAGCAATCAAGCACGAGTGGCAGTTTTCTTTTAAATGCTTTCTTCAGCAACAGTAAACAACTTAAACAACAGCATAGTTAGTCAAACAAATGACAGATATTCAAAGCCCTTCACATCACAGCTAAAGCTGCCTGTCTTTAGCCACATTGTACTTCGTAGATGTAACATTTCACTCATTATTTTGAGTTTGTAGGTCTTTGAATGCGATTCCGCTATGTAACTTCTTAAAAAGAGACAGACTTTTGAAGATATTTGCAAACCTCGTTTTCGCTATTAAGCAGAGGTTTCCTATCCACATGGTGCATTTCCTCATATATGTTATGTGCATGTACCTGATCAAAACCCGGCCTTTCATAACATCCTGTAAAATCTTTTGATCTACAATGTGAAATATATATATATAGATCAAGCAGATGTACCAATCTATTACCCTCACAGAGGGGAAAAGCTTTTTGAGCATTTCAAATGAGCTTGAGTGAGGCTGCGAGTGTGTGCAATAGAATGCTCAAATGAGCAGTCCTTTGTGTGTGTTTGAGCCTGTAGTCAACGCAACATAACCATTTACAACCCGGAAAGGCTGTAATTTACTCTGTGCTGCTATTTCAGCTATTTAATAAGTACTATCACCAGTGACAGAGTAAACTTTACTAGACAGAGAAACGAAACAGGAGCATTCCAGTGATAAGACATGATAAAGAGATGGGAGGGATAGAGATTGAAACTTTTTTGTCTTTTCCCTGACCTCCTCAATCTACAAAGCCATGGCATTGTTATATTTTACCTTGAGAGGAAATAAAACAGCTTTGGACTGCAAAATAATATCAATTCAAAAAAAAATTCTATTACAATATCTGTGCTGGCTGCACTCAAAAACAACAATTGTAGTCAAAACAAATGAGTCAATTGTTTTAATGAATTCCACAAACTTTGAATCCATCAAAAAGCAGATGCTGAATTAACATCTTATTTTAAATAAAGCAAGAATTCAAAATTTTCAGGAAAATGAAATGGGTGTCGTAAAGGTTGTGGTGTCTAAGTCACAACATCTAGCTACAGGGGTTCCTCAGGGATCAGTTCTTGGACCACTTCTCTCCTCCATCTACATGTCATCACTAGGATCTGTCATTCAGAAATTCATTCATTCTGTCATTCTGACATTTCTGGCTGGATGAAAGACCACCACCTTCAACTCAACCTTGCTAAGACAGAACTGCTTGTGGTCTCAGCCAACCCAGCACTTCATCACAACTTCTCCATTCAGCTGGGTTCGTAAAGCATAACTCCTTCCAGGACAGCAGGAACCTTGGAGTTGTGATTGGTAATCACTTAAACTTCACTGATCATATTACTACAACGGCCCGGTCCTGCAGATTTGCATTATACAACCGATTAGACCCTTCCTATCAGAGCAGGCCACACAACTCTTGTTCTCTTCAGACTGGACTATTGTAATGCGCTCTCAGCGGGCCTTCAGGCATGAACTATCAAACCTTTGCAACTGATCCAGAATGCAGCTGCCCATGTCACACCTCTCTTCATCAGTTTGCACTGGCTGCCAATAGCCGCTCGCATTAAATTCAAGGCACTGGTGTTACAAGACAACCACTGGCTCTGCTCCAATATACCTAAACTCGCTTCGTTCAGACTTATGCGCCCTTCAGAAGCTTGCGTTCGGCAAGTGAATGATGCCATCCCAAAGAGGCACAAAATCGCTCTCACATACCTTTTCCTGGACTGCTCTCCCACCTGGTGTAATTACCTGCCAATCTCAATTAAAGCAGCTGAGTCTGTAGCCATTTTCAAAAAACGTCTAAAGACACATATTTTCCAGCAGCACCTGACCAATTAAGACTAGCACTTACCTATTCTATTCGTTTTTCTTAAAAAAAGAAAAGAAAAAGTGTACTGTGCTAGACTAACTGAGACATGTTACAGCACTTACATACTGTTGCCCCTTGTTGGTCTGATTGCTTCTATTGCTCTCCTCATTTGTAAGTGGCTTTGGATAAAAGCGTTTGCTAAATCAGTGGTTCCCAACCTTTTTTACCCGAATTGTATAAATAATTTTACATAGTACTGTATATTAAAATAAAATACTATTCTGCAGGAAACACTACATGGTCTGATTACTCACCGCACCCTTTTATCCGTCCATATGCATGTCTACAGAACCAGATTTCATCAAAAGCCTCTTAATTAGCATTTTATTGCTTATCATTTTTCCAAGCCATCACTCCAATTTATAAGAAGCCTCTTAACATACATATAGTGCTATTCACTGACACCATCTCGAACCCTTCAGTACCCAACAGCAATCAAGACTTGACGGCAGAACAAATTTAAAATGCATAAGCAGAATATTAGATTGGATGCATGATCGTCGAGTTCATTAGGCACAGACAATCAATGCAGGTTGAAACAAGACATGCAGAGGAAGTGTCCAAAGTGCTTCAAAGAGCATTCCAAGAATTCATATGGATCCTGATCTTAAAATACTAGCTGAAAACATTCAGGAGAACAAGCGAAACAAGCACAGCCTTCACTGTGTACTAGATCAAACGCTCTTACAGTACCCAATGGGCAATGCTGCAATGATCTTCACTACTGAATGCGCTGTAATTTTTCAACTGTTGCTCCATCAGCCCGTGTTCTGGTTTTTATTTAGTTGATGGCAGAGATCAAGTAAATGGCCAATTTAAAAGAAGGTTAATAATTCATGTTAGAAATATTAAATAATGATGCTAACCTGTGACTACAAATACCATGGCTTCTGTTATTCCATTATTTATGCCTTTAAAGCATTTTGTCAGTATAATGGAAATACAAGCATTAAAATATGTATTTGGTGCTCAATTGGTTTTTGAAGTTGCTTCCCTTTTGTCTGTGGAGATAACACATTCCAGTTCATTTCTCTGGAATAATGTATTTGGCTGCCAGGCAGTGAATGGTCTGATCTCAAGAGTAAAACAGTCAGCTTTCTTATCAAACGGAAGCATTTCAGTAAAGGTTTTCACTGCTGAAGAGTTACAAGCATTTAGAAGAGAAAGGCGGTTGAAAAAACAATTATTCAGAGCAAAACTATTCTGTGGAGGATAAAGTAAAACTGCTGACTTACCCGACAGTTTCCAAGCTCCTCTGCAGTAAGAATAATGGTACCACAGTTCTTTCCAGGGATGCCACTGAAAGAATAACACATACAGTACATTAAGTGCAAACAGTTTTGTGTTATTGGGAATAGCAGGGCAGGAATCCTGCACTGTAAACCCTAATGCTCAAAATAATTAATTGGTTTGAGTAGAGCCAACTTAAATTAAACAAATTATTTAGAACTTTCTTTTTCTTTTGAGTTCACAAAACGGACTTATTTTAAGTAATCTGAATTGTTTCATTGTTTTGAGTTTTATTAACATGTTTCTTTTAATTTAGACAAACATTGAACTGAAACTGGGCTGGGATTTCTATTTCCCAGCATGCTTTGCCATGACACTCAAAAAGGAGAGTAAATGCTAAAATATTTTTTGTGCAAGATTAATGTAAAGTGGGAGATTTAGGGTCTTAGTGTTTAGCGCAAACCCTGTTTTGGCTTTAAAAAACTACTATCACGATTTACTAGTGAAAAATTAGCGCCGAAAAGGAGTGGACAAGGTTATTTTTGCGGCTGACCTTATTGCATATGCATTTGTAGGAGTTTCCCTTTAAGAAGCAAAATTTATGGGAGGAGAGTATTTAAACGAATCACACAAGGTGATTTACTAAGGTTTGAGCTTGTCATTTTACTGAGCGCCATTATTTACTGCCCAAAAAAGCTCGTCTTAAACCAGACGCTAACTGGTAGATTGCGTTGGTCATTATAGAAATGGTCCGGCTGCATATGTGTTCTTAACTTGCATGTCGTCAGTAGATCACGCGCAGAACTTTACACTGCGCTTTTTTGGAATTGCGCTCTCACGCTAATTAGCCCTGTTTAGTAAATCTGGCCCTTAGTGTTTAATGTTTAGCTATGCGTCTGTTAAGTGGTTTCTTTGTTTCCCTTTCGTTCAGTCACTCCGAGTAACGTCAGTGACTGACGAATGAGGGTTTCGCCTAGAAGCCTATCATCTTCGAGATCTAGAAAACGCCCAATGGCAGTGCCAATGCCATGGGCATGTGGAATTTGCATAGCGTAACTGTGCCCCACAGCGTGGGTATATAAGGAAGTACGCAAGCAACATCGCATTATGTTTCTGCTTAGGAGCCAAGAGCATCTAATTCTTCACTCCCCAAGCCTGATACTCAGTTCGTCAGCTTCTTTGAGACGAGCAGCTCTCCAGTCGGTGTTGGTGTGACGGCACGTTCCAGCGATCTCACATTGCCTGCCTGCTAATCTGTGCAGTGGTCTGCAACAGCTGTGTGTGTGTTTCCCTGGGCGCTTCAGCACTCTCAAGGTGGGCTGGAGTCCACTGGGGATGAAGATTCGGCTATGCTGCCGCCTTCGGGCATGCCAGCATTGCCCGAGTCCAACCCGGAGTTGACCGCCATGTCATCTCGGGGGATGATTGGTCTTTGGCTGCGGCGCGTCCTGACAGCGCTCAGGCCCCGCCCCCAATTACTTTCTCTTCCGAGGTGCATGAGGAGGTCACGTGGTCCTGGAAGTCCCCGTTGTCTTCCTGTGACCATTCGCAGGCCTCCTCCGCCTTCTCTGCCCTCGATGGGCGACGAAGGTGACCGTGCGCTCCCTGGGTCAGGTGATGTCCACAGCTGTGGTCCAGGAGAGACGTGGCTCAACCTGGTTGATATGAGAGAGGCTGAGCAAACCCGGTTCCTCAACGCTCACATATCCCAGGCTGGCCTCTTTGGCGGCACGGCCGAGAACAGTTCTCGGCCACCCAGAAGCAGACTTAGGATGTTGACAGCGAAACGCCTTTTTCAAATGCGTTCGTACAGCAGATTGGTTTGCAGCGATCGACCTGAAGGACGCCTACGTCCATATCAGTATGTGGTCCTCCCATTCGGGCTAGCTCTGTCCCCTCGCATCTTTACGAAGATCGTCAAGGCAGCCCTTGTGCCACTCAGGCAACACAGGGTACGCATCCTGAACTATCTCGACGACTGGCTGATACCTGAGTCACTCTCGAGAGCAGGTGTGCAAACACAGAGATCTGGTGCTCCAGCACCTAGCCCGTCTGGGCCTTCGGGTCAACTGGGAGAAGAGCAAACTCTGCCCAGTGCAGAGGATCTCTTTTCTCGGTATGGAAATTGACTCGGTTGCCATGTGCGCGCCGATTACGGGCGAGCGTGTGCAGTCCCTGCTGACTTGCCTCCGTCAAATCAAGAGCAAGAGTGCGGTTCCACTGAAGTTATTTCAGAGGCTCCTGGGGCATATGGCATCTGCAGCCGCGGTAACGCCGCTCGGATTGTTCATATGAGACCGCTTCAGCACTGGCTTCACGATTGAGTCCCAAGATGGGCATGGCAGTCGGGCACGCTCCGGGTCCTAGTGACTCGGGCCTGCCTGCAGACCCTCACCCCGTGGTCGAACCTCAGCTTTCTACGGGCCGGTGTTCCCTTAGAACGAGTTTCCGGGCATATTGTTGTATCAACAGATGCCTCCACCACGGGCTGGTGTGCCATGTGCAATAGACATGCTGCCGCGGGCTCCTGGACAGGACCCCAGCGCCTCCTGCATGTCAATTGCCTCGAGTTGCTGGCAGTACGATTCACCCTGCACCGCTTCCGAGCGTTGCTCAAGGGTCAACACGTGCTAGTCCGGTCAGACAACACGGCCACAGTAGCGTACATCAACCAACATTCCACCGCTGTATGTCTCAACTCGCCCGCCATCTCGTTTTATGGAGTCAGAAGCATCTGAGGTCGCTTCGTGCCATCCATGTCCCGGGAGTCCTGAACCGTGCAGCCGACGAGCTCTCACGGTTTCAGCCACTTCCTGGAGAATGGAGACTCCATCCCCACACGGTTCAGCTGATTGGGAACAGTTCGGCGACGCACAGGTAGATCTGTTTGCCTCCCACGATTCTTCCCACTGCCGCCTGTTTTATTCCCTGACCAAGGGGACCCTCTGCACGGATGCGCTGGCGCACAGCTGGCCGCGGGGCCTCCACAGGTATGCTTTTCAAGATCAGGGAGGACAAGGAGCAGGTCCTTTTGGTCGCCCAACAAAAAGGTAAGTAAGCACGACCTGGTCAACAGGTTCCTGAGGGGAGCGAGGAGACTAAATCCTCCTTGTGCTCCCCTAGTGCCCTCTTGGGACCTCACAGTAGTTTTAGATGCTCTGCAGAGGGCTCCCTTTGAGCCATTGCGGTCAGTCGATCTTAAGTTCCTGTCTATGAAGACAGCGCTCCTGATCGCTTTGGCCTCCATCAAGAGGGTAGGGGACCTGTTAGGCATTTTCAGTTGGCAAAGCGTGCCTGGAATTTGGGCCGGCCAACTCTCACGTGATCCTGAGACCCCAGCCTGGATATGTGCCCAAGGTTCCCACCACTCCGTTCAGGGACCAGGTGGTGAACCTGCAAGCGCTGCCTTTGGAGGAGGCAGACCCAGCCTTGGCACTGCTCTGTCCAGTACGCGCCCTCCGTGCTTACGTAGACAGAACGCAGTGTTCAGGACCTCAGACCAGCTCTTTGTCTGTTATGGTGGGAAGCTGAAGGGAAAGGCTCTCTCCAAGCAAAGGTTGTCTCACTGGATAGTGGACGCCATTGTCTTGGCTTACCAGACGCAGGGGCGTCCATGCCCCCTAGGAGTCAGGGTGCACTCCACCCATAGTGTGGCCTCCTTTTGGGCTCTAGCGCATGGCGCCTCACTGACAGACATCTGCAGAGCTGCAGGCTGGGCGACATCTATCTCCGAGTGGAGCCAGTGTCCTCTCATGTACTTGCCTCTACTAGTGGCCGGAAATGGACTAGGCTCAGGTGTCTTCGCTTGCTCGCCATTCCACTCCACGGACTGTATACGTGCAATATTTTCCTCAGGTGACTTTCCCTGAAGCCCTGAGTTCCTCCAGCACTGTTGATGCCGACACCAGTGTGTCTGCCCACTCGCTCAGGCCCTCGTGTTAGGCTAGGTGCCACCGTGTGCATGGTTCCCCCATGGGCGACCCCCACATGTGTATTTCCACTGTAAGCCTCTCCGAGCATGTGTATTTCCCTCGGCAAGCCCTTGCCTCCCCTGGGAGTAAAATTCTTCCATCTTCGGCTGGTTACCCCAGATTTCTTCCATATGCAGCCCTGCGGGGTCATATGTGTATCTTAAGTCCTCCCTTCGGACAGGCACTATGGCATGCTCCACCCGGAATATGCTTCCCAGTGTACCTTGGTATTCCTGTGTTAAGTGGGAGTCCTTCGTCTGTACTAGCTTATGATTTGGAGCTCACACTTACGCAGGGCACTGGATGACAGTCAAGTGGCGTGATTACATTGGGACCCCCATTCGTCAGTCACTAACGTTACTCGGAGTGACTGAACGAAAGGGAACGTCTTAGTTACGTATGTAACCCTCGTTCCCTGTGTAACGTCCCTCTGCCACTTCCACTGTACCGCTGGAACGGCCGGGAGTTCAGTCTTGGCTCCTCAGCAGGTAAACATAATGCGATATTGCCTGCGTACTTCCTTATATACCCACGCTGTGGGGCAGAGTTACGCTATGCAAATTCCGCATGCCCATGGAATTGGCACTGCCATTGGACGTTTTCTAGATCTCGAAGATGATAGGCTTCTAGGTGAAACCCCCATTCGTCAGTCACTGGCGTTACGTCTCCGTTCCCTCCTCAGGGAACGAGGGTTACATACGTAACGAGGGTTACATACGTCACCATTAAGACGTTTTTAATGGTGACGAGTGGAGCATGAGCTTGGTTTGAGAACAGATACTTATTCGGGTTTACAGTATGTAATAAAATACTAATAATAATGACCTGATTCCCATTGGAGTTAAAGAAATTTCAGGGCTGCACATGGCCACATGCCAGAACAGCAGCAGGAAAAGTGATATCAGAGCTGAGAAGATATACTGTGGAGCTGAAGATCATAGTTGTGTTGTGTGCTGACAAAAAACTGGACATTTCAGTTCAGATTATTGTTTTGCCCTGAATGCATCCTGAACAGTCAAAAAACAGCAACCATCAAGTGTTAACATAAATCTCTGCCTCAGGATGTTTTTTAGACGTTGTAAAGCTTAAATCTTTGGCTGATCCGCACCTGTTTATTTCTGTCAATCACTGAAGATTCTAATTCTAATTTAGATTCCAACCGGTGCACAATCAAATAAAACATTTTATGCTGCCCTGCTATGTGTGCAAAGAAAATGCATCCTCTCCTGTCTACTTCTGCCTTTGGGGTCACTGCAGACTAAAGATGAACAAATAAACAATGTATTAAATTGCTCAGGTGCAGAAATGACTCTCAGTTCATTTGCAAATCTCCTTCATGCTTTGCATTACCATGTGAACTGTGTGAAACTTTTGTAAACTATGAGTAGGTTGTAATTAATTACTATAAACCACAGTAAGATTTATGATGTTTTGGAAAGAAGTCTCTTATGCTCACCAGACTGCATTTTTTTGTATCAAAAATACAGTAATATTGGGAATTATATTTACAATTTAAAATAACAGTTTCCTATTTTAATACATTTTAAAATGTATTAAAGCTGAATTTTCAGCATTATTACTCCAGTCTTCAGTGTCACATGATCCTTCTGAAATCATTATGTTATGCTGATTTGGTGATCAAGATTTTTTTTTATTATAACAGCTGAAATTCTAATACATTTAGGATTCTTTGATTAATAGAAAGTAAAAAGCATTTATTTGAAAGAAAAATCCTTTTTTTAATTATTATAAATAATTCTCTTCAATGCATCCTTGCTGAACAAAAGTATTCATTTATTCCAAAAAATCATGCTGACCACAAACTTGAACAGAAGTGTATTATATAATTACATAATATTATTCATTTTTCAACTAATGCATATTATTGTTAAATAGCTTAAATGGCTGGTAGAAAACAAATTAACA
The DNA here is from genome assembly GCA_039654625.1 of Rhinogobio ventralis. Taxonomy (NCBI): domain Eukaryota; kingdom Metazoa; phylum Chordata; class Actinopteri; order Cypriniformes; family Gobionidae; genus Rhinogobio; species Rhinogobio ventralis. The sequence continues at coordinate 23,714,398 of CM077211.1, forward strand.
AATTATTAAAGTTGAGAATTAAAAAGCAGGCCAGTTCAACTTGAGTCACTAAAAGGATGTCAAATAAGGAAACAATTTGTCCTCTGCTTTTATAGGAGACACTTCTTTAATAAAATTACATTGAATAATTCAAATACACAATGGATTTCAGGCCACTTTTCCCATTAACCTTCTAAAGTTGCAGGATCACCAGAGTTGTTTTGAACTGCCTCAGTCTCACCTCCACGTGTAGGTTGGAAAGTGTTGGCTGCTGCTCATGTTTTTCCCTTAGGTATTATAGGTGACTTGTTAGATGAAGCCTATTGCATGTTCAATTTGTTAAAAACTATTTCTTTGCTAAAGAAAAAAAAACATTGGTACTTTATTATGTGTTCTCCGGTGTCTTTTCTGTAATAGCTAAACCAATTCTCCCTAAACCATTGACAAAGTGGTAAGACATACAGCCAAACAGAATCTTTGATTAAATTATTGAACATGTAGAATGTAAAAAAAAAAGAGAAAGCTAAGAACTGACAGCAATATTAAACTTGTTGCACTGTAGTTGCAAGATACATACATAAACAAATAAAATGTAACCTGTGTAGCCATCTTTTATAACCATATTTATTCACAAGCTGCTATATGTACAATGTTCAATGCGACAGGAGAGTAAAAATGATGAAACTGTTTGAAATATGGCATTGTTTCCTATCACAAACCCCACAGGTGTGGCCATTTGTTTATTTGGAAAGAGGCTTTTAACACTGTGTGTTAGTTGTGCTCTGCAGAAGAGCAAAATCAATGGCACTCACACCTCTCCCTGCTGCACTGCCAATTGATTAGCGCCTTTAGCCTGACATTGAACGCAGCACGCCGTTTTATTCTTATTAATGAAAACTCACCAGAGTTTAATTTTCCTTTCATCAAGTTTAAATTGAAAAAGTTATTTAAAAAATTTGAACTGCATACAGTATTTCCATTGAAGCAATGACCTGGAACAGATAATCTAAGCTGTTTAAGGTCTACGTTGGCAGAAAATAAGATTTTAAAAATTTCTCAGCCATTAAACTCAATGTGGAATCTAAAAATACAGACACTGTCAGTTCAGATCGACTTTTCTCACTATCATTCAAAAGTTTGGTAATTATTGTGAAATATTATTACAATTTAAAATAACCATTTTCTATTTTATAAATATGGTTTCTATATATTTTCAAATGTAATATATTCCTGTGATTTGGTGCACAATAAACATTTCTTATTGTTATCAATGTTTAAAACAGTTATGATGCTTAATATTTTTGTGAAAACGGTGATATATTTTGTCAGGGTTCTTTGATTAACAGAAAGTTTATCTGAACAGCGTTTATTGGAAATGTGAATCTTTTATAACATTAACAAGTTGTTGCTGTCACTTTTATTCAGCAAGGATGCTAAATACTTTGCAATGATGCAATAATTCAGTATAAATTAAACACAAACTCCACACAAACTGAACACTGTAAACCCTAACGCTCAAAATAATTAAAGGTGCCATACATTGATACAATATTTTAAATTGTTCTCTGATATCTACATAGAAGGTATGTGGCTTAGGTAAGGGCAAAAATATTCCAGATATGGTTTTACATGTCCATTTACAACCCTAAGATTTGTCCCTAGAATGAAATGGGCTGTTATTACCTTGAGCTCTGCTCTGATTGGCTGTTTCACAGCAAGGCTCATTTCAGTTGCTTTATTTATTACAGTTCATCGCTGAGAAGGTTTAATGTTAGATTTTGTTGCACAAACAGCACAAGCACAAGTCGTGACAGAACACAGACTGACTGAATGACACTTTAAACAGAAAATCTCAAATGGAGATTGCTGAAATGAAGCTTACTTTTCTGTTTTCAGATCATCCGCGCACGAGAGAGAGAGCTCACGTGCACATGGTTGTCAGATTGTAAATTGTAAGTAAAACTCGGAATAGAATACATGTTCTTTTAATGGAAAAGCTCTGATTGGGGGATTTAAATTATTGAAATCTTCAGTGTCAGTGGCAACCGCAAGCATGGACACTCGAAACGCTCCTCTAGTGATGTTTCGTTCGCGAATGAGTTGGCTCTAAGAGCCGATTCTTTGTAGCGAACGAGAAGAGCCGACTCCCATCAGGGAGAGCCAAATCTTCAGCCGCAGGCAGGGGCGGGACTTTATTTGGTTGGGCACACCATGCGGCCAATCACATGGGAGGACAGACTAGGATCTTTTTAAACCGTGGGTCCAGTGCAGTGGTTACGGAAAGCACAGTGTTGTACTCTATTCTCAGAAATCTTCTGTCCATGGATGAACAAAGAGTAGGAAGATTCTGCATTGTTGCAACATCGGTCCCCTCAGAGAGACTCCTCTCAAAAACAGGACAACTAATCACAGAGAGGAGAAATTGCATCAGCTCATCCAAGCTGAGGCATCTGATATTTCTGAATGCCAACCTGCACTAAAGACTAAAGTGTCTTAAAGGATTAATTCACTTCAAAATGAAAATGTCCTGATAATTTACTCACCCCCATGCCATCCAAGATGTTCTTGTCTTTCTTTTTTCAGTGGAAAAGAAATTAAGTTTTTTGAGGAAAACATTTCAGGATTTTTCTCCATATAATGGACTTCAATGGCAACCAAAATGTTGAAGGTCCAAATCAATGCAGTTTCAAAGGGCTTCGAAGGGCTCTGCATGATCCCAGCTGAGGAATAGGGTCTTATCTAGTGAAACCATCGGTCATTTTCTAAAAAAAAAAAAAAAAAAATGTATATACTTTTTAACCTAAATTGCTCATCTTGCGCTGCTCTGCGACACACCACGGATTGTGCAATCATGTCGAAAATATAGCCACGCTATACGTAGGCAGAAGTACCGCCCCGTGTTTACAAAGCACTCATGTGAAGACTAATACAAACATCCTTTAGTAAAAAAAGATTAAACAACGATGTCGGACGATTTTGAAGTTGGAGAGGAATTTTTTTTTGTAAAGGGCATTTGTATTAGTCTTCGCACGTTCGCTTGGGGCGGTACTTCCGCCTACGTCTAGCGTGACCTTTTCAACGTGATTGCGCAATCCGTGCCACGTCGCAGAGAAGCGCAATATGAGCAATTTATGTTAAAAAGTATATAAATGTTTATTTTTTCTTGAAAATGGCCGATGGTTTCACTAGATAAGACCCTATTCCTCAGCTGGGATCGTGCAGAGCCTCTGAAGCCCTTTGAAACTGCATTGATTTGGACCTTCAACCCGTTGGTTAGATTTGAAGTACATTATGGGAAGAAAAATCTTGGAATGTTTTCCTCAAAAACTTAATTTCTTTTCAACTGAAGAAAGAAAGACACAAACATCTTGGATGAGATGGGGGTGAGTAAATTATCAGGGAATTTTCATTTTAGAGTGAACGTCTCCTTTAATGTTAAGACTTTTGCCTTTATTTTTTTTATTTGTTTGCTGTGGTTCTGTGTTCAATTGTTCAAATAAAGTTTTATTAAAATGTTAAATAAAAGTAACTATTTTTTTGTAACGAAAAAAATGCATAAAAATAAGACTTTTATGAAAACACTGAATAAAAAAAAGCTTACCAACACACAAACCATTCACAATTGCTAAATTGGGCTAAAATAGAAGGCTCTGAGTGATACTAAATGAAGAGCCATATGGGAGCCGTAAGAGCCGGCTCTTCTAAGGGAGCCGAGCCAAAAGAGCCGAATCTTTGAAAAGAGCCGGACTTCCCATCACTACTTCTGATGATTCCGCTGTGCAGGTCCACGTTAATACTGCCTGGCCTTGAACATGGGCTGGTATATGCAAATTTTGGGGCGTAAATATTAATGATCCCGACTGTTACATCACAGTTGTTGTTATGTTGGGATTTGCCCGTTTTTCAGTGGCCTTTTGCAAGCACAAGATTTACATATGAAGGAGGAAACAATGGTGTTTGAGGCTCATGGTATGTCAGTTCCATGTACAGAACTCTTATTATTCAACTATGCCAAGGTAAATGCTGTTTTCCATTCTATGGTACCTTTAATTGGTTTGAGTAGGGTAAACTTAAATTAAACAAATTAGTTCAATCAAATGAACTTTTGTGAGTGTATAGAACTTTCTTTTTATTTTGAGTTCACAAAACTGACACATTTCATTGTTTTGAGTTTTATGAACTTGTTTCTTTTAATTTAGACAGACTTAAATTTAACTAACACTGTGCTGGAATTTCTATTTCCCAGCATGCTTTACAATGACACTTGAAAGGGAGAGTAAATGCTAAAATTAAGTGTTTTATAATGTTGTTGTTGTTTTTTTTTGTTAATTGGGAGATTTAGTAGAGTTTAATGTTTAGCTATGCTAATTTAGAAGAGTTTCTGTTTTTTTGGGGGGGGGCTAACGACATGGTGACGGGTGGAGCATGAGCTTGGTTTGAGAACAGATATTTGTTAAATGTTCTATATTGCCGTACACATTCAACAATTGCTATGCTAATACTATCAGAGCATTGTTTTAGCAATTAGCAAGTTAGCTTTTATTGAATTAGCTAGTTATATTTAGCCAAGTTTTCACTACTAAAAATAGTTAAGCTGATATTAGTAATATATAGATAGATATTAGTCATAATGAAGTTAAATGTATGAATTAGCTTACTCAAATATTTCAAGTTACGAGTACAAAATAAAAATCTGCCAGTTCTGCTTACTTAAACTTTTCATTTCTTAATTAAAAAATTTTGATGTAACTGATTGCCTCAAATGATTTGACTAAGAGCAGATTTTGTTGGCATTCACAGCATTGCACCTTCCAAGCGAAAGATCGATAATGTTGACATAAGCAATAACAATGATCTAGAGCGCACACCAGCATGAGGAAGGAGATCAAGGCATCTTTTGCACATAGCCGAGAGCTTAATATCATCTTTCTAACCTTTAACTGGGGCCAATGGAGATTCGGAGGATCAATGATACTGTCCCAAATCCGCCATTCAAAGCCAAATGACTTATAAGTCAACATCACACAGCCCGACCTGTTCGCTATGATCAAACAGTCCTTTAACAAAGTATGCACACCAAATCCTGTCCTTAAGGAACAGGAGGAATATTTTTACATACTGATCACAGATGAAAGAAAGTTGGCTGTGAGAGAGGAGTTAGTTGGTATTATGCTGAATATTTTCAGTCTTTGTTGCACTCGGTGCAGCCTTTTCTTCATCATGGCATCTGTAGCTGTTCAGCATCTCATTTCAAACGGGCAGGCCTGATTTGATCAATTCATGTGAGAAGAGCAGGTGATTTATGGAGCTACTCATCAGCCTAACAAATTGCTCGGTACTTGCAACTTGTGAGGTAATTCTACATGCTATATCAGAAGCTATTCATCAAATTGTTGACAAAGACTCCAGGGTTAACAATAAAGGAAGATTTCTCTTTATACTCATCCTCTAAAGAGTCACAGAAAATTGTATGCTGTACCGAAGAATAAAAAAACTGCATTGTAATTAAAAGTGATGTCCCATGATGTCTTAAACCTGCCAAAAGCCCTCTGGATAATCGAAAATGCTTAAATGTCATCTCACATGGCTAAGGAAGATGCATAGCAGGATTTAACACTAGCCAGCACTGTCAGTCTATAGAGCAGGAATTGAGATTTGTGGAGATGTTTGCACATTTCATCATTAGGGTGAAGGATTATGTTGGTATTTAAGTAGACAGCAGGTTGACAGGTGAGAGAGGGGGGAAAAGCAATGGAGGAACAATCAGGGCTGTCGTAAGGAACACTGTCCTGGGCCCTGCGATGAGAGGCCAACTAAGATCCTCTATGGCAGCTGTTTCCCATGGTGCTAGGGAGTCTTTGAGATTTCAAAAGTTTAGAAGGGGAAAAAAACTTTACAAAATTATAACAATTGTTAATGATGCTGTTAAAAATAATATATAATAAATAATAATACAATACCATTTTAATATAATATAATTATAAGGTGTCCGTCACGACATCTTTCAGCTAACAGCAACGCAAGAAGGCGATCTGAGGTTCACAGTTCCCCCGCCAAACAAAAGAGCTTCACCGGCTCAGATTTCCGCAGCCACCATTTTGGTGGAAAAGTGATAACAGAGAATGGTTGATTATACGTAAATTAAAATGTAAAAATGTTTGTTATGACTTTAAAGGTAATATTGTATACATGATTAAAAACGGTGTAAAATATGCTCGGTTTAGAACTGTATTTTGAATGTGTGAATCTGAATTTTTGAATCTCAATGTGTGGTCCTGTTAAACCCCATGTTATAAGGACCAAATGTCCCAACAAGCATAGTAATACCAGACATTTTTTGACCTTGTTGGGGACATTTTTTGGTCTTCTTAGTATATTCTCCTTAGTTGTTTGAAAGCGTTGTGTTTAGGTGATAGAATATACAATTTGTACAGTATAAAAATCATTATGTCTTTGAGAATATGGATAATGTGTGTGTAAGAATAATATTGATACAGCCCACTTAATACTAAATATGACTTGGTCCCCCCATACAAATTGTATCCTATGCCATATGATTTTCAACATTGAGCATCATTCTAAGAGAATATGTATTGAACATGAGAAAGAAAGTAGAATGAAAGAAAACGGAGAAAGGCAGATTAAATATTCATGTGTTTCCGAGTATGTGAGCACGTATGTAACTAGAGTACCTGAAATAAACAGCCCTGTTTGAGAGCGATAAGCTGTGCATTCACAGACCATTGAGCTGTTAGAAACATTTACATTCATCTGTCTAACAAAGAGATTAAGTGAATAAGTTTATCCAGACTCATTTCATGTGAAACTAAGACAAACAGAGAGGAGGGTGAGATATGACGGATCGCTGATTTACTTCGCAGAGCGAGTCATAGTCAAGCTGCATTACATAAAGCTCCAGAACTCCACAAGGGGTTGGAATGAGATTATAACTTATATCCAATTGCTTTTCATACTTAGACAGACAAACCGTAATCCTTAAATTCACCCGGATTTGAATTAAGATTGGTGCACCGTTCTCCACCACTTGTGGAGTTTAGTGTTTTAACAGCCTCAAAAGACTAAACAGCAACAGTGAATATTATGACAGCCGAAGAAACCTGCAAAATGGCTTTAACCAAACCAAAGAAAATCAAAACTCCACACATGATTCGCAAGTGGCTGCATAATCCATAATTTATATGAAACCTCCTGGCTAACCGATCATTGCTTTATCATAATGAAGACTCATTTTCAACATCCAGAGCTACTTAAGACGCATAGTAGTTAAACAAGCTTCAAGTGAATGATTATTCTTTATTGTGCGAGAATGCATGCACACCCACAATTCAATGTTATTCATAAAACAATCGATTCAACATAATGGAGTAAAGGATCTACCTCAGCTAAACATAAGCCATTCATCAAGCAGAAGAGAAGAGGATGTTTGTTACAGACCTGAAATTGTGCTGACTATGGGTATCTGACTTTTCTTGAATGAGATATTCTTCAGAGAGTAATTTTTGTGTCATAGCTGATGCATTTTCTTCTTCCTACCACTGCTATCTGGTTGTGCATAGGGATTAATAGCGTTCATATCTATAATTCTGTTTGCTTTTGTCCTTATGGCTATAGGTTGCTGCCTATAGTGGAGTCCGTTTAACAATATGGCACCGTAAGAGTGTCAGAGGTCTCCTACTGTAGTAAAAAGACAAGAGTCAGTCCTTCTAGAGATCACAGAGATGGCAGTGTGCCTTTGTGCACTCATGAGACTTAGATTTATCCTGCCCTCACGTTGACCACTAAGTGAACAAATCAGCTATTGTCAAAATGACAACAGGAAGAATATTCATGAGGTAAAATATGTTTCCGGCACTGGAGGCATTTTACATGGTCTGTCTGCGATTTAAATACTCTGCCGAAAGCAATCATTGTATACATTATGATAACAATTCCCTTTCATAAATGCCCTATAGCCTAGAGTGCTGCTCTAGATGGAATGGAAAATGCATTTCCTGTCCTGAGCTCACTGAATGTGGCAGAATGGCTTAAAATTTCATTTTGTGATGAACACACTGAAAACCACCATCCTTCAGTGTGAATGTTTGTGTATTTGCATAATATGGAGCGGCTTAGACCTTCACGGATTCCTGTGCTGAATGTGTGAACTCCAATTTAATTCATCAAAGATGATGGATTAACACTAGATTTCATATTCAATATGACTATTTAGATGGGACAAGTTTTTTTTTAGTCATATATGATTTTTGCAGTTTTGCTGACCTGCTGATGCAACTTCATGTACTATGACTCTGACACTGAATGTGTTCTAATATATACATATATATTATTTTTAAAGAATTACTATTAAAGAATTCTTTAAAAATCTGTAAATATTATATTAAATATTGATTATATAATAATATATATGATATTGATACACTATAGCCACTTTTCCACCACCGGGCCGAACGGTTCTCATTGCGTAACCATTCTGTTCCATGCCGATCCAGGCCAGCTGGTACGGTTCTGGTTTCATTTTCCACTGTGAGGCTGATAACGGCCGCTTTTTGGAATGTCATACAAAAATATCAGTCGTTGCCTTGGTAACGCAACGGTTTACTGATGAAATGAGATGTAAATAATGACCGCATTATGGAGGATGATCAGATATTTCTTTTAATTTTATTATTAATTTGTGTTTATGTCACTCAAATAGAACGCTTAGCCAGCTGTGCCCTTCATTGAGGGCAAAAGCTTACTCCAAAAGATGCCTCTGCCCTGTCTGCTGTTGCACTCCACAGCTCACAGTTAGTTGTTTTTTGTCTTGCTACCATTTAAATGTGAAAGACTTTTTTCTTCAGCAAAAAGCTCAAATAGCCCGCAGTCAGAAACACATGGCTGTGTTGTCCCACCAGAGTATCGAATCTAAGGCCTAGATAAGACTCACTGGCCCATATTTCTCTCTCTCTCTCTCTCTTTTTTTCCCTGCCCCCTCTCTATTTGTCAATGCAGCTCAGCATAATGCATTTCCAGAATCAGAGCATACAAGTCCTGTTTAACGCTGATATAAAGCACAGGCCCAATTCATCAGCATGACATAATAACCCAATGCCACAGGCTAGAAGCATCATGCCCATTCAAACTGAATGGGGCACAAAAATCCAAATGTCAAAGCTGCCCTTTTCTATACAATGAAAATGTAAAATAAGCAGAAATAAGAAATTTCTTTAAGCTGTACCTGCTAATGATGCTCCCTAAAAAAAAAAATATATATATATATATATAATATACATACATTCTTTGTTGTTCAAAGATAAATAGCCTTACATTGGGGTCAATCTGATTAAATCTCCACCACTAAAGGAGAAAGATTTACAGGTGCTTTTAAGGCACAGATGGGCTAAATGTACTGTATTCAATAAGGTTTATGTTACCTCCCTTCCTATATCGCCTATATGAACATGATCTGAAGTGTAGACAGCTCTAATTGAATCTAAAGCTGGGCTATGATGTGTGTTCTTTCAGCACACAGCCAGTGAAGGGAGATGATGAATTAACATTGCTAAAATTCAAATCCAATCAGAATAGTTTTGCAGTTTGTCTGAAAGCAGTTCAGCTCGCAGCTAAATTCTCCATACTCTGTTTATTGCCAAACAATTCTCTGTATTCAGCTGCCAAGTCTGTAGTCTCTGTGATTTATTTATGATGACTGTATCTATATCAGCTGCACAGGATAGATGGAGTGAACGCTATAGTCTGTTTCCTGCAATAGATACACAAAGACAGCTCTAAGACTATGGGGAATTATAGAAGAGTGGAAAGAGGACGATATTAGAGAGTTTGTCAGTGTGTAATAAAGACGACAGGCTGTTCAAAAGCAGGTCATCCTATGCTCAGACATTTTTCCAAAATGTTAGTATTTTTTGATTCTTCAGTTGCACACACTGATTACAAAGTTATTTTTCTTCAGTTTCTCTTTCCGTCTGTTATACATTATATTTGGTTATACACAAAACCAAAGTCAATTGCTGTATTCCAATTCACCTACTTGTACTATGCACTAAAAGTTTATACTCTTTTTGTAAAGTTTTTGTTTCAGTTCATTTAATTAAGTTGACACTAGTCAACAATTCTTCTAACCACATTGGAGAGAAAAGTAGCAGCATGTTGATCTGCCAGCTGTGGGTCTTTTTTTTAATGCAGAGAACTCTCCTCCTTTTTTTGCATAATAATGCATATAAAAGGCCTAGCATATATTTAATGGCCCAGCGTATTTGTAAACATTGACAATATAGTATATATGAAGCTTTACCTAAACCTCTCTCTTATCAACCGGTCTCCCATCGCAATGGGTTGTGGACAATATTAGCCGTTAGTGTGTGCATGGATCTATTATTATTTGATATCTACTGTATATATCAAATATCTATTTATATTTGCCATTTTTCATAAACATTTTTTAAAGGCTGACAACCTTAACATTTTCAGATTAACAGGCAAATATCTCAAGATATCTCAGATATCTCAAGGCAAATATTTTTGTGAAACATCTAGACTTTTGCATAGTATGTCAGTGACACTACAGACAGCAGTTGTTGATTACAGTGCCATTCATTCTATCCAATATGAAATGCTGTCAGACTTTGTTTGTCAGTCCTGCACATTTAAGAGTCACTTTAGTGTGGAAACCAGTTGCTACTCTGACAACTAACAGAATTCTGTACAAACACAACCTTATTTAGCTTTCTAAAACAGGACTGACAAGCATTTTCTGCTGCTGTGTGGATGCAGTTTCTCTCTCTCTGTTCCAGTACTCTCCCTTCCCTGTCTTTCTCCACCTAGTTCAACACCGTCTGGGAAAACTGTACAGAGATCAGGGGCTCAAATTCCCCCCTAAAGCTCTTAAACTCCCACAGATTTTGAGCAGAACAGCTCATCATCACTGGGCAATCTCTTCTCCACATCCAAATTTCACCAATCGCACCCTCCTTTCTGCACAGATAATGCCCATAAATGAAAGCAATTCACACGCCTCAGTCCAGCATGATTTCAGGTTGATCAATAGGGTCTGTTCCACCCACAGCACTCAATTATGTACTGTATATAAAGGCTGACTAAACCCTGCAATCATTACATCTACCGCCAAAACTACAGCTTGTATTCTCTTAGCATTCTTACAAGCAGCCAGCACAGATTTAAAACTTGTGGAGGGGGAAAGATGTGTCTGCACTTTTATGACCCAGGAGTAGATTTTTATTAAAATTAACAATTTTTTTCCTTTTTTGCTATATGAAGGTCAGATTATGCCCTCACTTATGTTTCCTATATTCCAAAAACATTTACATTTTTTTGTATATATTTTATTTTTGTTTAACATTTAAAATCGAATTTATTGTTGTAAAATAAGAATAATCACAACAATATGAATGATTATTTTCTAATATTTCTAATATTTTTTTCTATTTAAAAAGATATTTAAAAAATATTAGCAAACAATCATTCATATTGTTAGGTTTCATTACTATTGGTCACACTTTATATCTGTCTAAGGAATTTGCAAATATTTAACCAATAAAAAGAAGTATTAAAAAGAGCTTTTGACTAAACCTCATAACTATCTGTAAAATCTCGAATAACTCCACCCGCCTCTAATGTGAATGAAGTGCCGCACGCAGTTTGGACTGTCTCTGCTTGTTTGTAATGCAAAAAAGAGCTGGTTCATTGAATAAGTACAGTGGGTTACACTTTATTTTAAGGTGTCTGCATTACAGTGTAATTATACATTTAAGTACCAAGTAATATAATAATAATCTACATAATGTAATATAATAATAATCTATACGGCTAGGTTTAGGATTAGGGGCAAGTCAAGTCACCTTTATTTATATAGCGCTTTATACAATATACAATATTGTTTCAAAGCAGCTTTACAGTGATAACAGGAAAAAATATGCATTTCGGTTGTTGTTCAGCTGAAGTCAGTTTATTGTTGATTCAGTTGCATTGTAAAGATCATCAATTATTGAATTAGTTCATTTCATCTATAAATCAGTTCTGCAAAAAAAATATGTCATCGTCCAGCTCAGTCTAGTTCTCATACAACAGCATCAGTACAGTCAGATCAATAATATTGTTGAATATTAAGTGTCCCCAACTAAGCAAGCCAGAGGCAGAACCCAAACTCCATCAGGTGACAGAATGGGTGTGGTTAAGGTTAGTTGCATGTAATTATACACGATTTATGGGAATTACTATAGTAACTACAGGCAACATGTGTAACAAGGACACTATTAGAAAAAGTGGGTTACACTTTATTTTAAGGTGTCGGTTAGTGTTGTAGTACTCGAGACCGGTCTTGGTTTTTTGAAGGTCTTGGTCTTGTCTCTGTCTCAACCACATTTGTACTCGGTCTTTCCTCGGTCTCAGACTTCGAGGACTCAGGATTTTGTTTCAAGACTGGTCAAGACCAGTGGGATATCAGTAAATTGCCAGTGCATTGTCTGATTTAATTATTAACATCATTAATGTGATTGGATGTAAAACTTACTGCTTCAGATGCAATCAATAACTTATTTCTACTTTGATTTATTTATTGTGCCGGTACAGAAATGAGGGATTGTGTCGAAAATGACACCAAAATTAATACAAATGCTCACAAAATTCAAGATATTGCAAAATAGTATTTGTATGAGATCTGGATTTTTATATTATAACATGTGATATAATTAAGCAATATCACAAGAGCAAAAGAGCTGTTTTCACAAATTTGAGAATGACTACAAACATTATATTGCTTTTATACAAACATTAAATTAAAAAAAAATTAAAACATTATTCTCAACATTATTTATGCATTTGTAATTTACCAATTCAGATGCATCTTCTGTACCACCACCAGTGCAAAGATGAATTTTGTTGTTAATGATTTAATTTAACAGCTCTATATATAGTGTCTTATTCTAATTATGTTTATTGATTAAAAATAAGTGTTGGAGTGCTGGTCTGGTCTTGGTCTTGACTCCGTTTCGCCTTGCCTTGGTCTTGGTCTCAACCCTTCAAAGTCTTGGTCTTGTCTTGGTCTCAACCCCTCACATTCTTGGTCTTGTCTTGGTCTCAACCCCTCACAGTCTTGGTCTTGTCTTGGTCTCAACACACATTGGTCTTGGTCTCGACTCGGTCTCGGATTAGGTGGTCTTTACTACAACACTAGTGTCTGTGTTACTGTGTAATTATACATTTAAGTACTGAGTAATAATAATTAACCACATGTACTTACTATAGGGTTAGGGTAGGATTAGGGTTTGGTTGAGAGTTAGTTGCATGTAATTATGCATAATTTACTGTTATTACTATGGTAAGTACATGTAACAAGGACACTGTAAAATAAAGTGTTACCAAAAAGTGTTACCGTGTTATATATACAAGGTTTCCACCCTACAGCAATGATATACATTTTTAAAACTATGATAAACAAAAAACAAAACAAAAAAATGCACAAAAACATGAAATAGTCCAAATAATTTAAGTGTCCTCTTAATCATTTCCATCACCACTGACAAATTTTACAAAAAAACTACCAAACTTTAGTTTACTCAAACAATGAGGAGATTGTTTGAGGTAAAATATGAAAAAATAAAGAAAAATCAATAAAACATTTTTATCTGTGATTATGTCAAATTATGCAAAAAGTTTGAAAGTGTAATGTAATTGTATTTTTAGGGGACATAAAATGCTAGCCATGAGAGGAGCCTTAGCAAAACAAAAGACATTTTGTCCCACAAATATTTCAAATGCCAAAAGTGTTTTTTTTTTTTCTAAAATACCAGTGGCAGTAGTTGAAGAAACCTCCACCTCTAAAGGTTGTCTGCCAAATTCTTTAGGAGCAAATGCAGCATGGAAGTCTGGTTCCATTAGCGTTTGCAATCTGCACCGACAAGCCTAATCTGCTACAGTGACACAAGACACAGATGGTGAGGGATAGATAGGAGTATCCATCATTATTCCGCAGCTATAATGCTCTGAACTACACCAGAACAACAGGCTACGGCCCATTTCAGCAAGATCTGAACAGGAAAACAGTTTAAGCCGATCAAGTGGAGTGCATTATAGCTGCTTGGCCAAAGTCAAAATATACAAGGCTCAAGGTAGCATCATGCTAGAGCCTCTTCATGACATGCCCTCCATGCCAGAGTCTCCAGCCGTCATGGCCGCTGCACCTAAAACTACTAAGGCGTTTCCTAGGCGTTTGAGACTGGCTTCTAGTTTGGTGGACCCACCACTGATGTCGGTGCAATAGTGTTGTCAAAGTTGGTACTGACATTTTAAAATGTTTAAAACAAGCTCAACATATATGTCTATGATTGGCTGCAATGATCAGCGCTTCAAAAACATGCTGTAAATAGACGTCTTTGACACTCTTCACTGAGCGCTTACACAGAAACACACAGGAGCATTTGAAAGCAGCCGTCTATCAGCGGATCCGTCTATCAGTGGATATATTAGGGATCTGCTGAAAGATGCCTGCTTTCAAACGCTCCCATGTGTATCTGTGCAAGCACTCAGTGAAGAAGAGCATCAAAGATGTCTATTTACAACATGTTTTTGGAGCGTTGATCATTGTAGCCAATCACAGATATATTGAGCATGTGAACACGATGGCCAATCAGAGGTGTTTAAGAATCTGTTCAACAGGGCTCAAAATGCTAGAGGGAAATGCTGGTATCGTCACATTTTTCAATGAAGGCGATCTACTTAAGACCAGAAGTAATTTCTTTGTTTCCTGTGGCTAGTAATCTGTCTGAGATGGTTTCAGGCACAACCGTTGAGCCCATACAGCCTCTCTAACTTTGAATACATCCCGATCTGATTGAGGAGGTAGGCATGGCTCATAGAACAGTGCATTAGCTTCTTACCCCAGAGGCTTTTCCAGATGACTGCCTGGTGAACCCACTATCTCACCCAGAGTGCAGAAGGTCTGACCTAGGAAGTCCTACAGAAGGACAGCCCGAACAAAAGACGGCCCAGAGGAGGTGGGATTGGCACGCAGGAAGTAAAGGAGAGAGAGAGCAGAACTAGTCAGGGTGGTACTGGGTATAAATGAGTTGTACCGGTAAAGAGAAAATTCTAAGAGTGCAAGGCAGAGACGTACGTTGAAATCGGAGGGCTTCCAGGAGGGAGGTGAGGCCGCAAATATATCAATAACAACAGAGCATATCATGTAACAGAAAAGACAACCAAAAAAACAAAAAAAACAAAAATACAAACGAATTGAAGAAGTCAGGCCGAAGAGGATAGGAGAGAAAAAACGAGAGTTAGAGTATAGTGAGAAAGGATCTTGGAGAAGAGAGAAAGGAAAAAACACCCACGATGATCACAGATTACAAATCAAAATAAAAAAAGAGTGATAAAACAGAATCATGAATCTGAATTTCACTTAAAATTAACAGACGCACAAGCACAGAAACAATCGATTGGTTCTATACAAAATCATAATTTCATAAACTGCCCCCAGTTGTTTACTGTCTGCATAGTTTTGGTACAGGTTTTATATTTATGAAACTTAAGCAATGATGTAAAAATGCCCAGCCTATTATTTTTTAATACTTATATACATTTTATAAAGTGTAATAATAATATTTTTTTTTATCAATTATACTTTTCATTAATTGCTCCAAGCAAATAGTTTTGTCAATTACATTATAATAAGTCTAATTTACATAGAAAGAAAGCTTGTTTCTGCTAAAAAGAATGACAATGACTGCGAATAAAAAGTGATGCAAGTGTTTAGTGAATTTGTCCCTGAATTCATTATTTTAGCTTGCCTTTTATCAGTTTAATAGGGAACAAATTGCCTGTATTTTTGCAGAATACAGTGCTATATTATGAGCCAAAGTGAGAGTTTTATTAGAGAGCCAGAGAGAGAACTTTACTTCTTCAGTTTTGCACAGCTTTGATAATGACACAAAATATGACATAATTTTCAATAATTTTAGATTGCATAAAACCAACCGCAGAATGAAGAAGCATGCATGTCAAAATCTAAATGTGCAATCGCCAATGAACACAAGAAACTTTCATATACATCCAAGCAAACACACATGCACATACATATATGCACAAAATAACACTTAAAATTGCTGCTATATACTCACGTGTTTGGCCAGATCAGGACTTTTGGAGTCAATGTCATATCTGAAATCCAAGAGAACAGCTTCAGTCAGTATTATTAGATGATAGCATGGCCCATTTTCTCTTGTTGTTCAATCATCCTTACATTATTTGTTCTAAAATAGACTTATAATAATTATAATATTTTGATTTCTTAAATGTTTAATGTCTCAAAGTCTGCATAAAATGACAATTCACCTCTGTTTTTTAAATGCATGTTATAGATCTTTTTGTGAACAATAAATCTGTGCATGCATTTATTATAATTTTTTAATTGACCTTGTACAGGTGCTGGTCATATAATTAGAATATCATCAAAAAGTTGATTTATTTCACTAATTCCATTCAAAAAGTGAAACTTGTATATTATATTCATTCATTACACACAGACTGATATATTTCAAATGTTTATTTCTTTTAATTTTGATGATTATAACTGACAACTAAGGAAAATCCCAAATTCAGTATCTCAGAAAATTAGAATATTACTTAAGACCAATACAAAGAAAGGATTTTTAGAAATGTTGGCCAACTGAAAAGTATGAACATGAAAAGTATAAGCACAGCATATGTACAGCACTCAATACTTAGTTGGGGCTCCTTTTGCCTGAATTACTGCAGCAATGCGGCGTGGCATGGAGTCGATCAGTCTGTGGCACTGCTCAGGTGTTATGAAAGCCCAGGTTGCTCTGATAGTGGCCTTCAGCTCTTCTGCATTGTTGGGTCCGGCATATCGCATCTTCCTCTTCACAATACCCCATAGATTTCTGTGGGGTTAAGATCAGGCGAATTTGCTGGCCAATTAAGAACAGGGATACCATGGTCCTTAAACCAGGTACTGGTTGCTTTGGCACTGTGTGCAGGTGCCAAATCCTGTTGGAAAATGAAATCTGCATCTCCATAAAGTTGGTCAGCAGCAGAAAGCATGAAGTGCTCTAAAACTTCCTGGTATAAGGCTGCGTTGACCTTAGACCTCAGAAAACACAGTGGACCAACACCAGCAGATGACATGGCACCCCAAACCATCACTGACTGTGGAAAATTTACACTGGACCTCAAGCAATGTGGATTGTGTGCCTCTCTCTTCCTCCAGACTCTGGGACCCTGATTTCCAAAGGAAATGCAAAATTTACTTTCATCAGAGAACATAACTTTGGACCACTCAGCAGCAGTCCAGTCCTTTTTGTCTTTAGCCCAGGCGAGGCGCTTCTGACGCTGTCTGTTGTTCAAGAGTGGCTTGACACAAGGAATGCAACAGCTGAAACCCATGTGTTGCATACGTTCTTGAAGCACTGACTCCAGCTGCAGTCCACTCTTTGTGGATCTCCCCCACATTTTTGAATGGGTTTTGTTTCACAATCCTCTCCAGGGTGCGGTTATCCCTATTGCTTGTACACTTTTTTCTACCACATCTTTTCTTTCCCTTCGCCTCTCTATTAATGTGCTTGGACACAGAGCTCTGTGAACAGCCAGCCTCTTTTGCAATGACCTTTTGTGTCTTGCCCTCCTTGTGCAAGGTGTCAATGGTCGCCTTTTGGACAACTGTCAAGTCAGCAGTCTTCCCCATGATTGTGTAGCCTACAGAACTAGACTGAGAGACCATTTAAAGGCCTTTGCAGGTGTTTTGAGTTAATTAGCTGATTAGAGTGTGGCACCAGGTGTCTTCAATATTGAACCTTTTCACAATATTCTAATTTTCTGAGATACTGAATTTGGGATTTTCCTTAGTTGTCAGTTATAATCATCAAAATTAAAAGAAATAAACATTTGAAATATATCAGTCTGTGTGTAATGAATGAATATAATATACAAGTTTCACTTTTTGAATGGAATTAGTGAAATAAATCAACTTTTTGATGATATTCTAATTATATGACCAGCACCTGTATAATAAAAATGACCTTCCAGTGAAAAATGACATATTTCTCTCTGTAGAGGAATTATCCAACCATTTAGTCCGCCTCTGCAAGTTCATGTTCATCTGCCGTCACTTAAGTGAAATGCCCCACATCTCAAATCACTGCATAGAACCAAGTCCTAGATTTTTTATTTTATAATAATTCGTCACACTCGGATGTACATCACCATATGGAAGAAAACATTTGTCGCTAGTTCCATTGCATCGTGACTTTAACAAATCTGCTTTGTTATTTGCATCTGGAGAAGAAATTATACGTTTCACCCCTAAATCAGATCACCGTTAGTCTGCATTTAAATTCTTGCCGCTGTAAAAATGTGAGGGGAAGCGCACAGCTGGTTGAATCTGTGAATATTTGCATTGGTATAAGCGAGAGATGGCATAAACGTGGAAGGTTTCTTGCTGACGGCACACTGAACTCTCCAATTAAGTTTAGCCTGCACTGCAGCAGCCTCTTTTCAACGCAGCAGAACCCATTTAAGGTGGTGAATGAGATAGAGATGGACAGTTGAGTGCAGGAAAGGGAGGAACGCATTGTAAATCATCTGGGATCCCGCGCCACACATTTGCTTTTGAACCGCTGCGTAAAGATTGAGGATAAAACTCATCTGAAATATTTATCACCCTTTCACTGATCCAGCCCCTTACACATGACAGTCAAGAGAGAGGCAGCATCAATAATTACAGAGGAAGACGCATTGGGAGAGGGAGAGACAAACAGATAGAGCAAGAGCAGAAAGCCCAGAGTGGGACAGCACATCGGAGAGTAAGGCAGATTTCTGTGTGTCAGCATCAAAGGGAATAACTCACATGTCAAAGCGAAGATTCTGCTTCTCCTCAAAGAAATAGTCCAGGATGTACTTTCTCACAAAATCTGGGTTCAGGGTGTTGTCAATGACTTCAGTTCTCCCAAACTACACAAAAAGAGAGAGAGAACATCTACATGGGAATGAAAAAGTTGTCACCGTTCAGCCACAGACATCTCTATCCAGTCCATTAACTGCGCCGTTCTTGTGACTCTGCAGCCACAGGAAAAACTAGAAGAGGTGATATTTTGAGAGGTGAAGTATCTAAGCTTCTAATGAACAACAGGAACCCCTGCTCAGAATCAGATGTGTATGTTTGTGTGGCACGTATGTGTATGTGTGTGTGTGTACATGTTTTTCTATCCCGGTGGGGACTTCAACCTAAATAAAGAGACTCATGGGGACTCGTGTCACTGTGGGGACGTAAATTGAGGTCCCCATGAGGAAACAAGCTTATAAATCATACAGAATGAGTTTTTTTGAAAATGTCAAAACGCAGAAAGTTTTCTGTGATGGGTAGGTTTAGTGTGAGGGGATCGAATATACAGTTTGTACAGTATAAAAACCATTACGTCTATGGAGAGTCCCCACAAAGATAGTAAACCAAATGTGTGTGTGTGTGTGTGTGTGTGTGTGTGTGTGTGTGTGTGTGTGTGTGTGTGTGAGTGTGAGTGTGAGTGTGTGTGTGTGTGTGTGCGCGCATGTGTGCCCGTGTGTGTGTGCAAATGAAGACTACACAGGTAATAAATATTCAGGAATATTCATGAGTTGAAGGCTCTGAGCTCATGCATGGGATACAACTTTAATGACAGTCTGTGCATCCACCAGAACAAATTCAGTACTTCAAACTGTGATTTTTATGTTAATGTACAAATAACAGTTTTCTCTGTGCTATATCTGAATAACTGTGCAACCATAAACAATCCCATTTCAATACATTCCTCGTGTAACATCCTCTGAAAAAACAGAATGCCTTTCATTCAATTTGTAAATGTGTTAAGAATTCTGCAACAAATATTTTTCGGATTTTCTAGACTATTTTAAGGCATAAAGTGGACAGGATATATTAAAATTTAGCATATGGCTTCGGCAGGCGTGTTTTATGATACTAAGCGTCATAAACACCTGAACTTGTAAATCCCCTTCCAATGTAAATCTGTGGTGAAAAAAGGAACTGCAGCATGCTCTAATTGAGAACCTATACGTAAATCTTGCCCCAGACCAAGAAAATATTAATCTGATGGTATCAATCCTCCCTGGAATTCCTCCATAACTTGTAATATTTGAAAACAACATTCAGAGGTAATAAATACACTACATTAAGGCAATTCTAAGATAGCGTTCTATGTAATCCACATTGGAGTGCCACCTCAGGCTGAATAACTCAACCTCTGCCAAAAGTGTTCTGCATGTGTTTTCAGCGATTACAATATAAATCTCACAAAATGTTTATTATAAACTGGCGCTAAGACCCAGAATCTGCCCTATCAAAATTTATGGTCAGGAGCCACTACTGATTGATTCACTGATGATAAAAGCGCCTCTTCTTCTTCTACTGTCTCTGTAAGGATGTGTCCATCCAAGAAACGTAAAAGAGGGTTAGAGAGGGTGGGTGAACGTTTCAGAATCTAATGCCAGTGTAAAGGAATAGGAGGAAGGAAAAGGAAACAAGAAGGAAGGAAATGTAATTAAAGCATTTAAGAAAAAAAGGAAGAAATTAAGGAAAGAAGAATTTTAGTATTATATACACTGCCTGGCTAAAAAAAAAGTCACTGTTTGTATTTGTTGTTGCTAGTTTGGCAACAGTTCTTCTAACCCTAATTGATGGAGTGTGTAGCTTTTCATTTCTTAAAAAAAAAAACATGAAGACACATCATGGTCATATTCCAGGATGAAATGAATTGTCACCTCTGAGTCCAGACCTTAAATTCATTGAATGTGGGATGTGCTGGAGGAGACTTCACAGATTGCTCAACTCTTGCATTGTCAATACAAGATCTTGAGTAAAAATTAATGCACCTCTTGATGGAAATAACATCACAACATTTATTTTTGAGCATATATCCAATATCAACTTTGACAATGCAGTGTTTAATTATTTGAAAAGGTTTATTATTTGAGAAGAGAAGAGAAGAGAAGAGAAGAGAAGAGAAGAGAAGAGAAGAGAAGAGAAGAGAAGAGAAGAGAAGAGAAGAGAAGAGAAGAGAAGAGAAGAGAAGAGAAGAGAAGAGAAGCCTGTCATCTTTGCACTGTATTCTTGAAGGCTGCTCTGCAGTCGGTTCCCTCAGCTAATTGTGTTTCCCATGAATAATTAAACAAGATGAGGCAGATGAGAAATGCATAAATAAATGAATCACCAGAAGGGTGTTACAACACCCTGGCGGTGCAGAAATGAAGGAGACAGCTTATCAGGGATAAGGGAATGATAGGGTGATTTAAACATACTCTAAGTAATTTAAAGTGATTTAAACATACAGTAAAGACCACAGTGCTCTTGTTAATGATAAAGAAAAACACTGCATCACAACAGTGACTTTCTTACATACATGCAGTGCAATATATGGTTAGTACCTGAGGCATGTCTGTCTGATGTTCTCTGCTGTAGTTTAGATATGCATAAACTAGAATTACAAGTTAATTTCCAAAACCATTTCCTAAACCACAAATAACACTCCTAAATCTGTAAAAAAAAAAAAAAAATTGGTTAAATTTATATTTCAAGGCTATAAACATAATGACTGAATATTCCCAAGCAAGACTCTAAGATAGCACAGCACAGAGTCATTAGCAGTAACAGCCTAATGCTTTACGTACTGCTAATACGACCTCACAGTCTGGCTTTATCATTTTATTGGCTGCTATAAATCATTCTGTTGACCTGCTGCTATATAGAGCCATAAAGCCTTTTTATGTTTGTCATATGGTGCATTATTCTATTCTGCAAAGTATTGCATTGGTTTCCAACATCCTTTTGGTCAAAACCAAGAAATACCAAATGTTTTTGGAGAGAGATCCCATCGGAGAAAGGAGATGCAAAGAAAAACATTAAACTTAAAACATCAAACTGCTTTTGGAAAAGCTTTGAGTGTTAGAGACAACGCCAAGACAGTGAAAAGGGGGTGAAACATGCTGTGTACTAGTAATACTACTGTGTAAAACAGGAGAAATAGCACAGAGTCCCATTCAGAAATTATGGATAAAACACAATATCTTCTGATATGGGGCAGATGACTTTTGTAAATTTTAAACCTCACAATAGCAGTGATGCGACAAGAAGATGAAATCACAAGAGGGTGAAATCACAACAGGTGGCAAAAATTAAGGTTAATAATTACGATGCACAAAAGAGTAAGATAATCAAATCAATGACTTTTTAAAATGTCAGTGATAAAAAAAACAGTTCAAGCTCTAAGTGAAAATTAATAATCATGTGGTCAATAATATTAGAAGGGAAAACAAATCTCAGAAAGTGAGATTTAAGATATTTGGGATTTGTCTACATTTTCATTCTAATTTTATTAGAATATGAAAGTCTGCACCACAGCTATAACAATAACGACACAGAGGTACGATATCATTAAAACCACTTTCACTTTTCATTTTCAATTTTCTTTCAGCTGATGAACGCTAAAAACATCGACAGCCAATCAGAATCTTTCTGAATTCAGCCTGAGGTGGCGCTCCAATGTGGATTGGAGTACACACGACACATAGAACACCCTCTTAGAATTGCCTTAAATGTAGTGTATTTATTGCCTCTGAATGTTGTTTTCAAATATTACAAGTTGTGCAGGAATTTCAGTGAGGATTGACACCGTCAGATTGATATTTTCTTGGTCTGGGGCAAGGTTTACGTATAGGCTCTCAATTGGCTCTCAATTAGAGCATGCTGCAGTTCCTTTTTTCACCACAGATTTACATTGGAAGGGGAGGGCTCAGGTATTTATGACGCTTAGTATCATAGTATCATCGCTTAGTATGCCGAAGCCATATGCTAAATTTTAATATAGCTCGAGCATTTAATGCAGCAGACAACATAATACTCATAATAAACAGTGTTATCGTCCACTGGTGTGGACGCTAATATAATTATCATTATAGTTATCTTTATAGTTATCATTCTTGATGTGAATAGGCCCTAAGCTTTCAGATTTGTTTTATTTAAATATTTACATCTGCAAATCATGTTAAACTTTCTTTTTTTATTGGAATGCCACTCAGAAAATATCTCTATTAGTTGGATTTTTTGTTTAGTCAAACCAAAGACATTGATGCGCTTTCCGCTTGTCCATCATTCCGTGCGATCATGGACAGCTCATATATGGGAAGCAAGAAACTGAGTGTGTGGTAGTTGGAGCATATCATTCATGTTTAACGCCATATTCAGCTTTGCCAGTATTGTCAGTTTAGGGTGTGAGAATGCTATTTTGTTTTTAAAAGGGGGCATGTCTAATTCAGTCAGGAGGAAACTCCAGAAAGAATGACATCCCTTACAGAACCTTTATATAATATACAGTATATATATTATATATTATAAGCATATTATAATTTATTAGTACTACTAATTTATTGAAAACTGATCTTTTATCAAATTAAATATTTAAATAAAGCAATAAGCCATGTTTTACTACATTTAAGGGGATTTTGCACATAAAAACACTCTTAATCATGGCAAAATCACTGTAATGCTTATAACTTAGTAATGTATAAAGAATGAAATATAAAAAAAGAAAAAAGTTAAAAGAAAGTGGGGTACAGTAGTCAAACCGTGGACACAATCACTCAGTCAAAGTAAGGCGCTTACGCTGTGTTAGTAACAAAGAGAGAGACACACATACTCCCAAATCTCCTGCTGAGACAGAGAAATACACAAAGAAAACTCCATCCTTATCAATCCCTTACAGCTTGACTGCCTCTTTTCCACAGCGGTTGGTATTATACCCAAACAAGAGGCATCTTACATGGGCAGAGGCAGTGGAGAAAGAGTCTACGCAGCTAATCGGAGTTAGCAACCTGCTCTGTGTTATGTAAGCTGTCTTTCATCATAGGAGAAAGGTGTTCCATCAAAACCCGCTGTGAAGGAGGAGGATCGACACCAGTACTTTATTTTGGGTCAAAAAGTTGTTACAGCTCCTCATGCGCACATCGTGACATTTAAGAACACTTTGACACATTCACATCGGCCTTGACAACACCTGCTGGAACAACTGTCACCTGCTAATAAGGGATTTAATTAAAAGGGTCTCTGTAACACAAACCAAGACTTGCAAAAGTATACTGCAATGCGATTTTTCATATTCAAGAATATTCATTTCATATTCTTATTTGCTAGCTCAGTGATGGATATGATAGCCTGAGGATGTCCGATTTTCAGCTGATTGTAATGACCTGCCAAATCCAAGGGCCGGGTTCTCTAGCTCAACACAATTTAAGTGTGAAAAACCACGTTCAGTGAGCTGGGAAGCATTACAAATTCACTGGCCTGTAACTTTAGAGCCAGATTGACTTCAATGCTAATCGCTTACGGAAAGTGTACAATCATCTTAACAGCCAATCACTCAGGGCCATGGGGACAGATTCATGAATATTCAACAGGAGAATCAATGAGCAGTGATGGGCACCAGAGGGCTGTGGAGAGAGTGAAGGGGGCAGAGAGACAGAGAGGATATGCAGAGCTGATTAGGGGAAATGAGGGAGTCTCTGTCAAAGCTGATTGTAGGTTTGTTCCCGAACGTGGACACTTACCTCACGCCACTGCTTAGACTCCACTCCCTGAGTGTACAGAACACACACTGGGAAGATGAGAAAGAGAGAAAAAAGAGAGAGAAATCAGCATCCATTTCATTTTTAAGAAAAAGCTTTTAGGTTACAGTCACTGTAGATGCATCTCTGAAGAACAGCTTAACAGCTATAAGCTTAGTTCATGATTAAAACAAACATTTTTGAATCGAATCAACACATTTACCTAAACTAATACTGATTTAATGCTACAAGGTACACTATATTGCCAAAAGTTTTGGGACAGCCTTTACATGCACATGAACTTGTGGCATCCCATTCTTAATCCGTAGAGTTTAATATGGAGTTGGCCCACCCTTTGCAGCTATAACAGCTTCACGTTCTTCTAGAAGCGCATTTGTGAGGTCAGGCACATGAAGGATGAGAAGGCCTGAGGTGTTCTATTGGGTTAAGGTCAGGACTCTGTGCAGGCCAGTCAAGTTCCTTAACACCAAACTCGCTCATCCATGTCTTTATGGACCTTGCTTTGTGCACTGGTGAGCAGTAATGTTGGAACAGGAAGGGGCCATCCCCAAACTCTTCCCACAAAGTTGGGAGCATGAAATTGTCTAAAATGCTCATACTCTGACCCCGCTCTGTGATTTTTTATGTGGCCTGCCACTTTGTGGCTGAGTTGATGTTGTTCCCAATTGCTTCCACTTTGTTATAATACCACTAACAGTTGACCGTGGAATATTTAGTAGTGAGGAAATTTCACGAATGGACTTATTGCACAGACGGCAACCTATCACGGTACCATGCTTGAATTCACTGAGCTCCTGAGAGCAACCCATTCTTTCTCAAATGTTTGTAGAAGCAGTCTGCATGCCTAGGTGCTTGATTTTATGCACCTGTGGCCATGGAAGTGATTGGAACACCTGAATTCAATGATTTGGAGGGGTGTCCCAATACTTTTGGCAATATAGTTTATGTTGAACAGACCCATGGAAAAGAAACGTCTCAAATGAGATCTCTTTTTTTAATGTTTTCATTTGTTTTCTGTTGAATTTAATTGCTGTATATAAGGAACAATTAAGTTGCTTACGTTTTTGTCCTGAGAAATAGACCCTATAATTTCCTATCATTACATTCTTCCAATATATGGCTGACAGAATTATTATTATTATTTTTATTATTTTATACAATTATTTTAAAATTACAATGTACAATGTAATCTTGTGGTTCTATTTTTCATTAAGGATTTTAGGAAAAAAATATTAAGGCAAAGTTAATATTTAACCCTCAAGTTCTGTTGTGATTGAAGTTTGATACTTTGTATGATCATTAAAAAAAATAACATAAGCCTCAAACATCTGTCATGAAAAATTGAAAGAACATTATTTTAATTTGGGTTCTCAGACACTCCAGAACTCCAAAACATTAAACAAATGCTATTATTTTTACATGTGATTTTTACTGGGGTCAAACTATATTAGATGATAATCCAATGTTTCTCTCTCAAAAAATAAAAACTTGCTTTGGAATTCAACAGAAGGTTAAAGAGTCAACATCTACCTACTGGATTTTTATATGGTCAAGGAAAAAAAAGTCTGAAGGAAAAACGTATGTAAAAAGTAATTTTTACATGTATTAGTTTTACACACACAGCATTGTGGAACATGAAGGTTAAATGAAACATAACTGAGAATTCTAATAAATGTAATAGTTTAACATCAAGTTTCATTGATGAAAAATCAGCCTCTTAGAAATAAAAGCTATTCTTGCAAGGATTAGAACAAAAAAGGAGGCCAGACTATTTGACCTATTGCTCTCCATTTCATAATCTCATGTCTTCAGCGAGAGATGTACTGTACACAAGTCCCCATGACTCATGCAACATTTGTATTCAGGGGGCCGAGTTCATGCTCTGCATATATTAAGCACTTCTGCATTTTTGTTGATAGTGAAGAAAAGCTGTCACATTGTGATGCAAATTCTATGCATGTATTTTAGGCAACTTGGAGAAATAGCAGAGTAGACAAATTGCAAGCAAAGTGTGGAGAGCCGAAGAAAGTCGGAGAGGTGTGTGGAAGAGACCGAAACTGAAAACATGTGAAGCCTAGGGACCGAAATTGTATACGTATTAAAAAAAGAGAGATTTTAGGTTCAAAAACAAGTACTTCAGTGATGAAAAAAAAGAGAAATACTTACAAGGATCAGACTTGGAGAAAGTGTCTCGATCTAACAGGTTTCTGGGGAAACGGGAGAGAAAAACAGTCAATTAAGGGCTGATAAACTAGGTCACTTCGGTCAAACAGTTCAGTCATAAAATGAATAAAAGGCCAGACATTTACATGTTATTTCAGAATCCATTCATTCACTACCATTATCAGCCACAAAACATCTCTTGACATGAGATTTTGTCTATGTCACTGTGTGTTTTGAAGCAAGTTATGCTTACACCATGCCCATATATGAAAGAAAGACGGCATTTCACTTTTTTTTAATGCATGCACATTGTTCTCCAGTCACTCCAAAAATTCTAAATTTGGCTAGACCTGTCACAGGGTGTTTTGGTTATGTTTCATGTGTTTAAGTTTGCCATGTTCACTGTCATGTCTTGCCATGCACTTCCTGGTCTTGTCATGTGATCCTGCCATGTGCTCCTTTGTCTTGTGTTCTGTTGTCATGTTCTCATTGGTTTATTGGTTTATCATTGTTCACAGGTGTGTCTCGTCTTGTCTTTAGTCATTGTGTATTTAGCCCTCATGTTTGCCATGTGTCCTTGTCTTGTATTGAATGTGTAACCTGCGTGTTGGTGATTCTTTTTTTTTTTTTTTTTTTTTTTTTTTTATAAAAAAAAGCCATGCTATAGTAGCCATGCCTTGTTTCAAGTTTAGCCAAGTCTTTGTTTTATGTTTGAACTTTGAGTTAAATAAACTGCAAATCGGTTCCTTCAACTCTCCTCCAGTGGATTGATGTTACAAGACTAACATTAGCAGAGCACTAACACAAATGGAAGGATCTTTCAGTGCTTCATAAAACATATATTCACATACACTCTTTAGGTGGCAAATAAACTGTACCTCAATAAGCACAAACAACATTTTGAAATGTGTTTTAATTTTATAATCGCAAATACATTTATCATGTCATGAAAAACAACCTTATGTACAGGTATTTTACAATCAATCAAACAGCCTTGTCTTCACTATAAATATACAAACATATCTCATATTTCAAAATCATATTTCTCTTATATTGCTGTGGCATGCAGATTTTTCATTGGGTTCTCATGTACAAAAGCATGAATCAGGTTTTATCTAAACAAGCTAATGATTTGGACTTGATTTTCATAGTTTTGTGGTTGGGCCTTTCTATGGGAATAATATAAAAGGTACAACCTAAATTCCAGGTAGGTATTCCAAAAAAAACTAGAAATTTAGTGTGATCATCTCCAATGTATCCTTGCATATTGGTTAAAAAGTGAGCTGCTGTGATTTTACTTAGCTGCCCATTGGAGACCAACAGTCTGCTAAATGGGTAAATGACAAGTTGTGATTAAAAACAGAAAGACACTATCTTTATATTTATTACATGATAACACAAAAATCAAGCAAAAATATGCTCAAACTGAATCTTTTGCAGAATGTAACAATTCTGCATTCCATTCAGCTCTTGGCATCTGATCTAATTCTAAACTGGATCTTTGAATCAGAGCTGATTGAATCAGAGAGTGATTCTGGCACACAGGTTCAATAGACTCTGAGAGTCTGAAATCACTATAATAGATCACTTACATAACTATACACACACACAATTGAGAGGGGCTTAATAAAAACAATCAAAAAACACTGGTTTGATTCGACAGTCTTGAAAAATATCTATTTTCTGTCACAATAACATTGTCGGAGAAACTGGTTTTTAATTAAATTTTATATGTGGCTCTGGACTGCACAATGGCTGTTTGAAAATGAAAGTGTTCTCTAATACAGATGAGTGTCAGCTACACGTTGTTAATGCGTGCTGTCGTATCAAACCTTTAACAGACAGAAGAAAAACACTGTCACTTCTGCAAATGAAAACCTTTTAAATTAGTCTCTCAATCCTTCACCAATAGAATATAGAGCCTTGAGAAACCAAAAACAAAAGGAGTTCATTTATATGGAGAGCCAGACGCGAATTAATGCGAAAACCAATCATTTAACTGCACCCAAGCAGTGTTGTAGAAAAACAGGATAAACTCACATTGAGAAAAAAATCTATTGAACTTGGTCATGTGAAATAATGTATTATTTTTCTGTTCTCTCTGTATTTTAAAGAGAACTGTATTAAATTATATTAAATTATATTTCAAAACCATCAAAAAGCTGAAAATCTGCAGTACTAAGAGAAATTCAATAATTTTCTAGGATTAGCGGGCTATCGTTAAAACACTGTTGAAATAAATGCTTCTGGAAAGCCATTATAGTCTGCTGAAATTGGCTTAACTGTCTGAACATATAGAAGCTCTGACAGATCGGTGATGTTCAAACACAGACCATAAGTTCAAATTAACTCCTTTGGGCTTTGAGGCCTGACTGCATCCTAACAGGAATCCTAGAACAGTAGTTTAAGTGTCTGAGGCTTGTGAGAAAGTTTTAAATTTAGCCATAAAAGGCAGGACATTAATCATACATTTACACATAAATCATTCATTAATGCCTTGCTTGTCAATAAATGTTAGTGAAGCTACTAAAGAGACTAAAATCAGTCTTCAAAGGTATAGTTCGCCCAAAATGTATGTGTAAATTCTGTCATCATTTACTCACCCTCATGTTGTTCCAAACCACTTTCTTCTGTGGAATGCAAAAGAAGATTTTCTTCAAAATATCTTGTCTTCCACAGAAGAAAGAAAGAGAAGGCAAGCGAGGCGCATGAACGGAAAAACAATGAAAGTCATTTTTATTTAAAAACAATAATGAAAATATTTTTTTTTATTGCACAATAAAACAAAATGACATAAAATAAATACATATAAAATGAATAATAAATAAATAAAAAATAAAAATAAAAAATAAAATAAAATAAAAAAGTTTCTGCCAAGTTTCCGAACTCAGAACAGATGTTTAGATCTGACTGCATGGCCGAATGGACTTGTAATTGTAGTGTAGTGTTCTGTGTTGATGTTTTGACTGATTGAAAGGTGATATTAGCACCACAGATCAGTTCTTTCTCTTTGCCAGGGAAGTGGTCTGACACTATTGGACTTGTGATCCAATCTTCATCTCACCCCCGCTCTCCCAGAACCAGTGGCACTGTAATTGGCACCCTCATGCGGGAGAAGCTATTTCAGCCAGAGGAGATCAAAATAGATTCTAAACTCCTCATTGGTTAAAAAAAAAAAAAAAAGTAATTCAAGATGCTATCTGGTTAAGGGGGGCAAAGAGAAATTTCAGAGTTCATCTCAGCCAAAAGCCACAGACCTGGAGGTGAAAAAGAGGAAAGGATCATGTCGCTCATCATGTCATCTGGAATGAAAACTCTTGTAGTCTGGCCATCCTGGCAGGGGTATTACCACCATGACAGACTCTCAGGTCAATGGAGAGTGCTTATCATCATGGCTATTTGATGAACTCTAAACAATGCTCAGAGCAGGACTGAGTACGAACAACACTAGGCGAAACATTTCCCATGAGTGAAAAGAAAAGATGGCTAGCAGGGCATAATTTAACATCCTAGGGCTCCATCTAACTGCCACCTAAAGGCACACAGGGCACTGGCAATCAACCAGTACGTTATTAGAAAGTCTCTCACAGGTCCTGTGCCACTTCTGAGACCTAATAATTCCTGTTATAGTGTTTCATTAAATGTAATATGATCTACAATCCCTCTGTCTTTTCCTCAAGAAGTAATTACAGAAGAATTTTTACAGAAGTCAGCATTTTTCCAGCTTGTCAACAAGAAGAATGAAACACTGTAATTAAATCCTGGCAAGCGCTGTTCACAAACCAGGCATAAATCTACACAAAAACCTCTGGTGAAGTCAGAAGCCACAGGGCCAATGATCTCGTTTTGCATGTCTCTCGCTCAATAGCTTGTAAATGCAGCACTTAATCACTGTTAAACAGCACATCCTGATCTATGGTGCTCATTTAAGTTGAATTACCTCTTAATAGGATAAACATGTAGACATTAAAAAAGTCATGGCTAAAGTGATGGTGATGTGTGATTAAGTAATTGGAGTAATACATTAGTAATATATTTATCAATAAATGCAGCCTTGGTGAGCATAAGATGTTCTTTCAAAAACATTTTAAAAACATGAGTTGAACAAAAACAACACTTGTGTTAAAAATTCACATAATTATATTGAAATATATATGGATACGTATTCACTGGGAGATAAATTGTTGATGAGAAAATTGAGAACGGTCAGCCAAATCTTTCCCACATTCCCTTAAAATTAATTAAAGGCCTCAATATATAAATGTCATCATCAGACTGAAATGCATGTTTGAGCTGTTTTAAATGAAAGCAACTTGCTTTGACATATCTTAAAATATGTCAGTGTCATTGTTTTGTCATTACACCAGTAATGTTTTTTTCTAAAGCACATTTATAAAAGCTACTTAAATGCCCTATTTGAGCGAAGACCAAATCCTGGATTAATCTAAACCCTGTCTGTGAAACCTATATATTAATTCAATTAATAACAATTGATTAACAATATGGTCCAAATATATTGTGCATCCCTAAACACTTGTGTTGCACCATGGGTTATATGAGAGTAATTAATGCACAATAGAGAAAGCATTAATGTGTTACATATGCCAATTTTGTTTTTGTTTTTCACAAAGGGGTAGAGGAATGCAGATTAAAATTACCAGAGAAATTGTTATCAGATAATATTGACTGAAAAACTGTACTGAGTACTGAAGTAGGTAAAATGTGTAGAATTTAAATAAGTGATGCCCAAAGTCAAAAACTGACCTCCAGGCCAGCTTTGTTTGCTATGCTAAATAGCGTTTGCTGGTGGTCCACCTGTCAGAGCAGTCTAGGGCTGCCCTCGACTAAAGATTTTTGTAGTTGACTAGTAGTTGTTAATTTAAGCCATTAGTTGACTAATCGTGCGTTTATATTAATAAGCTATAAATCATAATAAGCCTATATATAATACATCGCGTAATTAGCGGTCACAGTGCCACAGTGCACCATCAAGCATAATGATTATGAGTGTGGTGTGAAAAAACAGCAAGGAGACTGTTTAAACATTTTAATAATTTATTGACTGTTTT
The DNA here is from genome assembly GCA_039654625.1 of Rhinogobio ventralis. Classification (NCBI taxonomy): domain Eukaryota; kingdom Metazoa; phylum Chordata; class Actinopteri; order Cypriniformes; family Gobionidae; genus Rhinogobio; species Rhinogobio ventralis. The sequence continues at coordinate 23,746,263 of CM077211.1, forward strand.
CTGTGTTTTCGGCTGCAGAGATTAAGTCAACAATGCTGTCTCGTCATCACGCCTCTATGCACATTTCATACGGATAACATAATCGGAGAATATTTGTTTTCCACTTGAATTGGTTCATTTAAAAGTAGACATTTCAATCTTTGTATAGATTTATATTTCTCATGTCTGTGAGGCAAGTACAGTCTGAGTTTCGGTTTATTTTTGTTACGTGCTCAAGTTCACTGAGACCGAGACGGCAGATCAAGCGCATCCTGACTGTTTTCATTATTTTACAAAAGAATTTTTGAAGTTAAATGCAAGTGATCACGCCGGCGCCTGTATGTCACGCAGTAGCGCGTTCTCCACACAAACACAGATATGCGTCTAATACTAGCGCACATTTATCTAGGTTAACATTAGTGCGAGTGGACTTGTAAAGTTGCTACTACTTACACGTTTCAAGTGATAAGCCATATTTGAGGTCGATGAATGATGGGCGAATATTTGGATTTCCTGCCGTTAACGATCTGTCCATCACAGCTACTTCCTGTGGAGTTTTTTTTTCTGCGACTAAACGACTAATTTTGGTTAGACTAACAGTTAGTCAACTATTAGGGTTAGGGTTAGGGTTAGGGTTAGGGGGCTATTAGGGGGGCAGCCCTAATGCAGTCACGAAGATGTCAGTGAAAATTAAAAGTAATTTCAAGCAAGCAATTATATTTTAATTAAAGAATACAAGAAAGTAAATAGGGTCAGTTCATGTTGACTCTTCTGCAACAATTTTACAGTAAAAAAGTGTATTAAGGAACAAGAACTCCCCCAATCCAGTGATAAAAAAAAAGTATAACTAGTAGTGATGTAAAAATATCAATGCTGATATTTAGTAAATCTCATTGGGGCAGTTCTTATTTTGGAGTTAAAAACTGCTATGCCAATCAATGTGTTTTCATTTCAATTAGGGGGCAGCCGCACTCAACTGAATAGGCCAATTAAGATCAAGGCAACACTTTATTTCGACAGTCCACTTTACTATAAATAACTTTCCAACTACATGTCAACCTAACATTCTACTCTAATGAGAGTTGGTTGACATGTAGCAAAAGAAAGATCTGTGCAAAGGACATGTGCAAAGTTACTTATAGTTATTAGAATGTCTAAAGTGGACCATTGAAATAAAGTTTAACCAAGATCCGAGATGAATAGCAAGTGCAGACAAGCCTTTTTTTTAATCATTCCTAGTATCTTTGTCACATCACACGATGATGTCAAACACCACACAAGAGAATTCTGGGTTTGTGAGACAGCCGTTTTGAGCTCTTTGATTCAACACCATTCTCTGTAAAAACGCAGGCATACCCACACTCGCACTAACACATTTATACGCATACTAAATCAGCCTGCTCAATTAACAACTGGCCCAGCTCTCATCCAGCCCATCCATCCGTTCAGCAGCTGTTTTTTTTTCCTCAACCATCTGTTAGACTATTCACCATATTAAGTGCTTCCCTTTGTGACATGCAGAGGTCAGACACTCAGTACCTCCTCCTAAAAACTGTTATCTACCAACCTATGATTTTATTTTAATCACATATTGGACAGATCACAGGGCTTGTTTATCCTTAAAGGTTCAAAATTACTGCCTCAGTGTAATATCGGTTTGTTCCTCTAGATGTCAATTATGCCAATCAAACCTACAAACAAAAATCACAACAAAAACAGCACAAAAACATGTGAATAAAGATTGGAGGAAAACAATACATAAACTAGGACACACACACAATCACTTCTGCAGTAGATTACAGTGTGAATACATAATGACTGTAAATCTCTGAGCCTCATTTAGCCTCTCACGTCTTTTGGCATTGATTCTCTTTATTACAAGCTGAAGACCTCACCATCTATCCTCCCTATCATCATCATCATCAACCGATCCTCAGAATATTTCGTAAAGTCCGAGATTCTTGTCCGAACTTTTCACACGTTAAAAAATAAATACGACCTCATGTTGTGTCAATCACATTTACACACTGCCTTATGAAACTTTTATCTGTCATAAAAAAATTCAGATTGGGCTAAATTTTCTGCGTTTTTCGCATCCATAGCAAGCATTTTAAAAAGGTTTTTCAGAGCCACTGTACAAGCAAACTGCAAAATCCAGAATGGTGTCTGACAAGTTGATCCACTTCATCTCACAACAAAAAGCACTGTATGACAAACAAAGTTTTAATATGTGGCTCCAATATCGCTAGCAAAGCATCAAACCTGACACCCTGAAGTAAACTTTGAATCATTCAGGATAATCCCGCAGCTCCTTAATAAGGAGGTGGAACTCTTTTCTTTTTCTCTTTTTAAGAATAGAGAGGACAACGAAATCATCCTCACCGCTTGAAGACATTTTGTATCGTTTTGCGAATTATTTCGCAACAGATTAATGAATACTGACTCAGTGTGCAAGGTTTCTGTGTGTGACACATTTTTAGGATGATGAATACGAAAAAACACATACGAAAATGTTAGACTCCACGTGCAAGGACCTTAAGGATCTTTGGTGGTATTGTTCCAGGGCTCTCAGGTGCCTGCTGTATGTGGTCCATGACATGGCTCCATACAGCAGGGTGGGGAGGACAAAGGCTCTGTAGACCAGGAGTTTTGTTTGGGCTGTTAGGTCTCGGACTTCAAAGACTCTTTTCCTGAGTCTGGCGTAGGCTCCACTAGCACAACTAAGGCGATGGTTGCCCTCAGAGTCGATGTCAGCTTTTGAGGCAAGACGGCTGCCGAGGTAGGGGAAGTGGTCCACATTTTCAAGAGTGGTGTTGTCCACTTTTATGGTGGACTGGGTAGCTGGCTGGTTGGGTGGAGATTGATATAGGACCTGGGTTTTCTTTATGTTTAAGGTTAGGCCCAGGGCTCTGTACCCAAAGGCATTCAGGACGGCCCGGGAGGTCTTCTGCAGAGTGTGCTGCGTTGACGTTATCGTCCGCGTACTGAAGCTCCGTGATGGTGGTTTAATTGACTTTGCTCTTTGCCTTGAACCTGTTAAGGTTCAAGAGTACCCTGTGGCAGCTCTTCGCCAATGAGGTGGAGTATGGCAGCAATAAAGATGGCAAACAGGGTGGGTGCGAATTATGCATCCCTGTTTGACCACCTTTTCCATTTCCACCAAGAAAGTCTCGAAATCTGAGCCGCATTTGCTGAGCACTGTGACTGACATGCCGTCATGTAGAAGACTTAGTATTCTGATATACTGAACATATGTATATACTGATATATCCATTCATCTTTCTACATTTATTTCTCTCCGTCTCACTTTGGAGTTACTTGCTTCTTCACCAGGTCAGGTTCATGTAGCATCTGCAAAATCAAACCTGATTGTTTTTCATTTTGGTGGCAGAGTGTTTAAATCTATGAAGACATGTTGGAAACAGGATACATAGGAAGACGTGAATGTCTGCTCTATTATATTCACAGCTCTGGGACTTAAGGTACTATTCCAGCATATATCAGATGAGGAAATCCAGCAATAAAAGGCACTGGAGCTGAACTGATAGCAAAAGAACAATAACGGCTTACAATACACCACGGCTCCATTTGGAATCAAGTCACACGCTGAGAAGTGAGCTGAACCCCAACCGTAAATCATCTCCAGGTTTGCAAACCAGACAGAGCACTTCTCAGCAGAGTAGAGCCTGGAGAGTCTAGCAGCTGAGCGGTGCAGAGTGAATGTAGATGTATTCCATGATCTGGTTCCTCACCTGCAAGGTCAACTAAGAGGAGGACGTGGATCTGCAGTGAAACTGAAGCTTGCCAACAACTGCAACTTTATTCCTCCACTTTTTTAATACAGAGAGCTACTCATGGAGCTACTCGTAAAGGATACAGTAACAACAGGGACACATGGTTTTTGGCAAGGACATCCATTTCCCAGCAGCAATAATTAAATTTTGAATTCAATGTTTAGGTAAATGGTAAAGAAACTTCTGTGCTTTTAAAGAGCCATTTCAAATATCTTTAAGAGCATAATGTAGAGGTATCTAGAAAGTTCTAGTTAGTTAAACTGCATAATGCAAACAAGTAGATCCTTCCTCATGAAAGAGACACAATTCCAAGTCCAGGCACTCGCATAGATTTTAATATTAAAAAGCCTCTTTTTGCAGGGTTACATATTAAAAAACACTAACGTGATCAGGATCAAACAATAGAGAACAGGAAGAGGAAGAGGACTTTTTTTTGTATTTTGCACCCCTTCTGGATCACCCATTACATTTTTTGAGTACTAGACACACTCTTGGACAATATTTTTTCTTATTAGTTCAATTGCATGTTTGTTATTTAAATCATGATCAGCATTTCACAAAGTTAAGACTAGGGAGAAAGAGCAAAGAGACAACACGACACAAAAACATTACAATGAGGCTCAATGTTGTTTTCCCAAATGCATGTGGTCAGCATTACCCCTCTAGTTTCAGGGGTGGTGTATTAACTGCACATTTTGTCAAATTTGATTTAGGAAATTAAAATTCAGGTCTCCTAGACTACGATCTGTCCTGACAGTTGTGTTTGGTGATGATCAACTGTGATGAGATTCATAGAAAATGGTGTGTGAAATTGATTTTAAATCAATCAAAAAATACCTGAAAAGCATTTTCTTGGATCCAGTGTTGCCGTAGTTACGGTGTTTTGTCTTTGCAGTATTGTCATGTGCATTTATTTAACTGAAAAGACAAGTTAATGTAGCTTAGTGCCAGTCCAGGGTGAATCCTTGTTTATTCAGTTGTAAGCAAATTCAACAACTATGCAGTGTACTTAAATCTAGACTACTTCTAGCAAAGTATCGCCTAAATGTTAGGTTTTATTCCATCAAACAGGATCTAAAATATACACTACTGTTCAAAAGTCTGGGGACTGTAAGATGTTTAATGTTGTTGCATTTATTTGATTAAAAACACAGTAAAACATAAATATTGTATTTTCCTTTTGAATACTTTAAAATGTAATTTATTATATAGGCAAAGCTAAATTCCATTACTCCAGTCTTCAGTGTCCCATGATCCTTCAGAAATAATTTTAATATGCTGATTTGGTGCAAAAAATTATAGATAATATTTCTTATTATTAATCCAAACTTTTTTTATTATCTACATTTTTTCATATTTCATATTTGTAGTAATTCAAATGCTCAAGACCTAAGTATATCCAAACACTTTTCTTCCCACTTGACTATACCAAAACCAATCGGAAACCCAAAACCCAATTAGTGCCAGACAACAGGATCAATCGCATATCTCACACCCACAGCTTTTTGTGATAAGGGTTATCACAGAGTCTCTGGTTTGTCGGGCCAAACTTTCTGCACTCCAATAACATCAGCAGGTTATGAGGGATTCTGGAGGGGGAAGTGAAGCGATTCAATTCCATGTCTGCCCCAATCCCCTGATAATCAGCCCAAACTAAATCAATTACAAAGAACAAACGCAGGTGATGATTTCCACCACCGCCTCGCAGAGTCTCATCACAAACCTGGAGAGAATGTTCTGCGCTGACAGAGAAGGCCATAATGGTTCAGGGCCAATAGATTTCTTTATTCATTGATTCAATCTCAGAAGCAATGAGGTGGCAAAAATCTAATTCAATTAAAATAATAACAATAACATAAAAATCAATAACTTGATCGCAAATATGATAACACTAATGAGTTTTTTTTTATCTGTGTTTGAATTATTGCAGTTATGTGGGGGTGTAGAAGCGAGAAGGGTAGAAAAATCCTATAAAATGGAATTTCATAATTAGAAATGGGAACCAATCCTAATCAGATAAAACAAGAATCCTCTAAAAATTCTCTTAGAATCAGATGAGATCATACTGTACAAGCTGAAATTCCTATTTTAAGTTTAATCTTCAGTGTTTATTCATTAGAATCTTATTTGAACCCATAAGGATTGGATATGTAATAGAAATCCCCTTATAATCGATAATGCATGTATTAGTATTCCTTGATTATTATTTTTTTAGTTTCCCATTTTTCGACAAGTAGGATAGAGAAATAATGAAGAGGGGTAGAAAAAATTCAATAATATGCTCTTACATGCATGCGTGACACTTAAGGCCCTTGTCAAATACATATCTCAAGTTCAAATGAAAATGCAATTAATCACTCAAGTCAGAATTTTTTTGTGTAATGTACAGTACATGATGTATTGCTTGTATTTTGATATAATCATTTAGTAGATGTAAATGTTGAAAATAAATTTCAATCTAAAAAGCAATTTATATCTGGTTCATTAAAAACAGTTGAGATCACATTTAGCTAATGTGATGACGTCTTGGTCTTTAACAGAGAAATTTATTCAGCTAACAATCAAACCAAATTACACCCATAATCAGTATTCTTTCTTTCTTATTGCAGACAGCATGCAATATTAACTTGCAGCTGAGAAGTTGGCGAGTTTATGGTTATTAGCTACTTGCACAGGAAATTGCTCTCATTAAATCGATGGTTTGACTGTCAAGTTGGGAAATTCAGTAAAATCATTTTGTCTAAATTGGACTGGAGCGTGTATAATTGACTATAAGCGACTATTAAAGGCATAGCAGATGTTGAGAATGCCAGCCGTATCCATTACTCCTCAAGATGATTGAAAACCCAAACCAATAGCCCACCTATCACTCTGAGCAATGAGCCGGCTGTGGTCCTGGCTGAAATTCATTTTCACCACATCTCAGAACCTGTTTTTCCAGTAGCAGCATTTCAGTGATGCATTCTTATCAAGACCAACCTCTGCTCTTAAAGTAAAGATAATGTTATTAACATCAAGACAAAAAAAAAATGTTCACCCAAAGAAATTGCATTACATGCAACATATAAACCCCTCTCTGCTGCTTTGAATGCTGTATTCCTTGACACAAGGACACTGGGTGGGGTTTTATGCTCCTTCTCATGAATATTCACTGTTTGCTTCAGCACTACAGGGCTATGATTTGGCGAGTAATACACATTTCGAAAGCCAACAAAGAATAACTGAAGATATACTAACAAGCAGTTCATGTAATACAACTAAATACACAAGCATGTGACATTTATTATGATAGAAAGCGAAGATTGTATGTAGGGGTGCCTGTGGGGACTTGATGTTCAGAGCATCTGACAACTTATGGCATCTCTGTATGGAGGCAATTGAACTGCAACGTTAAGTGCTTTGGGCAAGTATACACAACTCACTGGATATATTAGATATTTGCACTCATATCAATATTGTAGAGCCAGAAATCATAATTATTGCATGTGAACTGCTACTTCTAAAACTATTTTCTTAATAAATAATTCAACAAAACAGAAAACAGGGTTGAACATTTATTGAAATGTTTACTTTTCTCAGTTAAAAGGAACCAATATAAAAGAAAAAAACCATTCAAGACCACTAGTACAAAGTAAACTTGTTTTTACACAAGAAAATGATTTGCTTTACGTAAAAAAAAAAATTTAATTAAAATTTTTTTTTTTTTAAACCTTTTAAGAACTTTTTCTCTAGTCAAACACCTGACATTATAGGGGCGGTATGAAATATAAACGACATTAAATTAAAGTGACTTTAACTTGAGTGAGCGAATGTAAATTGATTCTACCTCATACCTGCACGAGACGGTGATCTCCACTTTGGTAGCGGGAATATTCCCCGTGATAGGGTCGAACTCGCTCACTGAGGCCATGTCCTCTAGTTTATCCATAACGTCCCCTTCCATGGGTGTGCGGGACAAGAGGACGCTCTCTACTTCAAACAGTTTAGCAGTTCGTGGTGCTGCAGTGCTTCCTCAAATCTTACAGCTCCAGCGAGGCGCGGGCGCGCGCAGGACCGCAGCAGGGTGACAGAAAACCAGCGTCTGTGCTGGTCGCGCGCTGGACAGCGCGGATGTCTTGTGATGCGCTTTATAATAATATATCAGCAATGTTACAAGAAAAAAATATGACTACACAACGGGGTTGGTAAATTGCTAAATGAAAAACTCAAAAGAAGAGTGCAAGTGCGCGCCTGTTCTGACAGCGTTGAGATCTCTGTCCGTACTGTGTGGAGTGGAAAGTAAAAGAGTAGAACTCCACCCATCGCGCATTCTTTCACATATCCGTGGCTTTGCACTCGGTCGCCGCAGGATCACGTTATTGATCCACAGCTACGGCTCATTACTGCCTGAGCTATATCTCACGGCGGTTAACTTCTGAAATACTACCCTCAAACCATTCTGTAAAAACAACGAGGGAAAATTAATGCAAACATGCTACATTAAAAACCTGTATAGAACCCGGTAAAAAAATGTGTAGCCTATTCTTTTAAAGAGACATGTCATTTGACTGTAAAATATTTTAAATCACCAACTCACTAATTTACTTTAACAAAGAGATATGCATATTTTCACAATAAAATGTTTTTATAAGAAAAAAGTATTACCTTGTGATACAATGTATGGAGAGAGTGCATTGCCAAAATTGGCTGTACTCAAATTTTTAATTGAATATGTATTTGTAATTGAATAATTGATTAAGGATTATTCAATTATTTAATTAAATTAAGTAAGGATTATTAAATTTGATGGAATTTTACTATTAATTAAATTAATTATTTTTTTAAAAAAGGCTTAAAAATTGAGTGTGCACAAACGATCACATTTCTTTAGAGTTAAAGTGTCCCTATTATGGTTTTTCGAGTATTTCCCCTTTCATGCAGTGTGTAATATAGCTGTTTGTGAATGTAAACGTTTTGCAAAGTTGTAAAGTCGAAAGTGCACGATAAATAAAGTTGTCTCCCAAAAGGAAGAATCGACTCTGAACCGCCTAAAGGAGTCGTTTTTTGTTTGACAGTTCTACGTCACTAGAAATTATATTTGCATAATGCCCGCCTATGTTGTATGTTGTCTGTCCGCGAACAACTTGTCCCTACATATTTTATTGACGACTGCTGCTCAAATCTCGGAGTTCAACACGCAAAACGCTTGCTTGTGAAAGATGGGTCAGTACTCTAGTTTATTTGGACCAGCTTGCTCCTCAGAATCACAACCTGAACGTATGAATAATTATTGACGTATATTTTTTTACTACTGGGTGTTCAAAATACGTAATTTTGTGTTTTATATTGTGTACGTTTCCAGCTAACTCTTATCTTACTGAAATACTACTGCAAATCAGCTGTGGGCCACTATTACCTAAAACTGTGTCTATCAATGCACATTGTCATTCTTACTACTTTGAGTAAAGATAAAGGATGGAGCAAGATTTGTTTTGCAAACTTTAATCAGTCATTCACATTAGTGATTGGCTAACATGCACCATTATTGTTTCATCATCGAACTCGCACTTGGATTGATATGGTAAAATCGAAGCCATCGTTACTGTCTTTACAGTGTGTACAATCGCTGAGCTTAAGGAAGCCTCCACACGAAGCTGAAGTTTATGGGTGTTTGTTTCCGACGTGCGCTGTAAGCAGTAGACCAATCACAACAGACTGATCCATCTGACCAATCAGAGCAGAGTAGCTCTCGGAAAGGAGGGATTTAAAGAGACTGATTCATCTAATGAGTCGTTTGAGAATTATTGAACAATGTGGTGCTATGTAATGTATATTATGAGAAAATGAAAGTGTTTTTTTTGACTTTTAGGAGGAGGAGACCTCCAAAACAAAATCAGGTGCCTTTAAAATAGCATAATAGGGGCACTATAATTTTCAATTTGTACTCATTTATTAAACTGACATAGGCCTATACAGTAAGGAACTGTGACATACACAGACAAAATGCTATCCCGTAATATTTCCTATAATCCCATAATAACTACAATAAAAATACAGTAGGCTATGTTACAAGTAATAATTACCAAAGATTTAACAAAGAAATGTTAAAAGTTGTTTTTTCTATGGCATCTCTACTTTTTTCTAGGCAACTGAGGCTTTTGTTCATAGGACAATATTTCAAACTTATAACTGATTCTGACAATAAGTTGTTTGTTATCAGCAAATATGTCCAAAGAACTAGAATAATTACCACATTAAAAACCATTTACGTCTAGTGGGAGACAAGAATTTGAGTTTGAGCTGATAAAAAGCACAGCGTGAGACGGCCCACCTAGAGTTCTTCATGCTGCAACTGCTTTTCAGCACCACTGCATTGGACAGCTCCACAATGCCTTTCCCCACAGTCCAGCACTAACACTAATTGCAACAACAACAAAAACTGACTTGTATAGACATATTCCCACCATAGGCACTTGGAGTCAACGTTAATCCCTTGTCAGATGTAATTACAGCTACTGTTGTCCACTCTGGACCAATGGTGGTGACCCATTTCAACGATTTTCTCCACACACCTTAATTCCTCCAAGCCACCCAGTGGGTAATTATGGGTGTTACTAGTGGAGGGCTGTAGGTGACAGCATGTGGCCTGCATTCTGACAGGACAACATGCTGGAACACTATATAGTCCCACTGTCACAGATATTCAGGCTTCAGCGGGGGGCTGACTGACACAATGATGTTGCACTGGTTTTGTTCATTGAGGCTTTGAAGCTTGGATGGAATGTGTGTGAAAGTGAAAATAGAAACACTATAAAGAGAGAATGGAGTGAATATAAGACAGAATGAGAACCCTCTTACACTCTTGAATTACTCTGCTGCTCAGAATGTGTATTTCCTATCAAATGCATCTGTTATTGTTCCTCTTGAAAATGGAGAGACACTTCATTCAGAGTCTTTCCCCTTGGTTTGGATTCAATTCCACAGAGGACTTCACAGATTGACATCCAGCCCTTCCTTTTAGTCACACACACTGGTGGATCAGACACAGATGCCTCTTTTCTCACAGCCTCCATTAAATTTCCATCTCCAAAAATCACTCACCAAAATAAATCAGAAACCAAATGGAAAACAAGGCGCTGTCGCTGAACCAGCCATTGCTATGCAATTTCATGGCTTCATGCATGGTGGAAACCATAAGTCAAGTGGCTTCACCAAACATGACAACATTTATCCACAAGCCAGCCCGCCTGGACAAAAAGGTATGGGAGAGTGTGTCAGTGCTTTCTTAAGCTGAAAACTCTTGTAGTATCTGTCTAGATAGCCAAAGCAGGTCATCACTGCCATATCTATGCAACCCGATACATATAATTTCATCCATCACTTCCTTAAGAAATACCGCCCGCATATTCTTTAGCTTTGACTTCGGGTCATGGAAATCAGCGTGAGGTGGGTGTTTTTAGTTATACAGCCAGAGTGATTGTTAAAGTGACAAGTACAAGGCTACATTTACGTTCATTCAAATTTGAAAAAATATATTATGTTTTTCTTTACAGTTGAAATTCGCAATGCAATGGAAGTAGTGACATCTTTCTTTGAATTGTGAGATGCATCCAAGTGTATTTTAAGATGCAGGCGATGCACTCAAAAATTGCAATCGATTGTGGAGGAACTGAGTTTAAGTCTGGCATATGTTTTGATTAAACAGTACCATGAAAAAAAAAAAAAAAAAAAAAAATGAAACATTCCTGGATGAATTGTTTACAATAAGAACAATAGCATGCATTTACAAAATAGTACTTAACATACAATTTTTTTCTGTTAAACTAGTAGCCCAGTGAAAATGTTTTGTTAGAAAATAGCCTGACCAAAGTAAAAATTGTAATTTCAGCTGATAATAGCGGGTCATTGCACATATATTCAGAACTGCTTAAGTGTTTTGTTTTCAGCAGTTTATCTGCCTGTTATTTTGCCACAAGCTGATGAAAGCAGCTGTAAGAACGCAGTGTATCTCCCCTGCACAGATGATTCCCTCTCTGGATTCCTTCTGGGTTTCGGCTACATGTTGCTTCAGTTCAATGAGGTGCATTCTGTCACCACTGGCTCGACGGATTAACAACAGGCTATTTGTTGGTAGTCAAACAGAACTCTGTCCTTAGGCAGGAGTCTGTTTAAAGCCCGGGACACACCAAGCCGACATCAAATAACTAGCAGCAACGAAAGCTGACTATATGAGCAGGTATCAATAGTCTATTTTCGCCATTCAAAAAAGGAAATCAAAACTAGGGCTGCAGATATATACACTATATTGCCAAAAGTATTGTGACACCCCTCCAAATCATTGAATTCAGGTGTTCCAATCACTTCCATGGCCACAGGTGTATAAAATCAAGCACATAAGCATGCAGACTGCTTCTACAAACATTTGTGAAAGAATGGGTCGCTCTCAGGAGCTCAGTGTGGTACCGTGATAGGTTGCCAACTGTGCAATAAGTCCATTCGTGAAATTTTCCTCACTACTAAATATTCTACGGTCAACTGTTAGTGGTATTATAACAAAGTGGAAGCAATTGGGAACAACAGCAACTCAGCCACGAAGTGGTAGGCCATGTAAAAATCACAGAGCGGGGTCAGCGCATGCTGAGGCGCACAGTGCGCAGAAGTTGCCAACTTTCTGCAGAGTCATAGCTACAGACCTCCAAACTTCATGTGGCCTTCAGATTAGCTCAAGAACAGTGCGAAGAGAGCTTTATGGAATGGGTTTCCATGGCTGAGCAGTTGCATCCAAGCCTTACATCACCAAGTGCAATGCAAAGCATCTGATGCAGTGGTGTAAAGCACGTCGCCACTGGACTCTAGAGCAGTGAAGACGTGTTCTCTGGAGTGACAAATCACGCTTCTCTGTCTGGCAATCTGATGGACGAGTCTGGGTTTGGCAGTTGCCAGGAGAACGGTACTTGCCTGACTGCATTGTGCCAAGTGTAAAGTTTAGTGGAGGGGGGATTATGGTGTGGGGTTGTTTTTCAGGGGTTGGGCTTGGCCCCTTAGTTCCAGTGAAAGGAACTCTTAATGCTTCAGCATACCAAGACCTTTTGGACAATGGCATGCTCAGAACTTTGTGGAAACAGTTTGGGGATGGCCCCTTCCTGTTCCTACATGACTGCGCACCAGTGCACAAAGCAAGGTCCATAAAGACATGGATGAGCAAGTCCTGACTTTAACCCGATAGAACACCTTTGGGATGAATTAGAGCGGAGACTGCAAGTCAGGACTTCTCGTCCAACATTAGTGCCTGACCTCACAAATGTGCTTCTAGAAGAATGGTCAAAAAATCCCATAAATACACTCCTAAACCTTGTGGAATGCCTTCCCAGAAGAGTTGAAGCTGTTATAGCTGCAAAGGGTGGGCCAACTCTATATTAAACCCTACGGATTAAGAATGGGGTGTCATTAATGTTCATGTGCATATACAGGGAGTGCAGAATTATTAGGCAAGTTGTATTTTTGAGGATTAATTTTATTATTGAACAACAACCATGTTCTCAATGAACACAAAAAACTCATTAATATCAAAGCTGAATATTTTTGTATCAATATTTTAAGTAGTTTTTAGTTTTAGCTATTTTAGGGGGATATCTGTGTGTGCAGGTGACTATTACTGTGCATAATTATTAGGCAACTTAACAAAAAACAAATTTATACCCATTTCAATTATTTATTTTTACCAGTGAAACCAATATAACATCTCAACATTCACAAATATACATTTCTGACATTCAAAAACCAAACAAAAACAAATCAGTGACCAATATAGCCACCTTTCTTTGCAAGGACACTCAAAAGCCTGCCATCCATGGATTCTGTCAGTGTTTTGATCTGTTCACCATCAACATTGCGTGCAGCAGCAACCACAGCCTCCCAGACACTGTTCAGAGAGGTGTACTGTTTTCCCTCCTTGTAAATCGCACATTTGATGATGGACCACAGGTTCTCAATGGGGTTCAGATCAGGTGAACAAGGAGGCCATATCATTAGATTTTCTTCTTTTATACCCTTTCTTGCCAGCCACGCTGTGGAGTACTTGGACGCGTGTGATGGAGCATTGTCCTGCATGAAAATCATGTTTTTCTTGAAGGATGCAGACTTCTTCCTGTACCACTGCCTGAAGAAGGTGTCTTCCAGAAACTGGCAGTAGGACTGGGAGTTGAGCTTGACTCCATCCTCAACCCGAAAAGGCCCCACAAGCTCATCTTTGATGATACCAGCCCAAACCAGTACTCCACCTCCACCTTGCTGGCGTCTGAGTCGGACTGGAGCTCTCTGCCCTTTACCAATCCAGCCACGGGCCCATCCATCTGGCCCATCAAGACTCACTCTCATTTCATCAGTCCATAAAACCTTAGAAAAATCAGTCTTGAGATATTTCTTGGCCCAGTCTTGACGTTTCAGCTTGTGTGTCTTGTTCAGTGGTGGTCGACTTTCTGCCTTTCTTACCTTGGCCATGTCTCTGAGTATTGCACACCTTGTGCTTTTGGGCACTCCAGTGATGTTGCAGCTCTGAAATATGGCCAAACTGGTGGCAAGTGGCATCTTGGCAGCTGCACGCTTGACTTTTCTCAGTTCACGGGCAGTTATTTTGCGCCTTGGTTTTTCCACACGCTTCTTGCGACCCTGTTGACTATTTTGAATGAAACGCTTGATTGTTCGATGATCACGCTTCAGAAGCTTGGCTATTTTAAGACTGCTGCATCCCTCTGCAATATATCTCACTATTTTTGACTTTTCTGAGCCTGTCAAGTCCTTCTTTTGACCCATTTTGCCAAAGGAAAGGAAGTTGCCTAATAATTATGCACACCTGATATAGGGTGTTGATGTCATTAGACCACACCCCTTCTCATTACAGAGATGCACATCACCTAATATCCTTAATTGGTAGTAGGCTTTCCAGCCTATACAGCTTGGAGTAAGACAACATGCATAACGAGGATGATGTGGTCAAAATACTCATTTGCCTAATAATTCTGCACTCCCTGTAAAGGTAGGCGTCCCAAAACATTTGGCAATATAGTGTACAAACCATAAACAAAGCAGTGCTTGGTTACCATTTTGATTATAAATCACCCTCATAATTGTCTTTATTCCAGTCAGCTCATTTTATGAAAATATTTGTGCATTCGAATGCTCAGGTAAGATGACATAAAATTATAATAGCCTTCTGTCTGTATCGTCTTGATATCTTTGCTTGCTTTCATCACTTTTGCTTTTATCCTTAGGCACTGCTCGTTCACTAAGCTGAACAGCCAATCAGGGTTCTCTCTCTCACCGATGGCCCGACGCTGATTCAACATGCTGATTCAGCCTAAAAAAACCCAGACGGTGTGTCACTAGAGCCAATGGTGCAGAACACACAAAAAAAAACTAAGCCGGCCAATGCTCAAAAAAGGCCTGTCATTGACCGACGGCCGACCGTCGTCTTGGTGTGTCCCGGCCTTATGTGTTATATCTTCTCTAAAGCTTTTGACAAATGTAATTTCATTTGAGAGAGACAGACCTATGAAGAAGCAATAAATTCAGCAACAACACAATATCAGAAAGTTTGTTTTTCAGAGAAATGGACTACGAAAAGTCTTCAAACTGCAATGTAACTTTTGTTTGAAACGTAAGGAAAAGTAGGCTAAGTGTTAAAGAACAGAACGGTCTATGAACGCTTTTAGATGGCTTTAAAGATCATTTATTGTCCAGCTGTCACCCTGTGTAGGGATCTAAAATAGTTCAATACAAAAGAGAGAGAGAGCTAGTTCTATCACAGACGACAGATATTGGTGACAAATGCCATAATAACAGGTAGGTTTGGGGGTCAGATTATTTGTTCTTTGCAGGAGGGCTGTCACCTTTTACGATCTTATGTAAAGTAATTTTTCCACAGTTACTGTTCACTTCCAGACAAAATAAATCCCTGCGCACAACAAGCTCACCTACAAGGATAGTTCACCCAAAAGTAACAATTCTGTCATCATTTACTCACCCTCACATCATTCCAAACCTGTATACAAGACTCTTTCTTTTGTGGAACACAAAGAGAGATAATTTAATAAATTGGGTGAATTCAATACAATGACAGTAAATTGTGACTTTAGCACGTAATAAAGTACACGAGCGTGTCAGCAAAACTTACATGTGTCTTGATGTTCATTTTCCAAGTGCGCCAACCAGTTTTGGAGAAACAACCCAAAATTTAAGCAATTTATTAGAAAAATTGTAGTAGACAGCATCCTGGATTTCTTACTTTAGTCAAGGTGATGGAAATGTTCACCTGCTGTGCCTTCTGGCATTTAAATAGCAAACATAAAATGTGCAAATTAGTAAATTTTTTAGATTTTTTAAGTAATTTATTCCTTTAAATTTAAATCTGTGAGATAAACAAAAACACACCTAACACAAAAAGAAGTTCTTGAACTTTACCATGCACCTCCCCACCTGAAGTTGTTGAGTATATTTGCAGGAGCAATCTCTCTTGAACAGTTCTCCATAAGAAAACCTTTGGAAATGACCTTTGATAACAAAAGAACAAGTCAAAGCAGTGAAAATGAAAAAGAGAGTGCTGTCAAAATAATATCTGGGCTCCGAGATGATTGCCATTTGTACTTGGAAAACCTAAACAAACATTATGGTTAGAAGCAGAGTAACACTTTTTTCCTTCAAGGCAGTTTCTTGCATTTTTGCATAGGTTTTTCTCCAAACATCTGTAATCTCTGTCAATTTAATAGATAAATGTAGAAGATGCATCAGAGCTGTTCGTTGAATTGAAAAATAATCGCAATTATCATCATGACATTCTGCGATTAACTAATCAGGAAAAGCATTCTAGTTAGATCTCTACTCTTAAAGCGGCAAATGTTTCTTTTTACAACATTCTTTTTGCAGCATTAAGTATTAGAACCAATTAAAGTCATGTTGAGCACTTGAACGCAATGGCCAATCAGAAGCGTTTACATTACTGGCACATAATGAAATCCACTCAATACCGTCAGTCGAGAGGGTGTATCCCATTAAATATGGAAAAAGCTTGTGTCCAGTGATATTAAGATTCTTGTAGCCATTTTTAAGTTTGAAAGATACTGTGGAGTTGACAAGCCTTCTATAGAACACTGTGCTCTTTGGTCACAAAGGTTCAAGGTATTAAGATGGTTTAAGTTGTCAGAGAGTGCAGCTACGGAAAAGAATATCACGCCATAATGACCCAATTTCAACCTCTTCTCTCAGAGTACTTATACATATTCATGAACTCGCTAATCAGAGACCAACCATATGCATGCTCGAAAGAGGAAACGTTAATTATTACCAGCCAGCTCAAAGAGCGATGAGTGCTTATTAAGTGCTAGGTGCAAAATAAAGAGATGCATGTGTATGACAATGACATAGTGCTAGTGTTTTTTTTTTTATATATTATCAGGCAGATACCTGGAGAGGTAAAAAAAAAAAAGCACAGCACCGTAAACAGCATTTTTAGGCAAGGCAAGTTTATTTACATAGCACATTTCATACACAATGGTAATTCAAAGTGCTTTACATAAAATAATACTCAATTCCTAACACCCTGATCACTGATCACTGTGTTGGGGACACAACATTTTCAAATAAATATCCAAATAAATTTAATTACTAAACTAAATTATATCAACTACATTACTTGAATATATATGACAATTGAAATGAGCTGATGACATTACCGTTTTCTCCAGAGCGGCTGTACAGCCGAATCAAATTCTGTTAATTACTTTCCTGTTTAACACTGTGAAGCTGCTTTGAAACAATCTGCATTGTAAAAAGCGCTATATAAATAAAGTTGACTTGACTTGACTTGACTATGTTTCGGGCACCCCTATCTTGAATGAAAGAAATTGAGGGTCAGGTTTGTAATTTTACACTAGAGCTACATCCTGGTGTATTTTCACTCCTTCGGAGGCGGGTTCTTCTATGCGACGCCTGCCTCTAATGGATCCCAGCGCCCCTCACTCCAAATAGAGTGCTTAACCTATGCTGTCTGCGTCTGATGGTTTTCAGCGTTGTCTTCTTCACTCCTAAAAGAGTGCTTAAACCCTATACACCCATTGATAGACAGATGTATATTTACACCACCTTGCAATCTCGGTCCTGGTGTCTTTTCACTTTAAATACACTATTGATGTAAAAGCAATAAAGTATTAAATAAAGACATCAAAGATTCAAAAATATTCCGAATATCAATCACAAAAAAATTTCACATATAAATCAAATTTTGCTTAACACTAAAGTAAAATGTTAGGTGAGATTTCAAGGCAACCAAGAAGAATTATATTCAGCACTTACTTTTGGTTCCATGAGGTGCCAAACACACAAACAGACAGACATTAACAAAATCATTACTTGTTTCCTATTCATTGCCAGCTGACATTCTACATCAGATATGTCATGTGCTCCGAAAAAGGGCAATGGCAGGAAATAGGAAGGTGCGTTGGAAGCTTTAAAAAAATTGCCGGTTTCTTCGAAAGCCTTGTGTGAACTCCTACGCAGAGTCAGAAATGTCAGATGTTCCCTCATGTAAACAAACACCCAACCACCAAAGATGCTTCCAACACTATAAACACACACTGTGCCTTACACAAACTGTGGCCTTATTCCAATCTTTCTAATCAAGCATTTATTCTGTAATAATAGAATTGCATTCTAATGTTTTGTATTTTATGTTTTGGAATTACAAAAGCCCAAATAAACTGTTGAGACATTTAATTCCTAGTTCTTCTACAAACCTGCTGCTGTCATCAACGCACTGAGCTGCTGTGATAGAGGAATTATCCCACATACAACAACGGATGCTAATCCTGTTACTCTTGGATACCAACCGATGCTAATGTGGTTTGATGTAAACACAGCAGCAACTTTCCACAAAATACATCTACAAAGATTTATGAAAGGAATACGAAGCAATTTAAAAGACAATATTTTGTTATTGATTTACAAAAGGAAGATTTTTTGGATCACTATAAGATTATGAATTTTAGAGATTCATGTGTGGAACAACAAAATAATCCTGTACATTTTATTCACTTTAAGGCTGGGGGAATTGATAATTCAGTGAGAGAGGCTGGAGGAGTTTCTTATCAAAGCTGTATAGGAATTTGGATTGAGACACCAAAACACATAAATAGAGGAAACAAGGGCTGGTTGTAACACACATGGTTTTTAAAGCTCCATCTACCATTTGTATGATGGATTTCATTTGTTTACTCGTTGCCAGTGTTGGGGAGTAACTAGTTACATATAACAGAGTTACGTAATTTAATTACAAAATAAATTTAACTGTAATCCATTAGTTACTGAGAAAAAATATGTAATTAAATTAAAGTCACTTGAAATGTTAATCGATCACAAAGGGGGTTACATCTGAATATTTAAATATTAAATATTAAATATTAAAATCATTTCATCCAGAAATTAGAAAAGGCAGAAAAATACAACAGTTCAGTGCAAAATATGTTTGCCAACTATTAAAGTGCTATCGACATCGAAGGTTTAAATGTCAAACACAAGGAAGTAAAACATGTTTTTTACTACAGTATAATGATCTAGAATTGTGCGTTTTCTCTTAAATATAACTATATCTGTTTTTTTAGAAGTTAACCCTGCCTGGTTTAAATGTTTGAAAATGATTCAAAGTTGAAAACATTTGTTAGAAATGTAGAAAAGTAATCCAAAAGTAATCGGTTACATTACTTTAATAAATTGAAATAGTTACACTACTTATTACATTTTAAATAGGGTAACTTGTAATCTGTAACCTATTGCATTTCCAAAGTAACCTTCCCGTTGCTATATCAATACTGCATAGAACAATTGTGCAAAAATTCTAAAACATTCTGAAATGTCTGGGATTTGTAAGATGTTTTTGAAAAAAGCATCTTGTGCTCACTAAGGCTGCATTTGTTTGATCAAAAATACAGTAAAATTGTAAAATATTATTACAATTTAAAATCATTTAAAAATATATATATTTTTTATTTTAAAATGTAATTTATTCCTGTGATGGCAAAGCTGAAAGAGAGAGTAATAAGACGGAGCTTCTGTCACTTTGATTTATTGCCCCCCAATAAAATATTGATTTACGACTATAATGACCATACCAGATGTTTGACCTCTATTTCCATAAAATGTTATGACCTTTTGTATGAGTTCAGCAGGTGTAGGTTCCGTTTCCGGAGGTGGGTGCTTGTGTTTACTTAGGGGGGCAATATGTTTTTTATGTGATCAGGAAGGAAATGTTCAGGGGTGTTTGTGTTTACATTGGGGCCATATATTTTTATGTGCTCAGGAAGGGAATGTGCAAGGGTGTTTGTATTTGACACTATATATTTGAGCTCTGATTTCAGGGCACGTTTGCAGGCCATGTGTTGACTTTAGCATTCGCAACATCCAGGCATTTGTCTGTGAATGAAACAATACAAATGAGTTTAAGAAAAGTAACAAGGATGAACAAAGTATATAAAATAGTAAATATATATTAAATAAATTATATGTTAGGCTTAAGAGACCCTGTATCTGTATGAGCCAAACAATGAGTTTAATAACAACATTATTGATAAATAAAGTAGATTAAAAAAAAGTAAATATATGAAATAAGATTAAACAATATTTTAATCTAGGGGTTAAGAGAGCATGCATGTCCTTAATAAGTTGATTGAACTCAATTGATTTGAGTAAACTATATAGTATACTAACAAGTATATTTGTATGTCTCCCAAAACTTGTATATTTAAGTTCACTTAACTTGGTGCTCACGTTTATATAATGCACTTAAACTATTACGTTTGATTTGCTTAACTTTTTTATGTCAACAGGTTCCACGTAACTGGGTTATGTTGAATTTAATTAACATTGTTTATTTCAGTACACTTAAATAACACTTTTTACATTAGGTTAATTCAATGTCATTTAGTTAAATTAGGTTAACATGCTTAATTTTGTCCAAAACGATTAAGTTCAATTATTCTAAAATGAATATCAAACAAAAAACAGAACAAGTAATCCAGTTTAATTGATTATTTTTATTTAGTGAAATACAATTTTTACAACATTTACAAATGCTAGCCAGAAGATGGTTTAGTCACATGCCCAAAGTAGTTGTTTTTCTATTATTAAAACAACTTTAATTGTTATTAGCAGGTCCTCACCCCAAGTACATACTCTACACTTAAACCTCCAAAACACTATAACATAACACAAACTTTTAAATACCAACATAACAAAACATTAAACATTAAAAAGTCTCTCCATTTTCTCATCTTGTTAAAAGTTCTTATTTTGGACTGTAAGCTTTGTGCAAACATACTAAACTGAAACAACAACAACAACAACAACAACAACAACATACTGAACAGCATATTGAATGTCTTTATTGACTTAAATGAAACGACATTACAGTATACACTGCTGTAATGGAATTGGGCCACAACCACACTGTACAGCACTGTAAAGGAAGTAACAGTAATAACAATATCCCACATCAACTAATGTGCT
This sequence comes from Rhinogobio ventralis, assembly GCA_039654625.1. Classification (NCBI taxonomy): domain Eukaryota; kingdom Metazoa; phylum Chordata; class Actinopteri; order Cypriniformes; family Gobionidae; genus Rhinogobio; species Rhinogobio ventralis. The sequence continues at coordinate 23,767,565 of CM077211.1, forward strand.
ACAGAAATTGTAGAACTCTGTGCACTTAATTTAAACATCACACTTTTTAGCCTGACACTTATGTTCATATGTAGTGAGCATGTAAATGTAGCAATAACTAAGTTCTTATTACATTTGACTGTTTAAGCTTTGGGCAATCATACTGAGCTGAAATAAAACATACTGAACAACATATTCTATGTCTCTGGCAAAAATTTCACAATACTAATGAAATACAGTACATACTATACTGTAATGGTAATGTAACTGGGTTACAACCACAACTACTAACTATATCAATGGACTCTATGCACTTAATTTAAACATACTTTTATTCTTCATTAATGGATAATGGAGTAAAAAAAAAAAATGATACTAATATGTATTGAGCCGACAATACTAACAATGCTGACACAAGTCTGCAACAATGAGACAAACATTTTTCTAAACCAAAAAGCTGGTTTGCCAAAGACTAGCTTCAGCTTGAGGGCATCCCGTCCATTGACATCAGTACACGCTGATTTCTCAAACATACGGTCAACAAAATGATGAAAATATCGTTATTATTTTGAAGGGACAACATCACTAACTGGCCTCAGAAATAGCCGAATGTTCTTTCTCACAGAAACACATGATTACACTATGGTTAAGCAAATTAACTAATATGTTTCAATATTACAAATCAAATAAAGAATCATTTGATATCTCAGTTATACCACCACAAACCCATCAATAAAAATATTGTTAATTAATGGCTACATTAGTTAGCAAAGTTTCACATTTGTAATCATGGCAGCGATCTGTTTTACTATAGCAACGTACCATTAAGATTTAAACAACCATTTCACTATTAAAAATCACATATTTTTACTTATTTTACATATTTTCACACGATGGAAAAGTCCCGTCTTGATTTGAATCAGCAGCAACAGTCGACGTGGCGAAAAGGACCACCTTCTGCAAATATCCACCAATCAGTGCAATTGTTCTCTTGTTGCCAGGCAGAACTCCTTGCATGGACAATCATATCAAAGGAAGACCAGAGTGAGCTATTGTAATTATGATTTTGAGTTCATAACACTTGAAATCTTAAGTTTATGTATTTTGTAGTTTAATAAGTTAAACTCACTTATATTTTTGAGTAAAGTAATATTTAGTCAAGATTACTTGATTGTTTAAATCAAGACAACATTAGTTTGGTTTACAGTGTATAAATTAGTTTAAGAAAAGCATTACTGATAAATAAAGTATAGTTTAAAAAAAAGAAGCTTACCCAGAGTTGAATTGGGATGCATGCAGTTCAGTCGGTTGATAAATTGAAAATGAAGTTCGTTTCCAGCATTACAGAAACCTATAATGCTTATATTCACTTTAAAGGTTTAAACAGCTTGAGCAATGATAAACATCCGCATACAGTGACATATTAAACACATATTAGAACTCTAAAATTAACAGTTCTATGCATAGATAGCGTAATCTCAGTATCAACACATTTGGAAAGCCTTTTAAACTAACAAAAACCTGAAATACAAATTCTGAAATTTGTAAATGTAAAAATATTTTTTCAAAACAGTTATCAAATGATGGCATCCCTCATTATCAACTCTGTTGTTTTAATACAACGTAAGAGATGTGCATGCAACTAATACAAATGTAAACGTAAAGGTTGCACACAATGAATATTTTGGATGTCACAGGGCACAGGTTTTGTCAAGGGCAGAGTTCTCCAGTCGCAAAAAAAAAAAGTCAACAAGGCAGATAAATGAACATCCACAGTACAAAAAAAAAACAAAAAAAAGTCAAGAAAGCAGCTTGTTTTTCAAAGAACGTACTTTAGGAGAGAGCTTAAGTCCATCAAGGTCCAGAAACAGTTTCTTGACAAATAAAAGGTTCAATCACTTGTTATTATTTTATGAGCATGTCTGAGCTAGTTACAAACAGTATTACACAGCTTGCAACCCTGATTCTTTAGGAGGTAAATAATAATAATAATAATAAAATAAACACCTTCAGTGATTTCAAACATAGATGTTAAAATATTTAATATAAATAAGATAAAATATCTCAGAGATCTACTACTTAAAATGCTTATCAGTTTCAGTCTTTCTTTTATATATATTTTTTCAATACGTTTGAGCTGCTGCTGTTGATGCAGAAGTAGAGGCAGAGTAGCCGCATGTAAAAGTCCTATATGTCCCCAGAGAGAACTCAATCCAGTTATGATATACAAATCATAACTGGACAAACAAAAACAAAAAAGCAGATAGGATGGAATTTCTTATTGCGCAGACTTTAAGTTAACTATTACCAAAGATGTCCAGTTAAATACTTTTATTGACATGGTCATATTAAATTGTCCCGAGTAAAATTAAATACGCAATGTATCAATAATAATTTTAAAGGTTTTTGAAAAATATACAGACAATATTCTTCAATTTGAATAAACCGTTATTAAGTCTGTACCATAAGTCACCATTTTATTAAAGCAAACAAATGTACAGGGAACACGTGAACAAAGAGACACAGAGAACACCTAGAGTTCACTAACATGACAGCAGATTCTAGGAAACATAGCGGGGTTTTTCTGGACAAAGTGTAAGAAAAAAAACACACACACACACACACACACACAAAACACCCCAATACAGCTACAACTAAATGCTCATTTTCTTGGTCTGGTTTTCTTGGTCATAGTCAAAAACTTTATGGTTTATATGTATACTCACAGCGGTGTGCCGACGCCAGGAACACGATCACTGGTAATAACAAACATTGCTTGCTATAAACTAGAATCCAGACTCTAATGTGACTGTGACATTCTGTAGATTATCTCTTCACTAGCATTTGGTAACAACTGAAATGAACCGATGCTAATATTTAAGCTGAACATATATTTAAAATTGTAAAAAATTAAGAGTTGTTAAACAGTTTTGGTATTCTGCTGATTATTGAAGAATTATTGAGACAAACATGACGACACACTGTAGTGTAGTTGGGCCTGTTTCATGGATCAAACCTAAAGGCAGACGCCTAAAAGAGGAAAGCGGGGGAAAATAAAACGACTTGAATCAACTCACCTCTCACTTAAAACAACTATTTATCAAGTTTACTTTTTATTGGAGTCGTGTTTCGAGACACGTACAAAGAAAATAATGTGTCCGCGACATCCTTGCCTTGTAATGTGTAACTTAATTGATAGGCTTGTTTTTGTGTTTCCACATCGTATACAGATGGAACGTTACACTAAAAATATCAGTTTAGTCATAACTATCAAATAGAAAGACTATCACTTCATTTCTTAATCAGATAGTCAACATGTGTAAAACAGTACTTGTTTGGTATGAACAAATGTTGTGTTTTAGGTGAGAAAAATACACAGAGATTAGTTTTCATGAGTATTCCCTGTAGTTGTTAAACACCTGAGGTAAATCTTTTGATTTTAAAATATGTTCTAAAGTGATAATTATCACACACACACACACACATCCAAAGAGTTTTCATGTGTAGAAACAACTTGTGTACATTACGGATCACCCCTGAAGAAACAATGCTGGTTATCAGGCTATTTTAAATCAATTAAAGAATAAAACAAAAGTTTAGTCAACATGTCTTGCAAAAGCAAACGCTTCATTCAAAACTCTTCTAAAAATGGTGTTTTTGTATAGTAACTACACATAATCCTCAAATGATTAGTCACAATAAACGTCACACGGATGTGAAAAAATGTCTCTATTGTGTCTTTTGCTTGTTCAGTGTGCAGTGTACATGTATGCATGCACAATTATTGTACAATTAATGTACTTTACAGTTATTGAGCTGAACTGAATCAATAACACTGAACTGACTTATGTTAGAGCTGCATTACAGCAGAATTTGAATATGTTAAACTATTTGTATTGTATAAATGCTACAGAAATAAAGGTGACGACGTATGTATATTCAGTATACATTTACAAAAATAAACAGAAAGGCATGGGTGAAATTTTTTGATTTCTAAGTGATCAAATTAGGTATTTATACTATAAACAGATATGCAAGAGGGGTAAAAAAAATAATGTATTTCTTTCTGAAAACATTGAGTTTTGATTTTCAATTAACCTATAACCTATAATCAGTAAAAGACGGTGTTTTCTAAATGAAACGCAAGTACTGCTAGTTTTGAGTGATGTGTCTAATGTAGAAAACTGTGTTTAGCGATTTTTCACAGAAAGACAGGAAGGAAGGAATGAAGGAAGGAAGGAAGAATGGAAAATTTTAACTTTGATCACATGATAATAAAACTTTAGAGGAGGCCATCTAACTAACTTTTCATTGTTTGATATGCGGCAACACATGGTAAACCAAATACACTTCTATGACAGACCTCCCCAAACAGGAAAGGGCGGGCCGGCCCAATAGCCAAGCTGGAAACGAACTTCATTTTCAATTTATCAACCGACTGAACTGCATGCATCCCAATTCAACTCTGGGTAAGCTTCTTTTTTTTTTAACTATACTTTATTTATCAGTAATGCTTTTCTTAAACTAATTTATACACTGTAAACCCTAATGTTGTCTTGATTTAAACAATCAAGTAATCTTGACTAAATATTACTTTACTCAAAAATATAAGTGAGTTTAACTTATTAAACTACAAAATACATAAACTTAAGATTTCAAGTGTTATGAACTCAAAATTATAATTACAATAGCTCACTCTGGTCTTCCTTTGATATGATTGTCCATGCAAGGAGTTCTGCCTGGCAACAAGAGAACAATTGCACTGATTGGTGGATATTTGCAGAAGGTGGTCCTTTTCGCCACGTCGACTGTTGCTGCTGATTCAAATCAAGACGGGACTTTTCCATCGTGTGAAAATATGTAAAATAAGTAAAAATATGTGATTTTTAATAGTGAAATGGTTGTTTAAATCTTAATGGTACGTTGCTATAGTAAAACAGATCGCTGCCATGATTACAAATGTGAAACTTTGCTAACTAATGTAGCCATTAATTAACAATATTTTTATTGATGGGTTTGTGGTGGTATAACTGAGATATCAAATGATTCTTTATTTGATTTGTAATATTGAAACATATTAGTTAATTTGCTTAACCATAGTGTAATCATGTGTTTCTGTGAGAAAGAACATTCGACTATTTCTGAGGCCAGTTAGTGATGTTGTCCCTTCAAAATAATAACGATATTTTCATCATTTTGTTGACCGTATGTTTGAGAAATCAGCGTGTACTGATGTCAATGGACGGGATGCCCTCAAGCTGAAGCTAGTCTTTGGCAAACCAGCTTTTTGGTTTAGAAAAATGTTTGTCTCATTGTTGCAGACTTGTGTCAGCATTGTTAGTATTGTCGGCTCAATACATATTAGTATCATTTTTTTTTTTTACTCCATTATCCATTAATGAAGAATAAAAGTATGTTTAAATTAAGTGCATAGAGTCCATTGATATAGTTAGTAGTTGTGGTTGTAACCCAGTTACATTACCATTACAGTATAGTATGTACTGTATTTCATTAGTATTGTGAAATTTTTGCCAGAGACATAGAATATGTTGTTCAGTATGTTTTATTTCAGCTCAGTATGATTGCCCAAAGCTTAAACAGTCAAATGTAATAAGAACTTAGTTATTGCTACATTTACATGCTCACTACATATGAACATAAGTGTCAGGCTAAAAAGTGTGATGTTTAAATTAAGTGCACAGAGTTCTACAATTTCTGTAGCACATTAGTTGATGTGGGATATTGTTACTACTGTTAATACCTTTACAGTGCTGTACAGTGTGGTTGTGGCCCAATTCCATTACAGCAGTGTATACTGTAATGTCGTTTCATTTAAGTCAATAAAGACATTCAATATGCTGTTCAGTATGTTTTTGTTGTTGTTGTTGTTGTTGTTGTTTCAGTTTAGTATGTTTGCACAAAGCTTACAGTCCAAAATAAGAACTTTTAACAAGATGAGAAAATGGAGAGACTTTTTAATGTTTAATGTTTTGTTATGTTGGTATTTAAAAGTTTGTGTTATGTTATAGTGTTTTGGAGGTTTAAGTGTAGAGTATGTACTTGGGGTGAGGACCTGCTAATAACAATTAAAGTTGTTTTAATAATAGAAAAACAACTACTTTGGGCATGTGACTAAACCATCTTCTGGCTAGCATTTGTAAATGTTGTAAAAATTGTATTTCACTAAATAAAAATAATCAATTAAACTGGATTACTTGTTCTGTTTTTTGTTTGATATTCATTTTAGAATAATTGAACTTAATCGTTTTGGACAAAATTAAGCATGTTAACCTAATTTAACTAAATGACATTGAATTAACCTAATGTAAAAAGTGTTATTTAAGTGTACTGAAATAAACAATGTTAATTAAATTCAACATAACCCAGTTACGTGGAACCTGTTGACATAAAAAAGTTAAGCAAATCAAACTTAATAGTTTAAGTGCATTATATAAACGTGAGCACCAAGTTAAGTGAACTTAAATATACAAGTTTTGGGAGACATACAAATATACTTGTTAGTATACTATATAGTTTACTCAAATCAATTGAGTTCAATCAACTTATTAAGGACATGCATGCTCTCTTAACCCCTAGATTAAAATATTATTTAATCTTATTTCATATATTTACTTTTTTTTAATCTACTTTATTTATCAATAATGTTGTTATTAAACTCATTGTTTGGCTCATACAGATACAGGGTCTCTTAAGCCTAACATATAATTTATTTAATATATATTTACTATTTTATATACTTTGTTCATCCTTGTTACTTTTCTTAAACTCATTTGTATTGTTTCATTCACAGACAAATGCCTGGATGTTGCGAATGCTAAAGTCAACATATGGCCTGCAAACGTGCCCTGAAATCAGAGCTCAAATATATAGTGTCAAATACAAACACCCTTGCACATTCCCTTCCTGAGCACATAAAAATATATGGCCCCAATGTAAACACAAACACCCCTGAACATTTCCTTCCTGATCACATAAAAAACATATTGCCCCCCTAAGTAAACACAAGCACCCACCTCCGGAAACGGAACCTACACCTGCTGAACTCATACAAAAGGTCATAACATTTTATGGAAATAGAGGTCAAACATCTGGTATGGTCATTATAGTCGTAAATCAATATTTTATTGGGGGGGTAATAAATCAAAGTGACAGAAGCTCCGTCTTATTACTCTCTCTGCTGAATTTTCAGCATCATTACTCCAGTCTTCAGTGTCATATAATCCTTCGGAAATAATTATGATATGCTGAGTTGGTGATCAAGAAACAAACTGTGGAAGCCGTGATATATTTTTACTTTGAAAATACTACGAAACTTACACATTTACACAAACCTGGTCTCCTGTACATAACACAAACATGTTTATAAACATCTAGAATGAAAACATTAACTCTAGCTATGGGTAATACTGTGAGATGCATTTAACTACATCAGCGCACATTGTTCCTTCTGAGGGATGAATTACACTTTGCTTATAATAGACATAAAGGTCAGATAAAAATATACACATATCACTCAAGCCTCGATGACAGTGTGGACGAGGATGTGAGATCTGATATCAAGAGAGCACAATACCATAAAAACCTCAGACACAGTCCTAGGCCATATATTTTTATGACCACACTGCATACAAGCAAATATCAATGTACATCCATGCATGTGCCTATCGGGACATCATTAGAGGAAACAACAAGTGTGTGTGTGTGCGTGTTTTTGTGACATATCAGGACACAAATTTGTATAATGACATGGGTATGACACAGGTATTACAAGGAGAGGGTGACTTATGAGGACATTACCCCATGTCCCCATTTTTCAAAAGGCTTATAAATCATACAGAATGAGTTTTTTTTTTTTTGAGAAAGTAAAAATGTGCAGTTTCCTGTGATGGGTAGGTTTAGGGGTAGGGGTAGTGTAGGGGGATAGAAAATACGGTTTGTACAGTATAAAAACCATTACGCCTATGGAATGTCCCCACAATTCACAAAAACAAACATGTGTGTGTGTGTGCCCATACACCTCACAGAGGTGTGAACTCACAAAGCTCTGCTAACTTCAGATCTGTTTCCATCCAATCGAGTGGCGAATAGCTACAACCTCGGGGAGGTTGAGCAGCTCCAAAAACTCCAGTAGGGAAGATAAAACAGGAATTTGTATAGTTCACCGACTGTATCATCTTCACTGCAACCATAAAGAATCGAAATCGGTTAAACTGCATCAGTCATTGCCAAATCCTTCGCCGCTTTACCCCCCCAAGGAAATTCACAACAGTGATCAATGGCAACCGGGTAGCGGGTCAGGTCTATAACAGGCATTAGCTGAATATGATAGATGAATCTGAAGATGAAAGTACCGTTTCAGTGCTCTTATTATGGGGGGGGTTGTGTATGATTCTTGTCCATTCTCCAGCTCAAATCAATGGCATCACAGACATTACTCATTTTCTGACCTTACTAGCTGCTCTGCTAACCGGGCACAAATAATAAAAAGCCCTACAGGGAATTGACCACTAAATAACGACTCATCTTGACATCAATATCCAAACCGAACATGTATCTTAATCTGTGGTCCATACAATGGAAAATACATAGGTGTTTCAGCAAAGGGTAATGACAGAGCTGCAGCTGCAGAATGTGGTTTATAAAAAATGTTTTTCCACTGTTGTATTGCAGTCGACAATAACTCAGGTTAGACAAACTCACACATTAATCATGATGTTGACAGTGCAAAGATGCCCTCTGGTGTGGCACAGAATTCAAAATAACATCATAAGTGTCAGTGTAAAGGATGTAACAGAGTTAAAAGTTGTTGACTGTCTCTCCTGTTACCATGCAGATAACTAAAACAAATAGAGTGTGGTAAAATGTGGCACCCTGTTAATCTAGTAGAACTGCATTGTCTGACTATATAATTAGAAAAGGGCTATCATATACAGCTGATGCACATGAGAAAAATGACAAGAACTGTACATTTTCTACAAGTCAGCTGAAATGTATCAGAAATTCATCCAAATCTAAAAATATTCACTACCATTATATATTTTTTTAAGAAAGCAATACTTTTATTCAGCAAGTAACAAAAGATTGTTATTTCAGATAAATGCTGAATGTATTCATCAAAAATCCTGAAAAAAATGTATCATGATTTTCACAAAATTCAAAATTGATAATAATAGGCTGTTTTATGAACTAAATCAGCATATTAGAATGATTTCTGAAGGATCATGTGACACTAAAGACTGGAGTAATTATACTGAAAATTCAGCTTTGCATCACAGAAATTACATATTAAAATATATTCAATAGAAAAGTGTTATTTTAAATTGAAATAATGTTTCACAACATTTCTGTTTTTGCTGTATTTTTGATTAAATAAATGCGGAAGAGTCTCATAAGAGACTTCTTTTTAAAAAACATTTTAAAAATTCTGACTTTTGAACTATCGACGGTATGTATGTAGGTGAATTGTCAAGATATAAAACAGTCCTTTCTTTTGGCTAAACATTAGACATGAATTATTAAATTAAGCATTTTTGCTTAAATTGTATGTTGGGTAAAGTGTGCCAGGTCCTTCAGGTTAGTGAGTTTTGTATCCAAATGCAGGAAATGTTAAATATTATAAAATTGTGGAAATGGTTTCAAATATTAGATTTAGAATATAAAATATTTTCAGGCTGTTTTATGAAAATATGAATAATGTTCAGCAATAAAAGACTTGGGAATGGAATAGTGCATTTAGTACATATACATTCTTTTCTCATTTATGTTAATTACATATATTTAGCATAGACTTTTATCCAAAGTGTCTTACAAATTATAAATAATAGTGGTCGAAGCAAGTAAAAGCATGTCATATTTTTACTCAATTTACCTCTTGATGTGACACAGCTTACCCTTAAATTGTGCACATTTTTTTTTTTTTGAGAAGTCATATTTCTATGCTGGCCCTGTGTTATAGCTCCTTTCGTTTCAGTTGAGAGCTGATTACTTAAAAAGTAAAAAGTGGCACAGCTTATATACACATTCAATAGCACTTGATGATAGATTGTAAAATGAACTTAAGCATTACATGGATTTATCACATGGTTAAGTATTCTAAAATTTTCATGAAAAACAATATCAGCTTCAAGTGTTGCATGAATTGCCCAAAAAACTGTAATTTCATGTGGCTGGGAATGGCTGTGCCATCAATACAAGAAACATCAGGGATAATTACCAAAGACTGCACATTTCAGTGCCACACTGTATGCTGCTTTTGTAACATTTGAACTTGTCTTATTCATGGACTGATATGCTGATGACTGACACTCACCAAGAAGATCCACAGATGGATCCTGCTGGTCAGCACAATCTTCTGTGGAAGCCTTAGAAACCGCTTAATGACCAATTCCTTATAACTACTCAATAACTTCAGTCCAAACACTAACCCTCTAACTATTAAGGGACACAATTACCTGATTCTCTAATCTCTACCAGTTAATACAGTATACATTTGAATAATGTACATGTATACATTTATTTATAAATAAATATATAGAACAGAGAATGCTGATCTCTGGAGCAACATGTGACAGTCTACTCTTCTTAGCAGAGTCATGCTGTCTGTGTTGTTCAAATTAATACATGACTGTGAGTGGTATGAACTGAGCAATCCTAAACATTTTTATTCAATTTTATGTGGCAGAGGTCCCAGTATAGCAAAGGGCAGCAGTAAAGCAGGTGAAGAGCATAGGTCAAGGGTCTTGTCTAGTGAAACCATCGGCCATTTTCAAAAAAAATTAAAAAAAATAAATAAATAAAAAATGTTATATATACATATATATATATATACATACTGTATATACTTTTTAACCTAAATTGCTCATCTTGCGCTGCTCTGCGACACACCACGGATTGTGCAATCACGTCGGAAAGGTCACGCTATACGTAGGCAGGAACGCTATACGTACCGCCCCCGTGTTTAAAAAAGCACTCGTGTGAAGACTAATACAAACATCCTTTAGTTAAAAAAGATTAAACAACGATGTCGGACGATTTTGAAGTTGGAGATGGAGTTTTTTTTTTGTAAAGGGCGTTTGTATTAGTCTTCGCACGTTCGCTTGGGGCGGTACTTCCGCCTACGTCTAGCGTGACCTTTTCAACGTGATTGCGCAATCCGTGGCACGTCGCAGAGCAGCGCAGGATGAACAATTTAGGTTAAAAAGTATATAAATGTTTATTTTTTCTTGAAAATTACAGATGGTTTCGCTAGATAAGACCCTATTCTTTAGCTGGGATCGTGCAGAGCCTCTGAAGCCCTTCGAAGCCCTTTGAAACTGCATTGATTTGGACCTTCAACCCGTTGGTTGCAATTTAAGTACATTATGTGAAGAAAAATCCTGGAATGTTTTCCTCAAAAACTTAATTTCTTTTTGACTGAAGAAAGAAAGACACAAACATCTTGGATGAGATGGGGGTGAGTAAATTATCAGGAAATTTTCATTTTAAAGTGAACGAATCCTTTAAGCAATAAAAGAGGAAAACAAAAAAACGAATGAATGAATGACATAACATAATATAACATAACATGAAATATTAAAGGTACATGGTGAAGGAAAAATAATATGAAATAATATGAAACACACACACATACTGTACATATACATGTGTGTATATAGTGATCTTCACTGACATATCCCAGGTGATACATGCGTCTTCTTTGAAACACAACGTAAATCTGAAGTTAAACCTGCCTCCTGGTAGGTTTAATTTAAGACTCAATTTAAGACTCAATTTAATCCTGGAGTAGCTCTAGTCTTCCTCCAGGAAATAATTTTATTAAACTCTGGATTAGACCAAGTCTAGGACTATTTAAAACTATGACAGAGAAAGCAGATTTCTGTTAATCTGGTTTAAAAGGCCATTTTAGTCCAGGACTAGGCTTAATCTCTGTCCAGGAAACTACCACTAAAAAGCACAGAATGTTTAACCATTACAGTTTAGTACAGGCATCAAAACTTTGTCTGTGTGCAACTGAGGAATTCCTGCCAATGTTTCGACTCCTTTACACATTTGATCAGCTCTTTGTAAGTTTGTAAACTGGTAAACATACCATCATATGTACGCACATACAGATTTAGCACAGCATTGTTTTTTGGATGTTCGGTATGTTCTGTTGAAAAATATATATCATAAAGCCTTTTTTTTTCTTTTGTATCTTTAGGTTCTTTGTTAAAAATAACAGTGTGAATGCTAAGCGAACCAGGACAAAGTGTATAATTTTCTTTTTTGGTCCAGACCAAAAGAACCAAGTAAACCCTAAATCCAGCTAACCAGGCAAACCTTAATCCCATGATACCTCCAAGCAAGAGAAATATATCAAAAAACCTACAGAGCAAAGATTTCTGAATTTCCTGGTGTGGGTTTGATGAAGAGAGGCATAAAGTATGTCCGCTCACCTGCAAGGTGAGAGAAAATATCTGACGCTGGGCACGGCTTTGATGTTACAATGCTGCAATCACACCACAGAGAGCTACAACAGGGGTCAAAGGTCAAAACAGATGATGAGAGGCAACAGACAGTTTATCTGAGTGAGGAATCACTCTGAAACTGAAAATCACTGTTGCAGCCTTTGATATGATCAAAAGCAAGATGACAAAAAAGCCACAAAAAATTGGTTGTGTCTTTCTTCCTTTTTGGCAACTTCTGAGTAAGGAGGAGCCATAAATAGTAAATATAGTGGCCCCAAAAAGTATTTGGACATTTAAACAGTACTTAAGAATTTATGAATGTTACTGCATTATATACAAGCTATTACAAAGAAATATGTGACAAGGTGCATTATCCTGCTGGAAGTAGCCATCAGAGGATGGGTACATGGTGGTCATAAAGGGATGGACATGGTCAGAAACAATGCTCAGGTAGGCCGTGGCATTTAAACGATGCCCAATTGGCACTAAGGGGCCTAAAGTGTGCCAAGAAAACATCCCCCACACCCTTACACCATCACCACCAGCCTGCACAGTGGTAACAAGGCATGATGGATCCATGTTCTCATTCTGTTTACGCCAAATTCTGACTCTACCATCTGAATGTCTCAACAGAAATCAAGACTCATCAGACCAGGCAACATTTTTTCAGTCTTCAACTGTCCAATTTTGGTGAGCTCGTGCAAATTGTAGCCTCTTTTTCCTATTTGTAGTGGAGATGAGTGGTACCCGGTGGGGTCTTCTGCTGTTGTAGCCCATCCTCAAGGTTGTGCGTGTTGTGGCTTCACAAATGCTTTGCTGCATACCTCGGTTGTAACGAGTGGTTATTTCAGTCAAAGTTGCTCTTCTATCAGCTTGAATCAGTCGGCCCATTCTCCTCTGACCTCTAGCATCAACAAGGCATTTTCGCCCACAGGACTGCCGCATACTGGATGTTTTTCCCTTTTCACACCATTCTTTGTAAACTCTAGAAATGGTTGTGCGTGAAAATCCCAGTAACTGAGCAGATTGTGAAATACTCAGACCGGCCCGTCTGGCACCAACAACCATGCCACGCTCAAAATTGCTTAAATCACCTTTCTTTCCCATTCTGACATTCAGTTTGGAGTTCAGGAGATTGTCTTGACCAGGACCACACCCCTAAATGCATTGAAGCAACTGCCATGTGATTGGTTGATTAGATAATTGCATTAATGAGAAATTGAACAGGTGTTCCTAATAATCCTTTAGGTGAGTGTATATATTGTTCATAAAGTAAAAACTTCAAAAAGTATTTGAACACTCGTGATATTAAACATGATCTAAAAATGGCTAGGAAAAGTGGTTACTTTTCTTGTAATTTGTTAGCAGATACCATTTGGATTGCTATTCATACATTTTTACGTGTGATTTAAGTGTCCACATGTTTTTTGGAGTCACTGTATATTTCTTCGGGACTGACTCCAAATCTTCAAACTTCACAGTAACAGACTGGAAGTGCTCAAACTGATTAGGAGGTCTGTAAATGTGACTGGTTGTACAATTACATTACAATAAGAAAACCAAGGATCTGCCACTATATGAAGTAAACAATGCCTAACTGGGATAGATGTACACAGGTCAGTTTCGGAAAGGGCAATCTCAAATTTACTGATAAAATCTAATTATGTTTACCATGTGTCAAATATGACGCATGACATTATTACAGTCCCAATCAAAAACCAATAAAACCTTTCCTTTACTACAAAAGTTAGTGTAAAATGAAATAATGTTTGCAATGAAGATTAAAGCTAGACTAAAATTCAATAAGAGTCACTAGCCTCAGGTTTTTTTTTTTTTTTTTGGAATTAGTGCTGTCACTGAGCTAGGTTACTTCATATTCCAACATGATTAACAGCCCTCACTAAACTCAGAAGTGCTTTTGCCTTCTTTTATCATTGCAAGTATAGTATTTATTAATATTTTGAATTAATTTTTATTCTTTTTTTTCTTTAAATATTTCTATTTGGCTTTATTTTTATTTCTGTTTTAGTTTTAGTAATGATTAGTATTTCAAATTACTTTATTTCAATTAGTTGCCTAACTTCGGCCACTAACTTTTTTAAATCCGGCATCAGGAGGAGGCAGCAAGACATGCCAAAGCTGTCGCACAAGTGGAGCAAGGACAGTGGACCAATTGGGAGGGCATAGAAAAAAAGGAAGATCAGCTAGAAGGATCTGTGGGAGATGGAGGCAGGAAGGATCAGTTTCCTTCTCAGATCTACATACAATGTCCTTCCATCTCCAAAAAAACTCCAGCATTGGGTAGGAGAAGATCCATCTTGCCCCATGTATGCTCATTCCCAGCTTCCCTCAGACATATCCTCACCAAGGCAGATATACATGGAGGCACAATCAAGTGCTGAAATGCTTGGCTGCAGCAATTGAGTCCAAAAGAACAGCGATCAATGCCATACCTCTTATGACACCATGTACAGCACAGGTGATGTTGTTCATTCGAGCAAAAGGACCTCTCCACTGACCAAGGCTGGGCAATTGGTGGGAGCCAGGGACTGGAAGATGCTGGCTGATGTAGGCCAGCGACTTACAGTTCCGGCTGAGATTGTGACCACTTCTCTAAAACCAGACCTAGTACTCTGGTCCGATACCTTGCAGATTGTCTATTTCATCGAGCTGACAGTACCCTGGGAAGATGCCACTGAGGAGGCAAATGAGAGGAAGAGCCTACGGTATGCAGAGATGGCAAACCATGCTCATCAGCAGGGCTGGAAAGTTTCAGTCCGCCCTGTGGAGGTTGGCTGCTGGTTTTTTTTTGGCAACATCTACCGTCAAGCTGCTTAAGAATTTGGGAATCCATGGCCACACCCTGCGCCAGACCATCAGAGAAGTGGCAGATACTGCAGAATACTGTAGTCGGTGGCTGTGGTTAAGGAGGAAAGACCCCAGCTGGGCCCCAAGATGATAGGGACACACACCAAGTGTGCTTCAAAGAACTTTCTCCTGTAACCATAGTACCAACATGAAATAAAGGCACCCAAATCAGTTCCACACAATGCTTTATATGAGAGTTTCTCAGGAAACCTGGGTGGTTCCTCAGAGAAACGCCCCTTTTGAAATAATGCCTAGAGGATCTACAGATGGTTCCGCCATTGTGGCAAAGTGAAGAACTCCAAAAGGTTCCTCCAGGATCCTTTCATTTTTACAGTGATAGGCTGTACATTACAGTATACAATGCATTACTGTTCCAATCCAACCAAAGGCATTATTTTGTGGAAGGAGGAACATGGAAATGCTATAGGTATCTAATTAAATGAAATCATTTGGTTAGGGTGATGTAGTGAACTTTAAATTTTTAGTGAAGTTTAGTAAATAACAACTGTTCAAACTGTTCTCTCACTGTGGATAAAAACTTAATTAAAACTAATGAGCTTTCTTACTGCTTCTATGCACATCAATTGCCACTGAAACTCAAAGAAAGGAGTACCAAAGCTATTTAACTTGTGGTTATATGTAAACCTTTAATTAAGATTTATGCTTATTCGTTTACCACTTTTAGAACCAAAAATGTAATTAAAAGAGGTGAGATCTGAACTATTTTTAAATGCCTGTTTTGGGGAAATTTTGTAACACTATTTACATTCGACTGTTGTTTACACTGTGCTATTTACACTGTGCATAAAAAAGTAAATAAGTGAATTTGAACATACCAGATGGCAGACATGTCGGACAATTCCTCAGTCCTCATTCATTATCCAGCATTCACAAACACTAATCAAATATTCCATGTTCCGTGTGTGTGTGTGTGTGTGTGTGTGTGTGTGTGTGTGTGTGTGTGTGTGTGTGTGTGAGATAAACAAGCGGAAGAAATGACTTAAGTAAACAAGATCAATCATGTTGCATATGCAAAACGACGTAAAGTCCAGGGATCATAATTCATCAAATAGCCTATACCAGCACACTACTGTGTCTGAGTAATATATTCCATCCATTACTTCACATGTCGGGTTTGGACAATAAACGACATACAATAAGTCAATGGACCATGCTGATAAAAATGCAAATTCACCTGCCGCAGATAACCTGCGTGAAAATCATAGACTGTAAAAGGTGAAAATGCGTTATTTTAAGGTAGGCTACGCCACCGTTCGTTCCATGCACGACCACACACTGCAACATTTACAGCACCACAATATAGACTGTGCCTGGTTTGTATATTTTGTATATTTTTACAGTCTATGTTTTGTATGCAAGTTTTAGTTCAAGCCTATGAAGCTCAAAATATGCTACAAAACATCATTACATTCCAGAACAATGGAAGAGTACTAGTGGAAGTAGATTTCGCCTGCTGTGAACACACATCCTCGTTGAATTCACTGCTGGTGTGTTTTGATGATGCTGTGTGTGCATGGGGAAAACTCATCTGGCATATTTATTGCTGCTGTGTAATTTTATTTATAGGGCATAGCCTACAATGTGTTCTGGTGGGAGGCAGCCATCTGGTGGTGAAGCTCTTCATTGCATACTAACTATGGCGATGATAGGCCTGCAAAAAAGTAGCCTACAGCCTATGTTTAGCGTTGGCCAATATTGACTAGCATCGTTTTCTTACCTGTGTAGGTAGGGGTGTTTCTTATTAAACCAGGAACAATGTGGTGGTTTATTTAGAGCCGAGAAACCGGATTTGCTACATGCTATTTCTTTGCTACGGAGTGGTTTAATTTAATGACGATATTGAATTTATGAGTAATGTGGTTAAATTACACGAAGAAGAGATTTTCACATTTTGTTCTACAACATGATTTAAACGCCAACAGATATGAATTTTTATGGGTAATTTTTAAGCAAGCTACTAATAATGTGTTGTATAAATACAACAGCTGTATGATGTAGTTTTGTTAACAATATTATCACATTTATGATTGTGTAACAGAATGTGAAAGCCTAAAAGCTACGATGAAAGAAATTTGGTATAGGATTTACTTTTACAAATTTCACTTAGAAATTTCTTGAACATTTCAAAAACCAAGCAACACACTGAAATATCATGTGGTCTTTTTAATACAAACATATCTAATACAAAAATATCATCACTGAGCAATAACAGACAGAAACGCATACTTTACAGAGGCCTGAAATAGAAGAAATTCATCAAGGAATGATGCTGTAAAATGTGGCTTTGACATTATGAAAGATTTTGTTGCGTAATTCAGGCAAAAGCTTACAGTATAACAAGGTCTTCAAAGCTTGTATAGCTATTAATATGTATCTTAGGATCTTTGTGCACTATTAAATATATTGCTGCTAAACAGATGTTGCATTGTTATTGCAGCATTGTGAAATGCTCAAGGGTACTGTTTACATATCCAGGCTCGCAGTGCCTTTGATATTTTTGACCAAATTTTTGACCTTCACATCACGCCCAAGAGGAACACAAACATCAGAGTACAGGCTTTGTTGTTGACTGTCTTGTATTTGTGAAAAATTCCCTTCTGAGCAACAAACTCCTGACAGAGAGACATTTATTGTTTATTTATATCACTACTAAAACCTCATTAGCAAAATCTCTCTCTCTCTCTCTTTCATTCTCTCTTTGATTTTGTCCCGGTGGACACTGTTGTTATTAGAATTTAAAACTAAACTTCCAAAACTTAAAAAAAAAAAAAAAAAGAAGTGTTTTCTTCCTCCTAAAAGTTGATAAGTCTATTCACTTTACTATCCAATGTATGCCACATTATATGAACTTGTGTTCAAAAGTTTGGGGTGAGTAATATTTTTTAAATAAATTAATAATTTTTTTAGCAAGGACACATTCAATTCATCCAAAGTGACAGTAAAGACATTTATAATGGTATATGTGTTCTTTTGAACTTTATATTCATCAAAGAATCTTGAAAAACATTGATAACAATAAGCCATGTTTTTTTAACCAAATCATATTAGAAGGATTTTTGAAGGATCATGTGACACGGAAGACTAGAGTAATTCAGCTTTGCCATCACAGGAATAAATTACATTTTAAAATATATTAAAATAGAAAATATTATTTTAAAATTGAAATAATATTTCAACCATATTACTGTTTTTAGTATTTTTTGATCAAATAAATGCAGACTTTCTTACAGACATCTTACCCATTTAGCATGGTTTTCTCCCTGCTGTCCGCCACCCTATCAATAAAGTAACCTAAGTAGCCTATGTGGGGTGTCCTCAAACGTTTGGCAGGTTGATAATAAGGCCATTAGGATGGGAATTGACAACAAGGGCCACTTAGCACAGAGATATCAATAAAGGAGCCCTCAACGTGATGCTAACTGGTGTCAAGGATTCCCTCATACAGACACTGAACAAACTGACTACATCATTTCTGCATTTTAAAAAAATAAAATTTTCTGAGTAAAACTTTGTTTTATGATAAAGTTGTCAATCTGGCAGACACAAAGTTGTGTTGCGTTGATTTGGCAAGGGGTGTTGAGTGCAGCTGTTTACAAAAGATAAAGAGTTCATGTTGGGCCTAGAACACAATAGCTATTCTTTTACTGTGAAGTAACAAACATATCTGATTGCAGCATCTAAGAGAACAGGTTATTGTCGTCACCTTATTCCTCGACTGAATTTACCATTAATAATTTAAAAACGGACACCTTGGTTGGCAGCAACATTGTTTCTGACGCTATTTCGCTGGTTACGGTCTCAACAGCCTTTGGACTAATAGGCTACAGTATGTTAGTGTTATTCTGAATTAGATTCTCATCTGGTCTGGTTTTCTTCTTGAAAAATATCTGCAGATTTCTAACCTCGCTAGATAAACGTAAATCGATCTAATAATGGCGAATGAGAAGATGCTTCCAGCCCAAGAGGCTGCCAAAATCTACCACACCAATTATGTGAGAAATGCCAGAGCCATCGGCGTCCTGTGGGCTGTCTTCACCATATGCTTCGCCATCATTACTGTGGTGGTCTTTATTCAGCCCTATTGGATTGGTGACAGTGTTAACACCCCGCAGGCTGGATACTTTGGGCTTTTTCACTACTGTATTGGCAACCCCATCACCTCTGAATTGGTCTGCAAAGGAAGCGTGTTTGATTTTGGCTCGATCCCCTCTGGGGCTTTCAGGACTGCTATGTTTTTTGTAGGCACCTCAATGCTCCTTATCGTAGGCACCATTGTGTGCTTGGGTCTTTTCTTCTTCTGCAACTCTGCAAGTGTGTACAAGATATGCGCATGGATGCAAACATCTTCAGGTGGGCTAATTATTTTTCATTTGGACTCGCTAAAAGTATAAATACAGTAATGCTGCTTTAAAAAACAAAATAAACCAAAAAAGATAAAATAATGTTTATTAATAGATTTATTTAAGATAGACGGCATATTTGTTTTTGGCGAATGAACACTGTGAGGGATAGATGCAAAGTCCATTCAATGACGTGTACTGTCTTAAAGGGACAGTTAACCCAAAAATTAAAATTCTGTTATGTTATCAATTCTGTTATCATTTATCTGTATATAGCCCAACCAAATTCCTCACAACGTCATTTTAAGTAGCCTAGTGAAAAATTCAATATTGCGACTAACTTAATTAATTGGAACATAATTTTTCTATAAAAAGTAGGCCTATATATGGAGAATTTTTTAACCTTTGCACTTGATGTTGTAGCTGTGTTGATGGTGATGGGTTGTATGATTTATCCGGACGGATGGGATGCTCCGGAGGTAAAGCGAATGTGTGGCGAGCGGACGGACAAGTACACTCTGGGAAACTGCACCGTTCGATGGGCTTATATTCTAGGCATTATCAGCATCCTGGACTCAGGGTTACTGGCACTGCTTGCTTTCACTCTGGGCAACCGGCAAGACAAACTGCTGCCAGACGACTTTGAGGTGGAGGGAGCAAACAACGGATGAGGTAAGAGAAGTAATGATTAATCATTAAGGAATTGATTTTGAGATGAATTACAATTAGGTAATGAGTAATGACTATATAAATAATTTAGAGCAAGACATGAAGTTACACTTGAGATGAGCTGGAGAGATTGCCACTTAAAAACTACCACTAGAAAAAAAAATATTATAATTACTATTATATATTACATATTATATACATTGTATTATATATATTTAGATATATATAATTACCTGTAGAAATGCAATACAAAATGCACAATTTTAGTGATGATGATGTTTCCATTTGTTTGTAGGTAAAAATCTAAACCCAACAGGATATCTGAACTGCAGTGGACATGGAACTGGACATTTGTACTAAACCAAAACAAAATCATAAAGTCTTATAAACCTGAAGAGAAACCGTTTCAATTCAATTCAAATGTATGTATATAGCACCATAACTGCCAATCACATTTTTGGGGCATAAAAATGACATTTCCACTTTAAATTGTTATAAATCTTGAATACTTTGGTCTTAAGTTTGTTACTTAAGTTAGTCTCTTAAGGAGACACTTGGCAGATTATTGTAGAAGTGAAATAAACTAAGAAAGTGAAAGAAAAAAAAAGTGATAGTATTTTAAGTTTATGAAAATGTAAAAATATAATTATTTTATAATGCTTTTTATTTTATATAAAATATATTTTACAAAACATGTTTTACTCTAAAACTGCAATAAAATCAAAGCCATAAATCAAAAAGGTATTTTGAACAACATGTGTTGATATTTTGTTTGGGTGCAGTACCAAACTTTTCCACTAGACGACAACCATTTGACTCCATTGGTGACCATATTAGGACTCTGCCATTTCCATATGGTTTGAGTGATCTGAACCATATATTTCCAGAATTTTCATACAATTTATAAAGTAGACATCATATTCAGAAGTAATATAGGCAGTTTGGCAGTATTTGATTTGAATTCAACATCCAACAAACACACAGGCCTAAAAGAAACTAAACTCTTGGCATGAAAAAGTCTACCAATATTTCATGATTTTTCATGTGCATCACTATTTCAAAATAAAGGTATTAAATGAATCCATCTTTCAAACCGTGTTTTTGACTTATCCTGAAACACTATGGTATGCATGTTTATATTTGGACTATTTTAAACATGGCGGGATGACAACCGCTGCGGAGTAGTCCAGTACCTTCATAACTTGTCATAGACATAAACAGAAAGAAGTTTTTCCGGCTACAATGTTTTTTCCGCAAGACGCATGCAGTTGTGTTTATTAAACGCTAGGTCGCCAAAAGTTACAAAGTGTACCTTTAACCCTTGTGCATCCTTATGGACATGTTTGGCTTTTTCAGTTTTGTTTTTTTATAACTTTGCCTGTGTTAATGCTAACTGCAGAAAATTTGCCACAGGTGTGTATTTTTATTGGAATTTTAATATTTCACCCCCATGTCCTTTAAAAAAAAAAAACTATTTTGCACTAGGTACACAAAATATTTCCTCTCAGGGCCTTTTGGACAAAAATGTCCCCAATGAAAGCCATTAAAACCGCAATTTTTAATCCCATTGCCATTTAACTATAAAATGATGCAATCTTTATTAATAGGCTTTCATTCTGTTGGCAAGGTTTTTAAAATTTACATTTTTACTATTATTTACCAGATGGTGCCATTTTCTCAGGTTTGGCGTATAAAGCAAATACTCGCTTTATTCCTGTTTTCTGTTTATGCATATTATAAAGCCAATTGGATAAATTATGCAGCTGTAACTGTGTGGGTGTGTTAGAATGGATGTCAGAGTGTGGTGTGTATGTATGTAATAAATTAATAAAATTGTGTGTGGGTGTGCGTGTGTGCTTGTAATATGAGAGAGAAAAACTCAACTGCAAATAACAAATCCAAGAACTGTGTGTATCAGTGGAGTTTTGCTGGCATCTAATGGGGAAAAAGTTGGCACTGCGCCCAAACAAAATCTTACTGAGCGCTCATTTTTTGAGATATCAACCTCAAATTTGGAACACAACTTCTTTAGTTTTATGGCTTTGATTTTCTAGCATTTTTAGAGTTCAACATGTTTCATAAAATATATATATTATTCATAAATCATTTTCATAAACTTAAACCTCTATAACTTTTTTTTTTGGTTTTACTTTTTAAACGTTTTTGACTTTAACAATAATCTTCTTTAAAATGAGACCAAACTTAAGTCTGTGCTCCCAATATAAATTTTTTATGACAGTTTTTTGACATGGACATTTTTGTCCTCTATGGACCTATGTGTAACTTTTTTTAATTGATGCACAAGGGTTAATATAACTACACATTATAGCTATAGCTGTAAATATGATCACAACAAATAATAAAACAATGATTTTTTCCCAGTATTTAGAAAGCATAATGAAAAGGTTATCAAGTAAAATTGTCAATCAATTTTTATTAACCCCCAGCATCCCAGATTGAAAATTCCTGGTTTATATGTATTAAATGTTCTAAAAATGAAATCAAACCAAGCATGTGCATTTGTTTTCCAGCACTCTTTTCCTTTTCCTCTTTTTTATTGTTTTGCACAATAAATATCCATCAAAAAGGTTGGTGAGAATTACATTGACAAGTAACCTGCTTTTATAGCATTTAAATTTTTTTGAGAACAGCAACACAGACAAACAGGTGCACCCATCTTCCAAATGCTTTATTAAAACACTTCTATCCAGCTAAATAATCTTAGCTTAGATGCAATAGTAGGATTTTCTTTTAAAAACTGTACATGGCTGTAATATACAGATCAAGGCAAACTCTTTGGTACACATATATACAGACACACACGCATGCACATGCGCGCACACATAAACACATACGTACAACGCACACTCAGACAATAAATGTTTCTTTTTTTTTTTTTTTTTCCCACAAATATAATATTTTGGTGGCCCTTGACAGTTACTCACTTTGTGTGGAAGCTTCTTGTATACAAAATGAACTGATCAGGAGTGAGAAGACTTCAGCTCTTAAAAATCTAATCTGAGACAGACAAGATCAAAACCTACTGAACTAATAAACACACACAAAAGACACTTGTATAGCTGAGAGAGAAACACAGAGGTGTGGCGAGTCGACGCAGAACAGGACATCTTAATTTATACTCTACAGTCAAAAAGGTAAACCAAACAATTCCCTTTCCAGATACCAACTTTTTTTCACTACAAGTAACAAAATGATCTCTTGTGCATCACACTGCAGTCTGAACTGTCAGCACTCCAGAGGAGTGGACTGCATCTCAGGTTAGTACTGCAAAAAAAACAGACCCCCATCTTAATATTTTACGACTTCTGAAAATACCCCAGGTACCTAAACAGGCATTTCCCAGGTTTACAGTTCATCCTTTGCCAAAATAAGAGGGAAGGTAGAAGGATCACAGCAGGTGTGACCCTCACACAAAACCTCTCCACTCTGAAAAATCGAGAAGAAAACGGCTAGAAAAAAACCCAGACAGGTTTACTATTCCTCTGGCGAACCAAGCAAAAGAAATCACTCAGATTAACCAAAGAAAAATAACTATGCCGATATGCTCTATAAACTGGAAAGTGATCTGTTGCAGTCTCTTGAGTTTAGGGAGATTGCCTGAAGTATGTGCAGTGACGTCAAGTGGCCACTAGAGGGCAAGCCAAGGGTGTCGCAGACAGTCGGCAGCAGTGGCTCTTTTCTCTGGCAGGAGCTCCAGCATAGGAAGCAGGAAATCAGCGAAGGTCTCGGCCTCCTCACGAGGCCACTCGTATTTATCCATCAGAACATCCAGCAAACCCCACGGCTTCAGTTTAGTGATGTGCTTCAGGTCACCTACAGAAAGCACAAAATTAGCAGTCCAGGCTTCCCATTCCATTTAGCAAAAAATGTTTAAAAATAAAATAATACCACCTGCAACATTTGCCATTAATAACATGCCCCATAAAGCCACATAACATCAAATCCTTTTAAACTGATAATGTGATGCATTTCAACAAAAAAAACACATTAAACTGTGTGCATTAAACTCAATTTATGATTTCATGCTGTCAGTAAAATGTACCTAAATCCAAAAAAGGACACATTACATTGATCAAATGTGATTGTTACAAAAGTTGTTCTTTTGAACTTTTATTCATCCAAAAATCTTGAAAATCAGGAAATGTATAACGTTTCCAAAAAATTTAAATCAAATATACATGTTCATCACTAATAATAAGAAAAATTCTTTAGCACCAAATCAGCATATTAGAATGATTCTGAAGGATCATGTAACATGGAATGGATCAGCATTACCACCAAAATAATAAATAAAAATCCTTTAACGTAAATTGTAATAATTTTTAAAAATCGTACTGACCCAAAACCATTGAACGGTAGCATACATACTCATTTTAGTTTGCAATGCAATTTGATAATCTGAAGCTCTAAAGCATCATGACTAGATATAAAAGTTATTCATAATAACCGTGTTACCTTTCTTGCTGAAAAACTCCTTGGAATATTTTCCGGTCAATACGAGTTTGCGTGGGACAGCCCCAAGCAGTTCAATAATCAAAGCAATGTGGTCTACCATCACACACAGAGTGTGTCGAGCAGGGAGGGGGGTGGTGAGGTGGAGGGGAGAACGAAACAATGGACAACTTGATCAGACAGTGTTAATACAGTCATTCACCCATCCTGAGAGAAGGGAGACAAGAGGGAAGGCAAGGAGACACAGCTATGTCCTGACAGCAGAGCGGTCACACAGGGAATAACTTTCAGATTAAAGATTATAAGAAGAATTGGACTTGTGTGAAGCAGAAGTCTGTTTTTGAGCTTCGGCTGCCTCTGGTAGAGCTTCAAGCAAAGTCATGCCACACTTCTGTGGCTTTGAAGCTACAACATTTTATCTATTGTGCTCCGAAAAAACTAGGTGTGACAAGGCTGCGCTGTCAATAGAGCTACTCTAATCTCCTCTCTTCCCTTCAAACCTCTCTCAGGGCAGGGCTCTACCTGACTGACAGGCGTACCTTTCCGGCTGAAATATTCCTGTGAAAATTTCCCGCTCAGAGCATAGTGACGGGGGATATACCCCAAAAGCTCAATAATCAGAGCAAGGTGGTCTGAGAGAGAGAGAGAGAGAGAGAGAGAGAGAGAGAACATGAACATGGAATGGGGACAAGCAGCAAGAACATGGACAGGATCCAAAAAAGAAAAAGGACAAACTCAAGGCAAATGACAGTGGGTCAGAATGACAGATTAAACACGGTGTCTAACATCAGAGTCTCCAATTAGCATATAAATGTTTGTTACATTTAAATGATGGCATTTTGGCATCAAATAATTTCGCGTAATGACCACTAAATAAAAGACACACTGTTCATAAAGGGAA
Organism: Rhinogobio ventralis; assembly: GCA_039654625.1. NCBI lineage: Eukaryota > Metazoa > Chordata > Actinopteri > Cypriniformes > Gobionidae > Rhinogobio > Rhinogobio ventralis. The sequence continues at coordinate 23,793,283 of CM077211.1, forward strand.
TTTTAAATAATAAAATTCAGATCAATACAGATAAATCAATAACTATTTACATGTTAAGCTAAATAGATATAGATAAATGGTTATTATTAAAATTGTATACTATGACTATATTATGAGATTTGCTTAAGGTTACATTTAAGTATTATTATTGTTTAAAAGATTAACTTTAAAGTGAGCATCAGATAATGGTTCATTGATAAATTCTTGATAAATGCTCATCAGGTTCATCTAAATGTAAAAATAGGGGAAATATGTATGCACAATAAAAAAATTTAAAAAACAGTTTATTAGACACAATCTATATATTGGTAATTGGACAATATTATATATAAATCCAATGCGAGACTAGTCATCTAAAAGAAAATCGTGAAACAAAACGTCAGAAATATGGGCATAATAACTGTGAAGAGACAAATGATCACAGTTATAGCCACAGAGTAGGGCTGCTCGATAATTATGTGATTATTTTGGTCAATACTCAGATCATGAATACTCATTGACTTTCCAAACATGCGTTTATTACTTTTTGTTGTTGTTGTTAAATTTGTATTGTTAACAGTGGACTTCCTTGAACTTTAAACAATTCAAATTAAAACATTGCTGACAAAAAGAGAGCATCATTGGGAAACAGAATGCAACATAATAATCGCTTTATCTTAATTATCTTGTTTTCATAATCATTTCATAATCATATAAAATTGGATTAATTCAGCTCTACCACTGAAGTATGATTAAGTGTATCTCCTCTAGTGTACATAAACAGAACTAGAATGAGCAAGGTTTACTGAAAAAAAAACATGACTATAAGACTATGTTCTCTAAGCCAATCAGAAATAGAGAGGTGATTTAAACAGGAAGTAGTTCAAAGTGTGATCTTAATTCTGCACACTTGATATTTAGGAAAATGACATCAGCTGCTTTAAATGCAACGTGGTCTACCGCAAGAGTAAGAAGTTAAGAAAACAGCATGTTTTCTTGTATCTGGCTGTCTCCCCAGTTTGACTTCTTGTCTGACCAGATTCTGCAAAATACCTTGCAGATATACAAATACAGTAAGTAAACCCCAATACACATTTAACAACCAAATGCTGTAGCCCTTATACTTGCCAAGTCTCATTAAATGACTCACTTTTGCAATCAACCTGAAATGTTACTTGATCAGAATGAAAGAAGTAGAGTATCTTGTTACTTATATGTATTATACTTGAAGCAGAACATATTGTGGCACAATACATGCAAATTCTGATCTAACATAACTGCCAAGGTGTGTTTAGTGCAAACACAATTAGATGACGGATGACAGGATGCTCTAGAAACGGCTAACTAAGCTTGACTGATAATGGTAATAAATTAAGTTAAGTGCACAAATTATTACCACACTCAAACCATTTCTATGGCATGCAAAATATGCATCTTTTTGTCTTAGTTTAGTAACAGTATCAACTAAGAATAGAAGATCAGGAGGAGCAAATAAACATGGGTCAATAAAAGAGACAGAAGTAGTGGGCGAAAGGTGGAGGAGGAAGAAGTGAATATAAAGAGGAAGTTTACAGAGGAGGTCGTTTTCATGCATTTTAACAGCAGGCTCTGATTGTTAGCAGGGAAATAACCACAGGATTACAGCCCTTAAAGCACTGTAATGTCAATACATCTCAGTAAAGAAGAAAACTGAAAATAAATGAGGTATTGTGAGAAATTTATATGACTTTCAGTATATTGCCAGTCATATTAAAACTGAAATCATTAGGCATGTCTCTTATTGTAGGCATGTACATGTATTTAATCCAGATCAATTATTACTGCACAACTTTCCTCAATAAATGCAAGTAATTTAATTTAATTCATAATTTTTGATAATATTTCAGATAGAAAATCATGAAAGTAAAGAAGCAGTGCATTACCTTCATCTCTGGAATAATCTTCACCAGAGTGAGGCTCAAACAAATAATCACCAGTGGCCAATTCAAATGCCTGAAAAGAGAGAAAAAAAACTTCCCAACATCCAAACCTGAATTGTCGTCAAATTGGTTTACCTTTGCTCACCAGGGTATCTGTGGATGTATGTAAATAACGCTGATTATCACTGAACAAACTGATGAAAGACCATGTGCAGTTTCTCACCATGCAGGCCGTGCTCCATACGTCAGCAGGTGTGCTGTACCCGGATCCTAGCAGGACCTCCAGGGAGCGGTACTGTCGGGTCTGAATGTCTTCAGTAAAGTGCTTGTGCTGAAGGACAGAAAATATTTTTTTGGCAATCATATCTTGAATTTTGTGGCCATTGTTATTCATTTTAGTGACATTTTTGACACAATCCCTTGTGATTTCTGACCTGGCACAACAGTAATAAAATAAATCAAATTACAAATTAGTTATTGATTGCATTTGAAGCACTAAGTTTTACATCCAATTAGGGCTGCAGCTATCAATTATTTTAGTAATCGAGTATTCTACCGATTATTCCATTGATTAATCGAGTGATCGGATAAGTACTTTTTCAAGAGCAATACTATATATACACAAGAGAAAATAAGACGGGTCTCTTAAAATGTACAACTAATTTGTTTCATTTTTAGTTTTATTGCTGAAATTGCATACATTAATATCTGTGAAAACTAAACCAATTTAGTGCATTCAATTGCCATATTAAAATATATATATATATTTTTTTTTAAATCTCAAATTACTTTAAAAAGGTAAACATAGTACAACCTAAAACTAAACCTACAACCTATAAATCAAAATACTAGTAATATAAATAATAATAATGCCTAAACATTGCATTTATGTTGTGCAACTTAACTTTCAAGTTTCAGCTCAGGCATGACATAAGCCTTTAGGCTACTGTCTTCTTGGAAGGCTTTGTGGCTTTTGTAAGAAGCAAAAAGTATTGGACAGGAAGGTAACTTGGAACAAGAACAAGAGTAGAGATGGGCATACTAGAGATGCGCGGATCAGCTCTAATGTCATCGAATCTGCTGTTAAAAACAAACCATCCACCCACACATGAATTTCTCTGATTTAGATCTCCGCACCCCATCGACACATTACAATTTTTCAAATTCTCAGTGTTAAGCACGATGCTACACTAAAGTAGGTTTATTATTTAAGTACATTTCTTAAATCACCTAAACCAGGGTCGGCAACCTATACAGCACACGGAGGAGTAACTGCTGGAACGTGAGCAAAAGCGAGAGATGTGTTTGTATTTATTTCAGATAAAGTACATCACACATAGGCCTACAGATCTACATTTTGAGCTAATCATTCATCATAGTAACACAGTTTGTTTTATTAAGTTAGGAGCTTATATATATATATATATATATATATATATATATATATATACACTCACCTAAAGGATTATTAGGAACACCTGTTCAATTTCTCATTAATGCAATTATCTAATCAACCAATCACATGGCAGTTGCTTAAATGCATTTAGGGGTGTGGTCCTGGTCAAGACAATCTCCTGAACTCCAAACTGAATGTCAGAATGGGAAAGAAAGGTGATTTAAGCAATTTTGAGCGTGGCATGGTTGTTGGTGCCAGACGGGCCGGTCTGAGTATTTCACAATCTGCTCAGTTACTGGGATTTTCACGCACAACCATTTCTAGAGTTTACAAAGAATGGTGTGAAAAGGGAAAAACATCCAGTATGCGGCGGTCCTGTGGGCGAAAATGCTTTGTTGATGCTAGAGGTCAGAGGAGAATGGGCCGACTGATTCAAGCTGATAGAAGAGCAACTTTGACTGAAATAACCACTCGTTACAACCGAGGTATGCAGCAAAGCATTTGTGAAGCCCTTAACACGCACAACCTTGAGGCGGATGGGCTACAACAGCAGAAGACCCCACCGGGTACCACTCATCTCCACTACAAATAGGAAAAAGAGGCTACAATTTGCACGAGCTCACCAAAATTGGACAGTTGAAGACTGGAAAAATGTTGCCTGGTCTGATGAGTCTCGATTTCTGTTGAGACATTCAGATGGTAGAGTCAGAATTTGGTGTAAACAGAATGAGAACATGGATCCATCATGCCTTGTTTCCACTGTGCAGGCTGGTGGTGGTGGTGTAATGGTGTGGGGGATGTTTTCTTGGCACACTTTAGGCCCCTTAGTGCCAATTGGGCATCGTTTAAATGCCACGGCCTACCTGAGCATTGTTTCTGACCATGTCCATCCCTTTATGACCACCATGTACCCATCCTCTGATGGCTACTTCCAGAAGGATAATGCACCATGTCACAAAGCTCGAATCATTTCAAATTGGTTTCTTGAACATGACAATGAGTTCACTGTACTAAAATGGCCCCCACAGTCACCAGATCTCAACCCAATAGAGCATCTTTGGGATGTGGTGGAACGGGAGCTTCGTGCCCTGGATGTGCATCCCACAAATCTCCATCAACTGCAAGATGCTATCCTATCAATATGGGCAACATTTCTAAAGAATGCTTTCAGCACCTTGTTGAATGAATGCCACGTAGAATTAAGGCAGTTCTGAAGGCGAAAAGGGGTCAAACACAGTATTAGTATGGTGTTCCTAATAATCCTTTAGGTGAGTGTATATATAGATAGTGTGAGATTTCAATTATGCAAATCAATGAAAGCACGCAGCTCTGAAAGCATCACGCACACACAACAGTTAACGCTTGTTCTGCTATTTGTTGCGCTTAGCTTTGAGAACATTTTAATGGTGTATTTAGGAGATATCAAGTATATATAAAGTCCCATTAAACATTTCACAAACACATCACAATGACAGTGATGCATATGCAAATTCCATTCATGCTGGTTGCTTCATGTGTTGAGTTGCTTGTATCTCTTCAGCTGACACGCGAACTGCCGCAAATGAAACTTAAATGTTCCGCGTCGCATCCTGAAGCTCAACATACCGCCCAGCCCTATTTCTTATTATTATCAATGTTGAAAACAGTTGTGCTGCTTAATATAGAAATAAATATCTTTACTGTCATTTATGATCAATTTAACACATCCTTACTAAAAAAATTATTTAAAAAAATTAACCCCCGTACTAATACCAAATGATAGCGTATATATCATAATTCAAGATTTTATATTCATAAATTGTACATAATTTGCAAATTGTGTATATCTGCGTCTTTACACATGCATGATTTCATCTGATTATTTAGAGCCTTACCACCCAGCAGGCGTTGCCAAGGTCAGCAATCTTGACCTTAATCTGGTCAGCGTTGAGTGGATCCAGTGGATTGACCAATAGGCTTCCAGCTGACAATTTATCTGGAAGAGAAGAAAGAGCCAATCAAAAAACAGCCATTTGTGGTCATTGTGACTCATCAAAAATTCTCACTTTGTGTTTACCTGACTGACAATAATAGCATTGAGGGTTTGGAACAACATGAGGGCAAGTAAATAATGACAATTTTCATATTCTGAGTGAACTATCCCTTTAATACAAAAAATTAAGGAGGGACATCTAAAGTAAAAAACACAAAAAAAACAACAATATATTCTCTGAAAATCCTCACTAATATAGTAGAAGATCCATAGAAAACCCACTGACCATTCTTTAGCTTATCCTTGTTCTGTTCCCTGGCTCTGGTTCTAGTCTTTTGCTGAACTTGCTCCCCGGGTGGAAACTCTCCCTCCTCCAGCAGCTCTCTGCCTGAGGTCCCGTTACTGTAGCTGGCCTGGTCCAGTTCCGGGGACTCTGCCCCATTACAGTACTCATACATGCTTTGAACTGTGTCCTCTGGGCCTGTGTTTGCATTACAGTGGTCCTCCTGTAGCAACTGGCCATGCTGCTGGTCTCCTTGATCGTCCTCCTCAGGTTGTGTTTGACTGGAGTGTATGCAGCCGTTACAATTGAGCTCAAGTGACACATCTGATGTTAGTCTCTCTCTGGTCTCCGCTATTAAAAGAGATGCAGAGAAATAACATAATTGAGATGTGCTAATGGCAGCTGATTTGTAATCTTTTAATCAAATCAAAAAAGGCTATTATAATTTATAACTATTTATTTATTATTGTTAATATTAGGTACTATAACAAAACTATTCATATAAACAGAAACTAACTTATTGTGTTCTCAGTAGCAATGTCCTGCAGTGATGCCTGTCTGAGTGGGGCGTAGGAGGGGGATTTGGGGGATTCTGGGTCATCCTCCACTCCATCCTCCTCTCTGCATTCAGGCCCAATCTCCATCTCCTCTAAGTCCATAATGCACTTCTCCAGGAGCTCCGCTTGACGCTTCTGCTTCTTCTTTAGCTTCTTTTTCTTGTTTTTCGACATTTTCGGTACCTGAGGGAAAGGTGGGTAATCATGTTAATGCTAAAAAGCAAATGCATCTTAACTGAAACACTCCAGTGGCCTGTTGCATGAAGTTTCAGAGCAGGTTTAGAGTTGATAAAACCATGCAAACCCAATCTGGTTTAGATCAGGTTCAGCGGGCTCACAATGCTCAATATAAACGTTCTCGGTCAACTAGGGATGTTCATTTATTTTTCCCTAACCGACACCTGAAGTTTGTTAACCATTCATTAACTGCTAATCGACAAGGTTATGTTAAATTAGAATTAAATTAGAATGGATAAGAGTCTGTAAAATTAGTACAAATTTGTTTTACATGCTCAAAAAAAAAAAAAGCATAAACAACAGAACATGAGGATTCATTATCACATCACGCACCTGCAGCGCTTGTGAATAAAGAAAAACAGCTATATAAGGGATAAATGTGTGAAGTATATTTGACTTAATTAACAGATTAACAAAATGAAAAAAAAAACTGTGCGACAAGTAGTACATGTATAATATATAAGTATATTTTTTTGACGTGCTCCAAAATTACCATAAATTACAGAGATGTTTCCACTGTTATAAGGAAACAATTCAAGTGATCACACAGACGCCTCACGTACACACAACATATCAATTCTAGCATTACTGGACATCGCAGCCAAAATAAAATACACTGACGTAAATAATAGATTAGCGTCCAAATACATTGTAAAAATGGAAACATTTGGATTTGTGCCAAATAAGAGAGGTAGTCTACGTGAGCCCAATGCCAGTTTCTGTTTTGCTTTAATTAGTTTTGGCTTGACGTTTATATAATTACTTTATTCTGTTCTGAATACAGTTAAATTTAAAGGATTTGTTGTGGAGTGAGGGGAACTAAAATAGCCTATAGCTGTGTTTATAGTGTTTAAACTGTCAACATTTCGGTTTATTTCTGAATGTAATAATATAATGCAACTGCTTTTATTCTCTCAAAAACTCAATTTTACACATGTAGCATATTTTTAAACCATGCAGCAAACTGTTTAAAATATCTTGAAAAGTTACTTAATTATTATAAACTGCTTTAATATGGAGCAAGAGATACAGGGGGAGTTAATCCTGTGATGGCAAAGCTGAATACTTAGCAGTCATTACTCAAGGCTCCAGAGTCATATAATCCTTCAGAAAAATCTAGTCTAATATGATGACTTGGTGTTAAAGAAACATGTATTTTTATTATCACTAATATTGCAAATGGTTGAGTGGTTTAATATTTTTTGTGGAAATAGATTTGAATTTTTTTGATGAATAGAATTTTCAAAAGAACAGCATTTATTTGAAATAGAAATCTTTTGTAACATTATAAATGTCTTTACTGTCACAGTGGCAAGACATTAAGTTGTAAATAGCACAGAACATTCCTGGAATTGGGAACAGCAGCTCAATATTTTGACAATGATGTGCCTTTGCAAATTAACTTCAGGGAACTACAGAAAAATTGAGACTGACTGAATAGATTTCTCTTTGGGACATATTAAAATTACTCTTTGAAATTAAATGTATAGCGTGAAAATGCAAAAGAAGAATAACATACCTGTTTAGGTGCTGGGGCAGTGCTCACTGGAAGACAAAGACCAACACAAGATATTGTAACACTGACAGCTTACAAAGCAAGAACAAGATACAATTTTAAAAGTGTTAAAGAGAGTAATACCTAAAACCAAGCGGGGAAAAAGTGGGCAAAGGGCAAAGGTGTCATACCTGCTGACCCAGATGGAGGGGGAGCGCCTGCTTTCTGCCACTCAGTGGCCTCTGCAGCCAATCGCCTGATATATAGCTCATCCACACTCATGAGAATGTTCTCTGGTTTAATGTCTGTGTGGATGATTTGACACTTGGTGTGCAGGTAATCCAGACCTTGAAGAACCTGAGATTTATAAAATACAGAGACACTTTCAAACAACCATAAAAATATATATTAGCATTTATAAAAATATTTGAGCAACACAACACAATTTTAATCTAGCACTGAATTTTTATTATTATTATTGGTTATTCACTGCTCTCTACAACAGATGATTCTGGTTGTTTCTGATTTTTATCGAGAAACACTACAACCCAAAAGTTTGGATTTATTTATTTGAAAATACAGTAAAGACAATAACACTGAAATGTTATTACTATTTAAAATAACTGTTTTCTATGTTCAATATATTATAAAATGTATTTTATTCCTGTGATGGCAAAGCTGAATTTTCAACAGTTTTCAGTGTCACATGATTGTAATATGCTGGTTAGCTGCTCACAAAACATTATTATTATTATTATTATTAATGTTGAAAATAGCTTTGCTGCTTAATAGTTTTGTGGAAACTTTGATACATTTTTTCAGGATTTTTTATGGAAAGCAAGTTCAAAAGAACAGCATTTATTCGAAATTTGAATTTTTCGTAATATAAAAAATGTTTTTAACGCCACTCTGATCAATTTAATGCATCCTTGCTGAATAAAAGTATTAATTTCTTACTGACGACAAACTTTTGAAGAGTACTGTACATCCTTTACTTCATCCAAAAAAAGATGTGATGCAGAAACTCAATATTTTTATTAAAACAGTAAAGCTGCGTAAATAGTAATAATTCTTCTGGTACCAGAGTTTGAAATTAACACCCGTCAACCCAGCAAATGCAGGTGAAAATCCACTGTGGCAGGTAATGCATATCAACACACTAGCCAATTTGGCGGGTTATGATTAATAAATGATGTTCTATTACTTTGCATGGCATTGCTATCCAAGCCATTCCCCTAAAAGGAGCCTCAAACATTAGCATTTCAAACCTTGTCTGTAACTGATCCACTAAATCCAGGACACCAGCTAATTAGTCAGACCGTAATTATGTGAACAATGATCTGATTGTGCGATGGTGTGCTGTGTTACCTGTCGAATGATGCTCTTGACACAAGGCAGAGGTAAGCCTTGATAGTTGGACTTGATAATCCATTTAAGCAAGTGGTGCCCTAGAACTTCGAACACCATGCAGACATCTGAAAAGTCAAGTGAAGGTCCAACACTTTTGAAACAGAACCTTCTTTGTAGGAATAAATGCGAAAGTTCTAACTGAAATGAAAGGATCTCAGAAAAGCTTCTCAGTGTAATTGCTAACAGTTTCAAAGTCAGCATTCACAAGTGCCCTTGTAAAATAATTTGGGGTATCTAAAAATAGCATGAGACACCTGCTTGAAGACTTCTTGACCCATTTCTCTCTCTCTTACACACAACATTCTTCATATTCAAGGATACGAGTCCCATTGATCCCTGAGATCTTGAAGTCATCCAGTAGCTGCACAACCATCTCTCTGTTTGGATCATCAGGGTCTGTATTTCTGACCTAAAACAATATATATAAATAAATAAATAAATAAATAAATAAATAAATATAATATATATATATATATATATATATATATATATATATATATATATATATATATATATATATATATATATATATATATATATATATATATATATAAAATAAAAAAATTTTCAGGCTATAATTTTTTTAATCTATAGTTTCATCTTCATTGTTTCTTTCTTTTTCTATTTTCTTAAATGATTATTTAAAGCATTTCAGTTGTTTATCGGGATACTTACAGATCTGAGTAGCTTTATTTCATCCAGAGCTGTTTCAGTGTAATGCTCTGCACTCTTTACCACCTTCATTGCAACAAACCGCTTTCCTCTGAGAAGAAGGAAAAGAAAAAAAGGAAAAAAAAGTATCATGCATATGCAATTTCAGCACATTAGAATGTGTCTTATGTCTTTAAAATGACAAAGCTCTTACTGGATATCCCATGCCAGCCACACAGTGGAGAAATGTCCCCATCCCAGCTTCCGGATCACATGGTATTTACCATTGAATAGGTCCCCTATTTTCACATGGTGATAGCCTCCTAACCAAAGAAGAAGAAAAGTAATCATTCAGCTGGTATTCAGAAAGCTCATCGATAGTCCTTTAAGCTGCGTTCACACTGCCAGCAACACACAGCAAAACGACATGATGCCATTTGTTTTAATGGAGAGCTGGCGATTTCCCACAACATGAGCATCAGTGACCATTGGCTACAGGACGTAGGCGTGTCCAGATGATAGTATTGTGTATCGCTGATGCCTTTGACTATATCCAGCTCGTTTTCCCATTAATTATTATCAGGCTAGTAATTATCAAATTAATATTAGGGCCTACAATTTATTTGGTTTCCTAATTTCATAACATCACATAACCACACTTGTGACGCGCGTATGGGGGGGAAAGAAAAAACGTTTTTAAAAAACCTACAAAAATACATCCCACGTCAAAATTTAATTGCAAGGTGATTATATTCACAAATTTTCAAGAGTGCTTGTTATTCTTATAAAGTTGTTGTTTAAGCCAAGATGAAAACGGCATCATTGTTCGTCAGCATTTTGTTTTGTTTCCATAGCACATTAACAAAACATTTAAAGACAATAATAACACTAAAAACTATACAATTACATATTATTATTATTTGCTTAATAATAATAATAATATCACTAACATTATCTTTACAGCCTTTAGGTGCGAACACAGCCCAAATCACTCAGCAGCTTCAAACACAGACTTAAAAAAAACAAGAAATATTGATTCCTCTCATTTTTCTGTTATGAATGTATGGTCCACAAGAGAAATATTAAGCCAGTAAATTAAGATAGTTGATATAGGCTACCGTTATCAGTTTACACTGAGGTAGATTATTCTCGCCATTAATGCAGCGACAGATGCCAAAAACTCAGGTCAGTTTTTGCTTTCAATTTCAGGGAATAAGTGAGCGCGTTTACATGCACGTTCTTAACCCGATTATTAAGGCCTTTATTAACCCCTGGAGTCGTATGGATTAACTTTTATAATGGATACAATTTATATACAATTTATAAAATAACTAAAATATTCCATTTATATTTAGTCTTAAAATGTTGTTTTTAGCTGAAAGAAAACGGATTCGGTGTCTACAACATGGAATAGCATCTGTGAATGTAATTTATAAATATTACTAAGCAACTAGTAGTGGGAATGCCTGCAGGCAATATTCAGCGACAAAGTTGCTGGCAGTGTGAATGCAGCTTTAGAGCAGAGTTTGGGATTGATTTTGAGCAGTCCAATTACAGCACGCTTAGACCAAAAACTAGAACCTGACCAAAGTATTGACATTGTAAAATAAGTAAATAATTAATAAAAAATTATAAAATAATAAAAGTGAAAAATAACTTCTGTTTTGAATTAAATACAACAACAAAAAAATCATATAGATATCAGACACATCCAGCCATAGGGGTATAAACACAGATATACAGGAATAATGACATTCCTGTATTTACAGTAGATTTCTTTGGCAGTTTTACAGTAGTTATGTGTTGCACTTCGAGGAAGAAATAGTTTAGCCCACAGATACAACAGAAAAAAAAACCTGTGAAACAAGGAACTGCTGCTTGTCTTTTTAGCTTTCTGGGACTGAGCTGTCATTTCAGCAGGTCTCATCTATAATATTCAAGCAGTAACTTCTGCTGTCAAAAAGGACGTATAAATCCGTGTCTCCAACCTTTGCAATAGTCATTGGGATCTTCTTGCTCTTCATCATCAGAGCCTAGGATTTCCTCATCGGGCTCAGCTTGTATCTGGGTCTCCGTAGGGGGCTGCTGTTGTGAAGCCCCGCGTGGAGGATGTGCTGGCCTGAGGGATGATAGTACATTTCATTTAGGTCAATGGACATGCATTATAGTACAGTCTATATAGGGCTTCTTCTTACATCATAGACTCTTTGATGCTGATTTTACATGGTATAAATGTTCAGACAATGTGATTTACATTTCTAATACATTACAATCAAAAGGACCAATAAGACAAAAGGTCTGCCAGTGTTAGGACGCATTTCACTGACTGCATGGATTCATGCTTGGTTTAACCCATGCAAGAATAACACCGGTGTCTTGCATCATCACAAAATCTAAAGTGAAAGAAAGTGCAACTTGATACTGCACATGCCAAAAAGATGACTTCATTTAGTCAAAATGTTAAGCATTATTGTCAGTTGAACATGGTTCAACAACTAAGATTGAATAATCAGAGCAAAGTCAGCAAACTCAGAACGACTGATTCTGTACTACAGTAGATTTAATAACAGTGGTTTAAGAGCACACTATGCAACTTCTAGGACATAATAAAGAACTGTGGTCTATTTTATGGTTTCTAATATATTAATGTATATATAAACACACAGCCAGTCCTTCTAAGTACACACACTGGTCTAGTCTAATATTCCCAGGTTAACAATAAAAATTTACCCAAATAAATAAATAAAATAATGTCAGGGGGAAAAGCACAAAACTCACTTCTTGGTCGACTTCTTGGCTTTGGCCCTTTTCTTCCTCGCCTGAAGTGCCAGAACTGGTGTGACAAATGAGTGCAACATTAGATGACAATGAAACTATTATATATGAAGGACTATATTTAAAAAAATAAAAATAAAAATAAAAATCACCTAAACTCAAGTTAGCTCAATGACAGCCAAACATAACCTGACAATAATACAGGAGACACACAGTCCGGTGATGTTGATCTTATGTAATCTTATGTAATGCACATAAACAATACCCAGCTGGGTGTTTACATTGTGACAGGAACTGAACTTTAAATAGTCGCAGACGTGACTGTTTTTATCCGTTTTAATAAAGACAGGAACAAGGATGGAAAAACTGAAGGCTGAAGGAAATAAATTCCTGAAGTTTCCACGACAGCAAAAAAACGGCTTTCAACTCTCATCCAGCTGATACGTGCACGCGCCTACTCATACGCTTAACGACTATCTAAAACAAAAGAAAAGTAAAATCGCTTAAATGAAGGCGATACAATCCGACAATAAAACATGCCTCTAAGGCGTGATGAAAATAAATTTAGCTCACTTCAGCTGCAGACTGAGTGGCTAAATGCTAACGCTAAAGACACCAACCCATGCGTCCAAAGAACAGGCAAAATCCGCATTTATGCTTTAATATTGCACTACTAATTTGCGTCAGAATGTAAATTACTCGCCTTGCCTCATGCATAAACGTTATCGCTCCAAATGAGGCAAATATTATTCAGTGAAAGTCAAGGAAGAGATTACCTTTTCTCTCCATGTTGGCCCCTTAGTTGGCGGCTTGGGTGGCCCTGCGCATGCGCGCGCCTCCGGACACGCGCGTCTTGACTTCTGCGCGTTCACGTTCCGTACTGTCATATATGTATTATTTATTATTTGTCTAAGTACATTTTTTAAAATGTGTGCTTGCGCAATTAAACACAGAATGAAAACATGCGACATAAGCAGTCAAAAGCGCGCATTTTAACCAAACGATGACTGAACACACAAACCAAAGCACAGGTAAATCCATGGGACAAAGTATCATGGTAGCCATAATAAAATGACCATAGTAACCATAAAGTGTCATAGTAACGTTACTATGGTAATTTATGGTTTCTATGGTCATTTTTGAAGGTGATATGGTCATAAAATGCATTTAAAAATGGTGCTTTGAAAATGAAAGGGTCAATAATGATTTCACACTCTTTTGTTCAACATAGAACCACAAATCAAAACAAGGAAGCAGAAGTTTCTGAAAAATATCGGCCTTTATTTTAAGTAAACAATGGTGTGTTTGATTCCATGTTATGTCAGGTACTAAAGAAGACAGTTGCAGCCTTTCAGGTTCATAAATACCACCTCAACAGTATATAAATATCTTAAGTCTACTTTCATATTTGAACATTCAATTAACAGCATTTTAAAAACAACTACTGGAGACAAAATCATATTTTCAGATTGCATACAATTCACAGTAGCAACATCAGGCAGACACACTCACACACACACACTTTTACTCCCTAGGAAACATACACAAGAGATGTGAAAAAGATCAGAAATAAAAAGCCTACAGAATCCAAAAGCTTTATGAAATGTATATTTACAAATAGCCTGAACCTATCACTAATACCCAATGCCACAATTTACATTTTTCTTCCTAGCTCTACCCAGAGACTCCAACAAATCCCATCTTTTTCAAACTGATTAATAAAGATCGTACTGTAATCATTAAATACAACACTCATTATTTGATTGGGGGAAAATACATATTAACAGAAACTAAATGAACAATGTTTTTTGAACAGTTAAAAAAAAAAACTTAAACTGCAAATTTGATACATTGTACACAGAAATAACATTATAACAGCAATACTAAATACAACTAAATACTAAGAAATTTCAGGGAGATACATTTACAAATAGCCTTGCATGAATGTCATACATGAACATCATAAAACTGACCAGAGCAAACGGTTAAAAAAATAAGTGGTTGATAATCTTATTATCAGATCCAATTCTTTTGGAGAGATTCACTGATTTTCTATGGCATCTATTCCTTCTGTTTGGCCCAGTAGACATTTTTGTTTTTAAAAGAAAGAAAAAGAAAAGTCAAACATCCTACTGACTGACTGATTACAATACTGCAAAATTACAGCATTACTGTATAATTAGTACAGTTGGTTTGATTTCCATCCAGAAGAAAATGTCAAGATTCCATTTCATCTCCGTCAAAGACTGGTGGCTCAAAACTGATCACCTCCTCATATGTTTGACCTGTGCAGGAACAGAAGACAATTAAGGACAGGTTTATTTTCGATAACTAAAACTTTTTTCTGGATGGATGGATGGATGGATGAAAAGTTGAAGCATTAAAATTACAAACTGAAAAATAATAAAAACTAAAACTGAACTGAAACTACAACCAAAATATTATTATTTTAAAATGAAAACTAACAAAAGCACAGAACAAAACAAATGACTAAAAATGAAAACTGACTAAAGAAAAATAAAAGCCAATTCAAAAAGTAAAAATAGTACATAAATATAAATATAGTGTAATAATATAATAGTATATAACCTAAATGTCTTGTCTAACTCAGTGGCGCAAGTGAGAATGCTAAAATTGCTTAAAGCACTTTTAACTTGCACTAACTAGCATTCCACAAACACACACCAAAAACTCTTCACTTGACTCACGTTTCCACTCTTCAATATCAAGCTCTTGGCTCTCAAAACTCTGGTCGAAAGGCTCGGCCTCAGGTTCATCATCTGGGTCATGGTACTGGGCAAAGTACGAATGTGCCAGAGCCTCCGCTGCTGTGATGCGCTTATCTGTGTCCAAAACTAGCATCTTCTCCAGAAGGTCCACAGCTAAAAGCACAAATTTTAAATATTTAATTAAAATAAATATTGGCAGCATATTTTCTCTACATTTGTTCAAATTGTCCATCAAAAAAGATCAACAAAAAAACAGGAAAATATTTTATTGCATTGTTTATATTGTTTATTGTACTTTATAATAAAATATACTAAAAACACTAAATAATCTGCAATTTCACATGCACCACCATTTAAACGTTTGAGGTCAATAGTTTTTTTTTTTTTTTTTTAAAGAAATGTATACTTTTATTCAACAAGGATGCATTAAACGGATCAAAAGTGACAGTAAAGACTTAAAATGTTACACAATTTACAAATGCTAAATGTTATAAAAGCTGGGTGATTAGTGCCATTTTTATTTCACCTTCATTTAGAAAAGATTTCCATTTCAAATAAATTCTATTCATTTGTTCAACTTTCTATTCAAATAATTTCTTATAAAAAAATACATCATGGTTTCCACAAAAAATATGAAACATCTGTTTTTTTAATATAAGAAATGTTTCTTGAGCACCAAATCATCACATTAAAATAATTTCTGAAGGATCATGTGACATTAAGGACTGGAGTAATGATGCTTAATATTCAGCTTTGTCATCACAGGAAAAAATTACATAAAAAAATAAAAGTTATATTAAAATAGGTAATATTACTGTTTTTACTATATTGATCAAATAAAGGCATCCTTGGTGAGCATTAAACAAAAAAAAAGTAATACAAATATTTTTTTTTTAAATATGACCAACCCCAAACTTTTGAACAGTAGGGTATGCACAAAATCATTTGAGTGTCTAAACATGCCTCATTTACCTAGTGGATTAGCCCCAATAAACACATCAGCAAAATTTCTCTTGGGCATCTGAGGAAGTGAGTTGATGTAAGTACGAGCCTGTGGAAAGAAACGGGTGAACCGTGAGCAGTCAGAGGTAATAAAATAATGTTTATTATAATAATGTTAGTAATTCTTGACTTGGTCCCCTTGACAACTGCTTGTTTTGCACATACATTGCTAACCATGTGAATCATAACATTGTGGTGTTAGTATGCAGTGCCATTTGAATAATGCAGCAAACAAACAGCTTCAGAAGGCAGAGAGGTCTGTGCTGGTGATTTCAGCTCGCATAGATCAGTGAATAACTGCATGATGGTTCAGCAGCAAGCAGTCACCCAAAGAGAAAGTAGAGAAGACGAAGGAACTCTGTTGGGTGTAGTCCATTAGTTTACTTCACTATTACTTTTCCTTATATTCTCCATATAAAATAACATTTTAACGTGACCTGAAAATGTTCTAATGAATATTACAACACTTTGTTCTGGACCCCGAATTTGATTGGACGAATTAATATTTAGTCCAACAGCACTGGGACGTTTTGCTGTTTGCATCACTCTGCTTGTCTGTGATTTCGATGTTTAGGAACATAGTATGTGCACTGTGGGAGAGTCAGAGTAACAGTATTTTCTTCAGAAACACTTGAACCAGGGTTTCTCTCACCAGTGAGTGGGGAGAAAGAAAATGGACAAGCCAGAGTACAAATAGAGTGGAGTGATTACATAACACAGGACTGTGTTTACCTGAGCCGTACAACATCACTCTTAAGCGTGCAATATCGCTTTATTATATGCTAATAAACCTGTTTAATTCTTCTAAATGGAGCCCATACTTCCAAAGTGAGACATTAGGTCTTCTAATTAAGAGCATGATGGGTTTTCTGCAAACAAGGGGCTGGGCCACAGTGAGCTCACCTCATGGCTAGGCATCCTGCTTATTAGAGAGGCAGGTGGAGTTCCTGTAAGTCGCATTATCTGTTGAAGCTGGTTTATATCTTTGAAGGCCAGGTCAAGGAGATCACGGTCCACAAATTTAGTGTAATGCATATCTATCAAAAATTATCTGGACATTATATTGTGGTTCTCCACTACTCTAGGGAGAAAGACAGGATAAAAAGAAAGAGACAGAGAGAGGAAAAGTTTGGCATGCAAATTGCATTCATACACTGCAGAGAAGAATGGCATGCATTAGATAGCAAGAGAGCTTGATAAATGTATTAGAATCTGCTCAGAAATACAGATGCCATCAGCAGATCTGGAAGACAAAAATCAGGCTTGTTAATTTCAGTTTAGATGTCAAGATTTAGTCCCAAACAGACCCTCAGTCTTTCATTTAAAGTCAATCTGTAGCTGAAGAGCACTGGAAAAATACTTTTTTATTAGCCATGTCAAACTCAACCGCACTCAACACACGTTCCCTGTTAGAAAATCCAGCTTAGACTGGTCAGAACAGATCATTAGCTAGTCAAACAGCCACCATGTTCCAAAAACTAGCTTGATCACTTTAAGATAGTATGACCATCTGGTAACTAGTTTTGCACCAGGTAAAGGCCAGCTTACACAACTGTTTTTACATTTCTTTCTTTTTTTGAAAGACAGTATTACATTTGTTCAGCAAGGATGCATTAAATTGACCAAGTGACAGTAAAGATATTAATAATACTACAACAAAAAAATTCTTTCAAATAAATACTGTCATTTTGAACTTCCTGTTCAAAGAATCCTAAAATTTTCCACAAAAAAATATAATAATAATAAATTAAAATACATATATACATATATATATATATATATATATAAAAATAATACACACACACACACACACATATATATATACATATAATATATTATATATACATATAACATTATATATATAAATATATATATATATAAATATAAATATATATATATATATGCACCAATTCAGCATATTAGAATGATTTCTGAAGGATCATGTGACACTGAAGACTGGATTAATGGCTGCAAATTTGTTTCCAAAGGAATACATTACATATATTACAATAGAAAACTGTTACTTTAAAATTGTAATAATACTTTAAAATATCACTGTATTTTGATCAAACAAATGCAGCCTTGGTGAGCATAAGAGACTTTCAAACACATTTAAAAATTGTACTGACTGCAAACTTTTGAAGGGTATTATATGTCCAGCCTGGACCAGATGAAAAGCCGTTTCAAAACACAGCTGCCAGCTTAAAATGGATTTTTCACTTTGAAAATCAACACATTTTTAGCAAGTGCACTCTCCCTAAATATATCAAACTCACAGACTCCGATGATATTTTCATTAACAGCTCAGGTCCTGGAGTTCCAACCAGAAGCATAATAAGCTTCAACTGATCGATGTCTAGTAAAACAAGATGAAGGAAAACTAGTGTGGCTCAACAAGGAACACGCCACAAAGCAGGAAACGCTCATTTCGGTTTCATGTGTACTTAAAGAACAGGAAAGCAAAGAAGCTTTGGTCACATCTGCTGAAAGATGAGCAAGCTAGTAAAAATAGCACAGGTTGAATATTTTCAGCTTGCCCAGCAAAAGCATTTCAGAAGTAGCCGCACAGGTGTGCTCTGCCTGTAAGAGGGGGGGAAATATTTGGCAAGTATTTCTGTTCCATGGCGTGTGGAGCCAGAAGCATTAAGAGTGGCAGCCGTTCAAGATACAGAGTGTCAAATATGCAAGCCAGGGGGAAAAACATGCTGAAAGTGCTGAAATGTGAACAACATTTGTCATTGGAAAAAAAAAAAACAAGAAAAGAGAGCGAGAAAGAGAGAGGCATGTCATTTCCTGCAGGGAGTTTATTGCGTTCTCATAATGATGGATCATATATCCTTCAAATCACTGTTGCGTCTTGGGGCACAGCTTGAAAACAGAGCTTAAGCGAAAGGGACAAAAGGTCAGTGTAAAACAGGAGAGGCAGACAGATCTGCCAGCTTCTGCCGTAGCACACATACACACTGCAAGGACAGGAAAATCGAGAACAAGAGAGAGAAAGAGAAAATAGATTGTAATGTGGTGTTAAAAAAAAATTTATTCAAAATGTATATACATTAAAATCAGCATCAGAGCAAAATAAGCTCTTAAAAAAAAGCACTAAATCATGGACGTTTCTGGCTTGGAGCTGTGGTGCAATTTACAGAGTGTGTTCTGCAGGTCACAGAGGGGGAAACGAGAGGAAAAGGATACGATCTGTGCCAGGGAACAGAGTCCTGCCCGTCAACAGCTCAGCCATGATGCAGCCCACTGACCAAATGTCCACTGAAAACAAATCAAGAAACAACATTAGTGGAGAGGCAGCAAGCACATGTTCCCATCCTTGTTTCCTGACCCAGCCATCTTGTCTCAGAGGGCTGAAAAAAGAAAATCTGGAAGTAGTCGTAACTACATTACTCTTCAAAAGTTTGGGGTCATCATGTTTTTTATTTATTTTTTTGTAGAAATGAATAGTTCTATTCAGCAACACTTTTAAAAGTGTAAAAGGGAGTTTTTGCCGGGGGCAAAACATATATTTTAAAAATATAAAGAACCTTTAGTGCAATGGAAAGGTTTTATGGATGTTAATGCCAATGTCGATGCCAATAAAGAACCTTAATTTTTAATAATGAAGGATGCATTACACTGAACAAAAGTAAAGACATTTAAAAAGAAAATGTACAAAAGATTTCCATTTCAAATAAATGCTGTTCTTTTGAACTTTCTATTCATCAAAGAATCCTGAAAAAATGTATCACGGCTTCCAAAAAAATATTAAGCAGCACAACTGTATTCAACATTGATAATAATCATAAATGTTTCTTGAGTAGCAAATGGGCATATTAGAATGATTTCTGTAGGATCATGTGACACTGAAGACTGGAGTAATTCAGCTTTGCCATCACAGGAATAAATTACAATTTAAAATATATGAAAATAGAAAACCACTATTTTAAATTGTAATAATGCCTTGGTGAGCCTTCTTTTAAAAACATTGAAAAATAATTTCCAACTTTTAAACGGTAAGGTACATCATCTGGTTCTAAAAAGCCTTTTTCTCCATTGATGGCATGATGAACTCCAAAATGAGTTGATTTGTATTGTATAAGATGTGGGTGTAGTTGTGTTACCTGTCATGTTGTAGTGCATCCAGTTGAGCATGATCTCTGGGGCGCGGTACCACCTTGTGGCAACATATCCCGTCATCTCATCATCTGTGTGTCGAGCCAAACCAAAGTCAAGGATCTGAGATATAAAAAAGAGAGAGAGAGAGATGGGAGAAACAATACATACTGTTAATAACAATTAAAGTATGAGTAACCACATCACAAGCAAACGCATAATAACTGAAAAAATATGACACTCACCTTAAGTTCACAGTCTTCATTTACTGCCAGATTACTGGGTTTCAAGTCCTGGCAAACAATTAGCAAATATTATTTTACTTTCTCTTTATAACATTCATCAACCATTTTAAAGGAATATTTGCAGCTATTTATGAATTAAATATACAAATGTGACATCTTTTTGCATTTCAATTAGTACAGACAAATTTCAACTTGTAGCTCAGTTTATACAAACAAAAAAATGCCTATTTTTATTAAAGCAATATGATTTCATGAATTGAATACTTTTTAAAACAACAGTTATTTGAGCTGTAAAGAAGTCAAAATATTTTTAATACGGGCTTCAGATTACCAACGTAACTGAACAATTTCCTGCCAGGTATGTAATTGCAAACATTTTTTTTCCATTCATTATTACTAAAGTAGGAATGAGTCATTATTATTTTCTGTGGTAATAGACAGCATGGAAAATATGCTGTAACCGTCCACAGATATCAAGCTGAAAATAACACAGACTGTTCCTTTAAGACTGAACTAATTTCTAGCAATTTCTAGTTTTAGTCTTTACACAGAAGCAGGCCTGAGCATGTAAAATAGTGATGCCAGGGAGAATTGGCTCCATGGGGCAACACACACTGAATTTTTTTAGGGAAACATTTCTCATATACCCAAGTGAGCACTTACCCTGTGAATTATGTCGGCCGAATGGATGTACTGGTAGAATTAAAAGAAAAAATGGAGAAAAGGAGTTATGCAAGTTTTACACTAAAATAGGTCAAATAAATATCTGGATATTTTCTGGATACCATTTCAAAATAGTCCTGCACATAATACTTTTTACAGTTCATTGTTATTTTTATTTAATTTACATTAGCTTTAAGAGCTGAGATTCCTGTTTGTATTCGTTACAGGTTTGAAAAGTGCAGTTTCACCTTAAGCCCTCGCAGGATCTGGTAAATAAGGAACTGAACATGATCATCGGTCAGCTTCTGACACTTCACAATATTATTTAGGTCAGCGCCCATAAGATGAGTCACCAGGTACCTGCCAATCAGAACACAAGAAGAATGTTATTCTCCTGCCAAGTGTTTAACCTGGTGTTAGGACTGCACAACGTGAAACGTAGGGAACATTTAGTTCTCTTTTGACAATATGCGCTAATCTTGTTTTGCTTGAATGGAAGACTGCTTCCAAAATGAAGCAACAACTTAACACAAATTTTGGTCATGGAGCTGTCAACATCAAGATGTACCACTGGATAATTTTTCCTGTGAAAATATACTGGCGAAGCTCCTTGCACATATTTTAATGTTTACTGTTGGGAGTGTGAGAGAGGAAACAGGAAATTACAGGGAGATATAAACTAGGGTTGTGCCGATATAGAATTAATATTTCACAATATTTTTTTTCCATACGATAGTGAACAAATACTTTTTGACCTGTATTTATTTTTTGGACATTCATACAACGTTCTACAGGTTAATAATACAACAACCACTAGGCAGAGTTTCACATATTTTGCACTATATTTATTCCTCTTTGATTTAAATAAATGCTGTTATTTTTTACCTTTCTATTAATCAATTAATATAAATTGTATTTCTATTAATTAAATAGAATAATTTAATTTCTATTATTCATTTGTTTCCACAAAACTATTAAGCAGCACAACTGTTTTCTATATTTCAATATTATTGTTTTTACTTTATTTATGATTAAATAAATGCAGCCTTGGCGAGCATAATGGACTTTTTTTTTAATCTTACCAACCCTTTGAATAGTATATATTAAATTATAAATACACATTTTTACTTAAGGACTGTCATACTCAAGTGGTCACATAAAGAACTGAAAGAATAGGACGTGAGGGTTAATTTAAATAAGTCAATCCTTTGATTTTGCTGATGTTAAACTGAATTGTATTGACCACTGAACCTGACTGGACTCTCACAGTATATTCAGGCACACTGACATCAGATTTTATTAGTCTTTAACCTATCACACAAACAACTCACGATAACCCACAGCAAAGTCTACATAAGCACTGACTCTTAGCAAGAGGGTGGAGCTACAGGTCAAACGGAGCCACTGCGATACGACACACAACAGAGCTTAAAATAAGCCATACTTAATCCCAGAAACACTCCACCCAATAGACACACTCTGCATTAGAGATAAATCAACAAATACATCCCACCCCCACAAAGATTTACGGGAGGGGGGAAAACACAGATTAGAGACAATAAACAAATATACATCACTTCGAAACACACAGGCAATAAAAAACTGATTCAGACACCAAAAACACATGCATTTACATACTGTCAACTGAGAATATGTATATTTATTGAAAGAGCCTGGAGCTCTGGAGTTAAGTCGCCACACAACATTTCTGCTAGTTTCAGTAGTGGAAGAAGTGCGGATGCCCCACATCTATCAGTTTGCGTCAGGTCTATTTTTGGCAGTAGAATTGATGTTAAGTCACAGCAGCATCTGCTTTTACAACCTGGCTGTATCCTTAGCATTCCTCACTAACCTACGGCTGCTAGGCTGGAGCGAGGCAATACAAAAAGCTCGGTCTCTGTGGAAACCCGAAGCTCCATAAAACCATGAAAGCCTGAAAGCATGCTTATAATCACCTAACAAAGGGCACAAGATAAATAATGCATTATTTTGTTTAGTATATGAGATATTAGGACAAAACACAGGAGTGATTATAATAAAGTATAAATAAATAAATATATCACTCTAATTATAATCAACAGGAAGCATCTGATGCAGTGTGCCATTTTATACCTTCAGCTGATGGACATGTCGTTCAATTTTTGACATACTTTGTCAGTCAAAATCTTTTCAATACGGACTACTTTTCTAAGCAAATTAACTTCAGATTACGAATGTAACTGCACAAATTCCTGCCAGGCTTGTAATTGCAACAAAACAAAAAAATTCATTCATTATTACTAAAGTAGGAATGAGGAATAATTATTTTCTGTGGTAATCGACAGCATGGAAAATATGCTGTCCACAGATATCAATCTAAAAATAACAGACTATTCCTTTAAGACATTTTGCCCATCTGTCTGCAATAAAATGTTTTTTTGAATGAATTTACTCTACCGGTCAAAAGTTTGCCATCAGTAAATTTGTTTAAACTGTTGTTTTTTTATATATTTTAAAATGTTATTTATTTCTGTGATGGCAAAGCATAATTTTCAGCATCATTACTCCAATATTCAGTGTCACATGATCCTTCAGAAAACATTCTAATATGCTGAATTGGTGCTCAAGCAATATTTCTCACTATTATCAATGTTGAAAACAGCTGTGCCGCTTAACATTTTTGTGAAAACCATGATATATTTGTTTCAGAATTCTAAATAGAAAGGATTCTGAAAAGAACAGCATTAAAGGCACAATATGTAAGATTTTTCAATTAAAATATCCAAAAACCACTAGAACAATGTTATATATTTAGTTGACTTGTGTACTTGCATTATCCCAAATATTTTCAAGATTGTTTAAATCAAGAGAAATAAGCAATTTTAACCAGGACACAGACCGTGTCCATGCGTCACCTATCAATAACATCATACCCACGTTACCCTCGATTTACCGCGAGTACCATGTTTTACCATGGCTAATATTGATCTAGCTTATTGCAGTGTGCAACAAGTGTCTCAAAATAGCCGTCAAGCGAAAGCACAGAGTAGCATTATAACATAACTTTCAACACACTCAAATGTATGTAATATGATAAAACGGTGCTGCGTTACCCCACATACGCATGACTGGAAGAAGCGAAAGCGGTTTGCGGCATAATAAAAGCTCCACTATTCTGAGCCATGTGTCACGTTTGTCTCTCATTAGCAAACGCTCCAGCAGCCTTGTCTGCTCAAACAGCTTTCAGCCCCACCCTGCTTTATACTACAGTAACGTTAATAAATCTTTAATAGATTAGATAATCCGTGAATATGATTTCTGCCCGAGTACCAACGAATTGTTTTCCACCGGCTGTAGAGGTGAAGGCAACAACTCCCATGATTCTGAAAAATCAAGGCATCATCAAGCTGCGTCTTTGTGAAAATTACATATTGTACCTTTAATTTGAAACACTTTAAATCTTTTGTAACATTATAAATGTTTTTACTGTCACTTTAAATCAGTGTGCTCTTGCTAAATAAAGAAATAATAATAAATATATATATATATATATATAAAAAAAATTCTAAAATCTTAAATATATGCATCTTACATGCAAGTATATGTATCTTATATGTATCTGTGGTGCCCTCATCCTCTGAGCTAACTTACAAGACTATGTCCTCCAGTTTAATTAACATAAAGTACAGGCTTAGTCAAAACAAAAGAAAAAAATATATTTTAATCAAACCAGTGAATAACATCTCAGAGGAAGAAACTGTCTGACTCACACATCATTAAACTCCTCCAGGGAGGTGGCAGGTGTGAAAACATCCAGCAGGCCGATCACCTACAAGCACAAAGTGCAAAGAATACAAATCAGGATCATTTAGTACTGCATGTACAGTACTGCAAGATTTTATTGCATAAACTGACAGGGACATCTAGAATTACCACAGCAGAAATTCTAGAATTTCCTGTCAGACAGAATACCCCAAATTCAATTAAGATAATAAGAGAAATGTGAGAGGAATTACCATGGTTTTACTACCTGTTTGATTCAGAATAATGGCTAAATCTTATACCAGAGAGCGGCTGCTAAAATTCTGATGGGAGTTTTCAAGGATACAGTGAGGACAAAAATGATGTTTCAGAGTAGGTGCGCGATATGACCACAATGTCATTTTATTTCATGATAACGATATACATCATGATATAGATATTTTTGCTTTAAATAAGGTTATTATATCAAAAGTAAACCATTGAAATTTTATAATTCGTCACCAACTTCAATTTCACAAAAAACTACTACTTGCCTAAGTAAAAATAAGCTCTCAAGCTAAATGAAGAGAACAGTGATAAAATAAGAAAAGTAATTACAAGCATATAGAAAAACAAACTACAATAGAACAAAGACACAAATGAAATAGACCAAACTTCAAGCACTAGAAATAAGAAATACTACATCAATTGTATAAAGTAATCAAATGCATTAAAAAAAAACACTGAGCAGTGAGAGATTTTCTTTTGTTGTTTGATTAACATGGATGGCAGCAGGTATATTAGGCTGCTGTCACTTTAAGACTGACATTGCCACCGTCATAGCCCTAATTTTGTTGCACTTCTCCAAAACACACATTTCTGAAAGTATCAGTTTCAACACAATACTATTTCTAAGTTTTATGACAATTTGTTCCCTTTTATGAAATATAAGATTTATCATAAATTGTGTAATCAAACATCAGAGAAATAAGGCTACCAAATAACAAAATTGATGTCATGAATTTTGGGCCACAAAAGGATGCAACCTACACAAGGGATGCAACCCTCACTCTGAAAAAGTTTGAGAACCACTGTACTAGAGGTTCTGACAAAATGCTAATTGCTGCAGTCCATTTAAAAATATTTGATTCATTTGAATTAATTATTTAAAAAAGGGTTGAAAAAAGGATTCATTGTCTCACTCAATGACTTCACTTGTGTCATTAATGAAGGAATCAGCATTTTTTTAATGAATCTCTTGAATGAATGATTAAATGACAAATCCATTTTTCAAATCCAGTCATGTGAAGTCACCTACTGGTATAACGATACAATTGATACGATCTTTATTTGAAGCGTTGTTAGTTTCAAAAGGTAATTTACTGTATTTTGATCGCTACCGTAGACATCAGCGTTTATATCCGAACTATAAACTTTTATCCCAGTACTTCAGTGATAATTTGAATTATTTTAACACCAAAATAATGATACTGTGTGGTTGAAAGTTGTTTGTGAAGCCGTTTCATACCTATATATGACAACTGGCCTCTCTGGCTCAGCGGAAGCACCAGTGCAGATCTGAATGTTTGCTGTGATCGTACTTGTCAAATTGACATCTAGACTAATCGCCGTCATTCAGGAATAATATTGCGTGGGTGTTTAAATCAAGACCAGAAACTTTTTAGCGATTAATCGTGCAGCTCTACTCCTTATGAAACGAATATATTTCTGCAATATATCTTCTTTTGTGCTCCATGGAAGAGAGGAAAAACTGGTTTGGAGGAAAATGAGGGTGAGCAAATAATAAAAAAAATTTTTAATATTTGGGTGAACTAAGCCTTTAACCATTAGGATTACCAACAGCTACTCTGCATATTGGCCTTGTCAGTTTGATAATACCAGGGATCCAAACTCACATTCTCATGTTTCATATGTTTGAGTAGTCGCAATTCCCTGTATGTCCGCTTGGCATGGATGATAGACTGAAATGGTCTTGACAGCTTCTTCACGGCAACCTTCAATCCTGTCTTTTCATCATATGCTGAGCTGAAAAAAAAACAGAAGGACATGATTCAAGCATGCCGTCACACTTTGTTGCACAACTGAAATGCCAACATGCTACAACAGGACCAAAGTTAAACACGGTTGGAAGAGTCAGCAGCATATGAAGGCATTGAATTAACTTGCCATACATTTTAGACTGAAACAAAAGCTGGCCAGATTCTCACTTCCTCATGCAAATAACCACCAATGTTTACAGACGGAACTAAAGGGTAAAAAATATCTATTGCAACCAATGAAAAAGTACCTTTACAAGGACAAACTGTTTAATAATTTGACAGACATTGACCACCATATGCAATGTAGTAGACCTAACTGTGACAATAATGATACAGCCTTTCAAGACACATTGGATATTTTACACGTATAACTTGACCGAGAGACCTGATAGACCTTATCAAAGAAAATCTCAGCGCTCTGCTTTTTTAAATACACTGCACAGGCTGAGAGATGAGCCTGGCACTTCAACCCAATGCAATCTGTTCATCAGATATTCAATTACACAGACACAATAAGGGGGCCCATGAAACATAATCTAGATAGCACGGTTGCCTAGCATCGCAATTTCTAACAGTCACTTTGGAGCATAAACAACCTGTCTACCCTGAAGAGGAGTAATTTAGAAAATGAGCCTGGCCTTCAAACACCTGTCTGTTTAAGAGACAGAGACCTTTCTGAAAACCATTTGCAAACATTAAAGAGTGAGGTAACACTTGTTTTGAGTTTAAGGAAGAAACCAAAGAACTCTTTAGATGTGCACAAATATGACTGGATAAAACAAGATCACATTTCTTCAGAAAAACATTCTGTCAATCAACATTACAGATCTCAACAATTCTTTAATTCCACATTAATATGCACACAAGGAAACCATTTGTAGGTTGATTTCCCTAAAAACAGTGTGTCGGTTTATCAAAACACTGCAGTGCTTGTTTGAGCACCTGACACGACAACAGTCTCTACCAATGGTCCAATCAATTAATAGCAGTGTTTCTGAAAACTGTTTGAAAACAGTCATTTTGTTTAATTCCATTTGGTGGCACTAGTGCTGTAGAAATATCAAAGTTTAGTTCACCCAAAATGAAAATTCTGTCATTATTTACTCACCCTCAAGTTGTACTAAACATGCATGAAGATCTTTCTTCTATTGAACACAAGAAGATATTTTGAAGAATGTGGGTATCCAAACAGTTGCTGGAAATAGTAACTAAAAAATAAAAATAGTAAAATACTATGGAAGTCAATGGGGACTGGAAACTGTATGATTACCTAAATTCTTAATATCTTCTTTTGTGTTCAGCACAAGACAGAAATTCATACAGGTTTAGAACTTGAGGGTGAATAATTAATTAATGACAGAATTTTCATTTTTGTGTGAACTTTCTCTTATGCTTAGCTCACGTCCCAATAATAATAACAACAATTTATACTGAGGCCAAGGCGGTTTATGCATATTTAGTTTCGTTTCCCCTTGCTCTACTTAGCATATTCAGACTGGACTTTTGGATTTTTCTCAAAAGTGTGGTTGATTTATCTATTTGCCTATAATGCTTTAATACAAATTAATGAGAGCACCTTTAAGTGAATCATAAATTCAAGCTTGAGTGTCAGGAAGCATAAGCACAGAACCACAAACAAACTTCCTCATCGAAACCAAACGAGCAATATAGATGAATCAATCACGAGATTAAGATAATAACATACGACAAGCCCTGTGAGGTTTTCAACACCTCGTCCTGGGTGTTACTACAAGTAAACGAGAAAAATAAGTGTCATGAATCACTGACAACAGCCGTGAAATTACACGCAGCTCTGACTCATCGGTTGCGTTTCAAAAACGATCGAGTTACCTGCCCAAAAACGGCAGCTCCCTTGGTTAAGACACAGTCATGGTGCATCATCTGTTGTGGGGTTGACCTCATTTAGGACAGACCCCACCAGATGTCCTCATTAAGACCACCCTACACCACTAAATAGGGCGAATAAAGAAACGTGTGGTTCTGTATCATAAAAAATGACCACCGTTTACAAGATAACCAACTTTGCCGTTTATCGCGTTCATCTCTTCGACTTGTGCATCCACCGTAAAGCTTCACTTTGAAACAGAAGTGGCACGCGTGCGTGCACGCGAGGTGGCATTTGCAACATACGAGATTTTAAATGTTTATAAATCGTAATCACACACGTTAAAACACTTTGCAACCCTACAATCACTTTAAACCCGCTTTTTGTGACTAGCAATCCCTCTTGCATAACAAACCACGGACTTTGGTCTTATTAGCAAGTTTGCTAACGCAGAGCAATGCTGTACGGGCCCGTAAGAATGAATGGGACACATCGTTCCGCCATAGAAACAACAGATACATATTTACCAAACTGTTCCATATGCACCAGATCCGACGGGAGACAAGTTCTGATATCGCACAGGGACCTCCCATATCGTCTTGTTGACCTCCTGTCGATAGAAAGTGGGTCTTTCTTTCTGCGACATGCCTGCAGAACGTGCACCCGAGGCGACTTGAGACTTCTGCTTTCCCTGGCTTGCCTGCCTGTGATTCAGGCGGTCTAGTTTTCTTGCAGCAATTCAAAATGGAAAGTAAACGACCAATAAAGTCCACCGTGCACGCGGATACTCAAGAACGAACCGCCCCGGTGTGTTTAGTTCATGCCAGCGGCTCCAAATATTCTTGGAATGTGACTGTTCGGAAGTTGCTCGGTTCCGGGTCACAGTGATTTCGAGCACTATCCCGTCTGCGTCTCTCCCTGCTGCTACAAATGAAAGTCGCAGTAAAAAAAAAAAAAAAGCAATCTGAGTTCCCAAGCGCGCCCCCTGCAACACATTCACACGTACACAGAAGGATGTAGATCTAGCATACTAAATGCAGGACACAATTAACTAAAAGAGACATGGAAAAGTTTAATGCCATTATATGAACACGATATTTTTCCCAAACTAAAAAGTTTTTAGGTGGTTTGAACTTTACAATGCACAGTAACATTACAGAGAAAACATTACAGAAGCTGGTGTAAGACGTCACCAAATACAGACCACAATACTATATTTTTTATTAGATTAGATTAGATTAGATTCAACTTTATTGTCATTACACAAGTACAGGTACGAGGCAACGAAATGCAGTTTGGGTCTAACCAGAAGTGCAATAGCAGCAAGTGCAGGACATGAATATGTACTGAATAAATATAAATATAAAGATGGCTATTACTATAAATAGAATTTACAGATAGATATGTATAGAATATAATATACAGATGGATGTTGCTATAAACAGTTTGCAGATAGATATATACTGAACAGAATTTACAGATAGATATGTACTGAATATATATATACAGATGGCTATTATTGTAAACAGAATTTACAGATAGATAGATATATACTGAATGTAATATACGGATGGATATTACTATAAACAGAATTTACAGGGTAGATATGTACTGAATATATATACAGATGGCTATTACTATAAGCAGAATTTACAGATAGATGTATATAATGATATGTTAGGCTAAGATGGGCAGTATAGCAATGAACGATATAGTGCAAATGAGCATATTTTAGTAAGGTAGTAGTGCAAGATGCATATATGAACAGGTGTTACTGTAGTAACAGTCGATAGTGCAAATGAGCATATTCCAGTTAGGTAAGTAGTGCAAGATGCATATATGTACAGGGGTTACTGTAATAAACAGTCGATAGTGCAAATGAGCATACAGTAGTGCAAATAACAAGTGAAGGCAGATGTGAGGGGGAGAGGAGGGTTATCAGTATATAGGGGGAGTGGGATCAACGAGGGTTAGAGTTCAATATGGAGACAGTTCTGGGAAAAAAACTGTTCTTAAGTCTGCTGGTCCTGGTCCGGAGGCACCTGAAACGCCTACCAGAGGGCAGGAGAGAAAACAGTTTGTGGGCTGGGTGAGAGGAGTCCTTAAGGATGCTGCGAGCTCGATGCAGACAGCGTTTCCTCTGGATGTGGTCGATGGCAGGTAGTGGAGTCCCTGTGATGCGCTTTTATGGAATAATAATAGTTTTATTTTTACATTAAAACATTCTACAATTTATATATTTCATTCACTCGGGGGCACTTGACAAGGACAAAGAAAAAACAATAAAAAAACTAAGAAACGTGATTTATAAATAGACATTTAAGAAAAACAAACAATATAGTTACAGACTACAGTGATGAGCAGATTAAAAAGACCATAAATTAAAACTGCAGATTGAACCTAATAGAACAATAAAATAAATCAATGGATGGAGAAGTGAGCAAAGTTGTTTTGTCTGAAGATGTGTGTTTTTTAATTGAGCCTTAAAATCTAAGCTGGATGTGAATTTATGGAGATTTTACCACAGGTAATTCCATGACACTGAAATATCTGTCACCTCTGGAAGAGAGTCTGAAGCTTGGGACAGTGACAAGATTGAAGACTTCGTAGTGTTAACATTTATCCTGTATTTTTTAAAGGGGTCCTATTATGCTTTTTCAACTTTAGTTAGTGTGTAATGTTGCTGTTTGAGCATAAAAAAGTCCACTCCAAAGGAAGATATTTTATTAAAAGAATCCCCTTTTCAAGAACTACAACGAACGACTCGTTTGGACAACAATGCGATTTTTCCGGATCTTATGAAGTCACAATGTTACTCATTTAAATAATTCACGCCCACCGAATTCGCAAAAAAGGTGCGAGGCCTGGTTGAGCTGCATTAGAGAAGACAGTGTTGTCGCTGTCAAAAAAGACACTGTTTTGTCCACCCCGTTTCCAAAACTCATTTGTTTGACCTTCCTAAGGCTGGCGAGAGTGGTTAAAATGATATATTAAAGGGATTATAACCCCAACGTTTATCTGTGCGCATTTTATGGAAAACAGCTTGTTTTCTGTTGCTTTTGTAAGCTCTCGCTTTTGTAAGATGGTTCACCGCTCCTTAGGAAAATTAAACATGGTTTTGTGATCGACAACATTGTCAGGGTATGAACTGGGCTTGAATTGGTTTGAAATTGATGCCATCCGTAATATTTACACTAGAGAGTAGAGAAGAACTTGCAGTTATGGAGGTGCGGGACATTTCCCAAACACGCACTAAGCGGTGCCAGTCACAACACACTGGGCCAGCTAACCAATCACAGCACATTTCGTATTTCAGAAGAAGGGGCTTCAACGGAATCGCGTGTTCGAGCCAGAGGAGAGAGGTGCTGCAATAATGTAAAATATGTGAAAAAGAATGTGTTTTTTGAACAATCAAGCATGAAAACATATTCTAGTACACCCCAAAAACAAAATCAAGACTTCGTAAAAGGGCATAATAGGACCCCTTTAAAAGAAATGTTTAAATTTAATGCTGTATGAAAAGTTGTAGTCAGGTGCTCTTGAGGGCTGGTAGAATGCAGGGTTTAGAGGTTATGTTTGCCATTGGCATCTGGGTTATAAAGGTCAGGCTATGTTTCTCGTCAGTAAACCTGTGAAGGAAACATTGTTTGAGTTTAGATTTAAATATGGGAACATCTTAAAAGAAAACAAAATACCAGTATAATAATTCTACACACACAAAAAAAACAACAAAAAAAACATTATCCATCACAGTGCTGAAGCCTTACCCTGCATCACTGCTAACCTGGATCTTCTCTGAGGAAGATGTTGATAGAGCTGGAAGATGGGCTGGTTTCCTGTCAGGTGGTAAAGAAAAACAAGAAAAATATTTTTAATTGTATAACCATGAAAGCCACATAGCTGTGTTTGTTAAAAAGGCCCATTGTGACTTGTATTTTGAAATTTCTGTCTGTGAAACTTGCTCTGGCAATCAGCCAAAGTCAGACCACGCTGTCAAAGCAGCAATGCAAAGATGCTATGCTCCGCCCATCTCCAGCAGGTGGCTTTGATTTGTGCTAGTAAATAGCCCAGCAAGGAGTGATAGTATCAAACAGACTCTGTGTTTGCTTCACATTTGATGTGTGCGTATATTGTATTGAGAAGTAAGTTGATTTTTATGCATTTCAGCTTGTTATCTGTTTGATGAACTGACTTTATTATGTTTGGTTGATATCCCTTGTTTAATGATACTTTACATTGAAGTAATGATTAATTAGTGTTCATGTATTCACATGATGTTGCTCTAAGTGTTTCTGTTACCTCTCAATACGTTTATCTAGTTAATTAATTGTTTCTGTTATGTTATATTGATTATTTCATTGTATGGTTTGTTTTAGACCACACACAAACATATGGAAGCAGCAATGTACTGATTTGCAGCTAATGGCTGAAAATAAAGAGCAAAGAACTTAAACATATTGCTTCTTCTTGTCTCTAACTGGACATCTGTGGTGAACTAGTCCCCAACTGGCAACCCCCAAACTGAGTGAAATTCACCAGTTTTCTTTATGGTCCTTCGAGCCGGAGTCAGAGTTTTCCACAGTTATGGAGAAGCAACCATCAGATGAAGTCATTGGGCGGCCCAGGAGACAATCATCTCTTCCAGCACACTTGCAGGATTTTGACTTGACTGGTTATAACCTACCTAGACCCCTAACACCACCCAGCTATTCCCAAAAAGCACCTTGTGCTTCATCAGCTGAAGAGGATGTCAGGATGGACACCCCACAGGCAGCAGCATATCATGGTGATTATCACAGTCCACAACAATGGTACACCACAGATCGGTGGGACCAGCATGTGGAAGCATTACGTGAGGAAAATGCTGATTTGAGGAAACTCCACAGCGACCTGATTACCACAGTTCAACAGCTGAAAGAGGAAAGAGATGATCTTAAGCAGGCCAACAGTAAGTTCACGTCACAGATGTCTCAAATACAAGCAGAGGTAAAACAGTTGTTAAGTTGGCAAACTCAGCAGCCGCAACTCCCTCAGAGATTATCTCCACTTCCTGTACCTGGTCCGTCAAAGACCCTAGACTGCCCTAAACCAGTACCAGCCCCACGGAGGCCAAGAGTAACTGAACCAGGGTCGAATCCAAAATACGCCCAAGCATCTCATTATACATTTCAAGATAGTAGCTCAGCGGAAAGTTTGGAAAGCTCTGAGTATTCAAGTAGTCAAGAAAGTCTTTTCTCTTCTGTTGATGATGGCATGAGAAACCTGCACCTGAGCTCCTCCAGGCAACAAAAGTTTAACACCAGTCCACCAATTGGAAGACCGATTAGTAGGAGACAAAATGGAAGACATGAAGTCAACATGGTTCCAAGAACTCATGTCCGATCTCCCCCTCCACAATCTTCCTCCAGGCAACGGCACAAGCTATCATCTAGGAGTAGGAGAAGGCACCACCACTCTCCAAGTTCATTGGTTGACCAAGAAAGAGTATATCGCCTACGCCTACGATTCCTGACCTGATCCACCCGAACCCCAGAGAGTTTGCACTGCTTAAGATTGCTTTGGAAAACATTCTGCCAGCTGATACCACAGAGCGCTTCAAATTCCATATTCTGCTAGAACATCTCAAGCTTGAGGAAGCACAGCTAATTGCTGAATCTTACAGCAGTTCACATCATCCTTATACCCATACCATCGATGCACTCAACAAGCAGTATGGCCAGCCACATCAATTGGCATTACAGCGCATAGTGGAATTGATGGAGGGACCAAGCATCAACACTGGAGACATCAAAACATTCCGGATGTATGCTCTGAGGGTGAGATCCTTGGTGGGAATGTTGCGACAACTAGGTAAGCCTGGCAAAGTGGAATTAAGATGCGGATCTCATGTGTCCAGACTACTGAGTAAATTGCCACATGATCTGCAAAGCAGTTTCAGACGATTCATCTATCCATTAGATGTGAAGATTCCTAACCTCCTTGACTTCTCAGACTGGTTAGAATATGAAATCCAAGTGCAAGAAGATTCCACAAGATATGCAAGCCGCTCTGGTAGAGGGTACTTGACCAGGTCATCTTGGGACCTGCTAAGGAAGGTAAAACCATTCCACAAAGGGACAGAAGTTCTACTCCGCACTGAGAAATACCCTACCCAATGGCAAAACCTTACTGCCCTTACTGTGATAACAACAAACACTCTTTGAATAACTGTGCCAATTTCTTTCAACTCTCCAAATCTCAGAGGCAAAATTGGATTAAGGGGCACAACAGATGCTGGCGCTGTGGGCGGGGCCATAGATCATCAGAATGTAATCTTAAGATGCGCTGTAAAGCATGTAATGGCCGCCACTTACTTGTTCTTCATGAGGTTAATGTTAGGAATAAGGACAAAGTAGTAGAAGGACAGGATCCATCTGCAAACCCTATCATGGCTGAGGCCGCCAACGATGTATTATTCATTGACAAGCAATCTGTACAGGACCAGCAGTCGTTAAAACTACTGGAACAAAAAACTGTCAGAGTTGAAGTCGAAGAGGTTCAGCGATATGCTACCCCACTGCTCAGAGTTCAAAATATGCCCCCTCTTCATTCACCTAAAGCAGCAGTAATGCCTCATCTAAGAAGCCTAGAGCGTCGCCTCAGTAAGTCTCCTGATCAAGCAGCTATCTACCAGGCTGAAATTAAACGACTGAAGCAGGCGGGTTACATTGCTGAACTACAGTCAGGGGCAGAAGATGAACATAACGGGAAGCATAGGGTGGTTTTCAACTGTTCATTCCAGTTTCAAGGAAACAACCTCAATGAACTGTTACTTCCCAGACCAAATCTGACTTCCTCATTACTGGCTGTGCTACTAAGATTCAGAGAACATTCAGTCGCCATCAGCAGTGATATTAAAGGAATGTTCCACCAGATAAGACTCCTTCCTGAAGATCGACCACTTCTCTGTTTCCTATGGAGAGATCAAGAAAGAGAAGTGCAGCCCAGAGTCTATGAATGGCAAGTCCTTCCCTTTGGGACCACTAGTAGTCCATGTTGCGCTGTCTTTGCTTTGCAAAAGCATATCCTGGAAAACAGTCAGCCTGGTGATAAGGTACATGATGCTGTACTGAAGGCATTTTATGTAGACAATTACCTGCAAAGTCTGCCATCTGTAGAAGAAGCAAGGCACATGGTAGACCAGCTGCAGAGTATCTTGGCAGAAGGAGGATTCAAACTCAGGCAATGGGCCAGTAATGTGCCTTCCACCATCAGTCACTTACCAGTGGCATCCAGGTCTGACAGTGCTGAGCAATGGATTGCCAAGGGTAATGCTCTAAATCATGAATCAGTGCTTGGACTCCAGTGGAAGTGTCAAACTGATACCTTGTCCTATAAGCTTCGTGCTATAGAGTGCCAGGAAGTTACTATGCGCCACATCTATAAAGTGCTCGCCAGTCAATATGACTCTCTTGGCTACATCATCCCATACATCACACGTGCCAAGGTAATAGTGCAGCGACTATGGGACAAAAAGAGAGAATGGGATGATCCCATGTTACCTGAGGATTTAGGGAATGCTTGGAACAGATGGGCAGAGGAGCTCCGTCACCTACAAGAGATAGTCTTACCCAGATGCTATTGCAATGCACCAAAGGATGATGTTTCCAGCCAACGAGATATCCATATCTTCTGTGACGCGTCAGAGTCAGCGTATGGGTCGGTCGCTTATCTTCGAACAGAAGATCAGCAGGGAGAAGTGGAGGTCACATTCATAGTGGCCAGATCAAGAGTGGCTCCCAAAAAACGTCTGTCAATCCCTCGTCTAGAACTATGTGCAGCCCTAACAGGCGCCCAGTTGGCCAGGATCCTGCAGAATGAACTGACTTTGCCCATTCAACAAGTTTTTCTTTGGACTGATTCCACCACAGTTTTAACTTGGATTAAATCAGAATCCTGTCGATTCAAGGTTTTTGTTGGTACACGAGTGACCGAGATTCAGGACCTTACCAACCACTGTGAATGGCGCTATGTGGACTCAGATAATAACCCGGCAGATGATATCACCAGAGGGAATAGACTGGCAGAACTAGGGCCACAAAGTCGATGGAATACAGGGCCACCATTCATTCATCTCTTATCTGATCAGTGGCCGGTTACACCCACATCATCTCTTATTGACAGTGATGAACTAAGAAACTCTACATTCTGTGGATTGACTAATGCTGCACAGCGCTTGTCCATACCCGATCCAAGCAAATTTCTGACCTTTCAAGAGTTACTGACAGCCACTGCAGAATCTCTCAGGGAAAATGAGGCCAATCTCTCAGCTCAAGACTTTCGACAGGCTGAAATGGCTATACTTCAGCAAGCTCAATGGGAAAGCTTTCCCTCCGATATGGCACAGCTTACAGCGGGAAAACAACTGGATAAGCACAGTCGACTCCTTAGCCTCGCTCCTGAACTTGACTCTGCAAGTCAACTCCTTAGGATAGGAGGTCGTCTTTGCCGCTGTGAAGAGATCGAGCCTGAGTTTATGCATCCTATTGTGCTTGATTCCCATCATCCTGTCACTACGCTTCTCATTAAGGACTATGATGCAAAGCTGTTTCACCCAGGACCTGAAACCCCTAGGGTATACCTCCTCTAATGCCTCTGATCCAGATCCTATTACTCCTAATTCGCTCCTTATGGGGCGGCCGGATTCGTCCCTTCCTGTGTTGTCTGTCTCTACATAACCCAGGACACTGTTGAAATCATCATGAAATGAGCATTTGGGAACCTGAACTGCCTCAAAAGGAACTTTTGAAATGCAAGAAATCCAGGCCTAAGATAATTGAAATCTGAAATCAAGTTGCAATTTCATTGGGTGACAGCATGGCAATGCTAAAAACCAAGCTATAATACAACAATAATATTTTTTATTTGGTACTGTCATTTCAAGAAAATGTTTTCTATAGCCTACAGAACAACAATGCAATATCCAATTCCCTTTTAACTCATTCAGACCCAGTGTACATTCAATGACTTTCTCTGTTCTTAATGTTAATTTTAATATTTAATAAGAAAATGGAAAAAAAACAACTGTATTTTAGTTAACAACAATAAATTTAAAATAAATATTAAATTCCATGTCTATTAACATTACAAAAACAACCTAATCAACAATGATTTCTTTAACTTAATTTAAGTTTTCTTTTAATATTTGTACAATTTTCTGAATGTTTATTGTAATGTATATTAAAAAAAATATTAAAAATCAACAAAAGTAGTTTTATTTATTATAATTTATGGTTGCATTTTGAGTAATAAAGAATGATCTTTTTTTTTTTTGTCTTTGGAACATAATTCTATACAGAATGGTGTGTGTGTCTATATATATATATATATATATATCATTTGTAATAATTATAAATCTATTTACCTTATTTTTTGTCCGTTCAATTTAGCAAAAAGCAGATTGAGCAGTCTCTCTTTCTGCTCCCATGTTAGATCAGAAATATCCACACTGGAGCTTTTCAAGTTGCTCCTAAAATGACACCAGAGCATTTTCATCATCATAATCATCTTGACCTGATGAGTGGT
The DNA here is from genome assembly GCA_039654625.1 of Rhinogobio ventralis. NCBI lineage: Eukaryota > Metazoa > Chordata > Actinopteri > Cypriniformes > Gobionidae > Rhinogobio > Rhinogobio ventralis. The sequence continues at coordinate 23,831,887 of CM077211.1, forward strand.
TAGAAATTCTGTGCTAAAAACTCTCACACCATTTGTCAGCCTCTTCCAGGTCAGTCTGGACATCATTGGTGCTGTGTGGGGCATTAGAGAAGGTCCGTATACGAGGGTACTCCAACCTTCCAGCCCGTGCCTCATTCATTCTCCAGCGATAGGCCTTCAGAGCCTCCTGTCTATACATACAAGATCATTTTCAAATACATGAAGCACTTCCAAATGTGAATGCTGTATCTTCAAAATATCCTATTCAGAATATTTTACAGAGCAGCATTTAGTTTTCATAACTTATGCTAACCTGTAGTGCTGTTGTTGTTTTCTTATTTCCTTCCTCACATGGTCAAGAGCTTCATGAAAGAAGAGCTCAAGTTCTTTGCGCTGTTCCGTAATGCTTTGCCCCAGCTGTTTCACTTGGCCCAGCTCCTTCTCTCGAACAGCTAGAAGCATTTCCAACCTCTCAAGGTCTGTGCTATTGGCCTGCGCACTGACCATGGCACGCCTTTCCACCTCTTCTCTCTCCTGCTTAAACTCCCCAGACATGATGCCCAGAGCTTGCTCAAGTGTGACCAATTTTGCTCGTAGCTCGGAGATCTCATTTTGTTGGGACTTAAGCTGGGAATTGCCTTCCTTTCTCATCAGTTCATTTGTCTCCTGCAGAATCAATCAGTTGTAGAGTCAGTATTCATATGCAATGTGCTGAAAACAATGGCAAACATAAGCACATCTCTGCAAGCCATCTTATTTAAAATGTACTTTGGTTTTATTAAGCTTGCTTTAATGAAATACTCAAGGCAAAACACTACAGGCAAAACCATTGTTTTTTCATGAACTGGTTAATTTTGAGATTTTGGCCTATTTTCCTTCTATACTTGTCTTCTGTCAGACTAGAGGAAAGAAAAATCCAAAATATACCATTAAGTGTTAATTGTATTACTCATTAACTATTTGTGTCCGTAAGTTTCAATTACAATCAGTGCTGTCAAATCGATTAATCGCATCCAAAATAAAAGTTTGTGTTTACATAATATATGTGTATTCTGTGTATAATTATGTACATATAAATGTACACACATGCATGTATATATTTAAGAAAAATGTGTTTTATATATATATATATATATATATATATATATATATATATATATATATATATATATATAAAATATTTATATTTATAGATAATATAAATTGTATAAATATATATACAGTATATACATGCAAATATTTCTTAAATATATACATGAATGAGTGAGTATTTATATATACATAATAATTATACATTTGACATAATTATACATACAGCACTAATTACAATATATCTTTAAAGGCCGTTTTCTCAAAATATTTTTTTCTCCTGCACAGAGCCAGAAATCTCCACTTTAGTAGCACTTTAGTACCACATTTTTTTCCTATGCCCCATGATGCTTTGCGCAAATTATGGGAGTAACTTACGTTAAACTGTAAACAAACAGCGAAAGGTTCCCTCTATGAACGCAATAGGTATTTTCAAAAACTGGGTACAATGAGATGGGATTATTCTACTCACCCTTCAACCATCAAACATTAAAAGGAAGTGTAAAATCATTAACAAATGACTACAGAAGATCATGAATGAATAACCCCAAAAGATTCATTATTTCCACAGCAATACGAACATGTTAAATATCACTGTTGTAATGTCTGTATTGTACGTTGTCTTAATCAAAAACGTTCATTAACTGGAACATTGAGTGATAATATTTCAAAGTGATTTCTGGCATTTTGACAGATTTAGCTGCTTTAGAAACATTCCAGCAAACACTAATAGGGATTAGAAGTGAAAAGGGGAGACAATTACATTTTAAAGCATCTGTGTAAAAACAAACCTGGAAAGAGATGTGAGGATTTGGGGAAACAATTAGAGATTCTTAGTGCATTGCAGTGAATTATTAATGATTTGTTTCAGTCTTTTTGAGTGTAACTTCCCCAAACCCACACATAATCTAAAACGCAGAAGGTTCATTAGGAAAAAGGTGGATATTCTGAAGGTTTTTACAGTGTTTGTTTATATATAATTCCCCTGAACATTTTAATTCCTAAATTTTTCTGATTTAGCCATTGATTTGCATTATATCAATCACCAAGGACAGCAACTTTTCATTTTGGGGTCCAAACCATCCCTTTAATGCACTGTGAATAAGAAGATACTGAGGAAGTATGGTAATATCTATTAGTTAACATATTGCCCTATTTGACCCTGTCTTGCCTTAAAATCCCTGATTTTCTGCTTGCATTAGCACCTTCAAGAGAGCAAGGGAAGCATTCTTCTCTGTCAAGGCTGCATTTGTCCTCTTCAGTTCCTCCGCCTCTTTCACATGATAATTCAGTGCCTCATTCAATTGTACATTCTCCTTCAACACAGTATGTGATGCTGAACCGAGCTGCCTGTTGGGAGCCAAAACTGAATATTTGACTCATATACACCAGTAAACACAAACCATACACCTATGCAGGTCTTTTTTTATATGCAGTCTTCAAACAGAATTAAGGGAATGAGCAACTGATTCATTCATGGAATTCAAAGAATAGCAGCTCACACAATAGCTTCATGATGCGCTCGCTCTGCAAGCTGAGTGATCTTCTGCTCTGCTTCCTTCTCAAGGTGAATCTGTATAGAAGACATTGCTGACTGTTCTAGCATGCATTTCAGTGGCACAAGCATCAAAAAATCTATAACAAAAGGATTTAAAATCTGATGGTAAACGCACGTTGCAATTAATGCAATATATTTCACATCTTTTCCTTACCCTTGCTGTGAAGAACTTGTACTCTGTTCTCGCCAAGCTCTCTTGGTGTGCACGGTCAGCTATATACATTTTTTCTCTCATCTAGAAGCACAAGAAACGCATAATACATTGTATTTCTGGAGTTTTTCTGCATTGCTTTCTATATGAAATGGCATAGTTTATGTTGTGCAGTACAGTGATCAGGTCTTCTTCCATATTGGCCTTTATTTTGCGAAAATGCTTAATGGTTTTGAGCTCGCCCTGCATCCTCTGGAAGTCACTTGACCTCTGCTTAAACCTCTCTTCTAAAGCATCAATCTTCTGCATGTATTCAGCCACCTGCAACAATGAGGGGTGAAATTCAAGTCTGCATGATAACAGCTTCTTCCTTTTGAAATTCAAGAATTATTACAGGCAGCTTGACATACCTGCTTCTAATTTGTTTGGAAAATAACTCAGTATCTCAGTGCTTACCAAAAAGTCTTTATCTTGTGAAGTTTTTGCTTTTTCTCTTTTCAGTTGCTCTTCTAATGCAGCAATCTTATAGGAAAACATAGTGGAAAATGAACAGGTCAGGTGGATAAACGTGTGCTGTTGTTTCTCAGCCTTACAAATGATGGAGATGTAACATAAATGCAGACTAACCGTTGCTGTTTTTTCAAGATCTGTCCTTTTCAGAAAAGCAATAATATCATCCGTGTCTTTTTTGGCTCTGTACTGCTGGTTCGCGAGCTCCTCATTGGCTTTGGCCAGCGCGCGAGTAACTTCACGGTACTCAACACGCGAAATTTCCGTGATATCAAACTTCGCCTCCCATAAAGCAGCGTTTGATTTGAACTTTTCGATTTCTGACTCCCTGTCGGCTTTGGACTCATGCTTGCCTTCTTTCTTACCTTTTCTGTAAAGAAAATATAGATAAATCAAGTAACGTTACTACGTCAAAAGCTGACTGTATAAATCGACATCGTTCATTCTCACCCTTTTCCCTTGCCCTTACTTCCTTTCTTTTTCGGCATCTTTCGGCTCCTCAGACGACTATCAAATGACTTTGGACCTGCACAGGCTCATATTCGTTCTGTTTACATTCGTAACTATGGAAACGGTCGCTGTCTGAGCCACTGCGTTGAACAAATTAATTGTAATGGCTTTTAAAAGCTAGACACTTGCGTTTTATTTTTTTGTACTTACTGATATTATTAGTTGTTTTTGTAGTTTTAGTGTAATTAGTTAATCTTAAGATTTAATAAACAATGGACACAGCAGCTTTTCAATATTAAGTATATTCTTTAAGAAAGCCATCACAAATTCGACGACAGTTACTAAAATACAAATAACGTTTAAAAAAAAGAACAAAAAATGTTCACACAACAAATTATAGTATGCAAAAACATTCGAGTGATTTACCAAATGAAAAATGCAGTATATTGCAAGCACTTGCAAGGCAAGTTTAGCTCTCAAATACATGAAAACAACATCTTACTGACCTAAAAGAAAAGAAAAAGATCATATTTTTGATATTTATAACAGAATGGCATGTACATATAATGGCATGTAACAAATGCAATATGGAGTTTCCACCATTATCTTTCACAAGTATTTGTGTTTGGTATAACATTTGTGTAGGCCTATACATTTATCAAAACTTGACAATGCCAAAGAAAAAATTCACATTAAAAAAGTATGCCAGTTTTGCCTTCGGTCTGCATGTAGACTGGATTTGCTGAATCTAGATGAGACCCAGTGGAAACAAACAGGTTTAAAGGCAGACTTGTTTTTGAGTCATTTGCTTCCCCCAGTCTCTGAAAATAGCAGTATTGATGTTATAATGTCCACTAGAGTGTCAAGGATGTTACACGACAGGCCAAACATTTCCTGCTGGCTCTCCCGTCTGAGAAGTTCTCATCTCCATCTCCTGTGCAGCTGATGATTTAAGAGGAACAGAATCAAAGCCATCTGACGTTCTCTGTAAAATCACAGAATTTTATTAAGAAAACATCTGTCTGTTAATTCTATGAAATATTATTGTAACATTAAAACATGCATAGTGTCTATCAAGAATATCTATAGGGTTTGTGGTACATCTAAAACGAAGTCTGTCTTGTGACCTCCTTACCTCTCTGGAAAATGACTTGATTTTGGTGAAGAAAGATTTTTTGGATAGGTAGATGAGGTCATCCTCTGCATCTTCACCCTCCATGATGGCACAGCTATCTGCAGCTGGAAGTTCACACTCCTTATCTCCTGCGGTCATCATTAGCTTAGAGTACTTATACTGCAGCCTAAAGAGAGGGCATGAATACTCTTATACAGCTTATCTATTAATGTGGATAGATCGTAAATTCTTGATCAAAACTTAAAATTCTAGACACTGGGTTTTAAAAATAAAATAAAATAAAAAGCTTTTGCTTGGAATAACTACACCATTTTTTATCATAGTTTAATTATAATTATCTCTTCCTTAAATTTGCATTACTAGAATAACAGCTATGCTTTATTTTATTTTAAGTCAGCATAAAACTGAAGTTAAGAAAAAATGCAGGGCGGGACTTGATTTTTTCCATCGGGAATTGATTGGATGGTTAAATCATTGTGGCAAGTAAACGTCATCAGAGAAGACATAGGCCTGGTTTCACAGACAGGGTTTAGATTAATCCAGGATTAGGCCTTAGTTCAAATAGGGCATTTAAGTATATTTTTATAAACGTGCGTTAGAACAAAACATTACTGGTGTGCATTTTGAGACAAAACAATGGCACTGACATATTTTAAGATATGTCAGTGCAAGTTGCTTTCAGTTCAAACAGCTCAAACATGCATTTTAGTCTGAGACTAGACTTAAGCCTTATCCATGAAACCAGGGATTATGTTGCAAGAGAGAGGGGAATTTTGTTGAAAATTATTCTTTTTTGTTGTTGTTGTTGTTTTTACTTTATGAAATGCATCAGTTTTCTGAAAGATAATAAACTACATTTCACTTTCAGTAATAGACTCTCACTTGCGTGTCCTTTTCCAGAAGTAGCAGATCATTGTAATGAGCAATACGGCAGCCACAGATCCAATGGAGACGCCAAACTTCAGCCAGAAGTCTAGTGTCACACAGGCACTAATCTGCTGAGACGGCAGCGACACCCCGCCTGTGCACCTCAGAGGTTGCTGCCACACATAGGTAGTCCTCTGAGAAACACAAACACATTTTAGCTACAAGTCGTCTACGTGCTCCTAAATAAGCAGGATTGTTCTAAAACAGGGGTTCCTAATTCCAGTCCTTGTGCCTCCCTGCTCTGCACAGTTTGTATAAGTCTCAATCAGCTCCCTAGTTCAGTAGTAAGGGCACTGATCAGGCAGTCAGCCATTTTAAGGGCTCTCAATCGCAAAATCCTTCCAGAGACCTGAAACGTTCACTCCCTAAAAAGTCCCACAATGCACTGTGAAAACCAGGGAGCATCGATGCTCACTATGTTCCCTTACCAGAAGTTCTGAAGAGTGAAAAATAAATCGTGTGAGTCAACTCACCACACATAATGACACACAAATAAAAAAACAACATTATTTAATTATATTTTGGCATAAACATACATTACTAGACACATAATGAACATAATAGCTAACATTTATGGCTGAAATGTTGCAGGGATATGTAGCGATCGTCTACTCAAGCAATAACAAGCAATTAATGTCAGAAAGATCTGTGCTACTGTTGTTCATAAATACTAGTGACGTTGTACATTGAGGACATTTGCATAGTACAAAGGAGAGAACGCATACAAACACACCCTGCTTCGGATTAGGATCTTTAGATGGCGAAATATCCTTAAGTCCACTTCGCAGCACACTTACGGTTGATTGGAACCCACCCTTCAACTGAGCGTATCAGATAAGAGAGACATACAAAATGTGCAGAACAGGGAGGTACGAGGACTGGAATTGGAAACCCCTGTTTTTTTGTTTTATTCAGTCACTGTATCATGATGTAAGTTGACGTACCTGAATTCCTTGGATACAAGCACTCACAATCTCCTTATAGTCCCTCTCTGAGCAGAGAGGACAGGCATGCTGGGATCGCCACAGGAAATGGAAGGAGCAGCCGTCACAGGTGCCCTCTGAGCACTTACTATACCAAAGACACAGAAAGAAAGCAATAAAGAGTGATATTCCTCCATCCTCTGTTGTTTCCGAGTTGAATTACATACGCAAAACTTGTGTTGCAGCTAATACAATATTCACCACACACTTTCAAATCAATGTCTTGATTGGTCTTAATTTTTTCATTGGAATAGCCCCAAATATAGGGAAAAATTCTAAATGTATTTTTTTCTGATAAACGGATCTAAAATGTGATTTTAAAAAAGCTCCAGGTTTGCTGTGCTTGTTTGTAAGGCTGCACAATTTGGTCAACATTTTCATTATGATGATTATCATTATTATTACTAATATTATTCAAATAAACAAGAAATATTACTATTGTAAAATTTCCAGTAAAATAAAACATGTAAGATAAATAATTTAATAATTTAATTTTACAGTACAACAGTAAAAATACAATATTTCTTAATCTTCAAACGTTAAACCATCTGTAATGTTTAGCGCAGGGATGAGTATAGGTGAGGATCTATGTGCAGCAGTTTGAAGATGATGAAGAGAACAATAATCCACCAGGTAAACTAAAAAGTGACAGATTTGTAAAATAATCAAAGGAGTATTTATACAAAGGATAATGAAGAACTAAACTAGAACACAATTAGTAACTACAGAAAGAAACGTGAACCACATTAGAAACTATGACAACCAAGAAAACATGAACTAAACACAGAACTAAGAATACAGGAACCATTGTGTGAAATGAAAATCAAAACATAAGTACTTGAACAAAGATTAACTAGATGTGACACCATCAAGCTTTTATTTTGGCAGAAAACCACAGGGAGTACTTAAAGCTTCTCTTCTGTTGACAACAGCTGGTTTAAAAAATGCTTCTTATTACAAGTTTTAGAAGATGGTTGTTGCATATTGCGTTCCTAAATGTACGTTAAAAGTGAGCCAAACTCAGAACACATGCAGAGATGAGTTCATGTGGAGCAGCATTTACTGCGAACCAAGTCGTTTAGAAACACTAAAAAATGAATTACACTGCAGCCTTTGTTATTTGATAATCACACTAAACCATAATCACGATGTCGTGCATCCCTACCCAAAAGTAAACGCTATTGTCATTTTGTACCTTGGTAGGGAAACATGGTCCTTCAGTGTTACAGTGGGATCACATCGGAGCCTAATGGAGGTTGATCTTCCATTTTTACATGCTTGCGTAGTTTCTCTAGATCTGTTGACACCATTAATGAGAAGAACAAAATCAACTGAGATACTGAGTTGAGGTCAACAAAAAGTGTTTGTGAACACAGTAAAAGCATTAGAATAAAGAGAGTACATATCACTGAAAGCAAGTACTCACCTGTAGTAGAATATGACATCCGGGAGCTCCGATTCAACAGGAAAGTTGCCGCCCAATGACGAGATGTCATCAAGTTTGGAGTCAGTGGTCACTCCTGTGTACAAAACATTTAGCATCTAATGAATCCTTACGGCCTGCTGGAATGGGTTTATTTGATAGAGATTTCAAAGCAGTGCTGGCACTCACCAATTAAAGTGTCTCCAATACTGAAGGGCTGAGAGGACACAACGCTCTGCCCCCTGATCTCAGAAGGCACTATAGTAGACTGACAGATGTAGCCTTTTACATCCCTCTTGCTTTCAGTCACATTCTCCACACAGGATGCAAGAGCCATGTTCTAGATAAGAGACAGACACACTTTATTGAGTAATTCTGAGCTTTTACTACTCAGACATCAGTACATACTTCACAGTTTAAAACTTAATCTGATCTAATGTATTCTCTTACTTCCGTTCCACACAGTGCCACATTGAAATGGTGTGTATACTGCAGCCCTTTACTGGTGAAGCGTGGGCTGCTCTGGAAGCCTGTGACATTTGCCAGCGGAGAGAAATCATAATGCAAGGTCTCTCCTTTATGATGCAGTGCTAATGTACAGTCACTCATGCACGCAGAACGGCCCTGTGGACAAAGAAAGCAAAAGTATGGATGGATGGATATATAAAATATTTAGAAAGTGCACAAACTGCAAATACTGGATGGATATATAAAATATTTAGAAAGTGCACAAACTGCAAATATCATTATAAGGAAAGTTAATGAAAATATGCATACATAAAATATACGAATTCAATTTAATTGTTTTTAACAATAAGAATCTTTTTATTTTAAAATATTATAATATATTGTAAATTATTCCATTATGCTATAATAATTTTGAAGAATTTGTATGAATTATTTCACTTTAGTAAGTATGCATGAGGGTTAGACATTTTCATTTTATGACATGATTTGAAAGGTTTGGCAACCACTGTCTTTCAAGTTTGACTTTTTATAGATACAGTGGAATGGAGAATTATTATTTCTCTTCACCAGAGTTTGAATTGACTGACCACTCATGGTAGGGTCACCTAAATAATAATAATTATTTAAATAAATATGATATGAATGATTGCCTGTATTCTACATCGATCAATGCCTTAAATATCCTTAATTTATTGCAGTATATTTATTAATTTCCCCAAAACTATACATTTACAAGTTTATATTGTAAACTGTGCACAGTTTATTATAACCACCGATCCTAGACATAAGTTTTTGTTAATATTAAACTCATTAGCTTTTTGAATCAATAATGTTTTACTGAAACCTATTGACTGACAACAGTGCCGCCTACTGGCCGGAATAGGTACTGTTCATCAGCTGGCTATATGAATGCCTGCCACAAAGCGTGAGGGCTTTAAAACTGAAGCGAGCTGAAAGAACAAGGGCCACTCACACAAAATGGAAAAGACCACAGGGTCTTAATAGTTTTAAAAGTTAAACTACTTTTGTATAAATAAGTAAATAAATAAATTGTTGTTACAAAATACATTTCGTATAAATAAATGAATTATTTAGAAGGCAAACAGTTTAATAGCTTAAAAAGATGTCCAGTAGCTTTTTTGTTTTATTTTTGATAGATAGATAATCATAAGTAGTATTTACTTCATTACTGTAAGTATTGGGTCCACAAGGTATGCAGGCTTCTTTTCCGACTGGCTGCTCTGGCCTGATAATGGTATTTGAGGGACAGCTTTTACACACTCCAGTGCCGCTCAGCATGTAGTGTCCAGGAGAGCAGGGCACGCAGGCGGAGTCAGTGTCATCAACAGCCAGAGCACACTGTCGGCATTCTGAAGCCACACCCCCAATCACATTAGTGAGGTGAACTGAGTAGATCTTAGCAAAGTCAGAGCTGTATTCATTTTCCTGTAACACAGACAGACAGTATTAGATTATCAAAAGTTTTTAGAGTCTAAAAATGCTGTTACTTAAAAGTAAAAAAAGTAAAAACAAAACATGAAGGAAGGAAGTGAAAGATTTAATCTCACCATGCTGAAGGCTCCAGTGCGCTGAAAACCCCAGGTGAAACTAACAGTATTGTTGCTTTTAATAAGATAAGAGTAGGACTGCTTTCCTATACTGCCTGACCAACTCTCCGCAATCATATTATTCCTTTCATTCTGCCCCTGAGGAGAGATGTAGACAAATTTTAGACATTAAAACTCTGAAAGATAAGGCAAAAATATTGTAATGATTATATTATATGTTACAATTTAAACGTTTGGGGTCAATAAAATTATTTTTAAATAAATTAATACTTTTATTAAGCAAGGATGCATTAAAAAGTTCAAAAGTGACAGTAAAGACATTTATAATGTTACAAAAGGTTTCAAATAAATACTGTTCTTTGAACTTCTATTCAGTTTCCACATAAATATTAAGCATTTTTATTGATAATAATTTAAAAAATGTTTCTCAAGAATTAATGTTTCTGCTGAAAATTAATCACAGAAACAAAGGTTTTTTTGTTTGTTTTTTTACATTGTAATAATATTTCACAATATTACTGTTTTTACTATATATTTATTTTATCATAAGAAACCCCAAACATAAATATAATTTTTATTTTTAACAATAGACAAAAGTATGCTTACAGATATAGATATATATAGATATCATATATATTATGATATAAAATATGGTCAAACTCACTGCCATGAAATACAGTTTACAATCAGCTGTACACTTCGTTTCAAACACAAATGTAATTCTGGAAAGTGCAACTCTCTCTTTGTCTTCACTCAGGGAATGAGGCTGGCTGAAAAAAGGAAAGAACAAAATGACATCATAGAGTAAATTATTAACCCAGGTTTTATGTCTCTGGTATTAGTAATGTTGATGCTTCATTTAACATATTGAGATCATTAATAAGATGCAGTTGCTGTTTGTTAACATATGAGAGCAGTGTTTGCTCACCTGTATCCAGGAACTGTGAGCGTCAGCAGCATGTAATCAGAGTCCTGATCGCTTGGTGTGGTGTAGATGTACTCACCCGCAACCTCCCAGCCTGATACAACAAAACCCCATAACATCAACATAAATGGAAAAACAACTCTGTCTAAAAAAAACTATATCTCCCAATCAGTGGCTCACTCAAAATGTACCTGTGCTCCTCTCAGTGCTGCTGTATTCTGAGCTAAAGACTGAACTCCTCATGTTGCTGGGCATCTTGTTCCACCATTTATACTCAAAACCCACGACTGGTTCCGTTCCAGCGGGACACTCTGAACATTCTGAACACATGTGACACAGTTGTTTTCTAATAGTGAATTTTGTTATTGATGGACTGAAATAATATACTAAAGCACACATTTAATGTGATCTACAAATGTATAGTTGTCATCTAGAGATATAACACTGATGCATATGCTGACATGGGTGAGAATGAGAAGTCCTGTTGGCTGTGTCTCTCTACCTGTCCCATTTGAGTAGAAGCCATGTGGGCATGGTTCACAGGAGGAGGTGTTGCTGGAGAAGAATCCTGGATTGCATGGAGGACAGGCCACCATCTCCCCTGAGGCCGGGAGCTGCACTGCCTTCTCCACACTCTCACTGCAGATCTTGGGCTCGATCCACTTATACATCAGCTGCGTCTAAATACACACACACACATGAAAAAAACTGCTGGAGATAATTTATTGTATAAATGGACTATGGCAGGTTTGATTAGATTAAAACAAACTTTGGTGTGATTGCTCTGTTAATGTGAACACTGCAATCTGAACCCTTCCAAACACACTCTGGTGTGGTTTGAATGAAATGTGAATGCAACACAGACCAAATACATCTAAACAAACCAAAAACACGCCATGGCGTAACAAGATGCAACCCTAAAACTGAATGCTCAATCTTATCTTTTTGCCCATTACATTTCAGTACAGGTGTCAGAACTGCCGTCTACTTGCAGTGAGATCTTCAAATTCCTGGCGCTGTTTTGACTATTTTACACATTTTATAAGCTTTTTGTGAGTTCTCAGCTGGTAAAAATACCATGTACACACATACAACAAGCGCATTTAGCCCAGCACACAGCATTGTTTTGGATATTCGGTATATATGTCAAAATAAATAAATAAAATAAAATAAAGCATGGTACCTGACCACTGGAGTCACATGGTGTGTGAGTATAGAAGTAATCAGTCGCTTTGCAGGGCGGTCGCTGTAGACAGGTTCCAGAACCAATCCCTGGAGTAACACACACAGGAGAGAGGAAAACGCCAGTGGCGTTAGGAAAAACACACACTCGTTTAGATAAAGTGATAAAACACAGTAAGCAAATTCCATAGCGTACAGGCACTGGGGCGTCCAGGTCATTTACATGAACATTTACTTGCATGTGGTTATATTTAAATGCTTTATCACATCTATGCAGATGTAGGTAACGTTCAGAACTCTTCACAAGGCATATGTTGGGTGACCACAGGTCATTAGAAAATACATTTGGTTAAATGCTTTGTGAAATATGCATTTTTCTAGTATATGAAAGATATATTTGTTAGTATAAAGGGGCTATAAGCTGAATTCAGAAACCTTTGTTATTAGCGACACCATTGGCCGTTAAGTGAACTGCAGACAGCAACTTCACACTCGTGCACACGTAAAAGTGAAGAGACTGGACGTAATTCAACGCATAGCGAATTTCTTTTTCTTTGCAGCGAACATCCCGACGCTGTCAACGCTGCTGATAGCGACGTTTAGATGAATATGTAAATATATGCTGCGTGTTTTCCTCTCAATAACAAAATAAACACACAACAAAAATGACACGTTGGAGAAAGTGGCAGTTAAGAAAGCATCTGATTATAGCGATTTGGATATTTGCACCAGCTCTGCGATTCACCGGCATCATTTTCGACAAATGAGCTAATTAAAATAACACTGTTTTGATAGCTGAGAACGGAAGAGAGGAGCTGGAGCGGGAGCGCGCATAACCGTTACATTCTGAAGCCTAATAGAGGAATGCCTCTGGGTTTTTTTTTCTTTCAGTTTTGTTATAAGATGTTCATACATTTGTGATACAAAAAGCCATTAATACATTAAAATTCTTACATATATCCCCTTTAACAACAAAATATTTAAAAATTAAGCCCTGTTAATTTTTATTTATTTAATTATTTTAATTAATGCAATTAATTTAAAATGTTATTAATTATAAAATACAGGCTAACAAGCTTCAGGATCATTACAAGTATACTGTAAATATAACACAAAACATCCTCACATATACAAACTATGAGCAGAGATGAAGATGAAATGACATGGAGCACAAACAACAGCAGCTGCTGACCCTGATGATGACCGATCTGCATTAACATTCATGGTAATTTGGCTTTAAAAATGCTGAGACACACCTGAATATTTGTCTGCCTCACAGGGTTGACACGCAGTGGCTCCCTTATTAGAGTATGAATTAGCAGCGCATGGTATACAGCGGGCAGCTCCTGGTTTATCACTATAGGTACCAGGCTTACAGTGAAAACACTCAGATGTATACGAGACCCCTGAGAAGAAAAAAGGTAAATTGTTATTTAAAGTTAACTTTTTTATGCATTTAAAAGTTATTCCCAAAACAACATCTTTATTTGAGGTAGTATGCAAATAATTGTGATGGATAAATACCTGAGATGCTAATGTTCTTCAGTAGAACCGGTTTGGCAGTGTTGGCAGCCAAAGTGAAACCCGTTGTTCTCCAGTACAAGACATTGTTACCGCTGCTCAGCTCTACCTGTTAGGTTAGACAGCAAAACAAATTGTTTTGAGGCCTGTGCTTTCCACATGTGCTCTCAAAAGATACACACATACACAAAGACTTACATAATGATAATCCCAATCACTTTCGGATATCCTCATCCAGCGACGTTGAGAGTCTGTAGACTGACACTGGTCGTTCTGAACCTGTTAACACACTTATATTGTCATATCATGCATAACAACATTATCAGGGTATATACCACCAGAAACACATTTGTGGTTGTTATAAAACTCAGTTTATTACCTTTATATTGTACATTATATGTTATTATTATATTCCATATAAATATGTTTTATAAAAAAAAAAAATGCAATGTAACTGACCAAAAAAAAATTCTGGTGAAGCCACACAGTACTTACATAAAACTCAAAAAACATGTGGTTGTCTGGATAGAAGTACTGGAAGGACACAGATCCAGGCTTCTTTAAACTCACAGCATAGGAAAGAGTTGAAGTGCATTCATCTGTGTTAGAGGCAACATAGTCACCTTTCGGGATCCATGTTGAGCTGCACAAATGCAAGAGACACATGCAATAGGTTCCCGTGAAAGCAAATTTCCACAAATGTCTGTTCTTCAATTTAATTTAAATTCAAATAACTCAAGGTCCTGACTCGCCAAGCATTTTTACATTTACTATTAAACATTATGTGCATGCAATTACAATTAAGCAAATGTTGAATGGCTCAACCATCCACTTGACCTTGAATTTTGAGCACTAGCCCCCTTTTGCATTTTCTGAATGCAGTAGTTCTCATTTTACATACATATAAGTCACTTACTTAGAGCAATTTGTGTACGTGTCTCCAAAGTTCATATTGATGCCATGGCTGATAAAGCCAATGGGCAAACTGTCCCACTCATCGAAGGCAACACCCGTCCCAAAAGAATAGGTCCCTGCAACGCATTTCTGACACTCTTGAGTCCTCATGTCCAGAAATTCGCCGTCATTACAGGTGAATGCTGACAATAGAGAAAAAACTTAAGTATTTTAATGGCTTTCTAGATTCGAAAACCCTTCAACTTTTAATATAGAACAGTTTCATAAAAAATTTGTGTGTGTTTTTCTATCCCGGTGGGGACTTCAAACTGAATGCACACAGACTCATGGGGACTCGTGTCACTGTGGGGACATAAATTGAGGTCCCCATGAGGAAACAAGCTTATAAATCATACAGAATGAATGTAAAATGTAAAAATGCGTTAAGTTTTGTGCGATAAGTAGGGTTAGTGTAGGAGAATATACAGTTTGTACAGTATAAAAAACATTACGCTTATATGGAGTCCCCACAAAGATAGTGAACCAGATGCGTGCGTGTGTGTGTGTGTGTGTGTGTGTGCTGTAGGTACTCACTGCATTGGGTGCCTTTGACTGGATCAGGTAGGCCAGTGCAAGTCTCTGGCTTGTTGGGTATCGCCACTCTCCATCGAGAGCCCAAAACGTCACAGTCTGTGTACTCAAAATGGTAATCAGACTGAAAAATAATGAAACACACAATAACAACTGCATTAAAATGTCTTTCAGTGTCATTCAGTTTGAAAATATTGGAAAAAATTGACATAGTATTTTGCAGGGTTAATACATTTGTTAGCACAACCAGTCAGTTAAGGTGTTTATGTAAGAAAATGATATTGTGCAGGCATCCAGTTACTACCGGAGGGGGGAAAAACTGATAAAACGATAAAGAGGCCGACACTGAGTGTTTAAAAGGCGGGTACTATCCAAATAAATACAAAATACGTGGACATTAAATGATTTCATTTGGAATTATTTTAAAATTTAACCTGTATACTATCATAATCCTTCAGCTAAGAAAAAAAACAGTCCATTACAATGTAACAAACCAAATGCTGCAACAATATTACAGCTAGGCAATATTAGTACTGCAGTGCTCCAAAGTCTGTCTCTAGTGTTGTTTTTAGGTCATTTTCAGCACAGTTGTTAGCTGAGATGCTAAACTTTTCACTTTGTGCTTTATAGACATATACAAATTTGTTGTCACTGAGGAAACCAACTCTCTGATGTTGTAGTTACTAACATCTTGCGATTAATCTGGATTATACATCTTTTCAAAATACTGTGTCAGATCAATATTTGCACTGTAGGCGGATCCACCCACTAGTGATCAGCTTCAAGGATGTCTTCGTATCCCTGTCTAAACAAACAGTCTTCAACAGGTATTATTTAGTCACCATTGTGCGAAGAGGGAGAAGCAGATGAAATAAAACCTTGAGTTAATAAACCTTTAACACCTCAAAACATTGTTTATATATTTATCCTAATTTGACATAAAATAATCTACTAAGAGTTACTTAAATGCTTAAAGGTGTGGTTTAAATGAAACAATTATTTAGACTTGAAATGGTTTGTGTTGACAGCTAACTCCCTCAAACAACAGGCAGCTGGCAAGAATCATGAACCTAAATTAACCTGACTAAATGGCACCTGAGGTAACAGCAGATACTTCACAGAGCAAATCAGAATAACCCATGTGGAATGAAACAAGATTAATAGTTAACAAAACCCCAACATGACAATTGGTAGCACTTCCTGTGTGCTTTGTGTTAGTTAAGCTACGTTGTGTTTAGTGAGGATAAAGAAAGAAAGGTTGTTCTAAACAGGCAGTCCACATCATAATCTCCACATCCATATAAATGATGAAACCAAAAAACCAAGGCAACAGAACGGAGTGACATTTGTTTCTATGGTGTCTTGTAGGGGTCAGATTACCTGATGAATTTCCTACTCCGACAGAAAACATGTGCTGTCTGTTGTTGTTTTTTTACAAGGTCATTGGCAAGTTCTATTTTCAATTATATTTGCAACTATAATAATAAAATTAGACGTGCCAATCCGGTGCAGTTACAGTTTCATTTTCCACTGTGGGGCTGATAACGACCGCTCTTTGGAATGTAATACAAATGTGTCAGCCGTTGCCTTGGTAACACAACAGTTTACTGATTATATGAGATGCATAACGACCACGTTATGGAGGATGATCAGATATTTATTTTAATTGTATTATTAATTTGGGTTTTACTTCACTTAAATAGAGCGCTTAGCCAGCTACAGAGAAACTGGTAGCCAGGCAAGAGACAAGTGACCAATCCTGAGTGGCGACGTCACTTCACAGATTCTACCAGCATGATTCAGTTCAGGTTAGACAACAGTGCCGAGAACGGTTTGTAATCATGCCGTGCCTTACCAGGCTTAAGTGGAAACACAACTGGAACCGTTCCTAACCATTCTAAGAACTGTTCAGCCCGACTGTGGAAAAGCGACTAATGTTATTTTTGCGTGCACACACACTCACATAAATATATATATATAAACAGTATTTATTGATAAGCATGAAATGTCTTGGTGGACTATGCTATGCTGCTGCTGCATGAGAGGATACAGTTGAAAATGCGCATGAATACGGTGAATAGAATTGAAGCTGCTGCAAGGAAAGTAGGGAGAACCTATAGCAGGTGGTACTGGGGAAGGTGGAGGGCTAGGAAAAATCCCATACTGTGCTGCATAGAGTTGATCCGGTTCAGGACTGAAATAAATAAATAGGTCACGTAGATAGAACAAACAGAGCAATTGGCCAAAACGATCGGCTTTAAGTTAACCAATCAGCTGCTTGGATAGAGAGAGAGTTGACAAATTAAAAAACAACAAAATAATTAAGAGCTTGAAAGGCCTGGTTTCTGTAATGTTAAATCTGCATCTGGCCATGTTCTGAGCAAGTCAGTTTAATTATTTATTTATCAGAGTGTCTATAGCACACACTTTTGTTTCACTGCCAATACAAAAAAAGCTTTGGTAAAGACAGGTATATCAATGCATTTATACAAACAGCAATACAGCAATTTGTCAACTGACCATAACAGCAGATGCCCTTTTCACACAGCTCTCTAAGGCAATGGGGAAGCTTATCTGGACTTGATAAGGTAAGTGTGTGACGTGACCCATTTCCATGAATATGCTCACTTATTCAAACGTGATGATTTTCTTGAGAAAACCAAGGACAGGGAGCAGAAACATAAAGGTGAACAACAACAAAAAAATGTATTTAAAATTCAACGTATATCCTGATCAGAAAGGAAACAATCATACTGAAAGTTGATACTGATGCATGTGAGTTTTTTCATTAACTAAGAAAACATCCAGCCCACGTCCCTTATTTGCTTTATTAACTGATATATGTTATGTCAGTTTTTTCCCCCCCATTTGTTTCTGAATATTTTCATATTTTGTATGGTTTCTTATTTGTAAAGTGGCATAGTGTGAAACACAATATGCATTGTGTAAAGTGTGATGATGTGTGTACAATACACGTCTTGGCACGTCGTGACCAAACAGGTGCCTTTCAATTTCTGATCTGGGAAGAAACTATGTTGAGTGTATTTCTATTTATGGACCTAACAGTTTATTTATATAGAAAGTACTGGCCTAGTCATACAGTCCTGTATGATAATGTTTGGTGTTTATAATGATCAATATTCCATCAGCAACAGCATTAGCTCACAAATGCTATTCTGTCGATGTGAGTTCAGCAAGCTACAGCCTGTCTGTCAATAAGTAACAAGTATAAGTAGCCTGTCAAATAAACAGCAAATGAATAACAAGTGTATAGGACAAAACACATACAATTACGTTATTTTAAAAGACTATTTTAACGTTGCAGTCGAAAAAATCTGCATCTTACCTCTTTGCAGCTGGGTAATTCCGTTGTCTCCGTTAAAAGTAGTAAGGGGAGCAAAAAAATTACAGAAACGCTTTGCGTTCCAGCAGTGAAAAGCACATGGATTAAAAACATAGCTGTTTTCAAATGATATGTTCCCTTCAGGCAAGGCTTGCGACATAACAGACGTGTTAATATTGTTGCACTTTTATCCCGACACTGTTTGCACATACTAAGCGTGTAACGCGCTCAGCTCTCCTATTGGTCAGACTCTTTGCGATGGAGTACCAACTGCAAACGTGTCCGTCTTGTATCTAAAGAGGCGAATATTCGTTAGGACTCGGAAAAGAAAGCACAATCACAATAATCCCTGGGTTTTATAACAAGCAAAGAGTCAATGGCATAAATAATACGATGAGGTCTCTGTTGATCTACAGTTGGGAAACGGGAGAGCGGGGCACAAAGTAGGCTAACGCGGGGTTAGTTATAACACATATGGTTTAAAACTTTCCACACATGCCAGCATGACGAAACGTATGGTATTTAGTAATTGTCATATCAACAGTAAGGAAAATCAGAGGAAAAAATCTTGCCCAAATTCAAAAACCTTAATTTTTCATCTGTTTTTTGTGTTTATTTCGGCTAAAATTAGACAAATATGATATTATTTTAATCTCCAATCTGTTATTTAACAGTTGAGATAGTTATTCAATGCTGATCTAACCAGCAGAAGACACTAGCCGGGTTTTCCCAGTTGCGCAGGTGGGGCATCTTAAACACTGCGTTAATGTGCCCCTATTAGAACTACGCTATTCTATTAGGAAACCATGAGAAAATAATGAATAAAGACTGAGAGTCAATGTTCAGAAATGATTACTAATGTTTTGAACCGTGCTGCATAGCTGTTTTGCGGTGTGTTTGTTGTCAAAATTGTTTATTTTTAATTATTAATTATTGTTTTAATTATTAATAATGCCATTATTTTATATGAAAAAAGTCAATAATTGTATTTTATTGACAAAATATTTTAGTTTGTCTTGGATATTTTTTTGGATTGTATCAGATAACATTTTAAACTGTCATGGTCATGTTACAACGTGCCCACCTATGGGGCATGTTGTCACATTTCACTTCCATTCTTTCGGGGTAAATCAAGACAAAAGTATACACTGTATTAATTAAATAAAACCACATAATTGTACTAGACATGTGTGAAATTGATGTGGGAAAAAATAAGTACTCTGAACCCCAAGTGGATTTACACAAACTGAGAAAGTCAAAAAGCACCGCTCTCCCCAGCTGAACAGCAAACATTTGTTTATATTCTTTTTTTGGCTGCTGTAAAATGTTAGTAAGCAATAACCAGTTAATCAACTGTTAAAATACAAGTTTACACCCAAATACGCTGCAAGCATATCATTTATTTACGCCTCGCGCTGTGTGGTGCAACAGAAACTACGTTCACAGTTGGTTTCTAGGCAACGGTGGGAGGGACAACAAAGTTGCAAGTCAAAAAATCCCAAAACATCGAGCTGTTACATTCCATAAAACTCATCTGGATACAGTGGGAATATGCCACAAGAACGAGATCCGTTTCCATTCCCGCGATATGAGAACGACTATACTTACACAGGGAATACAGCAATTCAGGTAATTACAAATATGAACTTAAAACTTTAAAACTGGCCCCGTATCAGTTTACAGATCTAAGTTAGTTCGTATAACTTCCCTGCTTTTTGAGTTGGCTTATACACTTATTTACATTTCTCAACTTCTCGCTTTTTAACTTGCCTCATTGATCAGAAATTGCCATATGACAAGCCAATCCATCTCGCACAAAATGACGAACCCTGGAGGAGACTCCATAACACGACTACACAGGCCAGTTCTCATCGAAATGTCTTTCATTATGATACTGCAGTGAGTTGATTTAACCATTTGAATTTACTTATTACTTCAAAATTATAACGTAACTAAAAAATAAACGCAAAATGTGTTTGTGAAATGCCCTGACTGCTAACACTTTGTTACAAGGCACCAAAGGACAGTCTGGACATTCATCTAAAATCGACCTATGACCATCATCTAGGATTATTTCAAAACAAAAATCAGACCTTGACGCAGAGGGATACTGTTGCATTGGATAATGCGTAAGGCCTATGTGTGTGTTTACTGTATGAACAAATGAAAACGATACCTTTCACATTTAAGAAACTTTTATTGGTACAAAATGTAATTTAGTTTTCAAGGCTTAGCGAGTCTGAATGTCCCAGCTATTGTAATGATTTTTCACACAGGACACTGAAAAACAAAAAATCAGACTCAGTGCGGGAGACCGACAACAAAGGAACAAAAGTGTGGGTCGACACCCAGAAAGCTTCTATATACAGTATTAAAGGGTCCATAGGTGAGAATTAATATTAAATACATAAGAAATTGATTACATTAAATGTAAGAATTAAATGTAACTGATTCAGTTTTTTTTTTTTTTTTAACAGAGTCTCATCACACCGCTTCGACAAACCGAGGTTACTCACGTAAGCATGATGGCGGATTTTATTCTACGTAGCGCATTACAAACACAGCCTATACAAGTAAAGGTTACCACATGTATTTCCAGTTGGTTGTTAAACAATGAATCTCCGCATTTACATGTACTAAGGCTCGAAGAATAAAAGAAACTAAGACATGCTGATGTGGTCTCTTCTTTAAATGGATACAACACGTTTGGCGTGCAGCTCCGCGAGGCTTACTGACCTCATGGACTCACTGTTAGAAGTTATGGTGAGATCAGAATCGCCGTTATACTCAGTGAACAAACAGGGCATATTGGACCAAGATCCATAACCCGGCTTGCTCTAGTATATCTGATCGATTCATCATTTCTTACCACAGTTTCCACTGTGGATGCCCTGAGTGAAAAAGCCTCGCGATCATCGCTACAGAAGCTCCCGAGTCGGTTACTATCATCTCTGTATCCGAGCAGGGCAACAACTCGGATAAGATCAAATAAGATCATGGTGTAGATTTAAAAAAAAAAAAAAAAAAGGTCTCATTCTCACACATTCACAAAACACAAACATTCATGCACACAAACAACCACTCTCTCGCTCACCCCTAACACACTCACTCAATGACCTCACGTCCTGTTTGACGTCAATATAAGTAGCCCATTGGAATCATGGGAAACTTTTCCACAACACAACAAAAATCACAGTGCCCTCTTGTGGTTGGTGACATTTTATAAATATGAGGAGCATGCCTATATTATATATTTTATATAGTTCATTAGAATATTCATTTTTAAAATAAATTAAGTAAGTGAATTTTGTAAATTAAACATGCAGGAATAAACTGAGACTAAAACTACGCAATTTAGAGATTAACCTGTTGGTTTAAAAACAAACACCTGTTAATTTTAATTTTGTCTTAATGAAGAACTAGTGATCAAGAGTTGATGTTTCCAAGGAAGGACGAGAGTTAAAATCAACATTGGTGTCTGTCCACGGTAATTAGTTAATCTGGCATCCTGCGTGCCTCGTATCGTAAAGGTTAATCTGGAATGGTGTAATGAGCTTGAACGCAATGTCTGCAACAAGCATCACTGAATATAAACAGAGCAACACAGTGAGTGAACTCTATAGTACCGACACCAGCCGCACAATGCTGGACTTGAACACAACAAAAAAGCAATCAGCTGTGTGTGTTGAGGTGAGCGTTACCTAGAACTGTAGAACAAAATGTAAATGTATTTGATGAACCCCCAGTGTTTCCTTCAAAGAGCAATTTAGTGTATCTGTATTTTTGTATCTGTGTATGTTGGAGGAGTGGGAATTAAATGTATTTGGTGTCCAGTTACTCTTCCATAGTTAATTTAAAGTGGAACAACACTTGTAGTACTACTCTTTTAATTCAGATAACTGTCCTATGAAGCAGTGGGAAGCTGATATACACAGTTGGTTTCAGTAGTTTTATGAAGTCCCTTTGATTTTGTTCGCTGTCTGTTGTACCAAAATCAATTGTTTCATGAATCAAACAATTTCTGGAGTTAATTGTGCTGAATTAATAATGCAGTTAGTAAAGCTTGCTCCAATTTCATGGCATCAATCCTAGTAAATTAGATTTTATAGGAGCCTATCACAAGCTATTACATAATGGTGATTTTGTGAGTTGTGTATTTCAGATAGTAGTCTGTCATGTTGGTTTGGAAGTGTGTGGAGGTGGGACATGGGTGTGTTTGGTGTGGCTGTCTAACACCCAAAGATGACCCCTAAGTGTGGCACTGTAGGACCAGAGTAATCTGGTTTATCCCAGTCATGGTTCTAAACACTCTGATTTGGGCCGGATGCCCATAAGCTTAACGTCTCATTCAGTGGTGGAGTTCTCTAGGTTTCTAAAATGTTCCTGTAGTTTAGTACAGTATGCTGCAACTTGAAAAGGCAACATTTCATTAGCCAAATATATTAATTTAAACTGACTGATAACAGCTCCATCTGTAGGTTTTCATGTAGGTATAAAGCTGTAATTGCAAAATGTATAATTATTGCACAATTTATTCAGGTTTGCATGTAACCTTTATTACTTCCTGAGGAAACCCAGGTTGAACCTCTTTCCTCTGTCCTCTTCGCTTAGTCCTACAATTTCATGGGTCTGCGTTTCAGAAGTCATTAGGTCAAAAATAACTTCAGGACACTTCAGTGTTGAGTTATAAATGGCCCTCTTTGCTTCATTCTTCTATGTTAGTAAATCAAGCCAATGCGCATTAAAAGGCAGAGCATGCGTCATCTCAGTCCACTGAGCGGATTTGATTCTGTGCCTTCCTCAGCAGGTGGATGGACATGTTAGCACTCCGTTACTCCATTTTAAATGGCATTCTAAATGTATTAAGAAATGACCCATTTGGCTGAATTTACTTTCATGTGTACATTTATTGTTTTTCTTTTTTCTTTTCTCTCTCAGCGGCCAGGATTCAGACATCACAAAAAAGGTACAGGCACTGACTATGCTCTGATTCAAATGTACATGGCATCATATAAGCCGTGTCAAACGTGTAGGCATAGGCTTATACATTTTACAGTTTGCTTCTCATATAAACTAAAGCGTTTAAAAACTCATAGGATTTGTTAATATTCATGTAGGCAAGTCTAAATGTTTCCCCATCTCTGTCTTTTAGAGCTCTATGTGTGTCATCCTCCTGTGTCCCAGCAGAGCACAGACAGCGGAGAGGAGTTCATTCAGCTCAAGAAAGTGAATGGCTCACCCGGCGAGTGTCCCAGTCGCCAGAATCTCCATAAGGAGCTTCTGCTTGGCCATAAGAGGTGAAGAGAAACCTCAAAATAAGGTTTACTTTTGTGAAGTATTTGATTTATGTTGGTGTACTTCATTTGCCAAGAATAGTACATTCAGAAGTTGAAATAAAATCAAGATCTAAATCACATCAAACCTGCACAAATTCCTCTGAACAAGGTTTGCTATACTAAAGTGACCTTAAGGCTTCTGCCATTTTATTGTTCTCAGAGGGCTGTTGTTGGAGGAGAAACCAGAATTGCAGCGTGTGTTACAGCAGAGGAGACTTGACCTGCACAGGGAGCAGGAACTTGCCCTCCAACCCCCTTCTGACCTGGAACAGGAGCTCCGTAAGAGACAGCAGAAACTGCAAGAGGTACTGACCATTCTACATCCACTTAAAGAGATTGTTCACCCAAAAATTAAAATTTTACCCCATGGTTTACTCGCCCTCAAGCCATCCTAGGTGTATATGACATTCTTCTGAATGGTGAATGGCAGCCCAAAAAAGTGCATCTATCCATTATAAAAGTTTCCCATACAGCTCTGGGGGGTTAATAAAGGCCTTCTGAAGTGAATTGATGGGTTTGTGTAAAAAAAATATCCATATTTAACATGTTATAAAGTAAAATATCTAGCTTCTGGCAGACTGCCTTCTGTATTCAACTTACGAAAAAAGCATAACTGGTGCAACGTATGACGTCGGATGTAGCTTAAGTGTTTTGAACGGCGAGAGGTGTTGCACTTTCTTATGTTGAATAGGGAAGGTGGTCTGGCAGGAGCTATTTTACTTTATAAAGTTTTAAATATGGATATTTTTCTTAAATAAACCCATGGATTCACTTCAGACGCCCCCCCCAGAGCCGTGTGGATTACTTTTTATAATGGATAAATGCACCTTTTTTTTTTTTTTTTTTTTTTTCTTTTTTTTTTTTTTTTTTGAGCTTCAAATTTTGGGTCATGTCATATACACCTAGGATGGCTTGAGGATGAGTAAACTATAGTATAATTTTTGGGTAAACTATCCCTTTAATGTTCCTCATCACTGGAATGGAGATCAAGAGTTTTGCCAGATGCTTTGTGGTATTTGACTTTTGTCTTGGATGAATTGAATCATGTGGCAATGTGTTTTGAGTGGACCATTGTACTTGTATGTTTTACTCCCATTACAGATGTTTCATATAATATTTGAGCATTTTGTAAGGTTCACTGCTGTTTTAAATGTCTCTACAGTATGAGATGGAGGAACAAAGACTCTTGGATGATGAGAAAAATATTCCAGAATTTGTACGAGTGAAGGAGAATCTGCGTCGCATGCAGTTGACAGAACGAAACTGAAGGATATGTGGAGAATGCGCCTTGTAATTTTTACTATGTAATGTTTTCATATAAGAATATTTCGATGTCATGAAATTAAATGGTATACATCTATAATGTAGTTAAGAGTTACAATTTACTGTAAATTTGAGTCAAATTAAAGCCATTAATGTCTTGTGTAATATTACCTGGTGTCCCCCCCCCTCTTTTTTATTTTTTATTTTTTTATTTTTTATAAAAAGTATAACCGAATACTTCTGTTCGGAATTATGCAACTATGACTTTAATATTATATTGGGCATACAAGGTTTGACGAGCAAGTAACAACTGGCAAACACTAGGCCTACTATTGACTTTAAAGGATACATAAAACACACAGTATCTGCCAATCTCATGTTAATCTTGAGTACCTCTAGTACCGCGTCCTTCATCTCTCCGATTCTTTTCGTGGACGTGTGCTGTGGGTTTTCACTCTTGTTGATGTGCAAATGCACTCATTTGGGAGAAGTGCCCATAAAAGGAATACTGCACTTTGTGATGGCATATAGGGCCATACTCTGGGGGGGGGGAATTCAGAATCCTGGAGTTTATTTGGCCTACACCTTAGCTTCCCCAACCATATCTCACCAACAGAATATCATAGCATGGAGTTTTATCTGATTTTTTTTTTTTTTTTTTTTTTGGACTTAAAATTCCCAAATCTATTCTGTGTCTTGCTGCCTTTGCACTTACAGGTAGCACTTCTACACATTGCCAGCCGGGAGAGAAATCTCCACGGACTCTTCCTTTCAAATGGAAATATCCCTGTTTAATTAGCTGATCTTTATATTCACCGAGAGGCACAAGGAAAGAAAGCATGACCATCTGCCGTGAACTGCATTTATCAGGAAAGTAACAACAGGAGGCAAATGGGAAGCAAAGCGACAAAGAAATATTTGTATAAAGAAACTCAATCCATGTGTTCTCAAACTGTATATATCTCTACAGGCTGATGACATTTTCGTCAAATACTCTTTCAGTAAATTACTTTGAACAGTATAAGGCATGCTGCCACGCAGGAAAACAATCAAGTTGTGGCAGCGTGCCATTTCAGACACTATTCATATAGTCCAGCGGACTATTCGCCAGCTGTCCTCTTGTTTAACTCTATTGTCCCAGTTTCTCCCGCTGGCTCTGTTAGACACGCCTATAGAAAAAGAAGCGTGTGCTGCCTTCAAAAAGATCACACACGCTTACTAAGCATCTAGACAAACATTGACGGAGTATGGTATAGCAATGGTATCGCCCTGTTTTTTTTACCTCTAAACTTGTTTACAAGCACAATTTGATATTTTTCCTCGATAGAAATTTTAAACAGTGGTCTGTTCATTTGAACACGCATGTTACTTTATAAATACGAACTGGAGAATATATGGCACATTCCTCCTGCGAAGATACGGTTTGGTACAGTCCAGTGGCTTTTGGCTAGCTTGAGTACAGACTCTTCATCCAGCCGCACTGTGGAGTTCACCGGCACACGCGCATCTGCGGGAATGGAGTGAACGGAGGGTGTGTTTTGGGCTGAATACAGCAAAGAAAGGTATGATTACGATTGTAAATATTTGTATTTATATGACATATTTGTATAATATTTTTTGTGCAGATAATGTGTATCTATCTATGTATGGAAATTACATTTTGCAGTTTGCACAATAGCTCAGAGAAATCATTCATTTGAAGGCATGCGCAAATTATTTTGATAAGCTTTTATTGCACTCGTTTTCTTTTCAGTTTCTCATCATTTATGTTTTTGTCACCTAAAGGTACATTTGCAACAAACATAAAGACTGATGATTTCATTGCATGAATTTATTTCTGCTTAGTAAGGTCATTCAACCCTTCAAAGCATGCCAATTATAACAAAATGTCGGTTCAACAATCTATTCTGCACGATATGTATAGGCCTCGAGTTGGTTGTGATGTTGATGGCATGATGATTGCGTTATGATTGATTAGATGGAATGCTTATTACAATGTAAACACGAGTGATTTGTTATAATTTGTCTTCACAAGCTCCACGCATTCAGACTGAAGACGTTTTCTGTTGAATGTTGTATCTGTAAAACAGTGCTGTGTGGTTTAACAGATCCAAATCAACTGATATTAATTAATCAATTATTTAATATCTGTTAAAAGTTCATTAGAAGGAACATCTGACCTGCAGTCACAGTCATTGCTATTTGTGTAAAGGCTTAAAGAGATAGTTCACCCAAAAATGAAAATTAGCCCATGATTTACGCATGCTCAAGTCATCCTAGGTGTATATGACGTTCTTCTTTCAGACGAATTCAATCAGAGTTATATTAAAAAATGTCCTGGCTCTTCTTGCTTTATAATGACAGTAAATGGGTAGTTCTGTTTTGAAGTCCATAAAAGTGCATCTATACATCATAAAAGTACTCCACACAGATACGGAGGGTTAATAAAGGCCTTCTGAAGTGAAGCGATGCGTTTGTTTCAGAAAAATATCCATATTTAAAACTTTACAAACTGTAATCTCTAACTTCCGCTAACTGTCGTATGCGTGTTCACGAGAGACTGCCGCTCCAGCGTATGACGTAGGACGCAGGCGTAGTGTAAGTTCCGGTGACGAACGTGGAAGTGCAGAGGATAGAGCAAAACAAAACTTGGTTCTCGCGAGAACTAGCATATTCTCACCGTCCTACGTCATACGCTGGAACGGCAGTCTCTCATGAACGCACGTAGGACAGTTAGCGGAAGTTAGAGATTACAATTTGTAAAGTTTTAAATATGAATATTTTTTCTTACACAAACGCATTGCTTCGCTTCAGAAGGCCTTTATTTACCCGGAGCCGTGTGGAGTGCTTTTATGATGGATATGCACTCTTATGGTCTTCAAAACAGACAGCCATTCACTGGCTTTTTTTTCATATAGCCTAACTCCGATTGTATTCGTCTGAAAGAAGAATGTCATATACACCTAGGATGACTTGAGGGTGAATAAATCATGGGGTAATTTTCATTTTTGGGTGAACTAACCAAACCCTTTAAGAGGTTGATGCTCATTTCCAGAGGTCCATGTTATATCTTAATTGACTTTGTACTGGAATACAGATACAAAGTGGATGTCCATTCATAAAGGAGAATGAGTCTGTGTTTACACTGGCAGAGAACTTTTCTTCCTTTAATTTATTAGCTAAAGGTGTTTTCGCCTCTGAGAGGCATTTTGTCATGCATTTTGATTAATCGTTTCATCTTCATTGAGTGGCATGATGAAAGGAGAGAAGTGGAATCACAAAGACTGTCTTTCAGGTCTCTTCACTCCCTCTCTCTCTCACTCTCCGCCATGTTTTGCATGGCTTAATTAACATTCAGCTGGTTTTTGGCTTTGCACCAGCTGTGGAAAAAAATCACATACTAAATTCTGTCGCTCCCATAACATCTGCATCTACACGATTCAGCATCTCTATAATAACAGGCTCCACATACATTCTGGGTCGTGTTCAAGTCTCCTGTCAGACTTTCCAAGCTCTGGCCCTCTCTGGGAATTCCAGACCTGGCCGCAGTGGTAATGAAATTGGCCGGGTAGGCATTCCAATAGATCACAGCCCCACAGGCTCATGGGAAAGGGTGTTGGGGAATCTGGCGGAGATGGAATAGACGGCACATGAGAATTGCAGACTACTGAAAACGGCCTTATTCGCTGATGTCTCATCTTTACGCTTGACTGCGCGAGAGGATGGGTGGATCTGTTGTGTTATCCTTCTGCTGTCGAGATCGCTGTCGAGAAGACTACGTCCTGTCTGCTCTTCTGAGCTTAATGTGCTTTGTAATCAAGACCGGCCTAATGTGCTTTCAGGGTGGAACTCCTTATGAGTGCAGTCTGTGGGTTTTGAAGGAATAGGTAATTTACTCATCCCAACCCCATATGTCCTCCTTTTTTCTGTGGAATACAAAAGGAGAAGTTCTGAAGATTGCGCTGATTGCTTCTTCTTTTTTTACGCAGTTACAACAAAGTCCTTTTCAAGGAAAGTCAGTTCACTCAGCTGCCATATTTATTGCAACACCTTCCGGCACAATTTTTAAAATTATTCTTGCATTATTAAGACATTAACAATAGGTAATGCAATTATTAAACAGAATTATTATGAGATAACTACTTAACTACATTTTACTGCTGAAGCCACTACCATTTTGAGTTGGAGCAACCAGCAGTTTTTAATATCTCTTTTTTATGGGTTCCATGGAAAAAAGTATTTTCTCATGACATGAGGGTGAGTAAATGATGGCAAAATTATAATTTTGTGGGAAACTAAAATTAAGAGTTGCTTTTCGTTTAATAAAGCACAGTTTGTCACCGTGACCTAATCCCCACTGCAGTTTCATCAGCCTTTCTTTTGCCCTCTCTTACCGACTAAGTCTTGTTGTATCAGCAGATACTGTCCTCTCAGCCAACTGGCTGCTCGGGCTTGTTGACACAGAGCTTTGCTGGTATTTTTTCAGTCGTCGAGTGTCTGATGGAGCAGGCTGGTTTCTATTGTGCTGAGCTGCATCCATCCACATGAGTTACAGAACTAAATGAAGATGGAGCCTTCAGAAGTGCCACCATCACATCCTGTCACATTTTCTTTTTCAGAGCTCAGGAAGAGGGATGATAAGGATCTACACTGACTCATTAGCAGGGATGTTGTCCCTAGTGATGTGGGTGGGCAACTAGATTTCCCCCAAAATAGCATTTATATAAATACAATGTCTGTCCTAGATTTTTGTGTGGATGACACCAGCACTCATTAGATATAACAAGGAACCGTGGGCCCCATTTATAAAACACACATATAATTGGAATTTCAACCTATGTCAAAAGTGAGGAACAAATACAGATTTAAAAGACAAAAACTGATGTGAAAATATTTTTGATGACACTAACTAAAAAGCATCTGTACAAACTTTTTGCACTCATATACCAGTAATTAAAATAATCCAACATTGATTATGAAATTGTAAGGATAAATAGGAAATCACAATATGCATTTGTTATTATACGTGCATTGCGCAAATGGGCAAAATTTTAACTTTGTGATAATTATGTCTCTGAGATTAAGGGGATAGTTTACCCACACATTTTTGGAATTTACTCACTCTAAAGCCATCCTAGGTGTATGTGGCTTTCTTCTTTCGGCCAAACACAATCGGAGTTATATAAAAAAATATCCTGGCTTTTCCATAATTTTTTATTAAGCCCAAAAAAGCGCATCCATCCATCATAAAAGTAATCCATAAGGCTCCAGGGGGTTAATAAAGGCCTTCTGAAGGGAAGCGATGCATTTTTGTAAGAAAATTATATATATTTATAACTTTATAAATAATAATCACTGGCTTCCGGTAACAGCCGTACACGAGTCGAGTTCCACCAGTCACGAATTAGAAGTCTAAAATGAGAATTTTTAAAGAGAAGGAGCTTGAGTTTGTTGCCTAGCCCTATTTGTTTAATGTGCTTTTTTGGGCTTCAAAAAAAGGTACCCTTCACTCCCATAAAACTTGGAAGAGTTATATTATTTTTTAAATATAACTCAGATTGTGTTTAGCTGAAAGAAGAAAGTCATAAACGCCTAAGATGGCATGAGGGTGAGTAAATTATGGGATAATTTTCACTTTTGGTTGAACTAAGCCTTTAAAATACATTTAGAAACGTTTTATGTGCATATGGACATTTTAAAAATTGTTTTAGGAACATTTAAAAAACTTCTACATTTAGGATTTCTACACACTTCAGTGCCCAGTTCTGATAATGGTTACTGTAACTTATAATAGGACTCCAAAAAAGCAGTGTTGCAGATAATGTCATAAGATACGCTAATAATTTTCTCAAATCCTGTCACTGGATATGAATGGATCCTTTGTAATCCTCCTGATTCTCAAGATGAAAATATAAATTACTCACCCTCATGTCGTTTCAAACATGTATGATTTTCTTTCTACTCTGAAACAAACATTTAAAAAACGTCTCAGTATTTTTTGTCCAAAAAATCCATACAGGAAAGAAAGTCATACAGGTTTGGAACAACATGAAAATTCTGCTATCATTTACTCACTCTCATTTGGGGGTGAACCTCCCCTTTAAACAGATCATTTAAAATACACAAGTTTCCTGAATCTTTGATTCCTTTTACATCTGTAAGAGGATCTGATCTGTCATTCAAACTCTTCCCAGTGCATTAACATGTTCCTTTATAATAACAGTAACAAGACTTTATGTAAATGTCACAGAAGCATCTCCTCATCTTACTTTCTCCCTACTTAGGCTGCGAAATCTGAGACGTCACAGTCTGAGATCTCTAAATGTTATTCCTAACAATCCTTTAGAAAAACTTTGCCTGTAAGTTTTCTTCATGGTAATAAGAGAAACCCTGACACGGTTATCTGAGTTATCAGCATCTCCCGCCTAAGGCTGAATCAGCATGGACACATTGTTGCACTTCAAAGCTGTGGTGAGTAGGCACTGAAAGAGAAAAGAGGGGGTTCTTGGAGAGAACAGGTGCAGCCTTTGGGAAGGGGAGAGTCCCTTCTGCCATCTGTTGACTTCTAGTTTTCCCCCAAACACACTCCATCACAATTCACACACGCCTGCTTGGTCATAGTGATCCAGGTTGCTATGGTGCTGTATGGGAGGAATAAGACCCCCACATGTGTGCGTTCAACTCCGGGCATGTGGCTATTGTGTTTTGAGTCATTCAAACATTTGGGGAGGGGGGTGTGCGTGTGTGCGCAGACTGAAATAGGGCTGGATAAGGCAAATGACCAGTTGCTTTGTCAGATGTTAAGGAGACGCTGAGGTGCCTGTGCAGTGTTCTCCTCGGGAGGTTCGGTTTTACATAATCGCACGGCCACAAGCCACTATTTGGAAGGCAAATTTACTTAGTGGTTGCTGGACTGGAGAGCAGTAGAGTAAATGGAGAGCGCTTGAAATCAAACAACGGATTTGAATCTTTTTTCTTTCCCATCAACAGGTCACATCTGCAGACTGAACTGGGAGATCGTTTTTTTTCCCAACAAAAACTGCAGAATTACAAAAACAAACATGGATTGTAAGGAGGAGATCAGTGACTCTGATAGCGGGATCATTTTAAACTCTGGTGAGTGCTTTCATTTCTATGTTAATGATAAATAATATTTAGAAGGAAACGGAAAGGATATAGCTAAATAAGGTGGTGTAGTCACAAAAAGAAGAAGATAGGAAATGATGGAGGAAAGTCAGATGATGTGACTCGTTTTCCACATGAGCACTACAGTTCAATGTATCAAGGCAGGCCAAATGCTAAGCCATGTCTCATAGAAATTATCGTTTTCATTTTGAGGATGCAAAATGTGCCCTGTGTGTGCTCTTGTGTAATGAAATCTCTTGTGTTGTCCAGGCCCAGACAGCCCCACGTCTCCGGTGAAGGACCTGAGCACTCACACACGTGCCATGAGGCTGAAGCAGCAGGCCCTTGAGGACAGACTGGAGCTGTGTGTCCTGGAGCTCAAGAAACTCTGCATTAGAGAAGCTGTGAGTGACACTTCTTGAGAACGAGCCATCAGCACTGCCATCTCTGTTAAATTCTTACACATCATGAACCATATTTTTGAACTATACTCCGCATGGGCGCTTTATATATGAAATGGCAGTTTTTTTTCTTTTCTTTTAGTACTCAAACCATCACAAATAGTCAGAGGATCTGTGGAAAATTCTTTAATTGTGACCAAAACTCAGCTCGAAAACCTAGCATGATGTGTTCCCGTTAATTTTCTCTATAGAAATTTCTTCAATAAAGAGTTTTAAGCCATGATGAACAACAACAAACAATAACAGCTCCAAGATAAATCACAACATTTTCATTTGAAAAGACAGGGTCTGCCAACACTTGGAAATTATAAAAGGGCTTCAAGTTTAACCTGGGCCTAATTAACTAATGAAGCATAATGACTTCTAATCAGGAAAAACAGTTACACAACCGTTCAAAAGATTGGGCTCGGTAAGATATTTTAATGTTTTTGAAAGATCTCACCAAGGCTGAATTTATTTGATACAGTAAAAACTGTAATATTGTGAAATATTATTACAATTTAAAATAGTTTACTATTTTAAAATGTTTCAAAATGTAATTTATTTCTGTGATGACAAAGCTGAATTTTCAGCATCATTACTTTGGCTTCAGTTTCACGTGATCCTTCAGAAATCATTCTAATATGATGATTTGGTGCTCAAGAAACATTTCTTAAGCAGCATAACTGTTTTCAACATTGTTAACTTTGCACACACATTGTATCATGGCCGCAATTTGCAGTTGGGACGGGTGAACATGTCCCTAACAAGGACATTTTATCTCCACCACAGGAAGGTTTACCACACAAAGAAAATGCATCCAATCTGTTGTTCTTTATAATTTAATTAATACATGTAAAATGCACCGACCAGACAGGTCTGATGTATAAACCTTATGACACACATATCAGGATTTATAAACAATATACGGCATAAGCAGTGCTGCATACTCTGGACCATACACAGTCTTCTATTGTGTAATCGAAGAGCTTCTCTGCTCACTGCTGCTCATAAAAGCACTTGAATATTATATATAGAGTTACAATAATTTTAGGTTTTGATATTTAAAGCAGATGAAGCACCATGGTCTTCACCACTTTTTAAAACAAAATTACGCCAATGCATTGTATCATAGTTTTAACAGGATAGGAAAATTTCTGTAGGAAAGTCAGCTGGCCCATAAGCGTAAATCAGATTGCTCTGATTAAGCCGTGCTTTCTCTTGTTCTGAATACAGCCCTTCAGTAGAAGCACTAAAGCCAATGGCCAAGAAACAGATGCTTCTTTGCATGTTAGCTCACATGTCTGTCATTCACTACTGGCCAAGCAGGGAGAAGATTTAAGGGCCTAATCATTACACCATAGAAACCCCTTTGTAGACACATCGACAGTATAAAGATGAGCATCTGCTCGCTCAAAGATTTTGTTTTGTTTCGTATTGATTAACAAACATAAAGTTTTCTTTGAGTTTGCGCATGGTTAAAATGATTTGCTTTAACAGGAGCTGACTGGAAAGCTGCCCTCCGATTACCCTCTCCTGCCTGACGAGAAGCCTCCGAAAGTCCGGCGACGCATCGGAGCCGCTTTTAAACTGGATGAGGGTTTTATTTCACAAGATGGCGAGGTACAGGCCGCAGTTCCTACACAGAGATTATTTTAATTAATAGCTATACTGCAACTGGCTGTTATTTGACCCTACCTGGCTAGTTTTAGGTGGTATTATTATCATACGGAATCCGTTCCACTTATATGGAAAAATATTTTTTACACGGTGCTTTTAATCCATATTTCAGCATTTTCAGCTTGTAATCATGCGGTTACCCCCTGAAATGTTTGTCTCCAGGAGTCTGAACTGCACATGCTCGAAGCTGATCTCGCCCTGCAGCGGCAGATTTATGAGGCGGCCCGAAAGCTCTCCCTCGAGGAGCACATCAGCAAACCGGTGAGGAAAAGCCGACTGCAGCAGTGTAAACGTGAAGAGAAGAAGCTGAAAGAGCTGCAGGATGTGATACTGAAACACCGCATCAACCACGGCTGTGTCTCTCCGCAGACCTGCTATACATCCAGACAGAGAGGTCAGCCAATCAGAAGCCATTGCTTCTCATATAAACAAAATTTAAGCATTACAAAAGTGATAGTTCATTCAAATCAAGTCATTTAAATAACAATCTTATTTGTTGGTCCATTTCAGATCTTTGTATGTCTGATGACAGCTCGCTGTCTGACGCTGTTGCCTTGGATGATGGTAAGCAAGCGACCCTTTATTTCCTAGTTAAAATAAAATTAAACTCAAACTTCCGCACCCTACTTGATGTGCTAATTTGATTACTAGACTGTAAGAGTTTGCTAATGTCAAAAAACCTGTTCTTTATCAACAGATTCCGACTCTGCTCCCTTTTCTCTGGCTGTTCTGGTGTCTTCCACAGACAGCGGCTTCCAGCGATTGACACTTTTACCCAATAATGGCCCAAAGCAATCAAGCTCCAGCTCCAGTCTGGACTATGATGCCTCACCCATCCAGAACTCTCCATGGAAGGAATCCAGCTTGGACCAGCCCTACCAGAAACAAAAACCATCTCACTCTGCCTGCAGCAGCCGCTCAAGGTATTATGGGATATTCTAGCTTTGAGCCATACCGTATTGTTCCAAATATAAGACAATGTTTTTTTTCTTAGAAATACATCTGAAAAAAACAGGTTTGTCTTATATTCAGGGTCTAGACTTTTTTTATATGTCAATAATACACCTGCAACAATAGGTGGTGATAGGGTAGGCAACGTGTGTGCCTAGAAATACGGTGTGTCATAGTGTAATTTTAGAAGATTGCGAGTGCAAAAAGACAGTCTTAAAAAATGCAAAGAGTCAAAGAAAAGCTTACCATCTAAGAGCCACGTGACTGTCATCTTTGCATGGCTCGCTTACGGGACCAAACTTTATAAACATTATAAATGTTTTTACTGTCACTTTTGATTCTTTCTGAATATAAGTATTTATTTCTTTAAAAAAATTACAGACCCCAGTCCTTTTAATGGTAGTGTAATAGGTCACAGGTCTGTGTTTTGTCAAATATCTTTTACACAACCATTACTGAACAAATCAAGTTTGATTTTATTAATCAATTAACTTTTGTTGTTACACTGTTGATCCAATGAGCTGGTTTGATGTTAAAACATTCTAGCAAAGAACTATAAGTGTCTATTTTTGATAAATTTATCATTATATAATCTTCATAATGATCTCATGAATTTTTTCCTCCGTGTCAGCAGCAGTCCAACAGGCTCACCAACAGACATGAGAATGGCAGAACTTCCTCCAGCCCCCCAGTTTGTTTTTAAAAGTCTGCCAATGCGGAACAATCAGCCAAACAGTGCCCCCTCCACCCCAGAGCTGCCACTGCGCAGACAGTTCTCACAGTCCTTCCGGTAAGTGATATACAAATTACAGTCAGCACTGGCATTTCAGCATTGTCTGAATGTTGTTCGTCTTAAATGACAGCTACAAATCCTTATAATTATCAGTTGTACAACTAACAACAACTTGGACAAGGCACTGACAAATATTTTTTAATTAATATGTTTTAGTTAATTAATTATCAACATTTCTATTCTATCTGCCATCTTGGGCTTTTTCACTGAGTTCATCATAGCAATGTTTTTTACCTTACTGATCTGATATTATCTCTTGTAAAATAGACTTCCCAGAAGCAAACCAGAATTGACCAAGGCCAGTTCAGACCTGGGACGGGGCCGGACCAAGTTGCCGCGTCGACGAGTGACCGACTTTGCGTTAGCCTACTCAGTTCAACGTTTATATCAGTGCAGCTCTGAAGACAGCAGCTCCGAGCTTTCCATTTCCTCATATAGCAGTTCCTCCAGCCGAGAGACAACCACTGAGGCACCTAAACCCTGTCCGCCTCCATACGGCTACCATCGCACTGCTCCAAATAAAGCACCAGGCCAGCTCAACGCCAACAACCCTCTCAAAAACAACAACAACAACCCACCTCACCTCATGCCCGGCCCCAGCCAGGTGAAGATTAACAACAGGACACTACTTCAGGCAGACATGGGGAGGCTGCAACTCGGACTGAATTCACAATCTGGTACCAAGCATACTAATAAACCCCAACAAGTAGAGGTTACTTCACCCAAACGGATGCTCAAGCCTCCCCCGCCGTACACAAAGGTGGTCCGCACAACTTCACTAAGAGAATACCCCAATCATCCCAGCCGGGTACTTCCTCGAGAATTGGTATCAGGAGAGCTTAAAACCTGGCATCAGAAAAACAATTTAGCCGTGTCCAAACATCGCTCACTTGAACGGCAAGGATCGATTCGAATTAAGCGCCCAGAGCCGCCACCCTACCACCAGATTCCCTCTCAAAAACAGGTAAAGACGTGTGCAATATGTGCGTTTATCAGTACCAATTACATAAACTGAGCATCATGAATACAATCTGCTCTTGGTAGTTAAATAATGAGCATTCTTGTTTCTTTCCAGGTTTCTCAGAAAGTGATTCTGCAAAGGGCTTCCGATGGAACGCCGCTGCAGTGGTATGAAGAAGAAGACTCTGAGATTGTGAGTCAGGTGTAACAAGGTATAAGAAACCTGGAGGAAATTACACAGAGAATAAGTGAACTCATTGTACACCTTCTTTAGTTTTATTTATTGAGCCAATGGACTCATTGACGTAGCCTGATAGTGAAAATTATGTTAATTCTCACCAAGACTTTTTGACCAAGTTGGAGCTGAGCCAGTGAAGTATACGCCTCAATTCCATATATGCCTACAATTGTGATTACATTTCAAGTCTAAGACTTCCTTGTAAGGCGTCATGCCAGATATTTATGATGAATGTATAATATAATGGTAATTTTATTGATGTCAGGAAAGTGTGGCTCACTTTTGCAAATGAATGATGAATGTCCTCATGGAAATGACATCATTTAGTATATATTTGTGTCTGGTACACGATTCTTAATAATTAAAGTATTACGTAATGTCTTAGTTTCCCCAATATTTTTATTTAATTTAACACATTATGAATTAATATATTATGTTTCCATATTCTTTTTTATTTGTGAATTAATATTGCCCCTTTGCTAACACTTTTTTTTTTAATTAGTGAAATGTTTCAAGAAGTGTTGCTCTGCTACTGTAATATGCATTGTAATAATAATCCATCTGTGAGTCTTAATAATACCGAATGCAGATATTTTCCTTCATGTTTGTATACTAATTATGAAATATATTTTATATTATTTATAATACACTTTAATAAACAATCTCACAGATCCTCACTAGTGTCTTGTGCATTTTTGTGTTTGTCACATTTTCAAATATTTCACATTTACATTGAATAAAACAGAAAAGTTGTATAGGATACATATTGACATAAGTGGTAGTGCATGATTTTTATTCCGAGACAATTTTCAAACTAAACATGAAACAGTTTTCCCTAAAGTTAAAACTACCAAACAGTAATCAAAAGATATCAACAGAAATATCCAATTTCTATGGATATTTATTATAAATTTTCACATCCATAAGACGGGTGTTTGAAGCAGCCACACTAATATAGCTAATATTATGATTGAGCAAAGAACAGTGAGGTAGATGACCAGGATTATCCAGCGGCAGTGACACATCCATTGCATCAGGGGGCGCTGTCTGCAGGTGGAGTCACAAACGATACAAGTGAGTTCAGAAAAATTAATGCATTAATATTTTAATAAATAAAAGAATAAGCGAAAAAGCAGTGTGAATGAGTATTAAAGGTAGGGTAGGCAATTTCAGACAGGCTAGCAATAGCAAGCTAGCTTTGAAAGCATATGATCCCACTCTCCCTTCAGAGTGCTCTCCAAAGCTGCACACAGCAGCATCTGCAAAGCTTCACCAAAAATGAGAGGCTAGTGTTACCAAGTCCACAGTTTTCCCGCAGAATTGGGCTACTTTTAAGTTGTTTCCGCGGTTTAAAAATAAGATAAAGTACGATTTCGGCGCTCCAACACCCCCCAGAAGCAAAAATTCTGTGGAGAATTCGGCCGCCCGATGGAGAAAATCGCATTGGGCTATTTAATGGTATGGAAATACATACACCAATCAGGCATAACATTATGACTAATATTGTGTTGGTCCCCCTTTTGCTGCCAAAACAGCCCTGACCCTTCGACACATGGACTCCACTAGACCCCTGAAGGTGTGCTGTGGTATCTGACACCAAGATGTTAGCAGCAGATCCTTAAAGTCCTGAGTCCTGTAAGTTGCGAGGTGGGGCCTCCATGGATCGGACTTGTTTGTTCAGCACATCCCACAGATGCTTAACTGGATTGAGATCTGGGGAATTTGGAGGCCAAGTCAACACCTCAAACTCCTGAACCATTTTTGCTTTGTGGCAGGGTGCATTATCCTGCTGAAAGAGGCCACAGCCACCAGGATATACTGTTTCCATGAAAGGGTGTACATGGTCTGCAACAATGCTTAGGTAGGTGGTACGTGTCAAAGTAACATCCACATGGAAGGCAAGACCCAAGGTTTCCCAGCAGAACATTGCCCAAAGCATCACAATGCCTCCTTGCTTTCTTCCCATAGTGCATCCTGGTGCCATGTGTTCCCCAGGTAAGCGACGCACATGCACCCGGCCATCCACGTAATGTAAAAGAAAATGTGATTCATCAGACCAGGCCACCTTTTTCCATTGCCCCTGGTCCAGTTCTGATGCTCACGTGCCGCTTTGGGCACCCTGACTGGTCTGCGGCTATGCAGCCCCATACACAACAAACTGCGATGCACTGTGTATTCTGACACCTTTCTATCAGAACCAGCATTAGCTTCTTGAGCAATTTGAGCTACAGTAGCTTGTGTGTTTGATTGGACCACACAGGCCAGCCTTCACTCCCCACGTGCATCAATGAGCCTTGGCCGCCCATGACTCTGTCGCCGGTTCACCACTGTTCCTTCCTTGGACCACTGCAGACCAGGAACAAGAGCTGCAGTTTTAGAGATGCTCAAAACTCCCTCAATTCCTTACACTTGCCCATTTTTCCTGTTTCTAACACATCAACTTTGAGGCCAAAATGATCACTTGCTGCCTAATATATCCCACCCACTAACAGGTGCTGTGATGAAGAGATAATCAGTTTTATTAATTTCACCTGTCAGTGGTCATAATGTAATGCCTGACAGGCAGGTAGGACAAACATTTTTTGGTCCTGTGACTTCCACAGAATATATATGTACAGTGTTTATAAAACAAATTGCCTACCCTTCCTTTAAGTAAAACTGACACATCTATCACAGTCTCTGAGGTAGCTCTCAGATCTCTTGAGCCAGGGATGACTGTGCTCCAGCGCCGACTTCCTCAGCTTTCGATGAGGTAACCCTTGCAGTGAACTTGTGTTTCTGTTATTTTAATAATTATTAAATAGTTAATAAACCACTATTTGACTGTTGCAAGCATAAAATCAACAGTTTAAGGGGGGCCGTACAAAATTTAAAACTTTTTTGTTTTGGCTGTACAATGTTGTTTTTGGGGCCTGAAAACGCAAACTTTTGAAAACGGGTTTCAAAATGGAAGTTTGTGAAAACGGTGACGTCATGCGCATGCGTATTATTGCGCATGCGCAATGATTGGTGTCCTACCTACCTGTGCTTAGTCTATAGTCGCGTAGTTTTTATTTACAGTGACATCGCCAACTACTGGCCTGGCATGCATAATACAGCGTTTTCAATCGTTTTCGCGGATCCGTGTGAACAGGGATCATTTTGACAATGTTGTTGTCTGTACACACAAAAAATTTACAGAAAAAGCTCTTTTAGTACACCGTTGTCGTGTAAACGTGCCCAAAATCTTAGCACCAAATGCATGTGATGCTACATTCTTCTCTAGGATTTTTAAAAGCAATGTGGCCATGTTTTAAGTAACCTACTTTTTTACACAGACGGGGTCCGGCTCAAGTCTCAGAGTCTGGCTGGGAAGAATTTGGGCAGAGGATGTCTCCTCAGGATTATTCACCATGGCAGTTTGTGAGGGACTGTCCTCTCGAGGTACTACTTGCCTTAAGAAATGTGAGACTTTAGATATGGTTTCAGACCATAAAAGTCAATCAATGTATGTATTTTTGAGTAAAAGATGTAAGAAGAAGAAGATATCGTTTGTAAGAAGATAAACTTTAGGACAGGACTTCAGCTCAGAAACGTGTATAAAGAAAGTCAATAGATTCAAATTTAATTTAATTATGCCGAAATGGCAAAAATTCACCCCATCTACTTTATAAATGCATGTGATTGAACTTATTGAGAACTGTTCATTAATTTATGTTTAATTTTTAAGACAAACCAAGTCTCCACCCTACAGTTTTTTCTTTTTCAATAATCTGTTTCACAATAGTGCTGTAGTGATGATTTTGGATGGAAGTTAACACGGAAGTTAGCATCACTTTGGTTCCCTTGACAAAAACCCAATAGGATTTTTCCATTGGCTTTTGGATTATTTTACAGAATAAGCTGTGACCAACAAAAGTTTATGATTTTTTCACGTTTTGTTCAACTTTTACGAATTTTGAAGACTAAATATAATCACCTAAAAACTACACTACGATTGCATGACTTTAACATCGCCACCATTAAGCTTCTGACAACGCTTTCAGTCATTTTCCCTGGAAGTCTGAGTTAGAGTGCAATTATAAACAACACAAGGCTTTGAAAGCAGACTAGTGAGAAGATGAGTTTTCCTGTTCGGTGTAATGGCGTTTATGCCGGTTTCACAAGCAAGGCTTAAACCTAGTCCCAGACTAAATTGCATTATTGAGATGTTTTA
This sequence comes from Rhinogobio ventralis, assembly GCA_039654625.1. Taxonomy (NCBI): domain Eukaryota; kingdom Metazoa; phylum Chordata; class Actinopteri; order Cypriniformes; family Gobionidae; genus Rhinogobio; species Rhinogobio ventralis. Next base: position 23,873,565 of record CM077211.1, read on the forward strand.
ACTGGAAGCAACTTGCACTGGCATATCTTAAAATATGTCAGTGCCATTGTTTTGTCTTAAAGGGGACCTGTTAGGCAAAATTCACTTTTACATGGTGTTTGAACATAAATGTGTGTCGGCAGTGTGCGTTCACAACCACCCTATAATGGTAAAAATCCACCCACTCCTCTTTTTTTAATCCCCATAAATCATAAGCAGTGTCAAGTCAACAAAACGTGAACATTTCTTGAGCTTATGTTATCTACAGACCTTATTTCAGACATTTAACCAAAAACCCATGGACTGAGGCTATGGAATCTGAAGTGCTAAAATGCTAACTCAATTATGCTAAAGACTTTAAATGTAAGCTGTATCCAAATTACCCTCTGTCCAATAGAAAGCAGTCTTCAGTGTGGTCTGGTTTCTTTGTGTTTGATTCTCTGTCACTGATCTCATTGGTCACTGAAGATAATATAGCTTCTGACTCCTTTACTTTTTGTCTCTTCAAATAAAAGAGAAACGAAGTATAGTCAAACTGAATTTAGACTGATAACATCAGATGTTTATTGTGGTTAAATGTAATTGAGTGAATGAAACTGCACCAACCTTGGTTTGCTTTGCGATGACATTTGTACTGATTCTACGCCGTAACTGTGGCTGAGATTGAGACAGAAGAGAAAGAGACTATTATCGATCAGATCAGATGATACTGTAAACAAATCATTTAATTCACATCTGATTCTGAACTACAAATTATTTATATATCTACATAAATTCAGAAAGCACAAAAAAAACAAAAAAAAACATTTTTTCAGGATAATACTGAACAAGTATGCAATCAATACCTTCTGTGAGTCTTTTTCCAGCTTTTCAATAGTGTCAATTTCCTCTGCAGTAACAAATAAACATTTTTTAAAATTCTAGTAGAAGGATCACAACTTTAACATCATGAGAGAACCGAATGGGTGTTCTCCTACCCCTCTGTTCACAGAAATGTCGTTCTCTGCTGCTTTTCTCCATCTGTTTCTTCATTTCCTCTAATTCAGCGCTGTTCCTCTCATGGCGGCGCTTCAGGTTCTCCACATGAGCCACCATCAGATCTACTGCATGGCTCACTTTAGCCTCCTACTCACAGAGACAGAATGGGATTTAACATATTAAAAGGCCATTTATTGAACTTCCAACTTAGTAGGACCTACTGTAATGTTCTCTGGCTTTGCTACCAGAAAGTAAAATCAAGTATGGACCGATACCTGATGCACTGCCCCAAGAACCTCTGATGTGTTGGAGATTCGTCCAATGGTGCCCCCGATAATGTTAAGACACAGCTCAAGACGCTGGAGGAGCCCGGCCCGTTTGATATCTAAACACATTCCCTTGAGAGTCTAGTGACAAAAATACACTCCAAGAATTGGTATAGGCTGAATAAAAAATAAAATATTAAAAAATCAATATTAAAAAAGCTATTCTCAGACTGTAGTCATACCTCAATCACTTCCATGCCTATTTCTACTTCCAGTTTGAGGTTGTCCTCAGCATTGTCCCGAGCGTGTTCCTCCGTCTCCAGCCTTTGACACAGTGTGAACTGGTCACAGCGAAAGACCAGAGACAGCTGAGAGAAAGCAGCCTGTGATCGCAGCAAAAATTGTATTCAAGAAATATTCTGTATTTTCAATATACTTAGACATATATTTAAATATGGTTTCCCAAACTGGGGGAAATGAGGGGAATAATTAAAAAATATATAAATAAAAACAAAATAAAACCCAAAAATAGATTAAACATTTTTACCAGTTTACCTGCATGTCCTGTGACATCAGAGAACCACGAACATGTGAATGGTTGCTAAATTATTTAAATATTAACTAAAAATCTCAGGGGATACTTCTAAGTATTTTATGTCAAAGGTGTTCAGCTGACAAAAAAAGTTTGAGAATCCCTGTTTCAAAGGTGAGCAAAAAATTGATTTCAAAACTTTCATTTGAATATGGTCAGCCATAAAAATGCATTTATTTAGATAAGAGAATCTACATGGGAAAAAAATTAAGTTATGCCACAGTTAAAAGAAAACGAATACTCTTCAAAACATCAAATCACATCATTTTGAGGGTAAGGATATTGTATACTATATATATATATATATATATCTTTTTTTTTTTTTTTATTTAAATAAAAAAGGACTGACCTCCAGTTCCTCCTCTGTCATGTCAACACTATGATGGAGTAAAATAAGACATTATAGGAATTTATGTCCACAAAGCAAGAATCATATTTGGATATTCAAAGAAATGGCTAGGGCCATAAATATATATAAATATAAATCACCTGTTAGGACCCAGCCTCATAACAGCCAGCTCTTCTAAGGAAATTTGGTCCTCGTGTCTAGACCCTTCAGAAGTGAAAGAAAGTCACTTAAATAATAATATACCCTGATTAATAAGCAGGATGTATTATGAGTAAATGGTTGTTGAAGCGTTACCATTCTCAAAGTCATTCTCACTGTCATCTGTTAGGTTGTTGGTCAGCACTTGCTGGTCTTCACAGGCCTGACCATTAACGTTTAAACAAAATAAATTATATAATAGTAAATACCGATAATAATGAATGGATTAGATGACCATTTTACCTCACAAACCAAGTTATGAAAATCTAATCATATAAATCAACTAATCAGCATATTTATTCCAAGTCACAAAATAAAGAACTGAGATTTCAGTCTAAAACCATAAAAGATTCAGAATGTAGCAGCTCAACTAAAGTATATTCTTTCTCCTGCACCATGGGAAAGCAAAAACTATAAAAACCAAGATTTCTACATACGAAGAGCTAAGAATTCTGCCTACATATTCTTTTCCTCTATTAACAAAAATCCCCTGTAACATTACAGAAATATCTTCAGACCACAATAAATGCATTGGACAAGACTTACTGCTCAAGATAACCACATATCAAAGTATGGTAAATAAAGACAAACGCTTGCTTACCATGACATTTACTGATTTCTTGCTCTCCACCCCTCTTCTTGCTCCTAACAGGGACTACATAATCTCATTAAGAGATAGAGGCTAATAAGGCTGTTTTAGACATGTCATGGCTGCCACATACACTAGTATGACAGCCATTACTGACAGAAAATCACTACAACACAAATGCAAAAATGAACTTAGCATGGTGTGCTTACAATACACAATGAAGGTGCCCATATGCATGAATGAAACAGTCTATAATCAAGCTTTCTACATACAGCTTCACACATAAAAGCAAAAAACCTTTTGAGAAACTTAATTTGGACAAGATACTTTGATGGCATGTTTTGCAAATGAGAGCACTGGGAGAAGAGAACACATTTTAATGAGCAAATTTTGCTTTTTTTGAAAGACCATGAATGACATTAAGAAAGACAAAAACAGACAAGATTTGGACCAACTCCACATTTATTGTAGAAAATTATGGAACAAAGTCTCTAATAGAGGCGCTGTGGCTTTCCCATGGTGCTCTTGATGTAGAGAGCTCTGACGTTCTGCCAGTTCTTCTTCAGCAGAGACACCAGGAAGTTCACAGCCAGGTGGATGTTGTAGACCAGCTCTTCCTCAGTCATCCTGACATGACCAACACCCACAGCCAGACACAGAACCTGAACATGACAGAGACGACATTAGAAACTTCTCAAATGATCTCAAACACAGTTCTTAACCTGTTAACATTCACCAAGAAAATCAAAGCCAAAAATCTGAAGAAGTTGTGTTCCAAATTTTAGGTTGACATCTCAAAATTAGCTTTCAGTGAGATTTTGTTTGGGCGCAGTACCAAACTTTTTCACTAGATGACGTTCAAGCTCCATTACTAACAATATAATGGCGCCTCCATTTCCATATATGGTTTGAGTGATCTGAACCATATTTTCCATCATTTTAATACAATTTATGAAGTAAACATCCTATTCAGTAGTAGTATGGGAATTTGAATTTTAGCTCGCTGCCACATCACAAATGGCTTGTTCTTTACATTTAAAAAATTCAGACCTTTTCTCAAAATTGAATGGACATTATCTTTTGAACTCTTGGCATGAAAACATAGGTTTCTACCAATCTTTCATGACTTTTTCAGTTCATCGCCACTTCAAAATAAAGGTCTGAACACGCCTTATGAGTATGAAAATATTCTTGTTGCAAATTGCTAAATTACTGCTCATCTGTAATAAAAAAAAATACAAAAAAAGTCACCAAATATGAAAACTAGATATTTTAAGCATTCAAATGATATATAGTTCGTCAAGATTAGTTTAGGTTTAGTGTAGGATATTACCGTTTTAAAAAATGTAATGGCAGTGGGCCGGTGACATTTAATTTTAACCTGTTAAGTATCTCAATCAGCACGTACAACGTATCTTGCAGTTAAAAGGCTCAAAAGACTTGAAATGTATACTACCATTCAGAAATTTGGGGCCAGTAAGAATGTTTTTATAAAAAAAAGAAAAGAGAAAAGAAAAGTCTCTTCTGGTCATCAAGGTTGCACTTACTTGATCAAAGATATAAAAACAGTAATATTGTCAAATTACTTTAAAATAACTAGCCTACTTTCTATAGGCATTTAGTGCATTTTAAAAATGGAATGCATTCCTCTGATGGCAAAGCCATCATTACTCCAGTCTTCAGTCACATGATCATTCAGAAATCATTCTAATATGCTGATGTGCTCAAGTAATTATTCTTGATTTCTTTCTTTAGGATTCTTTGGTGAATAGAAAAGTTCCAACAGCATCAAAATCTCGTAACAATAAATGTCTTTATCACTGTAAATTTGTTAAAATGGTAATTTAAAAAAATAAATAAATAAAAACACTTTTGAACGCTAGTGCATGCTGGAGTAAAAAAGTTATGCAATTTCACCAATATAAATATACCTTCTTCATCTGGAATTTGATGGTGGACTTCACTTCATCCACCTTGGTAACCAGGTTCTCATTATGGGTGAGCAGAGAGGGAAACTTTCCAGCCTTGTTGAGGCCGGGTCCCAGGATACGAGGAATCTGCTTGATCAGAGACTCAGAGGCCAGGAAAGCATCATACTTTTTTGCTAAAAAGAGAATTACAAGATCGATTTTATCAATCCAGAATGAGCTATAGCACTGAGCATGTGCATGTCTAATGCACTGTTGACCACAAATCTCCAGAGGAAACTCACCCAGCTTCTTGACCATTTTCTTGTTCTTGTTGAGCTTTTTAAGAGCCTCAATGTCCATGTGTGGGAACTCGGCGGCTTTGGCTTCATCACAATGCTGCTGGTCACCAAGGACACACACGGAGAACTTGGGGCGTGGGGTGGTCTTCAGCCTGTGAGGAGCGACAGATTAGACTGACTGACAAACAGAAACATATCAGACCCATTTCGATCCATGTGAGGCAGATCAGAAGAGTCTTACCCATACCACCTCAGCTGGCTTCAGGTGTTGATAGCACAGGCATTTAACAAAATGGTCGGCTTAGGTAGGACAGCATGAAAACAGTCACCTATAGCCTCCCCTCATGTTTTAAGACCCAGGGTAGGGGTCCGTCTGCTTCAACCCCAAGAACAGGTGGTTTAGACAGACTACCCGAGACTGTTCTTCAATGCCTGCCTTTAACCTGCCCGTTCATGCAATTTTATCAAGTGGCTAACTCATGTCAAGACATCCAGAGATTTATTCAGGCAAAATCAAAGGGCAAGCAGTGAGAAGGCTGGGTGATACAGTAAAGGTCCGAACCTGACAGTGCCTGAGAAACGCTTGTCCTTCTGGGGATCGTAGTTCTTCAAGCTGATCTGCAGTTCCACAGTCTCAAGAAACCTTAAATAGAAAAGTCATTATTATAAATATCCCAGATGAACAACAATTCTAACATGTATGAATTCCAATTAACAGTTGGTTACCCATTCAGTTCAGTAGTAGCTAGTAGCTTCTTATTAGGTACTACATAATTACTTGCAACTACACCAAGAGCTAGAAATACATGTTCAAGCTTCACTACTGTGTGTCTATTAAACAGTCGTCCTGATGTATAAGACACTAGCACGAATCTCAATTCCTCCACAAAGGAAGTATTGGAACACAACTAAACACTGTTCGCTATTAAAATAATTGATTCTTGAAAAAAGGGCCATTAACAAATCAATAATCGTTAAAGGTATAATGCTAATATGGCCAATACAACCTTTTTTTTTTTTTTATAAAGTCAGTCAGTTACTGGGAAAAACAATATGGTCCGAGTCTTACTTTCTCCTCTTACGACGGGAACCAGACTGGACCTCCCGAACAGCCTCGTACAATGTGTCTCTTGAGACCTTGCTGTTAAAAAAAAAAAATATAATAATGATGATTAATTGCATGAATAGACTCTCGTGTGTCTCGAGCACATAAATGTCGCGATGACTACGTAAGATTGACCGGTGACTATATCATTAACATGCCTCCAAACGCTGTTTTAAAACTTCAATATACCCATATTAACGTTATTATCTATGAATAATATCTGAATAAACGATTATAATTTCAGATGAAGTTAAATAATTCTCAGATTAAACCGGATTGCACTGCAGATGGCCCGCTAAACTGCGCGGCAGCCCTCAAAAACGGTTCGAGGTCGTCAAGAAACATTACAATGTCCTACTTACATTTCTTGACGATATATTCGATTATATACACATTAAACAGTGAAATAAAAAAGAATCGGGAATTAAACACGTTATATATGAATATTTCTCACGTGCCTCATTTTGCCGTGATGTCTCCTTTCACACGGAGCTCTGAAAAAGGAAGGATGAAGGGAAGTTGCGCTGAATATATGCGCCCGAGTGTGTAAAACGGACCTCTGGAGCCGCCATGATTGTTGTGGCCACAGAAACGTACATAAGAGAATTTTACATTTGACAAACTATTATTTTGTATTGTGTCAAATTACTTTGTTCGCCATTTACAATTACAATAAATTTACTAAAATTAGTATTATGGAAACAAATATATTTGATATATGGGTTATTGACAAATAAAGCTTAAAAAGGTGTTTAACAAAAATCATTTGAGTAATTAATGTGTTTAAACAAGTTTCAGTTGTTATATAACATTTCAGGGTGTTTAAATTCATGTTTTGGATGTTTTTATGTCAGGCAATACAACCAAATAGTTGTATGTATACTTTATATGTACCACCTGACATGTTGAGTGTAACCTACCCATTTGAAATGAGCAGTTTTTACCAGTATTTGAGAGAGATCTACAAATCTTTTCACTCTGCCACAAAGATCAGCTGGGGTCCTCTGGATGATGAATTATTATGTTTACTGTTATTACCTTGTAAATTCATAATAAAAGAGCCATGTTTGCAGTTGTGCCACCCTGACATTTGAGAATATACAAATTGCTGGACAAATTTTTTTCAACTCAACAGCTTTAAAACTACCGATATTTATAACATTTTACGTTTATATTTAAGGTTTCAAAGGTAAAATAATGCCATAATGTTTAGTTTTTAATTTTTTATTATTAAGACACCATTTTAAATAATTTTCTGTTCATTTGTTCGTACAGATGCACCACCTGACATTTTGGGGGTTTAAGATAACAAAACATAAAATAATAAGTATTATTTAAATGTACAAAACATTTATTCAAGCTAAATAGGTTTTACAGAATAAAGGGATATGTCATGAATTTATCAAATTATTTTCAAAGGAAATAATGCACTTGGACACAAAAATATACATGTCATGTCATTGACCCATATATATATAAATCCTATCACAATAATGTATCTTTAATCATTCAAATGTGTCCAGTTCAAAGCATTTAAATAATACAAATTCAGATTTAATTGAAAATATTAAGTTTAATAAATAATTTGATAATTAAATATTGATGTTAACCCATTCAAATGTATACAGTATGCATACGTTTTTATTACATTTATAATTTTTTTTATTACAAAATATATTTACAAAATAATACAATCGAAACTCATGTACTAAAGTGTCATTTAAAATGGGAATGATATGTTTCAAAGAGAAATCCGTTTTAATGCAGCCAGCAATGATTTCTTGAGGAAGGTTTCATTGAAAGACAGGCAACTGGAAAGTGTGTGGTGGCATGCAGGATTCACCTGAAATGCAAAAATAAACAAACAAAAAAACATTATTAGCAGTTTTACACTAGCTTTTTAAAAAACATTTTATTTGTTTATATGTTACTATCATATGCCTCATATAATATAATTTCATATAATTTGTGTACAGAGAATAATTAGGTTTCTTAGTATTCATGATGCTGATAAAAATATACTTAATAATATTGTGGTTGAAGGTTTTGGTCAGGTGTTTTTCAAAACTTGAGTTATTTCCATACATTATAGTTATACTCACATGTGACTGATATTTGGTCACGACACTCAGCAACATCTTGGCAAACTTCATAGATTTGCTAAAATGTGGAGACTGGCTGCAAAGCTGGTCGGTGAAGTGAGAGAAATCCTCCTCGCTCAGATCAAGCTGTGAGCATAACAACAGAGAGCATTAACATGGGACTAAAACATCCTTTACAATTCAAAAGAGATTTCTGAAGTACCTTTGAATCCAGAAATGCATGGATGACTGATAACACACCCTCATCCCAGGACACTCCAAGTGCTGTCCTAAGATTTGAATGCAAAATTTCTATGGTTAGTAAAACTCTGTCAACCTGTTACTCAACTCAAGCATGGTATTTTCCAGCAATTACCAAGGCTCAAATCTTTCTAACAGTGGATTTGTAAGATTCAGACTGACCGAAATACAATGAGCCTGTGATGTGGCTCAAGGCAGTCCACCAGTCTACAGAGTAACTCTGCCTGGGCGCTTCCTAAAGAAAACATACAACTAGTGTAGTATATGAATAAAACACAAACAAAATGCATGCTAACTTTGATATGCAGGTCAAAAACAACATACTCATACCAGTTTGTCCTCTCCGTAAAACTGGTTCTATCAGAGCCTGGCAGGTCGGCCTGGGGTAACGAGTGCAAAGAGACGTTATGGCTGTTACCAAACAACGAGAGGCAGCTTCTGCAAGGGACACAATCTGAGACAGAGAAATACATAAATATATGTGCAACTGAGCTTTTATTCGGGCAATTATCAAATATTAAAATATCAATATAAAAAACTATATTTATTTAAATCATAACACTTACAAATGATATTATTATTATATTTCTGAACGAACCATAAAAGGGTAAAAAAAAATTGTCTTTTATGCTCACCAAGGCTGCATTTATTTGATAAAACATTCAGTAACAACAGTAATATTGTGAAATAATACAGTTGTGTGGCTTGATATTTTTGTGAAAACATCATTTAATTCTTGAACAGCATTTATTTGAAATAGAAATCTTTTGTAACAATGTAAAAGTAACTTATGATCAATTTAATGCATCCTTGCTGACTTATTTTCATTCATTCATTGATTAAAAAATGCTAACACTTTACAATAAGGTTTCATTTGTTAACATTAGTTAATGTATTAACCAACATGAACTAACCATGAGCAATATATTTGCTACTGTATCTGTTAAAGCTGCACTATATAACTTTTTTGTGCTCAAAATTTACAAAATTTATATAATGAGTGAGTACATCATGAATCCATTTCCCAAACTGTGTTTTTGTCTTATCCTAAATCACTGTGGTACACTTATAATAAGTGTTTATATTGGGATTATTTTAGTCCGGTTCGGGTCGCACCGCTGCGGAGTAGGACAGTGCCTGCGTGACTCGTCATAGACATAAACAGAGAGAAGTAGCTCCGGCTACAATGTTCTTCTGCAAGACGCATGCAGTTTTGTTTTGCTAGAGCGCCAAAAGTACATAGTGTTGCTTTTATCTCTTAATGTTAGTAAATAAAAAATATAGCTGTTCATTGTTTGTTCATGTTAGTTTACAGTGCATTAACTAATGTTAACAAATTCAACTTTTGATTTTAATAATGAATTAGTCAATTTTGACATTAAAGGGGTGGTTGATTATGATTTCACTTTTTTAACTTTAGTTATTGTGTAATGTTGCTGTTTGAGCATAAACAACATCTGCAAAATTACCATCAAAATTCAAAGCAAAGGGAGATATTTTCTTTTAAAGAAATCGCTTTTTAAGGACTACAACAAGCTTATTCACAGGTTAGTGACATCACTAACACTAAAATTTACATAAACCCTGCCCCCGGGAACACGCAACAAAGAGGAAAAGGCCATGTTGAGAAGAGGAAGAGTTGTTATAGTAGAGCACATTTGGGAGTCTGCTCAAGCTGTTGCATCCGTCTTTTCATGTATTGCAATACAGTACGTAATACAGATGCAATAGCATGTCATAAAAGCAAGATGACAACATAAGTTATAACAGTAATTAAACTAAACTATACCTGTTCTATCTTCATTCAGCCGATATTCTTTGGCTTTGAAGGCATCTTACAACAGTTCCCACACAAGCGATTTATAGATTATCATGACAGAATATGCTTATCGATGACTTGAAGATAGTTAACTCCACATCAGCTACATAAATTCATCAACTAACCATTCAGAAACGTCCTGTTGCATTCTACATGTTGTCACTTCTTACGACTACGGTTTGAACATAAAAGGCTGAACAGTTTCTGACATTTTCAGTGCGTGTCTATGTAATCAGAGCTAACACGGGCTCTTGAAGCCTTTTAGAAAGGGGGCCGGGACACTCTGGAGACATCAGAGACATATTTTACATCTTGTAAAAAGGGACATTATAGGACCCCTTTAACCAAGACTGATAAATGCTGTAGAAGTGCAGTTCATCATTACTTCATGTTAACTCATGTTAACTAATGAAACCTTATTGTAAAGTGATACCAAAAATGTTACTTAAAAAACAAATTTGTTCCCTGTTGATGATCTGACTCTCGTTATTTTGATTAAAATCGTAACCTGTAACATATGATCATACTGACCTTGTCGAGCAGCAGGTGTGTGATCACAGCGGAAGCAGTGCTGTGACTGAGGTCTGGAGACAGTTCCAAAAGACAGCTACAGAACTGAGGTAAACTCTGTTCAGATGCTTCAGACAAACACAGCAGTGAACACAATACCTCCACCTGTGATCAGATCCAACTCATTTATACTGATGGAAATATTTATAGAGTAACAAATCCAAAAAGCATTTCATTTTCTACTGAAACCACAAACCTCATCGGGGTCACATTCATGAAATACTTTCAGAGCAGACACAGAACTCCTATCCCACTGTGAAGGGGAAAAAAATGTTATATAAATGTGATGATTTATAACAAGTTATACTTGCATAATAAAACAAATATTTCTTACCACTGACTCTGTATCCAGTAATTCTTTAATCACAGGAATGGCAGCCTAAAAAGGGGAATGGTAAAATGTTAGAAATTCATCCATAAATTCTGAAACAAGAACATCAATCCATTTTTTTTTAATCCTGAAGAACAGCAACTTTCCTGAGGTTTATGCATAAACAGATCATGTTAACACTTCACAATAAGGTTTTATTTGTTAACATTGCTTAACTACATTAGTTAACCTGAAATAAAAATTAACAATACTTCTGCAGCATTTATTCATCTTAGTTAATGTTAATTTCAACATTTGCTAAAATATTTTAAGGTTGAATGTTGTGTCTGTTAATGTTAATTAGTTAATGCACTTTGAACTAACATTAACATTTTAACAAAAGTTAATAAATGCTGTAATATATTGCTCATTGTTAGTTCATGTTAGTTGATGGATTAACTAATGTAAACAAATGAGACCTTATTGTAAAGTGTTACCAAGATTTTAACCTATAACCTATAACCTATTAGTGGAACTTTAGGTGAACTTTTAATGGTGTATTTTAATGTACGTTTAATAAAAAGATCAGTTTAACTGCACTGAATTCCACTTTACCTTCATGTGGTCTGGCAGGTTTTTTAAAGAGCCCAACAGATCAGAATGAGCCTGTGATACCGAGGCAGCACTCTGGTTCTGCTGTGTTGTTCTCATGTTATGTACCTCCTCTTCAGTCAACCTCTCTTCTTCTTTACTTGGTGAGAAATCCATCTTTACCCTTTTACTTAGATGATCTTCCTGGGCATCTCCATCATGATCCATGTTGTCACTTTTCCTTTTTTTCTGATATAAAACGGTCAAGTCAGTCTCTTTACCTTCTGTTTTAAGCCCCTCAAAACAAGAGGCCCACCTTCCCTTTGCATTATCATTCCTGAATCTCGAACAGAGATTATTTAGTGTCTCTGTACAGTTTGAGGTAAGGAGGGTCCCTTTCCTAGTGCCCTCAATATCTCTTTGGAGCTGCTTGATTAAGGCACAAGACCACTGATTTTCCCTGTCATCCTGAGTCAGACATCGAAGCAGGTGGTAAACACTGTTGTTGGGAAGTCCAGGGTGAATCAGATGCAGAAAGCACAGCAGATTTCGCTTAAAGCCTTCAGAAAACAAGCACACCAAAGGTTTCCTGTAAAACAAAAAAACCTTGAAAACTTCCTTGTTAGTCAAATAAAAGTTTTTATTGACAGCTGGCTCATCAAACTAGAGACCTGCGAATGTTATTGCATAATCAACTCTTTTGTTGATAAGTGCAAATACATGTATATTTATATGCCTATGATGTGCAAATTATTATAGGCAGTGTTGGGCTTCTTTCAAGTAACTAGTAAAGTAACACATTAACGCATTTGGTGTTAAAGGGCCTTTACATTTGCCCCAAAATAGAACTTTTTTGTTATTCAAATAAAACAAGACCAGCCCAGGTGAGAAAAGTAACGCAAATGTAACGTGACGCATTAATTTTCTTAGGAAAGTAACTAAGTAACACAATTAGTTACTTTTTAAGGGAGTAATGCAATATTGTAATGCATTACTTTTCAAAGTAACATTCCCCAACACTGATTATAAGTGAACAAGTTTTGATAGGCATTTATTTACAGAAAGTGGAAAGCCGCGTTATTTTCGGATCTTAACAGTCGAGTTTAGCCTTTTATTTATACCAACCCTTATTCGGCACGGTTACTGGGGGAAATCGAAATGAAAGTTAAAATAAATAACTATTGAGAAGTAAAATATTTCATAAATTGTGAGCGACTTTGCCAGCTAACATTTAAGAGATCATTTTGCGTTTATGACAGTACGAGTAAGTATAAGTACGTAGCAGTGACAGTTACTTACAGAACGAGCGCGTCCTCGCGCACACATGCTTCCTGCTGGCACAACGTCTCTAAAAACGGAGCAAGGGTGAAATCTGGATCACACCTGCGCTGTTTATTGAAAACTGTGTGCGCACTATTCGCCCCGGCTGCTCCTAAATGCAGAGCGTGAACCAGCAACCGGGACCGGCCGTCAAAACGCTGCAATAGTGCTTTCAGATCCATCACTGGACTTAAATCACACGTCACCGACGAAGCCTACTACTGTCATGTTTATAAACGAAGTCGTAGCGGTCCTAGACACAGCAGAAACATATGGTGCAAAATGGTTAACAACGACCGATCAGAACACTGCTGGAAGCTCATGAAGGCACTGTTGTGTAAAATGTTTCGAATGGGTTCTTTATGTGGCTCCAAACAAGCGCTTATTGCACACTGGCGACACCCGTAGGCTCGGAGCTGAGTTACAAGTAATTATCCCGCTGACGCCATTCTGATAGCAATACGGTGCATAAGCTTAATCATGTTACAATTTAATTGTTAGAATACATGTTAAAACCAGTCTAATATGTCCCTCCCACTTTCCTCAAAGCATTTGTTGCTACATGACTGGCAGCACACATACAAAATAAAAGCTAGAAGATCAAGTGAGGCAAACAGTGGAACATTTTTTTATTTTCACTTTTCTTTGAATGAATACAAACTACTAAAAGTCATAAAATGTGACATCACTGGTATAACCCGTTAACACTGCTGAAGAGAACAGTATATCAAAAGCCTGCTGACAGGTTGCACGCTTAGTGTTGTTTGGCAGAATACTGGCAATAATATAAACTAGGAAGTACACAAAATATTAAAATCTGATTTCATACAAAAAGGTATCAAACAAGAGGGTGCAACAATCAGGAAGCAGCACAGATGAAGAGTTAAATGATCAACAAGTGAAAAAGCTAGCTGAAATAAGTGACCATGCATTTAATTAACTTTTTTTTTCCCCCAACTTTTTGCCATAGTCCCTTCCCCAACTAAACCTGAAGATACAGACTCAATTTGAGATCCGAGCAGTCAAACTTTTTCACCAACTTCCTTAAACTAAAGGCAAGACACTTGACACTCATACAGAAACAGACATACTAAGTCTACACGGCTAAACAATTAGCCAAACATGTAGGGGTAGCTAAAGTGAAGTCAACCCTAAAAAGGGACAATTAGATTTCAGTGCAGAAGATAAGCAAAGTTCACTCAAGGCTGAGCCAACATATACATGACTCTAGAAGGTCCTTAGTCGTCAAGAAAATCCAGAAAGTCATCATCGTCTTCATCCAACAGAGTTAGGGCAAAAATGTAGCTCCAAATTTGAAGGCCGTCAATCCCCAAATCCTCCAACATATCAGCTGTGTCCTGAAAACATCAGATTAATTATGATGTTCAATATAGCACTGAGAGGCAGCATAGCAAACATTTTTCCACTTAAAAAAAAAAAAAAAAAAAAAACCTCACACAAATAAATAACAACACTACAAGAAACGGTTACCCTGGGTGTCGAGCGCCTGCGACGATGTGTGTGATTAGGGGGCATGTCATGACTGTAGATACACTCTGTTTTAAAGGGGCAGCATCCGTGACGCATGAAGAAAGTGCACTTTAATTTGCTAGAGATAAACAGAATTCCAGAATCAATGTAAAGGGTCAAACAAACCATTAAAGAAGCCTTGACAGCACGAATGTGAACCATTCTAACCTGCTTCTTTCTTTGAAAGAGGCTATCAATGACGCTTTTTCCTCCCCATCAGAGACCCAGTGCTTGCTGGGAATGTAAAAGGAGGATTTCACTCTGCATTGTGGGCAGCCCCTGTTTGAAAACAAATACATTTAGTTAATATACATAAACATTCATACAAGAAAAGGCGGAGAAGGGGAGCGAGACAAATCTCACTTGATGACATCCTCCTGGAAGTCCTTTGTTTTTCTCCAGGTAACGATGCAGCTGATGCAGAAAGCATGATTGCAGTTGGGTAGGATGCCATAACGCCGTTCCTGAGCAGTAGATTTCTCAGAAATCTTGTCCATGCAGATGCCACAAGCCACATCTTTGCTTTGGTCAAAGGCCCTTGAATGTTGCTGCTCCATTGAAACTGCAGCACCACCCTGATCTGGTCTCTCTGGCAAACTGGTCACCTATAATCCAATAACACTTCATTAAACCCAGACTGATGAAACCCAAAAAGCATTGTCTACGAGCTCCAGGAAATGCATCGTGCCTTTGTGACCTGTGTTTTAGCTTCAGATACGATTAATTTTTGGACTTCAGAAGGTGCTGCACCAGGCACAAAGGCAGCAGAGCTGTAGTTACGCGAAGAACTGGAGTCTGCAGGACCGCGGTGTTGCAGCGGTCTCGACGCACCTGAAGAGGACAACAAAGTCAAAACCATACAAGGAAAGTGCAATGTGCAGTTTCAAAGATAATTCTGAATAAACAGTAATACCCTGCTGGGCAGGTAAATCCTCCACAACCCCAAACTCTTCTTCCTCTGCAATTCCTGTGGTCAAACGTTCAAAATTCTGCTGCAGCACGCTCATACTAGTGACCAGGGGCTCAGAGCCCCTCCGGTTCACACTGTAGGCTCCTTGAGGTGGGAGAAGAGAGGGCTCAGATCCCCGGCGGTCAGCCAGAGAGCGGCCCGCCTGCGCAGAGGGGAAAACGGCAGGTGCTGAACCACGTCTGCTGCTCCCTGAAGAGCCTTCACCCGCTTGAGGAACATGGAGATACCTGCCATTTTAAAGATGAAACTTGTATCCTGCTGTATACACACATATTTTGGAATAAGTTGAAAGGCCAGCTGGCTGCTTACCTGCACCGGTCACCAAACCAGCATCCACCTTTCTGGAAGTACCTACATTGAACCTGAAATGACGGGACTGCAGGAAACTCGTGCAGATAGTAGCAGCTCGGACCATAGCGACAAGATCCATTGATGAACTGCCTGCAAAACACAACACGCCCTCTATATAAACACTTGTTTACAACTGCAGCACATTTCACAAATTTTCGAAAAGCTACAGCATTCAACAATTAAAAAGCAAAAATAAAAACAATGGAGTCTTTTTGAGCCCTCGATCGTTCGTGTTGTTATTGACTACGGCACTAAACGGAAACTGTTGGGCTTTACACGTTCAGTAACAAACCTTGCAACGGTTTTTTACTACTACGTTGCCGTATATTTGTAATAGTTTGTTGTAACAGCACTACGCTTTCTACTAGAACGAAAACAGATCGCTCGCTGCCTTAACCGGATGTAAACATCAGCGCCGAGAAACGTTAAAGCAGGAAAAGTCACTCTTTCAAACAGATGATCGGAGCTAAAAACGAACTTTTCATCCAGTCTAAAGCCCAAAACTACCTGCAAACTTCTCTTTCCACATTTGAACTGCCCTTTCTCGAATGTCTATAAGGTATGCGGTACCGATCCATTTTTAAAGCCTCCAAAAACTTGATTTAATGCGGTTGTCGGAGCGAGTAAACGGACAGAAGAGTTGGCGAGAGCGTGAAGCGCAGGCGACCTACGTCACGCAGAACGCGCGCTGGCCAACCAGGGACGTCCGTGTCTTTTCTGTAGAATAAAAAAAAAAAGACTTCGGCAGATCTATACAACGACACTTAATCTCACAATTAATTTAAACTAGCAGATATATTAAGATTTTTCTTAATATATTTTTATCCTAATTGTTTGCTTGATGGTACTGCAGCAAACCACACCACTGATCTGCACACTAGAGCAAATGCTAGCAGCTGATGAACATACCCACCTACAAACTGCACTGTTGTTTCCTGAGCCTTTGGATGATTGTGTGTCCCTTTCCATCTTGCGGCTGTCCCTCTTTGTCTGATGAATGGCTAATGACATACACACTTTTATAATTGTTGGGCGGGGCCTTCCCATTTGGACGTGTGATGGACAGGGATGCATCTCAAACGTTATGCCTAGTGATGGTCCGAATAAATTCCAGTAAACGATTCTTTCTGAACAGCATCGGTTCAGTCGACATCACGCACGCGTTATTTTTTCTATTACCTTTTTTTATTGAATAAAATAAAATAAAATATAATTAATATAATATACCTAATATAATCAGTGTTGGGAAGGTTACTTTGGAAATGTAATAGGTTACAGATTACAAGTTACCGTATTTAAAATGTAACAAGTAAGTAAATGTAATATATTTCAATTACTTTATTAAAGTAATGTAACTGATTGCATTTGATTACTTTTTTTCTAACGAATGTTTTCAACTGTTTATCATTAGACCAGGCATGGGTTAACCTCTAAAAACATAGAGATAGTTATATTTAAGTTATATTTAAAAACTAAAATTCTAGATCATTATACTGTAGTAAAAACGTGATGTCTTTCTTCTTACTGACATAGAAAATAGTAAAAATCTGCATAGTACTATTCTTTTTACCACTATAATTATGGAAAATATTATTCAACATATACTAGCTTTTTACAGAAAATATTCAGATGTAACCCCCTTTGTGATCGTTAACATTTTCATAAGTAACTGTTTAATTACACATATTTTTATTAGTTGCATTTATTTTGTAATTAAATTACATAATTCTGTTACACATGTATAACAGTATAGTGTATAATATAATATAATATAATATAACTCAGATCTCACTCGAGTACCGCAAGGACCGATTCAGTCCGAATCATTCAGACCCGTTTATGAAGCGGTTCAATCGATTCATTGAAAATAGCCGAAAAGAACGATTCGTTACGACGCCGTGCAGCATATATTATACGAAACGAAAGTAAATCGTGAAATATAAGATTGCGCCAAATAAAATGGGACATTTGGTCTCTAAGTAAAGGATTATTCATTGACACTTTTTTTCTTATTAAAATGTTTATTAATTATTCAAACATTTAATTAGTTTGGTAAACAATAAATTAAAGATTAAACTAACATTCATATTTGATTATGACTGCAAATATTGGTATACCTGCAGCTTTTCATAAATTACAAGACACTTAGTGATGTCTGGAATTAATTTACTTTGAATCAAAATATTCCACAAATCATAACACAGGTCTGCTCTTGTTAATGAAGCAAGGCATTTCTGAGACAGATCAGACCAGAAAGTTATAAAGATATTGGTCAGTGTCTTGTGTGAAACTGGATGACAAAATGTATTTTAAGAATAAAAAGGAAAACATTAATTTTATTGTGCTCTCTAGTTTCACAGTAACAGGTTTATACATGCTCTATATATATATATATATATATATATATATATATATATATATATATATATATATATCTGACATCAAGTTCTATCTTCAGCCACAAGATAAAATCTCAGATATTTCTGAGATACTTCTGGATGTGAAATGGCAGATGTGTTGCACATCATATTACTACCAATTAATGTAATTCAACATTAAAACTGCTTTTTTAACATGTACACTGAACTTCCAAATTATTCAGCATTGTTTGGGAAAGGACCTGTTCTAGACTCAGAAGCGTCCAACTTACTTCAATAAAGTATACAACGCAAGTACTTGCTCAAGACGACTCAACAAAATCATTCATTTGCAATATACATGACATGATCATTATCTTAATGCAACTGATTTAGAGAATGAATTTAAGTTTATGAGTACTATAAACCAATTTGACCATTATGTTCTAGTTTAAATGTAACCACAGCCTGCTTGTTTTCAATCACACAATATATAATCATAAAACATTTTCAATCAACATACTAATGGAAGACCTAATGTAATACAACTGTGTATCAAGGAGACAATAAAAGATATCTGAAGTCGTGTCTCATATGATCTTATCAAATATGACCATTACTTGACAGTATGCAAAAATATAAGTACCATCAAGGTACCAGTGCTTAACAAAAGGATCAGCACATAAGAATTATATAAATGTATATGATAAACAAAGTGAACAAACATTTTCTTCCATACAACTGAAATTATCACACTGTTGTAGGTTTATCCCAAAGAATTAAAGTGAATTATTAAACATACGTAGGTTTGTCTTCAGTTTCAATACCAATATATTTGTAGCAGCTGACGCTGAAAACAACATCCTCAACAAAGTAACATAGTTCCAAAATAACATACCTGACTGCTGTACAGTTTTGTGTGGAGTACCTTTTACTTTAAAAGCGCCTAATGAAACAGAATAAGGAGGACAAGAAGAACCACACAAATAAAAGCCCTACAAACACATACAGTAAGTGGCATTTCAAGAGCTAGATTGTTCTCTGATCTCCTCAAAGAAACATAGATATCACTTAAATGCACTTGCAAACCAAAACCATGGAAAAGACAACTTCTAAAGGTGTTAGCCCTCATCAAGCAAATGAAGAACAACATGATGCTAGTAGTAGTAGTAGTAAACGGTGACTAGTTCTGCATCCTATATAGGCTTATAAGAACAGATTCGAGTTTAAATAAAAAAATGCTCCACAAAATCAGAGAAAATGTCAGTATTCAAAGTCAATATTTGTAAAAGTCCTATACAAAAATTCATTAAAAAAAAAAAACATGGCACTGCAGAGCCATAAAGATGTGTGCACTCTCTCCATTCAGGAGGGAAGTTGAAGACCATTCTCTAGTCAGGTCCTTGAGTCTGTGACTTAAGTCTTGAGCTCAGTACATGTCTTTATAGATCTCCTGTAAAAGCGGGTGGAGGGAGGTCTCAGATTCAGTCTTTTTGATCATCTGAACCAGCTGGGCGTTCTCTGTGACCAGCTGTCTGAGGTCGGCCATCTTCTGGAGCAGTTTGGGGAAGAGATGAAGAGAGTCAGGATGGTGCGCCTGAAGATGCTGGTCCAGAGTTTGCAGGATACCATCCTGAATCTGTTCTACCTGCTTCACGTTCATCAGCCCAGGACGATCTAAAGCAAAGAAAGACCCTTTTTTAGCTAGTTTTCCTGTTATGATAAACAAGCTTTTGATCTCCTTGTTGTGTTTTCATTTTACTGACATTACCCCATAACAAATTTAAATGTGGATGTTAATTGTATAAATAACAACAAAGGACATAAGAAAACACGGCCTTACCTCCACACAGTATGATGGCTGCCACAAACAGAGCCAGGTCACTGTCATCCAGCTCCAGGGCATTGAATTTCACCGCAAACTCAAACTTGGGCTCCATGATCTCACTGAAAGGTTTGCGTAGACTACGCAGAAACTCTCTCGTCACAAAGCCCTTCCCATTGGCCACCAGCAGCCCGTCCTTATTCATGAGAGATGGGAGCATCGCAAATATGGCCTCATGGACTCCATATTTTAACAGAGTTACCTGAAAGAGTACCAGAGTTACCTGAAACAGTGTTACCTGAAAAACTGGGAGAATTCAGTGGAAGAGTATGCATCAATACTTAAAAGGTACACTATGTAACTTTTTTTTTTGTACATCAATACATCAGTCCTTCAATCCTTCTTCCAAAATGTGTTTTTGTCTTACCCTGAATCACTATGGTAAGCCTATGATAAGTGTTTATATTTTAGACCTGATGGGATGGTTAAAAGACCTTCACAGGAAATTGCGTGTCTCGTCATATCCGTATATGGAGAAAGGTTTCTTAGGCTACTTTGACACGTGTATGCTGTAGGAGTGGCATAGGTTAGTTGTCACAAAGAATGAGAAAGGACGAGATGGAGTAGGATAACCACATTCATCCACATAGACACACAATCAAAAATGTATTATGTTAATAATGTATAATTACATAGAGTACCTTTAATTCATGTACTGTATGAAAAATCAGCCACTTATCAGCCACTAATAAATATCCAATATGTAATGTTTATATTTATTAATTTAACAGTTTTTTTTTTTAAATGTGCAGTGTGTAGTATTTATGAGGATCTATTGACAGAAAAGCAATATAATATACATAACTATGTTTTCAGTGGTGTATAAAAACCTTACATAATGAACTGTTATGTTTTTATTACCTTAGAATGAGCCATTTCTATCTACATACACCGCGGGTCCCCTTACAGTGAAGTCACCATTTTGCGCCGTCATGTTTCTACAGTAGCCCTAAACGGACAAACTGCTCTACAGAGTGACAGCTACTCTCTGCTGTCTCATCTTTGTCCTGTGTCGGCCACCGTAGCTTCTCTATGTGATTCGAAATGGAGGGGTGAATGGTGGGCGGTTGCAATTCGCAACCTAACCACTAGATGCTGCTAAAATTTACACAGTGCACGTTTAAATAAATAAATAATAACTAATAATTCAATTTAATTACAAATGAGGGGAAACACGTGATTACTTCTAAGGAGCCACCAACATAATACAAATAAAAATAATAATACTACATTAATTAAATCATTTAAAAAAAATTACAAATGAGGAAAAAAAAACAAGTGATTGCTTTTAAGGAGCCACAAACATTACCAGTCACTACTCAAAACTAATAAATCTTAAACAAGAGATTTAACCAATTATCCCCCAGTTTCACAGACAAGGCTTAAGCCTAGTCTTAGACTAAAATGGATGTTTGAACTGAAAGCAACTTGCGCATATCGTAAAATATGTCAGTGCTATTGTTTTGTCTCAAGATGCACACCAGTAATGTTTCTAAGGCACGTTTATAAAAGCTACTTAAAAGTCCTAATTGAACTAAGGCCTAATCCTGGCTAAGCCCTGTCTGTGAAACCAGGCCTATAAGTTAATATGGTAACATGGATGTTTCTCACCTGATCATTTAGGAAGAGATCCACAAACCCAGGGATGTTTTTGGCAAACTCGGTCAGCTCTCGCACAGTTTCCACTGTAGTGCACTGGCAGCGGTAGAACACATGGACCCCAATCTCTTTGTTGGGTGGTGCTCCGTTAAGCTGATTCCAGACCAGCCCGTTTTCCGCCTGCCACAGTGAGTCCATATCATGGATCACAAAAGGCTGGAGATGAAATAGGAACACAAAAAGAACTAAAAGAACTGATTTTTGTGTAAAATAAAAACAATAACACTTCAAAAACAGCAATAACATCAAAATAAATATTGAAGAGATTGTTGGTGGCATCTTACTAAAAGCTGAGTGCATACCGCTGTGCAGCTCGTCTTGCCCGTGAGGATGCTCCGTGCTTTCTTCTTGGTCATGTTGAGGTTTCTCAGGTAGGCTGTGTTGACGTGCTTGGCCATTGTTTTGAGGTCAGCCCCACTAGAGCTTTGCAGGTTCTCCCCAGCGAGGAGCCCTGCCACTAGCTTCTTCTTCTCCGCTTCTGGCATACGTCCGTACCTGATTGCTGAGACAAAGAAACAAAAACAAGCTCAGCATATATTCAAAGAGCAATTTATGTACAACCAAAATAGTAATTGCTGAGTATGACTATCAATATGTAGTTCACACTTTTTAAGAGGATGTAAAATGAGTAGTACAATTCTGAATGTAGGCTGCTCACCATCGTGGGACATGCCCAATGCCAGGCACTTCTGGAAGCGACAGTATTGGCATTTGTTCCGGCTCTTTTTCTGGACTTTACAGGCACGCTCACACCGCTCATACTCCAGCTTCATACGAATGGTGCGTCTGAAAAACCCCTTTAAAAAAAGATGACACTTCCTCACTGAAAAACAGCAAGGCACACATGCGCTTGGATTGCTGAATTATTTCACCATGGAAATGTAACTTGAGCATTAGGAAGCCCAGTGACTTAAGGTAAAGAAACAGATGAAGATATTTTAACAATTTCACTAAAATTACAGACTTGAATTAGATTGCTCATCCCTTCAAACACACACCCTGCCTCCCTCCAAGTCATGTCAGTGAATTCACATCATACAGACAGGGTTTCTGACTGGTTAAAAAACTTTTTTGGCTGTTTAAGGAACCTATGGCTGTCATCAAGACAGGTGTGATTTCTCAGGACATCTATTTCAGTAATATCTGTCAGGTAGTATTGCTTAATGTTGGCTTATAAAAGATGAGTCTATTTTAGGCCATAAATGCACCCACGGTTTATGAAAAACCTTGACTACAGTAATTGTAAGCTCAGGAAAATTACCTTGCAGCCTTCACAAGCATGAACTCCATAATGAAATCCTGAGGCTTTATCTCCACAAATGCGGCACTCAACGTTCAGGCCCAAACTACTGGGGTCATCACGACCCAGCCGTAACTGGTCTGACAATGAGAGAGAGGGTGCCTGCAACGGATCTATAAAAGTGAGACAGAAACAGAGAGAAACTGAAAGCATCTCTTATGTGAACACTGCAAAAGTATATGTTTTATGGATAAAATATTGTGGCAAGCAGAACGAGTCCGTGAGAACGGGGCGAGTCCGGTGGCGCTTGTGTTAATGAGCGTCACCTGAGCGCCGCACTGGTCTCCAGTTTCTCATGGAGGAGCTTCGGGAGCATAAAAGGAGGAGCGACGACAGTGAAGGACGAGAAAGGACTTTATGTTGTGTTTTGTTTAGGTTTTATTATGTGTGTGAGGCAGTCGTCCATGAGGGGCTGTAGCTTTTACTTTTGTTTTGTGTTTATTTGTAATTAAAGTATTTAAACATTAGCCGGTTCCCGGCTCCTTCTTCCCATAACAACATGCCTTGTTACAAATATATTTTTTAATATTCATTTTAACTAATATATATATATACATATATATATATATATAAAACCGATCTGTTTCGCCACAATTAATGGCACCCCTAGAAATTCTTAAGAGTAAAATATCTCTGAAATATATTCCCATTCATATTTACATTTTTTTAGCACACCAGAGTCAATTTTCCAGCCATGACTTCCTGTTTTACAGGAATATAAATATGAGGAAACACAAAGGCCAAATTTCCTTAATCATTCATCACCAAACAAAAAAAATAAAACCAATGAATATAGTTCTGATGTGCAGCAAAAGTTTTTGAGCTTCACAAAACAGAAAGCGGCTCAAACATCAGAACATTTATTTCATCAAGAGGTGCATACATTTTTGGTCCAGATCTTGTATTGACAATGCAAGAGTCCAGCACTCTGTAAAGTCTCCTGCAGCACATCACAAAGACTTTCAATGAATTTAAGACTCAGAGGTGCCAATTCATGTGTGAAAATGATTCTTCATCCTCCCTCCCAACCACTTTCACAATTTGAGCCCGATGAATCTTGAACATTGCCATCCTGGAATATGGTTGTGATGTGTCTTTCTACATGGTTGTTTAAGAAATGAAAAGCTACACACTCCAATTAGGGTTAGGAGAACTGTTGGCAAACATCCCACAGATGCTCGATTGGATTGAGATCTGGGGAATTTGGAGGCCAAGTCAACACCTCAAACTCGTTGTTGTGCTCCTCAAGCCATTCCTGAACCATTTTTGCTTTGTGGCAGGGCGCATTATCCTGCTGAAAGAGGCCACAGCCACCAGGGAATACCGTTTCAGTGAAAGGGTGTACATGGTCTGCAACAATGCTTAGGTAGGTGGTACGTGTCAAAGTAACATCCACATGGATGGCAGGACACAAGGTTTCCCAGCAGAACATTGCCCAAAGCATCACACTGCCTCTGCCAGCTTGCCTTCTTCCCATAGTGCATCCTAGTGCCATATGTTCCCCAGGTAAGCGACGCACATGCACCCGGCCATCCACGTGATGTAAAAGAAAACGTGATTCATCAGACCAGGCTACCTTCTTCCATTGCTCTGTGGTCCAGTTCTGATACTCACATGCCCACTGTTGGCACTTTCAGCGGTGGACAGGGGTCAGCATGGGCGGGGCACCCTGACTGGTCTGCGGCTATGCAGCCCCAAACGCAACAAACTGCGATGCACTGTGTATTCTGACACTTTTCTATCAGAACCAGCATTAACTTTTGAGCAATTTGAGCTACAGTAGCTCGTCTGTTTGATCGGACCACACGGGCTAGCCTTCGCTCCCCACATGCATCAATGAGCCTTGGCCGCCCATGACCCTGTCGCCGGTTCACCACTGTTCCTTTCTTGGACCACTGCAGACCAGGAACACCCCACAAGAGCTGCAGTTTTGGAGATGCTCTGACCCAGTCGTCTAGCCATCACAATTTGGCCCTTGTCTCAAATCCTTATGCTTGCCCATTTTTTCTGCTTCTAACACATCAACTTTGAGGACAAAATGTTCACTTGCTGCCTAATATATCCCACCCACTAACAGGTGCTGTGATGAAGAGATAATCAGTGTTATTCACTTCGCCTGTCAGTGGTCATAATGTTATGCCTGATCAGTTTATATACACACATACATATTAATTCCCACTCTAATCTCCCAATCTATAACTGCTGTTTTATATTTGATACACACCTTTGATGAAATATAAAGTATAAAATATTAAGCAAGCATAAGCTATGTACATCAATATTTATTTTGTTATTAAAAATCTATAATAATATAAAGATTTTTTTCAGGAATATATTGATCATATTAATGAAGTAGAAGCCTTAATAAACCATTTATCAACATATCTATATACATTCAGCTTTATCAGGTTAAGTAGGGGGGAAATGTCACTGACAGAATGTCATAATTCATGGCTTTGATGTCGAAGTGCAGTTTTGACTTTTTACCTTGAAATGTTTGAGCTGTTACAGAAGTGTCACTATTCTGCTGAGGACTCTTCTGCGGTGTTCCGTCTCCATTCTGTAGATTCACCCCCCACGATCCCTTGCTGCCGGGCGAGACCTCTAATCCTGTGGCATCTGACACCTCACTGCCTTCCTCACCCGAAGCTGAGCCCGGCTCCTGTAGGTCTGACATCCCTCCACAGTCCGAGGAAGCAGACTCACCCTCCTGGGCTGCCATCCATATTGTCTCTTCAGGAATCGGGACAGAGTTCAAGACTGTCCGCGGAGACGACTGGCCCTTCTTGACTCCATCTACTGGGCCATCACATTTCATTTCTGAGGTAGGTTGCTTAACCTGTTCCATGGTTTTCCTGTCTGGCTGCTAAATCTCATAACCATCCATCACGTAACATTGCCTCTGAGAAGACAAAAGACAGGAAAAGGGATATAAATTATTGCAACAGTGCCTCAATACAACACCGTATCAGAATAAGACCATCACCGTTGGATAAGTGATCTAGTGAGTAGTGCACATGCTCCAGAGATTGTGCGGGTGACCTGAGTTTGACCTGAGATCCAATACTGCTAGTGTCATTTCCAGACTCCACCCAACCCCCATCACCTCTCAGCTGATTCAAAAATAAAATTAAAGGGAAAAATGACATCAAGATTTTTAAAAGCACAGCCAGGCTTTGTTCACACTGCAGGAGAAACCCAATTTCTTTCCAAAATTCTGATTGCAGGGTCTGATATTTCAAAACATAAACTGCAATGCATGTAGGGTTCTGGAAGTACAAATCTAATTCATTTTCATCACAGATATATTGATTTTTAACAATAAACAAAACAAATAAACATACATGAGATTCACCAATCAATGTTTCTAAGCATCAAATCAGAATATTACAATGATTTCTGATGGATCATGTGACATAGAAGACTGCAGTAATGATGCTGAAAAGTCAGCTTTATCATCACAGGAATATAATGAATTTTTGAAAACAGCTATTTTAAATTGCTTTTTGTTTGCAATTTGTTTTTGCCATGATGAGCTTAGCATAAGACACATTTAATCAAAAACAATATTAAAAAAAATCTTACTGACCCCAAACTTTTGAATTGTAGTGTATATGATTATAACTACAAGATGCAGTGCTTCCAGAGTATTTCATAGCCTCATAAAATACTTTTAATTACCTTTAATTTAATTATTTTGTGTTTCAAATCAAAGGGCCAGATTTACTAACAGCTTGCGCCAGCGCAAACACTCTTTTGGCGTTAAAAAACTACTGTCAGGATTTAATAAAGACACACAGTGAAAAATTAAAGCAAGCAGCGATGAAAGGGCCCTCGCACACGGGAGCACCACCACCCGGTGGCCTCAGGAAACCAGTGAATAGTGGGCGACATGCATTTAAGCCGGTAAATATAGGAGAAATATGGCAAAGTCACTACAATGTGCCACATTTCCTGCTGCCAGCAGGTGGCGCTTTGCCTATAACTGAATATTGGCATGTAGTTGTCTTCAAGCCAGGACTATTATTAAACAAGTGAAGTTTGGGGCGTATCGGACATTGTATGCCTGACTTACAACAGCTTCCTGTGTCATGGCGAAACATCAGACTTTGTCAGGCCGACAGGGACACGCCCTTCAGTGAAAACTCAAGATCTTCACAATTTAACGTCGCAAAGGCCTTTAGATTAGACTGACCAAATATTATGTTGTTCTGGTTAAATCACTATGAGGAGTTAATCACAGTGTAAAACATGCCATTTCCTGTTGCCAGTAGGTGGCGCTATGACTTTAACTGAATATTGGTGTGTAGATGTCTTCGGGCCAGGACTTTAATAATACATGTGAAGTTTGGGGCAGATCGGACATTGTATGACAGAGTTACAACAACTTCCTGTTTCATGGCGAAACATCGAACTTTGTGAGGCCGCCACGGACACGCCCTTCAGGGAAAACTCAAGATCTTCGCAATTTAACGTTGCAAAGGCCTTTAGATTAGACTGACCAAATATGATGTTGATCTGATAAAATCTTGTTAAAGTACAACGTCTGGAAATGGCAAAATTTGTAACAATTTTGCAAAGAAAATTCAAAATTGCTCACTTCCTGTTGGTTTTCAGATTTCGTACCAGGAGACTTTTTTGTAGGTATTGGGCTGTTACATGTGTCTCCCAAATTTCAAACCTGTACGTGAAACATAGCGGGAGGGGCACTTCGTTGAAATGTTGTAGGTGGTGCTATCGAGCCATTTTGCCACGCCTAATTCTGAAACCCATATCAGACGTAAATTTTCACCACTTTTGACGCGTGTGCAAAGTTTCGTGAGTTTTCGAGCATGTTTAGGCCATCAAAAATGCGATTCATTTGGGAGAAGAATAATAATAGGCTGAGCAATTCCAATAGGGTCCTCACACCATCAGCCTAATTAGCGCTGAAAAGACGTGGGCAGTTATTTTTGCGGCTGACCTTATTGCATATGCACTGTAGTCCCTTTCAGATGCAAAATGTATGGGAGAAGAGTATTTAAATGAATCATGCAAGGTGATTTACTAAGGTTTGCGCAAGTCAATTTACTGGCATTTGTGTCATTATTTATTGCCCCCAAAAAAAAACATGTTTCAAACCAGACGCTAATTTGCGCTGCTCTTGGTAGATTGTGTTAGTCATTATGGAAATGATCCAGCTGCGTCTGTGTTCTTTAATTTGCGTGTCATCAGTAGATCACGCTCTGAACTTTCCACTCCCATCTGCGCTTTTTTGTAATTGCGCCGCTTGCATGCTAATTTGCCCTGTTTAGTAAATCTGGCCCTACGTTTATAATGTTATCTCAGTGCTGGTTGGTTTGGTTCATGGTATTGACCTTTTTTTTTAAAAAAGATTTTTATTAAATGTCTATGGAACAAAAATTAATGGGAAAATACTGCATAACTAAGGCCGCTGAAAAAGTGGACGGTTACTGTTGCACTTTTTTTTTTTTAGGGCTGGCTCAAACCTTTTCAGGAAAAGTGAATCCATAAATGTAGAAAATAAGAAAGTAGCTTTTGTCTTAACTACCTGGCCATTCATTCATTACTTCCGATTACATGACCTTTATCTTTTTTAAGAAGTCAGACGCAATCGCAAACTGTGCTGTCAGCAATTACAGGTCTGTGGTATATTTAGTCTACATAGAATGAGAGGTGATAAATCCACTATGAGACTGCTAGGTTGTTTACTTAAAAAGATAAGATAACCTTCTGTGGTAAAATGTTATGACCAATATAAAAAGACCTTGCAAAACATTTTGGTTGTACAAAATGTATATAATCAAGTGAACGAACAAGAATGGTGTATCAACAGAGAAAGACCTATTTGCATGAGCAAACAGAAGGAAAAAAAATGACAGCACAAAGGTCAAGATATACTGTGTTGCTTCTGGTAGACAGTGCGCTTACCCAGACAGTATTAAAAAAATTTCTTAAAGATATAGTACACCTAAAAATGAAAGCTCTGTCATCATTTACTCCTTCCAAACCTTCTGGGGAACACAAAAAAAAGAAACTTGGGAATCCAAACAACATTGAACCCCATTGACTTTCATTTTATATAGACCAAAGAAACTCCCCACAAAAGAAAGTCAGTCATAAAGGTTTGGAACGACAATGAATGACTTTAGATAAATGAAGTCACGTCCGTGATATAGCTCTCAGCATGGAAGACAGTGATAACAGATGTGAGGGTCATATGGAGGATGGAAACCCCTACTAAACGGACTGTAATCCGTGGATTCTGACAAGAGGATTACGCAGTAGCCACATCGATGTGACTAGCCCCTAACAAATACAACGTAACAAGATATCTCAGTTGTTATTGAACAACACTGGTTAACAAGGGAAAGAAGAGCACTACCATATATGGGCAGGCTTTTTGTTAACTTATATACATGCACAGTAAATAAAGCAATCAGAAATGCTTTGAGCCACTGTTCAGACTTGTCAGCAACCAGTCATTCTGGTTCTCAGCTTATCTGCATTGTACCAAGGTTGCATGCAAGAGGCGACCCACACAGAGGAACTAAGTGAGTCAGTGTGTGGAGGTTATGACAGACATGCATACCAGCCTCTGGACCTCTCAACTGCTTTGTTTTTAAGGGAAGACACTGTTTATTCATCTAGCCTGGATTATTGCAATGGCCTCTATATTGGTATTAGTCAGGCCTCTCTCTCCAGACTGCAGATGGTTCAAAACGCGGCAGCGCGTATGTTGATGGGTACACGAAAGCGGGATCATATTTCCCCCATTCTTGCCTCTCTTCATTGGTTACCTGTCCAATACAG
Organism: Rhinogobio ventralis; assembly: GCA_039654625.1. Lineage (NCBI taxonomy): Eukaryota > Metazoa > Chordata > Actinopteri > Cypriniformes > Gobionidae > Rhinogobio > Rhinogobio ventralis. The sequence continues at coordinate 23,903,647 of CM077211.1, forward strand.
AATTCATTTTAAGATTTTGATGTTTGTTTTTAAATCCCTTAATGGCTTAGCACCTAAATATCTTTCTGACCTGATTAAGCCTTATGCTCCACAAAGGGCTTTAAGGTCCGCTGACCATTTGCTCTTAGTTGCCCTACGGGCAGTTTAAAAACGTATTTTTAAAGTTTGGTATTTGACACTATTTGAATACTGCTCTCTTATTGTTTACTTGTGTTTTTTGTTCTGATTTGGCTCTTTTTCTTTATTATTGATTGTCTTGTTTTCCGTGCTGTGTACACAAGGTCACACTTGATACTTCTAAAATAATTTTCGAATAGAAAAAACACCAACTTTTCACTTATTCTAAGCAGCATAATAAACATTTATCAATGCAACAAAACTCTTAAAAGTGACGCCGTCAGTTTGATCCAGAAAACTACTCTTGTCAAGCAATTGCTTCATTTTTTTCTTATTTAATTATAATATATTGCTTTAATTTGACGGTCACCAATTTTTTTATATTTGCAACCAAAATAAAATAAAGTAAAAAAAACTATGTAGAATGTGCTGACTAATGTATTCCTGGGCTTACTGTATGTTAATAATTAGCGGTTCAAAATCTAACTTAAAGTTAATATGAACAAAAGCTTGGCCGAGGCAGCAAACCTTACATATATAATACACGTGGTGAAATTTAAAATAACCAAGAAAGAGTGAATTACATGAAACCTATTGCTGATGAACCGTAACAAATGTATGTTGACAAATAATAAAAAATAGCCAAAAACCTAGGCAGATACAATCTGACAGACGCAACAATCTGGCTAGTTGACAAAAACATGACTTCAAAACGGTGACATTAACTAGTTAACAGACTACAACATACATTTATTCTGATATAAACATATATAGTTAGTTAGTAATCGGATAAAGTACACACGAGACTTTATTTAAGCAAAACAACGAGTTTTGGCTAACTAAGTTAGCTGTTTTGGTTTACCTTGGTGTTTACGGGCCAGCTTCGAAGTTTCCCAACGGTCGATCAAATATAAATATACTCTTCTTACGTGAAGTTAAGTTGTTTTGAGACCCACATGAGCCCATAGTCCGTCGGTTTACATCAGTTTTGTCATCACGGTGTCCCCGTGTCTCTTATTCCACACATGCTAGTCTGAGGTTAGCACGAGCTAGCTTAACGCTAACATGTTTTTGTTTTGTGTTTTTAATTTTGTTGTACACGCTTTCAGTTAGGTTTAAGATTAAAATAACAGGCGTCTTCATTTTAGATTTCGGTTATATCCATTCTTCTAAAATCCGATCAGAAGACGGATCAAGCTATGAACATCGCGCTGTTATTCCTACACCAATTTTTGCTCAATCTGGTCTAGTAACTCCATTCACTTTGATTACTCGGTTGTCAGGGATGACAGAAATAAAGGAACTAGAAAAGATGTGTGTATTGTATTATATATGCCTGCAGGGGTCGCTCTTCGGCCCAAAGTCGTCCATGAGGTCACTAAAGAAGAGTAGGGGGTCTCTGCGGAACAAAAGTGGGCGTTTCTAATTTAATGGGTGTTTTCAAACTGATGGGTGTTTATAAATCATGCAATGAAAATAATCCCCTACACCCTACCCACACTGTGACGTGGACAAATCAGGTAACGCAGTGGAAAACGCCCCTCTGTTTAAGGCCTCTCCCACTTACATTTACATTTACGTTTATGCATTTAGCAGACGCTTTTATCCAAAGCGACTTACAACTGAGGAGTACAGGAAGCGATAAGTATCCTGCAGAGACTTATACTTGCTAAATAACGTAATCATAAGGAGAAAATAAAACTATCGAACTCATTTCACCACTGACATTTAGTACAACCGTATTCAAAATGTTAAAAAATACGCGTAGAACAATCCACATCTATAAACGATTTTTCAGCTTGAGCGCAACAAATTTTTCCTCACTGCGGTTTGACGTATGCTCTAATCACGTGATATGTGTCTGTCCAATGACAGCTCGAGGGGTTTAGTAAGGGGATTTGGGTTTATTCAGAATCTGTTTTCCTTTCTAGGTATTACAGGCGTTTGTGTGGTTGATAGCTACGAAAAAGCATGGCGTGAATGTTACGTAATACAAGGTGGCTAGATTCAAACAGTAGGAGATAGATGAATATTAATGACGCACTATGAATCATAAATGTTATTGAATGTTAATGAATACTAATTACATTTAGCCGATGTTTATGAGTTATCAGTTAACAAAATAATTAAATGTAATACATTTAATGACTTTTGGGAGTTCCAAAGTGCTCCTGTAGATGGAGCCATTACAGGAGTCTTACAGATGGGCTTGACTAAATAGAATAGATGGACTAAACATGATTTTGCATCAAGGAGAGAGTTACAGTAGCTGAATGTCTGTCCATGCTGTTCGTTCCATACAACCAAACAGCAGTGATATAGATAGATAGAATAGAAATACAAAGTTTAATATAATTGTGTCTTAGGTTTTCACCTCAAACCTGGATCACAAAGCATTTTATGACCACTAAAGTTTTTGCCTTATATGGTGTCAAGACTGCTGCACTTCCAGTTGAAGCTATTCCAACAAAGTTCTTGCTTGTTTTTTGGGATGGGGTTTACACAATGCGAGTTTAATGGAGCAAAGGATGCTTGAGAGTGGGGACGGTTGCAACACTTTTTGCATTTTCTTCAGTTTCTCAGAGACTGTTTTTATTGGAAAGCCAAAAATGTAATACATTAAACCCAAATCTATCAGCTACCCACCCACACTGCTGTAACATGTGTAGGCCTACATATGATAATATACATACAATTTATACTTGAATAGACAAAGTCAAATGTTGCAACTGACCCCATAAGAGGGGACGGTTGCAACATTCATTAAAATGTAATACAAATAATTATTTTAACATCATATTGCAATTTCTTTATTTGTACACAGACAGGGTCTTCACTAAGTTAAATTAACTGTATAATAAAGTAACAACCATGTTTTGGTTAATTACCTACATTGTGGCCTAGTCTGACAGTATTTACTTAAAAAGGGGATATACCTGCTGGCTATTGAAAGATGTAAGTAGTAGTTAGTAATTAATTACTTTTTAGAGTAACTGGTTATATAGCTTGCATTAACTCTTGTCATAATGGGGCAGTTGCAACAGCATGTCCCTGTCCCTACACTGCCAGCCATGATAAAACTTGCTATGCTAGCTTGACACAAAAGCCTTGACACATGGTAGCTATGTCTTTTAGAAGCTAAGAAAACACTGATTAAAATTATATAACTTTATAATGCTTCACGCAAATAGTTTAGACAGCATGACAAAAACTTTACTTTTTTTGCAGAAGCAATGGCTACATGTGGCTTCTTTCTTCCAGAAAGGTATAGGGCTATATGAGCATATCTAGTATGAGTATCATCACTGTAGCTCATTCCTGATTGACGGAATAAGCAATGTTGCAACTGCCCCATGTTGCAACCGTCCCCACTCTCTCCGCTACTGACACTTATACAAAAATCATAATCACATAAACAATACATAAACATAATTAAATAAACAAATTAGCTCAAATATTTAATGACATGTCATGCAGTGGGTGCATGGTTTGTGAGTGACAGGCGTTCCAAATTAGGCAGAAATTTGTGGCGCTTTCAGACTATATGTAGATATTTTAGTGCATATGACCGCTAAAAACACACATGTGATTGCACAATGCATTTATGCAGCTCAGAAAAACCTCTAAGCTTTCATTTGGTGTAGCAGCCTTTTTCCTTTTTTTGGCTGTTGTTTGTTGTTCTCGATTCATTAAATCATATAAAAAACTGTGTGCTTTCTTCTGCACTTTGAGAGGAAAATGGAGGAAAAAGTCTGCATTTCCCAAAATAATCAGATTCATTGCAATCATTAAAGTATAAAACTTGGAAAACTTTTATTGGAGTGCAAAATGGCTTAATATATAAGCCAAAAAAAGTACGTTTTGACAGATGACTTAATTTTTTTTGTTTTCTAATTATCTTTGACATTTGCTATTTACCCTATAATAATCATAAATGCAAATCAAATTTTTTTTTTTAGGTATGTGGAGGTCTCGTTGAGAAGTTCTTGCACCACCCCCGAAAAAAACCTGCACGAATCGCGTAAGTATATTTATAAGTATAGTATATTCTATAAAAATAGCATTTTTTACTTGATTTCAGTATTATGCAGCATTTAGCCAAAATATTGTTATATGCATGTGGGTGGGATAGGCCTACATGACATTTGAAGAAACAGAGACGTTTTGACCGTACGTGACTTTACACAACAGATGGGCTGAAATGCATGGGTGGAACTGAAACTACTTTAATTCTTTTACATAGCCTACCAGTAGGTACATGCTGATGAATCTGCAACTTCATATTCGAATAAGGGAAGCTGGTTAAGCAGTTTCACAAATAATAATTCCTGTTTTCGTAAACAGCTCTCTAAGATATTTGAAAGTCACTGAGGCAGGGTGAAACAACCCACTCACTATTACAGCCTCTTGAACTACCACAAGAAAGGGAAGTGTGCGGTAAGTAGTTAAAAATTTAATTGCTTAAAATAGTGAATTTATCATGTATGAACTTAACATTTGAACCTTTAATGATTTGTTTGACGCTAAGAATCAAAAACCCACACATTTGTTTGCAGTTTCTTTGACTAGTCATATTATTACAGTGTATTTTACTCACAGGCTTTGTTGAATCTAACTTACAAGACTTTCCACATTCAGAATCAAGAATTTCTGTCACACTGCTTCAGCCATGAATCTGATCTTTTGGGGGATTGTGCTCCTCGGGATTTATGTCCAGCAATCAGGTTGAAAGAATTTTGTGACAAAATAGCCTAATATTTAATCATATGTAAATGACTATTAAGAAATAGGCTAATATCTCAAATGTACTTAATATCAAACTCAGTTTCAGTGATTACATTTTAATTATGAGTCAGAAACTAAGTTATACCTTTACTGTTTTTGTGAATCATAATAAAAATGTAATCACTGAAATGACTTAATCATGCTCACTATTTGAATATAATACATTGTGCCGTAACAGATACCAGTATATATACACTCACCTAAAGGATTATTAGGAACACCATACTAATACTGTGTTTGACCCCCTTTCGCCTTCAGAACTGCCTTAATTCTACGTGGCATTGATTCAACAAGGTGCTGAAAGCATTCTTTAGAAATGTTGGCCCATATTGATAGCATAGCATCTTGCAGTTGATGGAGATTTGTGGGATGCACATCCAGGGCACGAAGCTCCCGTTCCACCACATCCCAAAGATGCTCTATTGGGTTGAGATCTGGTGACTGTAAGGGCCATTTTAGTTCAGGGAACTCATTGTCATGTTCAAGAAACCAATTTGAAATGATTCGAGCTTTGTGACATGGTGCATTATCCTGCTGGAAGTAGCCATCAGAGGATGGGTACATGGTGGTCATAAAGGGATGGACATGGTCAGAAACAATGCTCAGGTAGGCCGTGGCATTTAAACGATGCCCAATTGGCACTAAGGGGCCTAAAGTGTGCCAAGAAAACATCCCCCACACCATTACACCACCACCACCAGCCTGCACAGTGGTAACAAGGCATGATGGATCTATGTTCTCATTCTGTTTACGCCAAATTCTGACTCTACCATCTGAATGTCTCAACAGAAATCGAGACTCATCAGACCAGGCAACATTTTTCCAGTCTTCAACTGTCCAATTTTGGTGAGCTCGTGCAAATTGTAGCCTCTTTTTCCTATTTGTAGTGGAGATGAGTGGTACCCTGTGGGGTCTTCTGCTGTTGTAGCCCATCCGCCTCAAGGTTGTGCGTGTTGTGGCTTCACAAATGCTTTGCTGCATACCTCGGGTGTAACGAGTGGTTATTTCAGTCAAAGTTGCTCTTCTATCAGCTTGAATCAGTCGGCCCATTCTCCTCTGACCTCTAGCATCAACAAGGCATTTTCGCCCACAAGACTGCCGCATACTGGATGTTTTTCCCTTTTCACACCATTCTTTGTAAACTCTAGAAATGGTTGTGCGTGAAAATCCCAGTAACTGAGCAGATTGTGAAATACTCAGACCGGCCCGTCTGGCACCAACAACCATGCCACGCTCAAAATTGCTTAAATCACCTTTCTTTCCCATTCTGACATTCAGTTTGGAGTTCAGGAGATTGTCTTGACCAGGACCACACCCCTAAATGCATTGAAGCAACTGCCATGTGATTGGTTGATTAGATAATTGCATTAATGAGAAATTGAACAGGTGTTCCTAATAATCCTTTAGGTGAGTGTATATATATATATATATATATATATATATATAATAAGTATTTAATTAATTAATTCATGTGGTGTCTTTCTGAAGTTTCACAGAAAGTGCAGTGTTTTTCAGAATTTTCCTCTGGGAAATGTAACGATCTGTTCGGTCAGGTTGAAAAAAATTACTGTTGCATGAACCCCAACTATGGCTACATAGGAGCAGATGGAGTGTGTAGGTACTGTGGGTAAGTTTCAATGATGTGATGCTTATAATGTTCATGTTCAAAATCCTATGACTACAACTCCAGATGATGATTTTAAGATAGAAGAACTATTTCCTAACATTGCAAATTTACATACATTTTAACATTAAATAAATATTAAAGTTGACATAAAATGAAAATTCACCCTATCAATTTTGTAAATGCATGTAGATCTTATTGTTAACGATTCATCCATGTTTGTTTCATTTAGGTTTACAATTTTTTTGGATGTTTAATCATAGTGTCATAAAGGTCTTCCAGTGAATATGACAGACTTCTCTCTATTGACATATCCCGAACATTTAGTTCTGTATCATTTAGTCCACTTAATCCCAGCCCATTCAAAATGAACTATACGCTTTAAAATCCAATAAACAACCGATGCATAGAACCACATCTTTTTTGATAATCCGTTACACTTGAATGTACGTCACAACACAGCAGAGATCTGTTGCTACTTCTGTTTCATCACAACTTAAAATGATGCAATGTTAATATTCTTTTTTTGAGGAAATATTTTTAAATCGTAATGCACTTTTTATGAAAAAATATTGGAGACTGTTTACCATTTCACCTTTGTGCATGAAACAGAAGTTGTGATAGTATTTTTCTCGTTTTTGTGACCTACATTCAAGTGAAATGGCTTCTCAAACAAGAAAAAATGTAGGGTGTGACTTAATTTTGTCCATCGGAAAATGATTGGATCATTGGAATGCTGCGGTTGGCTATTGCTGTGTGACAAATTGTCCCGCTCTCATGCCAGTAAACACATCATCAGAGAAGAGAAATGTCGCTGCAAGAGGGAGAGGAAGATATTGTGATTAAAGATTACAAGTGTACATGAAAAAAAAAAAAAAAACGCACAGATAAATCATTTATAATAAATACTGCAATATGATGTTTTATTAACAAAGTTTGGGAGGAGCACGGTCAGATAATTAAACCTAATCAAACACAAGTGGAGCTCATTCAGATAATTAAACCCAATTAAACACGAGTGGAGCACATTTAGTTAAACAACTCAATCAATGAGACAAAAGGTACAGCAGACTTACTTCTGTTCGTTGACAGTTTATCAACATCCCTCCACCTCCCCATCTCCACGCTTCAATTTAATAATCTCTAATCGGACATCAACACATTCCATAATACAATGCAATCTAGTTCTAGTCTATTTCTATCACATCGGGGGGAATACTCTGGGTTCGGGCCAAAATTCCGAGCCCGGAGCCCTTTCCCCGGACAGCATGCCAAATATGCATAATCTTTTCTCTATTTAATTTGATGTAAGAGTGAACTCATGAAATTCCATAAAGTCTCATGGTGACTTTAATCTAACTCTTCAAGCTACTGAATTATCTGAACCAAAACGAATGAGATCAAATGATGCACATATCCGTAAGAAAATTCTTGTATATTGACCTCCAGGCCCGCGGCATGGACTGAATGGTCGTCCTGGGGCGAGTGCTCTGTGAGTTGTACAGAGGGAGTAATGCAAAGGCGACGCTCTTGTTACGGAACTGGTATTTGCTCAGACACTGAGAAACTAGGAACTGTTCAAACTAAACCATGTGTGAAAAAAGACTGCTGCCCAGGTAAAAAGAACATTAGGTAATTGTTACATTTAGACATAAAGGTTTCTATGAGTTTTCTCATATTTTGTTAAATTTGTGTTGTCCAGTGGAAGGTGGCTGGTCAGAGTGGGGGATATGGCAGCCATGTTCAGTCACATGTGAGAAGGGACAAAAAAAAAGGCAAAGAACCTGCACTAACCCGGTTCCACAATGTGGGGGCGCCTGTAGCGATAAAGAGGAAGAAATCACCTCTTGCATCACTGAAAAAATCTGTCCGAGTAAGTATAGTTTTCTTTTTTTACTTACTGAAGATACAGAAAATTAAGAACATGATGTCATTTGATATCTAGCTCATGGCGGATGGTCCAGTTGGGGAAGCTGGAGTCCCTGTCCAGTTACTTGCATTGTTGAAGGACATAACACTCAGAAAGAACTTCGTAAAAGGATGTGCACCAACCCCACTCCATCCACGGTTCCACGTGGCAGAGATTGCGCGGGCTCTGACACAGACACCCGCCCATGCAACGGAGCACCTTTCTGCCCAGGTAATATACTTAGTTTTTTTCTACAAAACTGCCAAAAAGACAAGAATTGTAGAAACCAGAGCTTTATATCTTTACTCCACAGTTAATGGAAACTGGGGAGCTTGGTCAGATTTCACATCCTGCTCTGTGACGTGTGGAGTGGGCCAGCAGAAACAAATGCGCTTGTGTGATTCTCCTAAACCCAAACATGGTGGCAAACCGTGTCAAGGTGAAGAGCAAAAAAATGGTCTCTGCACCATTCCTGTCCCCTGTCCAAGTAAGTGGTGTGACACAATGAAATGTTTATCTCAATGAACAAAAAAAGCATGTATAATAATACAGGCATACAAATTGATTGCTTAAAGGGATAGTTCACCCAAAAAATGGAAATTCTGTAATCTATTACTCACTTTCATGTCGTTCCAAACCCATAAGACTATTGTTTATCTTTGGAACACAAATTAAGATATTTGTAATGAAATCCGAGAGATTTTTGTCCCGCTATTCAAAGTTTATTCACCCAAAACTGACACTTTAAATTAAAATGTTCATAAAGGGATTGTAAAATCGTAAAATAAATCCATATGTATATATACACCGATTAGGCATAACATATGATCCTAATATTCTGTTGGTCCCCCTTTTGCTGCCAAAAAGTCCTGACCCGTCGAGGCATAGACTCCACTGGATTAAGATCTGGGGAATTTAGAGGCCAAATCCATTCCTAAACCATTTTTGCTTTGTGGCAGAGCACATTATCTGCTGAAAGAGGCCACAGCCACCAGGGAATGCAGTTTCCATGAAAGGGTCTACATGGTCTGCAACAATGCTTAGGTAGATGATACGTGTCAAAGTAACATCCACATTTCCCAGCAGAACATTGCCCAAAGCATCACACTTCCTCCACCGGCATCAGACCAGGCCACCTTCCATTGTTCCGTGTTCCAGTTCTGATGCTCATGTCTCCACTGTTGGCGCTTTCGGCAGTGGACAGGGGTCAGCATGAGCACCCTGACTGGTCTACGGCTATGCAGCCCAATACCCAACAAACTGCAATGCACTGTGTTTTCTGACACCTTTCTATCAGAAATAGCATTAACTTTTTGGGCAATTTGAGCTACAGTAGCTTGTCTGTTTGATCGGACGTCACGGGCCAGCCTTCGCTCCCCATGTGCATCAGTGGCCGTGTTGACCCTGTTGCCGGTTCACCACTGTTCCTTTCTTGGAACACTTTTGATAGATACTGACCACTGCAGACCGGGAACTAAGAACATAAGAGCTGCAGTTTTGGAGATGCTCTGACTAAGTCGTCTAGCCATCACAATTTGAGCGAGTTGCCCATTTTTCCTGCTTCTAACACATCAACTTTGAGGACAAAATGTTCACTTTCTGGCTTATATATCCCACCCACTAACATGTGCTGTGATGAAGAGATAATCAGCGCGTGTGTGTATATGTATATGTGTGTATATAATGTTTACAGCATTCAATTGTGGTAAATGGAAGCTCAAGCATGTTGCTTGGACATGCAAGAACTAATGAGGTTCATTATCAGGTTAGTTCTCACGCATCAAGCAGTTACGGTTGAGCTTCTGTTTATATTCGCTGATCAATGTTTATATGTGAATAAAAGCCTAAATAAAATCTACTCCTCAATTAAATTGATCATGTCTCTTCAGAAAACTTGATTAAACAATCAATTCATATGGATTTATTTTACAGTCTTTTTATGAAGTTTTGAAACATCAGAGTTTTGGGTGAATAGACTTTCAATGGTGAGAGAAATTTCTCAGATTTCATAAAAAATGTCTTAATTTGTGTTTTGAAGATAAACCTTATGAAGTCTTATGGGTTTGGAATGAGTAATTGATGAGTAATTGATGACAGAATTTTTGGGCGAACTAGCCATTTAACTTAGCTAAATAAATGATACTTTAACTTAGCAACATGTTTCTCTCTTCTCTCTCTGTCAGTACATGGGATGTGGAGTGAATGGAGTAAGTGGGGTCAATGTAGGCAACCTTCCACTAGAAAAATCACATGTAGAACCAGGGAAGGAAACAGAAGGAGAGAGAGGGACTGTGATGGTAGAAAATACGAGGGAAACTACTGTGAAGGAGAGATTGTTCAACACAGCAGCTGCTATGACATTGAGGGCTGTAGCAGTGAGTACAAAGAAAAATCATAACTGCATCTGAAATTGCTTACTCTCTAGTAGGTACTACATTTGGTTTGAACCTTACTTCACGACCATTAAAAACTATGTTCTGTATAGTATGAATGAGTAGTATGTCCGCCATGTTGTCACTGTCACGTGACCTACCGGCGTCAGTTGCGGCGCTTCCCTGCCGTTCACAATTCTTCTGCTGTGGCTTCATGGGATTGTAAAATGCCCATTGGATGCACACTCCATAATCTTGGCATAAGTAGTAGGTCATCTGGGTACTTTTCACCTACTGTACAAATACTATGTATTAGGACATACTACACTTATTGTGTACTGTTTTTCGAATACTATGTATGAAAGTAGGCATCTTCGGACACAGTGCGTGTTTTTTTGTTTGTTTGTTTTTTCAGTTGAAAGCTACATAAGTACAAAGCATGCTCATTTTTTTTTAATGTCTAACATTTTTACAAATAACACTCTCTTACTATTTTCAGTGGATGGTGTCGTGTCAGAGTGGAGCAATTGGAGTTATTGCAAACCTAACTGTGGGCCAGACTCTGCACAAACAAGAGAAAGAAAGTGTCTTCCTGACATCTCTGAATACCGGTAGGGGAAAACATCTCATGCTACTAAATGATTTTGCCTATAATAAATCATATAAGGGTGCGATTTCATTACATGCATACTGTAGGTTGTGCATTGTTTCACAATCAGTGTACATATTTGGTTTTCTTTATCTCCCATAGTTCCAAAGATCTCAGTCTGTTCTCAGGGCAGCCAAATGTGTATTGTAAGGATTTGAAAAATGAAATCGAGAGAAGACCATGTAAAAATGTTCCTGAGTGCAAGGATGAGGTTGTTATGCTCAAAAGCATATGTAGCTATATTAATTTTAGCTAATTAAGGGGAATACATTTTAAATTTAACAACATATTCTCACTGTTATCAGGGTGATTGAGCAGAGTCCAGAGTAGCTGTTGAAAAGAAGAGGACCAGTTGCGCTGTACACACTAACCTCACCAGCCGTTAGAAGAACCTCAACATGCCAAGCTGTTCTCTGTTCTCTGTTCTCTCTTGCTTGTTAGTTTTTGTTATATGGATTGGATTGATTAATGCACACTTCTGTAAACTCTGCTTTTCTGCCACAATAAGTATTAAAGTAATGCAACATAGTGTATGTGATAAAATGATTGATTGCTGATTAATGCACACTTCTGTAAACGCTATGCTTTCACAATAAAGTATTAAATAATGCAATAGCATGTAGTGTATGTGATAAAATACTTGGGTGTTATGCTTATAAAGTTTACTACTAATTAATCGAACGAAGAAAAGATGCGAGCCAGCCAGGAGTCGAACCTAGAATCTTCTGATCCGTAGTCAGACGCGTTATCCATTGCGCCACTGGCCCGACGACAGTTATAATACCACGTGACTCTATGTAGCATGACTATAAGCTATGTCTCACTTCAAAGGCTGCTGCGCCCTCCTGTGGACAAATTTGTCGGTCGTAAACATTATTGAGGCTGCCTCATTATTGTAATTTCTTTCTTTGTAATGTAATGCTTACTTCTCTGAAATGAGGCAGCCTCAATAATGTTTACGACCGACAAATTTGTCCACAGGAGATTATTTTCACTTTTCTGAAATAAGACATCCTCGATGACATATGCAGCCGAAAATGCGACCACAGGAGGGCGAAGCAGCCTTTGAAATGAGACCGCGATTTACATTGGCGGTATGGTCATCATTATCAAGTCATTATGGAGGGTTGTAAATGACAAGCCGTTGGTTTTTATGGCGGACTATCTCTTCAAAATAATTGGGTAGATCGTAATTTAATTAAAATGGTTGCCAGAGCTGCCAGTCTCTGGGAGTTATCTTTTTGTACGTAGCTGTTTTATACGCAACCACATGTACGTATTTAAAATAAAAACTATAGTTACAGGATAGTTACAGTCAAAAATGACATATCATCCGCCGAAATAGCTCAGTTGGGAGAGCGTTAGACTGAAGATCTAAAGGTCCCTGGTTCGATCCCGGGTTTCGGCATTTTGATCCAAAACTAATACTTTTAGTTGCCACGAGCCATGTGTACGTTCAAATGACTCACAAGAAAAAATTTCTTGAGCATTGAAATCAGCTGCATGAGTACCATTACCTATTAAACTAAATGCAAAATGAGAGGGAGTAAAGTCTTTGCGTGGCAAGGGGTCCTGCCCCAAAAACCTGCCAGGACTGAAGGCAGCTGTCACAAAACCCGTCACTGCTTAAGGCAGCTACTCTAAAACCTGCCGGTGCTGGAGGCAGCTGCCAGTCCGGTAGATGCGTGTGAACGAAAGGGCAATGCTGTTCTTTTTTCCCCACAATATGTAATTCCGCAGTTTTTACACAAACTACAGTACGCGAGAGCCACAACGGTACGCACAGTATTCACCACTAACCAAACGCTTTTCGCCTCAAGATATCAGTTATTAAGATTTTTTTCAAAACTCTTTTTGTGACAGCTGCCTTCAGTCCTGGCTGGGTTTTTTGCAGCTCCCCCTGCCACGCAAAGATTTTAGTCCTACTGATAAAAATGGACAAAGTGGATGGAGAGAACATTGTACGTGAAAAGAAACAGACGCTCCCTGCCACCTGTAAATCGTGGTTATTCTTGGATATGACCAGCAAATCACGTTCCCGGCTGCAACCAAGAATCATATGCTAAGGCCAATCGGCGCTCTTATAGCTACCATGATTCTCCCTAGTAACAACCAGAACCATAGAAATACGGCCAACGACTAAGAATCGACCAATCAACGTCAAGAGCCCCCGGAGAGTTGCGGATTACGGCTGTAGAAGAATCTGCCAGAATTGAAATTACACATTACTTGAGTTAACTTCCATTTTTAACATTTGCATACGTAATATATGTGTGTATTATAAACCCTGCCCTGATTTCATATTTCCAATCCATGTTTCCGTGGTGTAGCAGAGGTGATCACGTTCGCCTCACGCGCGAGTAGAAACCGGGCGAAAACAAATTTATTTTCCACTAACCTAAAAAGAATATTTAGCTATCTTTACCCTACAGGGGAGACGGTTGAGAACATAAAATCCATTTCTCTACTAGTACTAAAGGAATGTTAGAATCCCTCAAGCCAATAGACCGTATTGTGATTGAACTTTTGCACAATGTTGTAAGTTGGAAATGGTATAAATCAAAGATGCTTAGGTCACACAATTCCATTAGAAAAACTAAAACACTGTTGAACATACAAACCACAAAAATTACATAATAGCTGCCAAAATATTTGCTTTTAAAGTTATATATTAACTCAAAGCTACATTAAATCAGTTAAAATCAACCAGTTATTACATCAAACTAATAATGCTTCCTATATGTACCATTTTCCTGGCAGTTTCAAATGAATTACAGATAAGTGCTTTTCAAACCCTGTCCTAAAGAGCCTCCACCACCACTGCACATCTGCCCTTATCTAACATAGCTACCTGATTAAACTCATCAGCTGATTTAGTAGAGACTGCAAGACCAGAAATGGCTGTGTCCAATATGGGAGATGTCCGAAATGTGCAGTAGTGGGGGTCTCCAAGACAGGATAAAGAAGCACTGAAATACATAACATGTCACTAACAAGCATTATGAAAATCTACACATTCCTTTCAGCAACAAGATGCTCAAATTACTTATGGCACTAAAGCAATAAACACCACAATAATTCACTCATTAATAACTAAAAACTAATGCTTATGCCTAAACAGCTACAGGTACAAATCAAGATGCTATGGCATATCTACTTGTGCAATTTAGTCTGGAAAACGGTAAGCTTTTGGTAATCACTGATGGAAAAATCTACCTCTGCTGTGTTGTGGAACATGGTAGCTAGTCATTAGCTGGTTTACCAGGTAATTTTGCTGGCCCAAGATGATCTACCAGCTTGGAATTGCTAGAAACCAGCTACCATGTACCAAAATTAACATAAAATATCCAGCCTGGGATAGTGTTTACTCTTTCTGTGTGTAATGGTTTAAACATTGTTTGCTTTATGAAAGAATGATCACTGATCAATCAATATTCAGTGAATTTATTGTACAAATAGGAGTATTGCAAGCATTCAGTCTAGCAAGTCTCTCCACAGGTATGAGTAAAATACTATCATATAGATCCAAATCTAAATCAGAGAAACATACATACATGTTGTATACATAACGCTGATGAACAGGACTCATAACTGTTCCACTTTCCAGGAAAATCCTTTTTTAGTCCATGTGCAGGTATATTTTAGCACTTGGTATTAAGACATAAAGAATGAGTCTACAAGGTCTCCAATGAAAAGCATTCTTCTAAAGGCATTAAACACTTTTGTAATACTCTGTGATAAAAAAAAAAAAAAAAAAAGCAGGGATTCTTGATAGTTGCCTCTTGATGACAAAGTTGTTATGGCAACGAATGAACAGACAAACCTTTGGTGGAAGATGGTTGAAAGCACTGAAATTATATTTACACAGAAAAGAGAGACAAAAATGGCTAATTCAGTGGAATGAGGCACTTCTCCAACAAAGGCGAGGATAAGTGACACCAAATTACCAGCCATTCTCCATGTTGATCTTAGTAGGAGTGGTGCCTTACCGAAACATCCACTGCATGTAGAAATACAGCTTAGAGGTCAAATAGCTGTTGTACACTATAGAGAAGAGGAGAGCTCTATTAGTAGTTCAGAGATTAATTCAAGATTGGGGCTGAATGCTATCTATTCTACAACTTAAGGTTTCACATTGGTGGGATACTGGATAATGCATCAGCACCTTCATCTCTGCTCAAATGTTTTGTACAAATAAAAGTCAAGGCTTAAGGTTCTCATAAAGCACAAATGACAAATATCAGCATACCAAATACACGTTTGCTGCTGGCAATGTCAAACAAATTCATTAATAAATTTCCAAGGGCGTCTCAAAAGTTTTACTTGGGTAAACATTCTCCTCCCTACAACAACAGAGCCACAATAACATTAGAAGAAGCTCATTCAACCCTTTTCATCCAAAATTACGATTGCACACAGAGAAATAAATAACAGTAAAATCTTGTTGCTTTGACTCAGGTAAGTGAGGATACTATAACAGGGGTTTTACGTGCCCATAGTGTGCCTTTTGAAAGTGTTATTTACAAAGTGAAATGAGACACAAACTGGCATACCCTTTCAAAGGACAATCAATAAAGTGCAATAAAAAAAGATACAGTACAATGAAAGGGGCTTCACTTGGAAGGTTGGATAAGGCAAAAAAAGAAAAAGAGAAAGTCACTAAGCTTTGGTTGTCAACATAAAACAAAACAAGCTCCATAAAGTGCATGTAAAGCACAAAGGTAAGCTGTGACTCGGCATGGTACAGAAAAACTTGCTTCTGGGTCTGTTTGTGGTCCGGAGCTGGTTTCTGAAGATGATCTACTAATGCACAGAATCAAGAAGCGGATGGAGAGAGGGCAATGGGTGTTGTTGGAGAGGGAATGGTATTGGCCAGATTATAGGTTGAATTCGGGAAGGCACCCTGAGAGGGCTGTACATTGAGGAAAGGGGGCCTAGTAGTGGGTGTTTGGGGGGATGTATCCGCTGTGACTGGGGAGTCCAAGCTGACTTCATCCCCTTCCTCCGAGTCCCATACTTCACTCTGCAGATAGTCTGCGAAGAGGGCCTTAGCTCGCTGCAGAATACGCCCGAGGTTGTGGCGACGGACCAGGCGGTCAAAGTGCATGGCCAGCTCATTGTAATCTAGGCTGTTTTTGACAATGTGGTCACGGTGTTCCAGCAGGATAGAAAGGCAAAGGAAAAGCATGAAGGGATTCCCTTTCCCAAACTCTTGCGGAGGGGGAAGCGAGCAGGGTTTAACTCCACCTCCTTCTGGTTTGTTTGAGTTTGGAGAGATTAAGCCAGACCCAGTGGGTCTGCATGGCGAGGGGAGATTGCTGGAGAATGCTTTGGGCAAAGACGGGGACTTGCTGAAAGATAAAACGGGCGAGGAGAGAAGTGAACGATTGTAACCCTGCGAAGGAGATGCCAGTAAAGATTTTCCTGCGACCACTGATGGGGACTGAGACCCAGTTCCGTTTATTACACCATGTGAGGTCATGGATACCCCAGAAGGTTTATCAGGAGACACAGGTTTGTCCCCACTAGAGGAAGAGGATGTGCATTTTGACAGGGCATCAGGAGATGCCGTTCTCCAACTGGTTGCAGAATTAGATGCTTCCAGTGACTGATTGGAGCTACTTTTCCAGTTTGGTAGACAGGACGGAAGAGATGATGCTGGGGAAGCGGCCTGACCATTGGGGGAGTCTCTTTGTCCTGGAGATGATGGTGTATAATCACAGATAAGAGGTTCCTGTTCTCCAGGGTCGTCCTCACTTTCCTCTGTGGACTGGCGGACTGAGAATTGCAACGTAGAGTGTGCAGACTGAAACTGTACGGGAGATAACGTGGGATCGGAGCAATCATTCTCATTCATCTCAAAGCTGTCCTCGTTACGGCCACTATAATACTTGAATTCCCCAAAACTGGCCTGTTTTTCAAACAAAGGAGCCGGAGCTGTGACATCATTCTTGACCATGTCATCTACACCGAACTCTCCTTCGCCTTCCTTCCGTGGCCCCTTCTCCTCCTCAACGACCAGGGAACGCCCCCCATCTGCCTCCTCTCGAGACGGTCTTAGCATGTGGCGTCTCCTCTGCCTTTCTGTCAGCTTCTCTTCCATCTCCTCCATGTCCACATTCTGATGGACATTCTGTGAACCGTTGGGCTGATCTGCCTCAAGCGCTGGCCCCTGAAGCTCCACCTCTGTCTCAGGAGGATCAGGTGGCAAGGAGCTCCAAGTGACCTCCAGCATTCGCAGGGCATCATCAAAAGCGAATTCACGTTTCAGCTCCAAAAGCAGCCAGCGGTAACAGAAAAACAGATCATCAGCACCTTTTGAGACTAGGTAGGCATAAAACTCAGGGTCTGAATACTGCAGAAGCAACTTGAGATGCTGGAACTTAATGGACATGAGTTGTCCATCAGGGCGGAAATTGCCCTCAAGACGTTTCATAATGCCACAGAAGCAGATAAAGGCATGAGCTTCGTTGTCCATGACGGCAAGGATTGGCGAGGCAATGTCACTCATGCCTTGGCAATAAGACACCTGCAAAAGCAAATGAGGACAGTTTATATTCCAGAGAAGTAAAGGCACATCCTAGTGTCACCAAAGGGTTTCATGTTTACCTGTGGGTGTGTAATAGCAAAGGTGGTGAGGAGGTCGGTCAAGGCGGTGAGATGTGGGCTGTCCTCTGAACCTGCATAGTAAGGATGTGCTCGGTCTGTTCGAAGAACATCTTTCAGAACGTTTCCACGAATGAACTCCAGATCCTCTGAGCTGGCCCGTGCCGCCCATTCACTCTTCAGCTGGTCATACTCTCTCGTCTTCCTCTTCATGTAATCCATTCTCTCCTGCCCTGTCAGACCATCTGGGTACACATTAAGGAGGTATCGCCAAACAACCTGTCACAAAAAATACAGAGATGTACGAGAAAAAGTCAGCTCAAATGCAAAGAGGACTGCTATGGAACATAATAGACATGAGTTGTCTGTCAGGGCGGAAGTTGCCCGCAAGATGTTTATACTGTTACATCCGAAGATGTATTGCTGTTTTTTTTTTTTTCCTGTGTGTGTGGATGTGTATGTGCGTCTCTTGCTCTCTCAGGTGGCTCTGCCTTAATTGGACGTATTTGAGACGTACCCTGGGATTGGCGGACTGGAGCGTCCTTTGAAATATGCCATGGATGCTGACATGTAAGAGATGATGTTGTTGGCATGTTGAGAGAGTGTTATAGTGGTGTAGTCTGCTTGTGTTCAGTAAATTGTGTATATTCTTTCGCTTGCTACTTTTGTAAAATGTTCTCATTTTGACTTTTGTCCCTAGTGTTTTTCTATCCATTGCAGTGTTCATTTCATTTGTTTGTGGCAGTTGTGTTGCCCTTTTTCTGTAAATATAATTTATTTAGTTGTAATTGGGTTTAGTCTGTTTTGTTTATTGTTTTGGCCTTGCCCAACCCTGAACACTTCATTTTTGTTTTTGATGAAACTGAAAGAAAGATTTAAAAAAAGAAAGAAATGGTTGAAACAGGTTTTCAGAACATTTTATTTAAGTTACCTCCCTGACCCTAGAGCAGGGTCAAAACAATACTGTACACACACACACACACACACACACACACACGTATGATATAAAACATATCAAATATTATTTTTCTAGCTCTGAATACACATTATGGAGCTTTTAAATAAATAAATAAATTACAAAAACTAATAAAAATGATTCAAAAGCTGCAAAGAGTTTGTCAAAGTAAAGGATTATATTACTGTGACTTAAACATCCCATCCCTTAAACATCCCATTCTCACTCGCTCATGGTAGATAAGTTCAATAATGGTAAAGCAGTTTCCTTACCTTGCGTAAAGATGGCTCAACCCCACCATGATATATACGAAGTCTAAGTTCTTCTGGCCGGGTCAGTTGACCTTGGCTGTTCAGGTAACTGTGGAATTCAGTATCACTTAAGGGGGGCTTGAATGGTTTTACCTCCTCCCCATAGGACCAACTCAAGGCCTGCTGCACACGTGATAGAGTGCGACCCACCTGAATGTAGAGGTAGGTAAAACGTGAGGAAAAGATAAAAGAAATGTTCAACATTTATATCGATTTCTAGCTAAATCTATAATATTAGTTGGAGGATAGATGGAAAGAAACATTCCTAAGACATAAAATATCTGGAATAAGATCAATTAGTTATCAGTGGCCATGTACACACTGCAGCTAAATTGTCAATTCACCTTTCAGTGCTTAATCCTGTTCTGTATACACAGAGATCAGTAATTTACGGGAAAACAACCGAATTGTACAACTGAATTAACTCAAAAATTCAAGGACTGACAACCACATTTACAAAATTCTACACAGTGTGTATGGAACCAAACTGAGCAACTACTTGTTATTTTAACACATATCAGAGATCTGTCTCTTCTGTACAGTATGTGCAAGAAAATCACAGGGAAAGAGGTATGAGCCTTGACTCATTCATTTTGTCAGATCTTGCTAGAAAAATCAGCAAACAAGAACAAGCACATAATAAACCTGAATAAATCCAATTTTTTTTATACTATATTGAGACACGCTCCTGCCCCTTTATTAACTCCATAAGCTAGATGGCTTTATGAGCCAAGCCCAAACGAGTAGGCTATTGGCAGTGTTTTGGTTAGTCTTTGGTCACTGTAATATTACTTTGGTCAAAAATTGTAAATACCAAATGCGCGAGACATCAGACCATTGCTACACTTACCAATGTGTCAATCATCACTATTTTGTAAATGTTCAGAAAGTTGTGTTCAAGTTGTGTTCCATACACACACAAAACTATAATTTAGGGGATTCACTCCTGTATTTAAATGCCATGAATTACAGTATAAATGCAGCAGACCATAAACCTGACTGAATGGATTAGGCACTGGCTGGTAAAACAGCTGGCTGACAAGGTCAAGAACATCATGAGTAACCTGGGACAGCAGCGACTGTGTGAAGGGAAGCGCAGCAGACGCCAATGACCTCTTCTCTCCCTGCAACTGATCTGAGCCAATCACATCCTTAGGGCTTATTATGTCCCAATCCTCCAAAACAGGACCTTGGGAAGAATATGAGAAAACAAATCATAAAAAAACAGCAACTGGATTAATCTTAATTAAAGCCACAATATGTAATTTTTCTCAGCTAGAAGTCGCTTATTCAAAACAAAGGCGTAGCTTGATGACGCCTGGAATTCGCCTTTTTTGGTCTTGCATACGCAGTGCTGTTTTATCATATTAGATACATTATTTGAGTGTGCTGAAAGTTATGTTATAATGCTTCTCTGTGCGTTCGCTTGGGGGCTACTATGATCTAACTACTATTAAGCTAGATCAATATTAGGTATGGTAAAACATGGCACTCGCTGTAAATCATGAAAACGAGATTTAAACAGTAAGACTAACTGTGTTGAGCTAAATAACAATGATTCGTTTTCTGTCGATAAATGTATCCAAACAGTTGCTCACCTGTCTAATAAAACACACAATATATTAAAGCGTCTTTGGTGTTTTCATGGTTTCTACAAAAAAAATACTGAAATTGAGGGTAATGCGGGTATGATGTCAGTGACAGGCGACGCGCGGACACGGTTTGTGTCCTGGTTAAAATTGCTTATTTCTCTGGATTTAAACATTCTTGGAAACATTTGGGATAATCTAAGTACACAAGTCAACAAAATATATAACATTGTTCTAGTGGTTTTTGACTATTTGAATCCAAAAATCTTACTGTGCCTTTAAAGGTCAATGCAAAATGTTTGTAAAAGAATTCCACTGTCCAATAATGACACAATGTAGACTCTACAAAATAATGTACTGGAAATATGTAAATTTTCTCAGGAAAATACACTCAATTACAGAACAATCACTTGAATTCCCCCCCCCCAAATTTTTTTAAATATCTTTTTATATAAGGAAATGCACTCAAAAATACATATAGCATTTGAATGGAAAGAAATCATCAAAAAAATATTTATAAATAGTATGTTTTTTATTGATTGATTATTGATTTGTGGATAATGAATGGTTAATTCTGAGATATCATATGGGAGACAGAGCAGTCATAGATTTTCAGGATCTACTGTGATTGACAGACATGTAATACGCTCCAAAACAAGAGAATGTGTAGTTCACTCACTGTCCTCTGATGGTTTGATGTCCATCTTTAGCTGGAGGAAAGGCTTTGCCGCACTGACAAACGCGGCATCTAAATCCCAGTCAGACAGCAGAGACACGTAGACCTCCACACCTCCTCGATCACGGGACAGGTAGCTAATCCCAAAGTTGCGTTTCCTACAGGAAACCAAAGAAAATAAGACACCATCTATGTTTGCTGCAATTTGTGCTATAGTGCTATTAAATAACCATAAAAATTGGCTCATCAATATTTTTTTTTAAATAGATCTAAATCAGAATTATCACAAAAATTAATATATTTTCACACTTACCCATTCAGCTCAAAGGCTCGTATCAGGATATGTTGCAACACCTCTAATGAGGTTATTTGAGGATCAACAGCAAAGGAGCGGAACTCCACCGGTAACACCCCTTCACACTTCTGCAAACAGACAGACAAACAGAAAGTGTGGAGTAGAAGTACGATTTTAGAAAGTCAAAGACAATGGGTTACATTCCCTATTTTATATAACACCATTTTGTTATTTATCTTCATGTTTAGGTCCTGAAAGGCTTTTCACTCTATCCTCTGAAATGCAAATCATCTGATCAGGTGACACATTATTTATTCAGGTGGATTCACTGCCTGTTGAGTCTCTGTTGATGTCGCAACCAACCGTGGGAAACTGACTCCGGCTGTACCGGTTACTTTGAACTTTACAAACACCTCGAACACAGCACTACAAGGTCATCTGTCTCAAGCAGAACACACTGCAGCACATCTGCCAAGGTTCACACTGAACCTAAAATCATTTATTATTCAAAACTTTGTGATTTAGGTTGCCATCTGACACAACTGACTCTTGAGTACTGGGACAAAACTTCTACTTCCATTTTCTCCCAAAATGTTTAACAAGGGTGGTTCTGACGGAAAATAAAAAGTTGCGATTTTCTAGGCCGATATGGCTAGGAACTATACTCTCATTCCTGCGTAATAATCAAGGAACTTTGCTGCAGTACCAAGGGTGCAGCAGGCGCAATGATATTACGCAGCACCTTAGCCTATTTTTAATGCGCTGCGTAATATCATTGCGCAGGAAATATCATTGCGGAGGAATGAGAGTATAGTTCCTAGCCATATCGATCTAGAAAATCGCAACTTTTAATTTTCCGTCGGTCTTAGTACACGATGTAACTATAGAAGAGTCAAGTTTTAAATAGGAAAAATATCTTTGTCTTTGGTCATTTTTGAGTGAGATGCAAATGGTCTAATCAGATTCAATGATCTATGCTAAGCTATGCTAAAAGTTCTACCGCCAGACCTGGAGATTGGCTGAATGGATTCGAAAATGGTAAAATGGTAAAACTAAACTGTTTAACTCTAGGGGAGTTGGAAAATGAGCCTATTTTCAAAAAAAGTGTTCCTTTAACTGACTTTAATTTCCATTTTAGTAATTTTAATACAACTTAAACATTTATTTCAGTAAGTTTTTTCAACATTTTTCATTTTTAAGTTTACCATCTTCAGCTTTATTTCAATTACCGAAAACAAATAGTTTTAATTAACAATAACAACACTGACTCATTAGGGATCAACACTGTCAAAAGCAAAATGAATGTGTCATAAATCTAAAATCTAGCATTCACTTCCATGGCATGAACAAATGAATTAAGGCTACATGGTGGTTTCAAACTGATTTGACGCTCCATATATTAAACTGTCACCACAGTCAGACACAGAAAAGTGCTGACATAATTACCATGTTAAGCATTTCATAGTCATACATATTAAATACAATAGCTTTTCCCCTCTTTTATGGTGTTGAAAACTACAAATAGAACCATCTCAAATATATATATATAATACAAATTGTGTGACAGGGTTGACAGAAAATTGTACAACTGACAATTATACAGTTGGCTTAAAAAAGTGAAAAAATAAAAGCGGAAGATACATTTTTTTTTTTTATTATTGATGTTTTTTTTAATCTCATGTCTGAAATATCAGTTACAGCAGTGTAGCTCTTTGATTAACTACAAGTTCACTGTGATTAAAATTAAATTCACTGACCTAAATTCTTATGTCCAAAGAGACTTCTTAAAGAAACAGGCCTGCAAAAAACCTCTGTTAAGTTCCATTAAATCATTTATGGTGGTTCTCTAAGGCCTGCATCTGCATGTTGCTTTTCGTATTCATAAAAACAGACTGTACACCTGAGAAATGACTGAAAAACAAGCGAGAGAATACATGGCAGGTTGATCATGTGACACTCATTATTACTGCAACAGCATGACAACGACTAAATTGTATATGATTCATGTGTGTATGTTGAACAATTATATGACACGAACAACAAAAGATGACTATAACATTAAATTGTATGATAAATATATTTGTAAACAAAATATTGATACGGATTAAAACATGTTTATCACACATCTTCTATAAGAATGCACATATGTATTGTTAACGAATAATTATGATGCGGTCACGATGTGTAAACAACTAAGATGACAGCGAAGTAAAAGCGATGGACATGAAGACTAGGGCTGATAAAACGCTCTACGACAGACACAGACATGCAACCAGACACTGTCTGCTGTGCTGGCCTGGCTGGACTACGTGGAATGCTGTGTGTTGTTGTGTTTTCATCCCGCTGTTGCTGTGTGTGTGTGTGTGTGACTGGGGTTTCTACCTGCCGCTCGCTCGGTCCCCACAATTTCTCACCTTGACTTTGACACGAACTACCCCCCTCTCCTCCTCAGCCGACATGGTGGGTAGTCCGCTTTAGGGGTCCCGTTCAGAGATGCGTTGTCGTCATCCAGAATAAAAACTGAAAGTAAAATAACAATGGATGCAGGTACTCGATTACCCTCTCTTACAGCTTCGACAGGTTCAATGAAAATTCCGTTAACAAGAGACGCAAAACAACCAGTATCCTGCTGACAAGTTTCAAAATAAAAGCCCCCGTTCAAGACGCTTTCGTGTATTAAAAAATAAAGTGTAAATGCATTTTATTGTATGATTGAAACGGGGAATCAGTGCTTCGTCCACTTAGATCAATAATCATGACATAAGAGAATATTACGTTTGCTACTTTCATAGCGAAGGCTCAAGGCTGTCTCCGTCACATAGGGCCAGTTTTAAACAACAGGATATGACGCCACATTTGCATTACATCATTGGATTCATGAGGGAAGGAAAAAACTAAAGATCTATGTGTGGACAGATGCAGTCATTTTGCCGATATTTAAAAGAAGACAATATTTAAAGCGCTCGTTTAAGCGATCCAATAATTCCCAAATTCAACAATGACAAATAGTTTAAAGCTATATGCCAAGTAACATAGCAGTCAAATATATTTAATAAAAAGAAAATATAATTACACAAATACAAAAAATATATTGTGTATATATTGTATAATCTCAGAAGTTTTATCATCCATAGCACACACAAAAGATCTGCTTCGCCTCGTACCTATGCCGTGACCCGGATTCGAACCGGGGTTGCTGCGGCCACAACGCAGAGTACTAACCACTATACGATCACGGCGAGCTACTTGGGAGCTGTGCTGCAGAGGCAGATTCAGACAATACATGCCTCTGTATGTTATAGTTGATATTTATATTTTGTACTGTTCCTTCACGGAGAGCTAACCGCAGCTCGTCGATGATCTGGAATCTGGAACAGATCATATACTTTTACACTACGGGTCACAAGTTTGAAATCATTAATTCTTTTTTTTTAATACATCTTTAATGCTCACCACGGTTGCACTGATAATTTCTTCCAGGATTCCGTGATAAATAAAGTTAAAAAATAACAGGGTTTATTTGATATAGAAATCTTTGTAACATTACAGATGTCTTTATAGTCACTTTCTGTCTTTTTTTCTTTACTTTCTTTTTTGAAAGAAAACCTTTTGAATAGTAATGTGTCACGGTTTCCACAAAAATATAAAAAAGAATATCTGTTTGATAATAACTTTGATAACAAGAAATGCTTCTTAATCACCAAATCGTCATGATAACATTTCTAAAGAGTAATGACTGCAGAAAATTCGGCTTTGCCATCACAAGAATGTAGGGGAATTAAACCACATAAAGAGACCATTATGCTCAATGAAGACCATGGAGTCAAAGTTGAAATTCAATCAGTTGACAGTTTACTAAAGAAAAAGTTTTCCTCCACAGTACCCCATAGGCCATAGAAAAATAAGTAAGAGAGGATCCAGCCTCGAACTACACTATATTGCCAAAAGTTTGGGGACGCCTGCCTTTCCGTGCACATGAACTTTAATGACACCCCATTCTTAATCCGTAGGGTTTAATATGGAGTTGGCCCACCCTTTGCAGCTATAACAGCTTCAACTTTTCTGGGAAGGCTTTCCACAAGGTTTAGGAGTGTGTTTATGAAGTGTGTTCTTCTAGAAGCGCATTTGTGAGGTCAGGCACTGTTGGACGAGAAGGCCTGGCTCGCAGTTTCCGCTCTAATTCATCCCAGAGGTGTTCTGTCGGGTTGAGGTCAGAACTCTGTGCAGGCCAGTCAAGTTCCTCCACACCAAACTCGCTCCATGTGTTTATGGACCTTGCTTTGTGCACTGGTGTGCAGTCATATTGGAACAGGAAGGGGCCATCCCCAAACTATGCCCACAAAGTTGGTCCAAAATGTCTTGGTATGCTGAAGCATTAAGAGTTCCTTTCACTGGAACTAACCGGCCAAGGCCAACCCCTGAAAAACAACCCCACACCATAATCCCCCCTCCACCAAACTTTACACTTGGCACAATGCAGTCAGGCAAGTACCGTTCTCCCTGCAACTGCCAAACCCAGACTCATCCATCGGATTGCCAGACAGAGAAACGCGATTTGTCACTCCAGAGAACACGTCTCCATTGCTCTAGAGTCCAGTGGTGGCGTGCTTTACACCACTGCATCAGACGCTTTGCATTGCACTTGGTGATGTAAGGCTTGGATGCAGCTGCTCAGCCATGAAAACCCATTTCCATGAAGCTCTCTGTGCACTGTTCTTGAGCTAATCTGAAGGCCACATGAAGTTTGGAGGTCTGTAGCTATTGACTCTGCAAAAAGTTGCCGACTTCTGTGCACACTGTGCGCCTCAGCATGCGCTGACCCCGCTCTGTTATTTTAGGTGGCCTACCACTTGGCTTAGCTGCTGTTGTTCCCAATTGCTTCTACCAATAACAGTTGACCGTAGAATATTTAGTAGTGAGGAAATTTCACTTATGGACTTGAATGGACTTATTGCACAGGTGGCAACCTATCACGGTAACACACTTGAATTCACTGAGCTCTTGAGAGCAACCCATTCTTTCACAAATGTTTGTAGAAGCAGTCTGCATGCCTAGGGGCTTGATTTTATACACATGTGGCCATGGAGGTGATTGGAACACCTGAATTCAATGATTCAGAGGGGTGTCCCAATACTTGTGGCAATATAGTGTAGCTCGGGATATAGAAACACTAGTACTTCTAGTCATATGGATAATCAATTGACGTAATTCCTACAGGTTCAGATATAGGTTAACAGTGCAGATCATTCTAGCAGCATCCAAACAGGGTATTCTGTTAAATGAGACATTATCTTTGACAGGGTCATATGTGAGTCATAAATTCAGGAAGAACTCACATGCATCACATTATAATAATAATAATAATAATAATAAACAACCTTGGCAAGCACAATTTGATAAAACATAGGCAATATCTTTTCCCTTCATGGCTGTTTTATGACTTCACTGGAAACTACATCCACACAGGGCACAGAGCACTGATACAAACAAACTACACGTGATTCATTCAATTCACTGAATTAAATGTGTAGAATGGAATTGCATTCTTGATGATTCATTGTCATACTTTAGCATAGTGACCAATGGTGCTATAAATCCTATAAAGAATTATACATGCTAAGTATGCATATTTGTTAGTAGATACATTATTGATCTTAGACACAGTTGTCTTTACATGTCTCATACAGCTATCATAAGAATAAAGTTCAAACTGACAACTCTATTTCTACAAAATATGACAAAAATATTTGGTTGTATGAGCAAAATAATTAAGTACAAAACCAATACATATTTATTCTCTGGAAGCCAAGCTAAATGAGTAAACACTGTTACTACATCCTGACATAGGTCACCTCCCCAATACCAGAATAGATACACTGATTTTAAAAACTATTATTTCCAATTAATTATATAATACAGGAAGAGGGATTGTAAATCCACCCCCTTTAAGAATAAATTACATTTTAACATAAAAAAACCTTCAAAATATTACTGTTTTTATTGTGTTTTTTTTTATCAAATAAGCACAGCCTTGGTTGGCATTATGAGACTTACTTCATCCCTGAAAGATATAAGAATCAGTACAATCTAGACATTAATACAAAGCCTTTTATTTGATTTTATAACTTGTAGAGCAAGTACACACAAAAAGATGACATCTTTCTTGTTCCTGGAAAACTGAATTTAGCAGCATAGCTATTCACAGATTTAAATGGAAGCAAACAATGTTCTGATTGTACAGAAGTTTAGTCCAAAGCCACAAACAGTAAAGGCCTGCAAGGTCAAAAATAACAATAGCATTTGGTTCAGCCCTCCAGGAGCTTCCATGTGTGTAAATACAGCTGTCATTTAAAAAACAAAAATCATATCTCTAGCAATAAAAAGCTGTGGAGGCTGTTATTATTTGTGCATGTTTAAACTTTGAGTCTAGGCTACATTATTACTGTAGTGTGGGGAAGGCAAGTAATATTACAACACCAAATCTATGAAGCTATTTGACCTAATCATACATGTTATCAGACCTACTGTATATGTAACTCATATTGTGCATTTTTGGCCAGCGGCTCAATACTTTGGCCTACCAGAGTAAAAAAGTCTGGGTACCACAAGTATAATATATTTCATCCTTCCTGTTATCATGAATCATGTTAATACAAACATCATGCTGTTGCAACTACAAAACTCATGACACACAGGATTAATCTACAAAACCAAAAAAAAAGAAGAGAGAACTGTAAACCACTTAACACTTAACTATGTTTAGTAAGATGTAATGCAACAAATGTAAAAAAGTTAGAGGCAAGAACACAAGGAGAAATTAATCAACAAGCCTTTGTCTTCCACTGTCCAAAGGTTTGAGGACAATGAGATGCATTGTAACCTAACATCCAGCAGATGGCCCTGTTGCATGTGGCATTTGCGCAAAAAGTGCCACGTCTCCAATGCCATAGAGACAAACACACCCCCTCATTCCACTCAGTTCATATTTGCACATTAGACCTTTGGTGGATTTAACGAATATGGGCCATCTCCTCCAAGAATGGCGTCTTCATGCAGCCAGTACAGAGCTGGTCCATCCAGAGGGGGGCTTCGTGCTGCAGGGGCGTTCGGCGTGGGTAAAAGGTGTAAGAGAGGTCGTAGTTCA
This sequence comes from Rhinogobio ventralis, assembly GCA_039654625.1. Lineage (NCBI taxonomy): Eukaryota > Metazoa > Chordata > Actinopteri > Cypriniformes > Gobionidae > Rhinogobio > Rhinogobio ventralis. Next base: position 23,932,679 of record CM077211.1, read on the forward strand.
GTAGGCAGCTGATAGAGGCCATGTAGAGGTCTGAGAAACGGCACAGGCGGCGGGAAAAGTAGGTGGGGTTGTGGCAGGTACGGAATATGCTGCCAAAGTGAGGGTTGAAGAGGTTCTTGGTGACTGCCCTGTAAAAGAAAAAATTGGGAGACAAGTTACAAAGGCTATAGTTAATAAGTTAATGACTTTATTGTCTTATCGTCTGCTAAATGCATAACTGTCTTTTTGTCTTGCTTCACTCACCGTAGCTCCTCTCTCTCTTTCAGCCACTCCTGCAGTACCTTCTTTGACTCAGGATCCCGATACATCTAAAAAAAAAAAAAAAAAACAAGATGCAAATAAGTAAGTTGTCCAAAGAAAATGATTTCTCTCCAAATGAACAGGAAAAACTTTCAGAAGTGAGACTTTAAGTTGATGCAAAAGAGAGCATAGACTTTCATGATATAGTTATATAAATATATAAATAATATACACTACTGTTCAAAAGTTTGGTACTAATATTTCACAATATATTTTTTTCCTGTATTTTTTAATTAAATAACTGCAGCCTTGGTAAGCATGAAATACTACTTTCAGTAACACTTATAAAACGTTACCAACCCAATCTTCTAAACGGTAGTGTAAGTAAAACACAAACAAATACATTATATATATCATATACGTATTTATGGAATATTAGTCTGATTACACAAGCATGTTATGTGTTAATATTTTAAAGTAATTTGTCCCCAGAACATAATAAAGTAATATCTAGGCTCAAATAACATATATATATATATATATATATATATATTAGTTAACTGAAGAATACTTATACTAACATTAATCTTAAACTGACTTTTATTATACACAAACAAAGGTGGAAGATTTATTTATTTATATAAGCATTCTTTAGAAATGTTGGCCCATATTGATAGGATAGCATCTTGCAGTTGATGGAGATTTGTGGGATGCACATCCAGGGCACGAAGCTCCCGTTCCACCACATCCCAAAGATGCTCTATTGGGTTGAGCTTTGTGACATGGTGCATTATCATGCTGGAAGTAGCCATCAGAGGATGGGTACATGGTGGTCATAAAGGGATGGACATGGTCAGAAACAATGCTCAGGTAGGCCGTGGCATTTAAACAATGCCCAATTGGCCTAAAGTGTGCCAAGAAAACATCCCCAACACCATTACACCACCACCACCAGCCTGCACAGTGGTAACAAGGCATGATGGATCCATGTTCTCATTCTGTTTACGCCAAATTCTGACTCTACCATCTGAATGTCTCAACAGAAATCGAGACTCATCAGACCAGGCAACATTTTTCCAGTCTTTAATTGTCCAATTTTGGTGAGCTTGTGCAAATTGTAGCCTCTTTTTCCTATTTGTAGTGGAGATGAGTGGTACCCGGTGGGGTCTTCTGCTGTTGTAGCCCATCCGCCTCAAGGTTGTGTGTGTTGTGGCTTCACAAATGCTTTGCTGCATACCTCGGTTGTAACGAGTGGTTATTTCAGTCAAAGTTGCTCTTCTATCAGCTTGAATCAGTCGGCCCATTCTCCTCTGACCTCTAGCATCAACAAGGCATTTTCGCCCACAGGACTGCCGCATACTGGATGTTTTTCCCTTTTCACACCATTCTTTGTAAACTCTAGAAATGGTTGTGCGTGAAAATCCCAGTAACTGAGCTTGTGAAATACTCAGACCGGCCCGTCTGGCACCAACAACCATGCCACGCTCAAAATTGCTTAAATCACCTTTCTTTCCCATTCTGACATTCAGTTTGGAGTTCAGGAGATTGTCTTGACCAGGACCACACCCCTAAATGCATTGAAGCAACTGCCATGTGATTGGTTGATTTGATAATTGCATTAATGAGAAATTGAACAGGTGTGTATATATATATATATATATATATATATATATATATAATATATTTATTAGTTAACTGTACAGATAGATTTAAAAAAAAACTTCCAAACAGAGTAGATGCTGATTTTTCCAAAAACAGAATAATAACATTAATCTTAAACTTACTTTTATTATACACAAACAAAGATGGAAGATTTTTTTTAGTAACAGAATCTTCTCAGCCTTTTTCACATTTGAGACTCATGTATTACATTAGATATTGCATCAAAATCTCTTATGATCTCTGCACAAGCACAGGAAAAGCTCTTCATTAACGTGCTGATAGGCGAATATTGCCTCAGGACAAATAGGCTTGGATGTTAAAGTAACAGTGTCTCTTTCAGTGGCTCTAATTTGAGTAGCACAACTTAAAACAATTATCACCCAAACATTGACAGAATATGAGGTCGAATTCATGGTGGATTATTTAGACAGAGAAACTGATCACACCAAGCTTTTCTTACATAGTGGATCTAACTTTTCGGAACACTCGGAACAATCAATCCAGATCAATATAAAGCGAATGGACCTCTGCCAAACCAGGCAATCAGGTCAGTGCTATGCAACCATATAAGGAATACAAGCACATGTAATGCAGTCCTATTTATTTTCCTCTGTAGAAGCTTGCTTGCATCAAAAAATTTTTTAGGATTATATAAGTTTGTATACATTTATGACAATTAATATTTTAGTTCAGGCCGTACTGCTAACCTGCATGCGCTCCAGCAGTCCGGTGAGTGCCTGCAACCATGTGAGACTTTGAGCGTACTGGTCTGTATTCACCACCTTTGTCTCCACCTCAAGTTCAGGCACAATCGCTCCCGTCCTCCACCCATGACGCAGCATCAGGTCCTAAAATGCCAGGACAGGATAATATTAATATTCAGGATGTCCACTTCAAGAACCTTTTTAAAATCAGTGTTACTGTTTGATCCTGGAAACTAATGATTATAAAAACTGCAGAGCGAGATTTACTGCCACTTTTGTTGAAAACGCCAAGCAATATGACGCAGTAAAAACAAAAGAAAGACATCTGGGCAACAAATGTGCACAATGTATTCAAACAGAAGCATGATGCTGACTCACCGCCAAGTCACTGTAGAGATGATCTCCAAAATAAAAAACCTTGGATCCCCGCCATCCTGTTAGCTTCAGAAAGTCTACAAGGTTTCCCTGAAACAAAGCAAAACAAAGACAGTTTTGTTAGCCAGCTACTAACATTGTGATTGATGTAAAGGATTTGACTCGGCAGGAAACTACGTCACACTGCAGGTTTTCTTCTCAATACTCATTCGAGTTTCTGGAAGCTACGTTTGCTCTAAGGTTCCTGCCAGGGAACTTTCCCATAAGTCTTTCCCAATTTAGGATGGTTTTCATATGCTTGCCTTAGGGTGGATATATATAGTCAGGCTAAGCCTCTGTGTTCTGGTCAGCCAAGCCTGTTTGTACATGCCTGACACCACTAAACTGTGTTAAATTGATTTTCCATTGACCTCGTCCCCTTATTTTCCACTTTTTCCAAAGGAAAGCGCCAAATGAAGTGGATAGATCATTCTACAATTAACAGAGTCAATGCGGAGCTGGGTTATTCTCACAGGGACAGGAACATTTTTTAAAGTTTAGAGAAAAGTTAACCGTGTACAATTTAAAATAACATGCTCTTGCAAGTTGAGGGCATACAAGTAGGCCAAATGTTCCAGTAATTCTGAACAATTTCCCCAGATTAATTCATAATCCTTGATTTAATCCTGACTCACAGATGAGTCAGCATAAATGTAGCAACTGAAAGCTTCCCAAAAAAGAGATCTGCCTGTATTGCTCAATCATCTTACCAGAATAAACAGACATGATACAGGACAAAACAAATCTGCGTTACCTGCTTATAGATCTGTCCCTTTTCCAAACTCTTGATCCTATCCCACTGCAAGTCTCCATTGCTGTCCAAACGTCTGAATGGTCTGGAAAATTAAGAGAGATAGAGATATTTTAAAATCACTGTGGCAGGCGATTCAGGACAAAACTAAAACAGTCATGCTGCAGAAAACAAAAGCTCAAAAGTTTGAGGTCAGTAATATATTTTTTAAAGAAATGATTACTTTTTTTCAGCAAGGACACATTAAATTGTTCAAAAGTGACAGTAAAGGCATTTATAATGTTACAAAATATTTCTTCATTTCAAATAAATTCTTTTGAACTTTCTGTTCATCAAAGAAACCTGAACAAATGTATCATATTATGAATCACCTCAATGGCCACAATGAAACATTTTAGGGCAGAAATCTCTGACTGTATATTAGATATTTTCCATTCACAAAGCAGACTTACTTTATGCAGTCATTAAAAAAATGAGGCTTGTCAGCTTGAACAATGACAACGTCAAAGAAATCCCTCCAGTCCTTTCCAACCATGTACCTCATGCCTTTATCACTGAAGAAGAAAAAAAAACAATTACTTAACAGTGCAAAAAAATTATAAATATAAATATATAAGCTGATGAAAAATTATTTGGGACACAAAAGAATTAGGGGTCAAAAATAAGTGGTCATTTTGTTTTACAAATGGTAAGGAGCTTCACTTAGAGGTCTCTTATAAATGTATCATATTTTGAATATGATGCATCAAAAATGAAACTCACACAAAGCTGAATGGGCTGTTGGTAATGAGGAAAAGTTTCTTCCCTTGACTGGCCAGTCGGTGCAACACAGCGTATGTCTCGTCTCCTCTGAGAATGTATTTCTCTGGGGACCGAATAAGGAAGGAAAAGGGGTCACAACAGGTAGAAAGTGAAGGAGGAAAAATCTATTCTATATTGACTAAAACCAAATCAGTCATTTCTGCAGACTATGATAAATGTCATCCAGAATCTTATCAGGTCTGTTTTTCCTGTTTACCTAAAAAGTGTTTATACTGCAATGGAACATCTGTGATAAGGATTTGCAGGTTCCCTGCTTGTCCGCAGGGATACAACAAGCATTAAAAAACGAAAGATTAGAATGGGCTAGCCCAACAGAACTGCTCGCTTCAAATCCCATTCTCTAGAGAGGTCCAATTATGCAACGTTCTGCTCTGAAAACAAAAGACTGCTCTCCACCTATATACACACACACCACACAAACGCAGACTGGGTCTGAGAGGGTCAACTTCAAGTCTGGTTTTCATTTGCTCCAGCTTACAATAACATGATCTCTTCTTGGCTTAAGAAATTTAAATTGGCTAAAGAAAAGCAAGTCTTACTTTAACTGAGATTTTTAGCCATTTTTGTGCCATGTTATATGCAAATATATGGGTAATGCACATAGTAATATTTGTTAATACTCACCAAGATCTTGCATGATCCATTTGTACATGTAACCCTTAATATGCACCATTCCAATTGCATCCTGCAAAGACAAAGAATGATTATGTGTTTAAGGGGATAGTTCACCCCAAAAAGAAAATTATGTCATCATTAACTCTCCCTTAAGTTGTTCCAAACTTGTATGAATTTCTTTTTTCTTCTGAACACAAAATATTTCTTCAAAATATCCTCTTTTGTGTTCAGCAAAAAATTGAATACAGGTTTGGAACAACTTAATTTTTTGGGTGAACTATTCCTGTAACAAACATTTTTGAGCAATGAACAAGTGCTTGAAGCAAAACACTTTCTATTCTCTTTTTTTATTTTCTCATTTCTCCCCTTTGTTGAAATAAAAAAATATATTAAAATGGCTCTTTCACAAGCTTTACTTTGATACTCTGCAAGGTTTCCGGTTCCTTCTGACATCTTACGTACCCACACGCCTCTGCGAGTACAGTACAATCTGTTCTACTAGCGTAGACAGAAGTCAATTCAAAAAGCTGCGCTTGAAAGATAAACAAGTGTGGCGTGCTGACGCTCTACTTCCTGACCAACAATGCATTGATGAGGCAAGACCACCAATTGCAAAAGAACTTATTTGATTTATATTGAGGTATGAAAAAAAAACAAAAAAACAAGGATTTACTTACAGGATTTTAGCCATTTACTGCTCGGCCAAGATTTTTTACTTTTTGCTAGTCAGAAAGAGCTTAAGTAAGAAAGGGTGGAGTGTGGGGCCGAAAAGCAGAAGTGAAAGACAAGACTACATTCTGCAAGTAAATTGACCCAGAAAAGCAGGAAAAAACAAAGCCGCTCTGTAACCCAATTCAGGACCACCGTGATCAAGTCATGAATAAAAACAAATCAGTCAGCGGCACTTAACCACAGGCAGAAGAAAGAATCCGCTCAGCTTGAGGACAGAGTTTACAAAACGACAGACAAGAAACAGCTCTCACGGTTTTAAATTACAAAAGCAGTATGTAAACTATTCCCACAGTCTGTAAAAACAGGCTGGCATTATTGTGCAAATTCACCAACACGCTTTCGATCGTTAGGAAGACAAAGTATCAGGATCAGGATTCAAAGAGGGCTTGACTTCACACTTACTGAGACATCTTTGTAGAGATGCACAGGGTCGTACTCTACGTCATTTGAGATGAAGTAATCATTCGCAGCTGCCAAAAGAGTCATCTCAGGGATGGAGAAAACATCCATAAACTGTTTCATTTTGGGACCCTGGAACAAATAACAATAAAATGCATGAGTCACGTGTACTTTAAAATAGTGATGAACAAGCAAAGTTTTTTTCATTGTTATACTTAAATGATATGCCTGCTCTGAGGAGCTGGAAATAGTGATATTCTACTGCGAGGAAATTGCAGGTCATATAGTTTAATGACCATTTAAAAAAAACTAAGTTAACCAGTATTTTACCAAAAATTCCAGAGCCATGAATTTGCATAGCCATATTAGTCAGTTTTTTTTTTTTAATGCAGTGATTCTCAACTGCTTTTAAATTGGACATCAAATGACCATCTAACATAGTGCAAAAAAATAGTAAACAAAATCAAACATTCAAAAAAATATTAATATTACCATGAACTGCATGGCTTTAACAAACATCATAGATTGTACATTTCATAATATTTTTTATAATGATAAATCTGTATTTTTACAACAAAGTTTTATTATTCGCATTTTATTATTCATTTCTTCTCTACTGTCTGCGACCTTATCAGAGCCACTGCAGATTTTCAGACTTCATACAGATTTTTGAATGAGTTAAAACAGACTCAAAAGAATAATTTGTCTATAATTATTAATATATAATAATGTCTGACTTGTGAACATGTTTTACTGAATCCAAGAGCAATATTTAGTCAATGAAGCATTTTACAACAGAGAATAACTAGAAAAATGTCAATTCATCATTAAATATCAATGACTTTTCCAGGTCTGAAAAACACCATTTTATAAATCCCTGATATATTTGTGTTTCCCATGACCATGGAAAACCTGCAGAGAAAAACATGCCTGATAACTATCCGATTCAGAAAAGGACTGTAATGTTTTTGTTGTAGATATAAAGCGTCCTGCCACTTACTCATGGTGGCTGGACACACAAAATCAGATCTGGGCTCCTGACGGGGTGGCACCACATTACCCTCACTGACCTCTTAGTAATGAGGCACAAAAATGTAAGCAGGCAAATATTGCTATGTAAACGTCTGCCCTCTCGAGTGTAAAATTGACTGACGAAATAAGAACGCATAATAAAGTTAGTGGGACTATCACCTTGCCATAGAATCCACTGACTTGGTGAAGGGGAACATGATTTGAACCTCCATAAAGTTTCATGACCTCATCTTCAGGGACAGGCTTCAGACCCCTGCGTATAGAATAAATAAAAAACAGTGAATTACATAACACACTTCTCCACGTAAACTCCCAGACTGAATTGATCAAATGAGGTTCAGTTTACCTATAAACAGTGCCTAACTGGATGTAATGGAAGGCATCAATTTTCATGAGAAGTCCCTGTGGCATTGAAATAATAAAAGTTTAATTCATATAACAGCAAGCTGCCATGAAAAACGCTGCAAAAACTCAAACCATGAATGTTTATCGCACCTTTTGGATGTCATAGTGAAGGCCCCGAGTTGCAAAGTTGGGAATGTAGTCGTACTTACTGATTCCCTCAGGGTACTAGTGAAAGAAGGGGACAAAAAAACAAAAATCTCAAACATGCCAACCTTTAACCTCCCACCCCTTGACTCCACATGATCCCTCAGACAGATCACCGTCATTCGAACAATTAAGCAAAACAGAACTGCACAGGAATCTGAGGAGCTGAATCCCAGGATACGTGTTGTGTTTAGGGCAGTTCACACAGAACGCATTTTTGCATTTAACTGCCCTGCTTTTCCATTGTTGTCTATGCAAATGTGCACTAGATGGACGCGTCTTGACTGTTGCGCTCACATCTTTTGCACCATCTTGCGCATGATACAACATTCTAAAAATGTGGCAAAAAAAGTTCAAAGTTTAAAAAAAAAAGTGTTTCTAGACCTGCGCTAGGCCGATGTTTGACCGTTTCACTCGCATATTTTGCAACGTTTTAATAACATTGTGCTAAAATACGTTTTTATGCATCTCTAGACCATTTTTCATGCTGCCTATTTTTCTACTTTTTTCTACTTCCCACTTCTGAAATCATTGTGATTATGAGCTTGTCGCATTCAAGTGCTTTGTTCTCTGAAAAAACAGGAATCATGGAGGACACCAGGTTTATTCTTGTCTATTGATATTAACGTCCCATTAATTGACAATCATATAAACACTGACCAATCAGTCAGCTTGCAGACGATTCTGGAATTTCAGTCAAATACAGTTTATTTTCGCTGCGTATAAAATCCGCTTCAAATGTTTATTTATATTTGTTAATATGCACTAATTTAACGACAACACATGGTGATGTAGCTGATGTGGAGAAAACTAATAAAGAATAGCAGTCACAGCAGCAATCGTTCTGCCCTCCACCATGTTTAAAGTTTATGGCACGAACATCTTGGGAACTTAGGTATCAAAACTATCTCCGAACTTCCCAATGGTAAATACGACTTGAGAGGGCTTTCATGTCCATTTTTAACAAGGAAAGTATTAATTACGATAATTACAATAGCATGTGATGGCAGCTTTATTCCATGACCCTGCATCTCACGCTTTTAAATGCAAAATCGTGTTCCAAATTTCACACAAAACACGTTTCTGCATTACACTTTCTATGTAAACGTGCTAGATCAACTTTTGTGTTTCACATCTTTTGCAGCATTTTTTCAACTTTTAAAGATCGAGAAAAATAGTTTTTCTATGTAAACAAGTGCTAGGCTAGACTACGCAACTTACGTTTTGCAGCTCAAATTAAAAGAAGTTTAACACATTTTTAACGCAAAAGTGCATTCTGTGTGAATTCAGTGTTTGAATGTAGTGTTTGTTTTTGTGTATGCGTTTAACATAACTCTTGGTATTTATTTTGTTCAATAATATGAAACAACAGGTTTATATTGCGATGAAATTGTGTGTCTTTCTCAGACCTTGTAGTGCTGAACGAGAAACTCTCGCGCCTTGTTGTAGATCATCTCGTCCAGCGTGCTGGAATAGAGAGCAAGCGTGTAATCATAGTCAAAGCCGTAGATGTCCACCTCTTCCAGATTCACCTCATTGTTGGCATAGATAGTGGAAGGGTTCAGAAGATTGCACACTCCGGGAGGAATCAAATCTGTGAAGAGGAAAAGAGAGACTTGAAGTGTATTATCATGCTTTTAAATATGTTTTAAATCTTGCATCGTCTGTCCATAAACAAGGCGTAAGGGAAAACTCTAGTAGGTCTCTTACACCTTAAATAGTTGTGATTAGAAAGCATTGTAGAAACTCATAATGTAATAACTACACAATGTAATAAGTATTACATGCCAGAATTGTACTACTAGTAGTAGTACTGGTAGATTAAAGATGCAAAGTTCTGATTTTATTAATTTATCTGGATTTAGATTTTTAAAATGTACTGTAAAGGAATACCAACGCTTTTTGTTTAATAAAAATATAATAATAACAATAATTGCATGAATATTTAAATATGGCATTTCGCAGGTAGTTTAAGACTGGCTTTAGATTTTTAAAAATGTACTGTAAGGGAATATTAATATTTTTATGTTTAAAAAAAAGCTATTACAATTATGCAAATATGACATGTTTTTGGTGAGTTTATAATCAAGATTATAAATCAAATTTTGAGAAAATTATTATATTATTATAATAATAATATTGTAATAATTATTACATTATGTGCAGTTTTTACATTATGTGTAGTTATTAGAGAGTTTCTACAAACGTCGATCGTGCACTGGACATGTGAATGGCAGTTGTTTACTAAATGTACAGAGGCCAGAGCCTCTTTGGAACGGGAGAAAGTGGACAAATACGTTTTGGCATTAGTACAGAGGTTACAGAACATCACATATGAGAACTCAAATTAAGCCAACATACCGTGCACAAGCCGTTTCATCTCATTGTATCTCGCCCACAAGTACGTTTTATTGTTGACCTGCGGGACCGTGGACGAGAAAGACCTTCCAGGTTTGGTTAGAGATTCTTCGCCTCTACTTTTGCCCACGATTTGGTGTCTGTGCGATGTGACTGCGGCTGCAACAGGGTTATGATTAGCTGCCAAATGTTTCGTCGGTTCACAGTTGTGTCCATCTTTGCAGCACTTCTGTCCGTTCATTGTTGAACCAGCCGAGGCGAAGCTTCCACACGCAAAAGCAGGAATATGCAATCTTGTGCAGAGCGCAACTCTGCAACTAGAGCTTTTTTGCCACATTGTGTGGCTTAAAGTGCCTACTTTTTTGCAAGCCATGTCTAAACTATACTAACGAAGTTGTTTACTTCTTTCATTCGTACTTGCCCCGCGTGTTCAGTAAGATCGCTTCGGTGGGAACTGATACAGGTAGTTTTGCTGAGGGCATCGCTGGTCGGGAGCAAGCTGTTTTAATAACCAATCAAATGCTAGACTTGTAATGATTGACAGTTCGTTGAACCAATAAGACGCGGATTCTGCTACATTCCTCATCAAGGGTTTGGTTTAGGAGGAAACGTGTTTACATGCCGGTCCAACCAATACGTTTTCTTCATGAAAATTTTGCAATAGTTCATGCCTTATGATTGGTCAAACGACATGGCAACTGCCTACATGTGGTACGTGACTGAATATGATTAGAAAGGTTTTGTTCCTAGAGACGCTGGCATGTACGTACAAGATGTGACCAAAGACACTGGTTCTTACTCAAAAACATAAGATATGTTTGAAGCATTTGTGGTCTTGTTCTAGGCTTGGCTGAACAGACATGCGCTGCAGGCTAAACACTGAAACAAACGGCACGCAGTATGACTAGGGTTTTGTGCAGTAACAAAAAGGCTGATGTAATTATCGCATTTGTTCGACTTATCTTGCTTTCTTATCCTAGCAGATAGCAAACTTGATTTTTATTTCAAAGCTCACCCGGAATGCACACATTCGTCTTCAATTAGTCGATTTTAGGTGTTGTAAAGGCACGTTTTACACATTCGTTTGTCAAAACGTATTTACTGGGCTAATCAGCAAATAAACTTAAAATAAGGAGTGTGGCCAAAATGCTGCCACTTCATGGTCATTCTTGTCGGAAATAACTGTTGCATGTATTCAGTCATACAGCATTCATTTGAATGTGTGGAATAGGGTGTGGCAGACATAACAGTTAGTGTTTTATTACTGTCCCAGTAAGAACATGTCAGCGTCATATTTCACGCCAAAATTTAAATGCAATAATTGGATTTTTAGCAATGTTTAGTTTCCATTATGTTCATTTCTTTCTATCATGTTAAATTGACAGTATTATCAGGAAAATTACATTAAAAGTAAAATAAACCATATATATATACATTTTCTTCATTTGGAGTGAAATTTGGCTGGGACGTTGTCAGATTCAATCAGCTCATAATTTCCTCAGGACAATAACAACTGGTGGCAAATTGGTGAAATATCAGAACATCATGTTCAGAGATTGAGCAGATGTATACAAGTCATGGCTAATTACAAAACATTCTTTCCTATAGAAATTCGCAATTAGACTTTTTCCCAAACCGTGCAGCCCTACTTATGATTTGTAATCATTACAGCAAATGTTAATCTTTACCCTAATAACTAAAGGGTCAAATACCTGATTTCAAGAGTCAAAACCTCATTCTCAAAACTGTTTTGCCAAAAAAGGGTAATTTTTTTAAAGAAAATAACAACCGATGGCAAAATGGTGAAATATCAGAACATCCCGTTCAGATATTGAGCAGATGTATACAAGTAATGATCAATTACAAAACATTATTTTCCATATAATCTCTAAAATCAAACATTCCAAAGATGGCATAAACTTTGAAAACCAGTTTGATTGGGACAATCATCAGTGTTAGTCAATCAATCAGTCACTTAAATGTGTTTACACAGCTTTCCTAAAGTCAGCCTGACAGAGTATCTTTCTATCACAGAGGTTCAAAGACAATATAAATTTCAATGACAAGCATTTTATCAGTTCTATGGATCCATCAGAGCCAAACAAACAGATACGATATCAAATTTATGCTTTAATACGAAACAGGCAAGCTGTTCATGAGTGTTTTAAGTTGTTATCAGTCCACTATTCTCCAAGGTCAATCAAATCACCTGAATCTTGTAATGTTCATGAGCAGCTCAACCCATATGATGAACAACAATCAGAGGTCACCGTTAACGGACACTTTCATGTACATAATGGTTATCACCATATAACAAAAATGTTGTCTCATCCAGCCGAAGCGGCGGTACTAGTCCTTCTCAAATTATTGCAGCCCAAGCTTGTTAAAAAACAGAAACTCATCACAATGATCAGAATTAGTTTTAACTAACATTTCTTCAAATTTGTGTCATTTTGATGCAAAAAACTCTCGTGTTCAAAACCCTCAGTAAAAGCTGAAAGTTGCTGATGTGATGAGGATTAATTCTGATTGAGGGCTGACGCAGATGGGAACCAAACTGACGTCTCTCACAGCAGCGCTCATTTCAGCAGGCTGGGTTTTCGCTCTGCAGTACCATCAAACACGGACGGAGCAACAGCTCAACCTTCACGGATCTTCGCAGCAAGGGCAGAGTTTTCCTGACGAATGGCCTTGTAGTCTTCAAGAATCTTCTCTAGATTGCTAACTGTCCTTTTTCCATTCTCCGTCTCAATCTACAAAATCAAGAAATGCATAAAACTGACGACACAGTTGAAAAGTGAAAATGAAAGGATGTTTGATACTTAGTTTTCACAAATGAAAATGACATGAGTTGGTTTCATACCTGCTCCTCAAGATCTCGGATTTCTCTCATAATGGTTCCTGTGTCCTCAATGGTCTGAATTAGCTGAGTGCAGTTCTGAGAGCACAAAAGTAATAGAATGATTAAAAATTATCAGCCAGAATCAGTAGCCAGAATCCTGTAAAAAGTGGCAAGGGCATTAACTCAAGTTCAATTGTGTAGTTCAGAGATTGAACAGAAGGACTAAAGCACTGCTAATGGTCTGAGCTTAAGGAGCACAAGCCACAACATTATGTGCCATTGTTATCTAAAGTGTTTTTTGAAGGTTCACAAGCAGCTTGCCTTTTTGCAGGCCTTGTCACATGAGACAAAAATGTGCTTCGAACAAAGTACCTGCATTTCAGGACTACAGTATATTTTATTCATGGACAAAATCAAGACCAGTGACATCAAAATATACTTTATAACATTTATTTGTGGATCTTCTTTGATATGCAGACACATACCTCATGTAAGGCAGCCAAGTATTTGTAGGATTTGCGGACAGATTCATCTTTCTTGGCATCCTGCAGTTAGAAAATATTTAATTTTAATACTGAATTTAGTGTTTCAGATCATAAAGTGACAGTAAAAACATTTCTGAATCTGATGTTACAAAATATTACTATTAAAAAAAATGCTGTTCTTTTGAACTTTCTATTAAAAGAATCCTAAAAAAAAAAAAACTGTTTTAAATACTGGTTATAACTTATAATAAGACATTTTCTTTAGAAACATCTCAGAAATAAACACATTTTAAAATATGTTAAAATAGAAAATTTCATAAAATTACTTTTTTACTGTATTTTTGATCAAATAAATGCAGCCTTTGTGAGCATAAAAGACTTCTTTCAAAAACATTAAAAAAAATGTACAGACCCCAAAACTTTTGAACGGTAGTGTATAAATGTTTACTTTTTTATTTGAAAAAAAAATCTGACTTTTGCACCCCACAATATATAAAACTGACCTTAAACACCAGTTCATCTGTGACGGCAAATGTTCGGTCCAGTTTTCCCGTCAGGCCATTAATCTCTTTCTGCAAGTCCTTTGTGTCCGACAAAATCTGCAGGGGGTCGATTAATAAGGTCAGAGGTCAAAAGGCTTCTAAAGACCTGCCAACTTCAAACACAAAGCTAACGTCTGTAGACACAGGTCATGAACTATTTCATTGAGGGCTAGATAAAGGATAAACTCCATGTAAAGACCTTAGTGATTTCCTCCTTCTGTTTCTTTATGTTGCCTACGATCTCCAAGATCCTCATGGTATAGGCTGAGCGAGACACATCTTTAGACAGCGTTTCATACTCGGTTAGCTGTGGAAAAACATTAAGGGGGTGGAGTACACAAACATGCGGAATGTTAAACCAACAAACCTAACATTTAAATGCTTTCTTTGACCATGTTCTAACCATGTGTACATTTGTACATATTTGATGTTATTTAATGCAATGCAGCTTTAGACACACATTTTAGTGTAGTGCTAAATGCATTTCCTGGATGATTGAAAAGCAGAGGGGAGGGCTGAAAAAATGAAAACTTACCAGCTGCTTGTACAGACTTTCCTTCTTTTTGGCCTCCTCAGCAGACTGTCTGATTTTGTCATGCAGGTCTTTGATCTCTGACAGCTTCCTGGAGGACTCGGACTAAGCGAAAGTTTACATAACCGGTCACTTTGTGAATGCAAAAAAATGCAGTAAAAATGACATTTAGGGCTGCACAATTAATCATAACAAAATGGAAATCGTGATATGCGAATATAAAAAAAGGCTGTGATTTAATTATATAAATATATGTGCTGTGTGTTTCAGAGTGAAACGTGCCACTGTGTTCTTTTACACATGAGCAGCTGATGATTCAGTGAGTTCAGTGTCTCAAAACAGCTCGTCTTAACACTTTATGTGTCTCTGCATGCGTTTATGTGGAGCATAAACTCCAGTTTGCCTTGCTTATAACATAAAACAAAATACGCCACCCACCATTTTATTTTACACTTAAATACTATAATACAAATATTTATTATTTTAATATTTTCATTTAGTAATAATAATAATAATAATAATAATAAAATAATTATAATAATAAGAATTATTATTATAGTCATATAGACATTTTGCACAGCTTTACAAAAAGCACAGCAAACTAGCTTTATTTGTAAAAAAAAATAAATAAATAAAACACATTTCTATATATCCTAATTGCAATTTAAGAAAAATCACTTTTTCCCCATAATGTGCAGCCCTACTCATAATTTCTCATTATTACCAGTGTTGGGGGCAACGCATTACAAGTAACTTGAGTTACGTAATCAGATTTCTTTTTCAAGTAACTAGTAAAGTAACGCATTACTTTTAAAATTTACAACAAAATATCTGAGTTACTTTTTCAAATAAGTAACACAAGTTACTTTGTTTTCCCATTTATTGACTGACAGCTCTCTTGTCCCCATGCTGAGAAAAATCGTATAAGTGCAGAGGCGTTGTGTGTAAACACGATGGTTACTGTAGTTCTAGACTAAATGTGAGCATGCATTTACTAAGCTCACTTGCACAAAAAAACAGATTCAGTATTCCTCAAAATGAATAAAATCAGTGAAATGCAAAATCAGAATACTATGCAAACCTCCAATAATTAAATATGTTAAAACAAATATTTGTATGCATTTAATCTAACTTTATTGACCAATGTCTTGCTGCTGACCTTCAATGATTCAGTTAAACCATAAGCATAAATTACTTTTTTTGTTATGGGTGAAGTAAAACTTTTTTCTCCTGCGTCCTATTCTTCCGTTATCCAGTATGGCAGCAGAGCTGAAAGGTCTGTTTGAATTTGCATTTCCTTCAGCTTATTACTTGCTTATTTTTATTTGATCTTATTATTTTAATTTTGCCCAAAAATTTAACTTTTTTGTTATAAAAAAAACAAAACAAAAAAAACAAACAAGACCAGCCCTGGTGAGAAAAAGTAACTAAGTAACGCAATTAGTTACTTTTTAAGGGAGTAACGCAATATTGTTTTCAAAATAACTTTCCCCAACACTGATTATTACACATATGCAGGATCAATGAATTAGCCTGTTTATTATTCAGGGATAATAATTAAAATAACAGAAATTATTAATATCTACATATTTGGCTGTTTAGACAGGAGTGCATGTAAGACTTTGACAAGAGCAGGTGCTATAGGGCTGAAAAACACATCAGGGTAACACAAGGTACCTCTCTGTTGCTGCATAGCTCTTTTAGTCTGCGGTGCTCGTCAATCAACGGGACTCTGTGATTCTCCCACTGAGAGGCCAAATGAACCACTCGATTAGAGCTGGCCTCTACCAGACTCTACCAAACACAAACACACAGGACAGATGAAAAGGCTAGTTAGACACGGTTTAATTCTGTTTGCATTGTACTGTTATTCCTGTTTTAATTTTTTTGTTTTCATGAAGTCAGAGGGGGTGGTACAGGTGTGTACGGGGTGTAATTTGTCTACCTGTAACTTGAGCAGGTTGTTTTCAGCATCAGGCAGCAGGTCAATGGTCTGTCTCTTCATTTTGACCGAATTCTCCTTCTCTGTATTACTCACTTCTTTCTGTTGCAGCTCATCTGACACCTGCAGACATTAATGCAAAGGAAAACGTGACATATCAATTTTAAATAAAAAAATCTGAGAATTGAAATATTTCCCTGTATTATTTATGTGATACAATATATGTAATGTGATATATTATCAGCATCACTGATTGGTCATTACCTGCTGGATGGACACAGTGAGCTGCTTAATTTCTCCGCCCGCTTCTTCCATTTGGACTGACAATTGCTGCAACTGTTGCTGCAAAGCAGAAAGTTCTGCTTCCTGCTGGGCCTTTAGGTCCTCCTCTGATTGGTGAGAGCTGGGAAGTGCACTTGCTGCTGCTGCCATCTGCTGGGCTGCTTTCTCAGGTTCCTAAAAAGAATTGTCCTTTTACTTTAATTTGGCTTTCAAGATGTATTTCCAAGTAAACAAAATGAACTGGATAAAAGATCTAAGCTTAACTTTTGGTAATAGTTTTAATAAAGGACAAAAAAAAGTAGAGATGAATACTGACCTTTTGTACATAAGTGTCCAATAACCAGTATGCATATTTAATAACATCATACACATTATTAATTACTATATAATTGTTTATAATGAATAAATATAATAATAATTTTGGGTTTATGTATTGTTTTAAAAAAAGCTGTATGTAAAGCCCATTAGTCAAAATAATAAACATTATGAATATATTATTTATTACTATATAAATACATTTATAATAATAATTAAAATTCTGTGTTGTTAAAGGTTTATTTATCGTTTATAAAGCTGTATTATAGTCCATTATTTCATTAGAATAATCATACAACCTAAGAAAGGTGAAAAACTGTAATGACCAATTACAGAGTCCCACTGAAAAGCATATTATCAGAACTATTAATACTCTATGTTTATCTCAGCCTAAATTATATGACAGCCTACTGAGGCCGAAGATGTATTAGTGTGGACAAGTCATCCTTTTTCTCTCCGTCAATTCATCATCTTTTTCTCTATGTTTATATGGTTATTGTGCCTGTTATGTGCTATTTACTTTCACACTGTTGCTAAAGATGTTACTTTGTACACTCTTCATACTGAAGTCCTGCAAAGATAACAGAAAATGCACTCGCAATTGCTGTCTTGCGGCAAAACATGAAAGCAGTTGTGTTTTAGTTGAGTTTGAGAAACTTTTGAAAAACACTAGTGTGGATGGAGAGCGTTTTGAAATGAAAACACTGTTTTCAAATGTATCCGGAATGTGTAGACATAGCCTGACAGGCCACTATTTTTGGCCACTGTTTTTACTGCAAAACATCTAAACCCCGGTTTCACAGACAAGGCTTAAGCCTAGTCCTGGACTAAAATGCATGTTTGAGCTGTTTTAACTGAAAGCAACTTGCAATATCTTAAAATATGTCAGTGCCATTGCTTTGTCTCAAGACGCACACCAGTATTGTTTTTTTTCTAAGGCATGTTAATAAAAGCTACTTAGATGTCCTTATTAAACTAAGGCCTGATCCTGGCTAAGCCCTGTCTTTGAAAACAGACCCAGTTAAGTCAGTTAATACACAAAATGACATCATATATCATCAGCACTCTACTTCTCACTTAACACAAAATATTTTAAACAAATATTTCTTTTGGCACATATTTCTGGTACATTTCCATGTCTGGCAAAAGCTGCAGTCCCAAAATTTCTACATTTTAATCTGGTTAGTAACACAGTCATGTCACTACTTTCCATGACATGTACTAAATTTTCCATGACTGGAAAACAGCATTAGAAATGTCAAGATTTTCCAGTGTGTGGGAACCCTGGCACATCACAGTTTGAGTAAACAAATTCTGACAGGTACCTGTGTAAAGGTGAATTTCTCTGTGTGGGTGAAGCGTGTGCCTTTGGTCAGCACATCTCCCCCAGTGGAAGCACCACCAAATGACAGCAGCAGATCAGCAAGGTCAGAAGTCGAGCGTGTGGCTCCGTGTGCGTCAGGTCGAGGCTGAGCTGCCGCTCTTAGCTGCTCCTCGATCCGCTTCTGCAGTCGAGCTTTTTTCCTAGATCTGTACTCCTGAAGAGACAAGAGTTAAACAAAGGAATCAAAATTATTAAATAAATCATAATCTCCAGAACAAGACTTTAAATCACCAAATTAAATCCTTGTTAACGTAATCATATCTTGTTGGTTGAATATTACAGTTTATTTAGTAAATCATGACAGTTTAAATAAACTCTAAGGGCCCTATTTTAACAATCTGAGTGCATGGTTGAAGCGTATGGTACAGGTGCACTTAGGACGTGTTCGAATCCACTTTCGCTAGTTTAACGACGGAAAAAAATGGTCAGCGCGCCAGACGCATGGTCCAAAAGGGTTGTACCTAGTCTCTTAATGAGTCATGGGTGTGTTTTGGGTGTAACATGCAATAAACTAATCAGAGTCTCATCTCCTATTCCCTTTAAAAGCCAGTTGCGCTTTGCACCATGGCGGATTCGCTATTTATATGGCGAAATTTGCGAGCGGAAAGACTGAACACTTCTCTAGAGAGGAATCCTTTTATTTTTTATATTTAAAAATGTTTGTGCTGCTGTGCATCCCTGTGTGTGTAATAAGCAGAGTGTATGCGCGTAGTGCACCCGCCTAAAGGCGCACATTACTAACGATCTCTTTAAATAACAAAAAAATACTGCGCTATGGACTTTAGACCAGGTTTTTGTTGGTCAATGGCGCAGTTGTTTTCAGTTGCCTCAAAATAGCAACGTGCCAAAGGTGTGTTCAGGCACATTGTTTTTTCAGGCCAGCACGCCCATGGGCAAACAGATGGGTGCAAATGCATTTGATATTTAAACAACGTGGCGCTGGACGTGAAAATGATAACTGCGTCGGGCTGAAACTAGCAAAAAACACTTGCGTCGCGCCTGCCGTCACTTATGCTGGGTGTATGATAGGGCCCTATATCTTATTTTCAGACCCAAAACTACTCTCAAAGCACTGCAGATAAAACAGTAAACAGAAATAAGTAACAAACTGATAAAGCCTTGTGATTTAGATATAAATACATGTCAGACCCTTGGAGAACTTCTCGGGGTCAGACAATAGGCCAGTGTGTAAGTTGGAGGGCAGGTGAAATGAGAATGTGGAACTGAGATGTGAGAGGGCAGCAGTACAGTCGCAGGACACACACATGCTGAATGTCACACTTGTGTGAAAGACATCTCTGTTGATACATGTTGATACATGCCTTTACCACAGAGACTCCGTCAAGGAAAGCAGGGCGGCAGCAAAAATATTTACATGTTAGTGTTATTGTTTTTATCAAGACAGGTAACCTAGACGTGCTAGAGAGATGTCATGCTGAGGCTGTAAAAAAGGCTGTCTGTATGAGTACACTGAGCCGAGTTTAACTGAAATGCCTGGCAATTTTACCCTTATGTTGATCCAAACCTTTTTGACTTTTTGTTTTTGTTTTGTTTTTAAAGAATATCATGACACATTTTTCAAATATGAGGAGTGGATTTGTCAAGCTTTGAAATAACGAGGGGAAAAAAGAATCATAGAAAATATTTCTGTGAGGAACTAACAGCTGTGAATGAATCATTCAAACTGATTCAACCCATTATTTTTTGAAGAATAGTTCATTCACAAAAAAAAATAAAAAATAAAAAATAAAATAATAATAATAATAATAATAATAATAATAATAATAAAACTTGAAATTTACTAAATTTGACTAAAGCACTAAAACTGAAAATATAAAAAAGTAATAAAAACAATAGCTCATAATAAAATTCATAAAACTTAAACTAAAATTAAAATGAACACCAAAAAATAAAAACAAATTAAAAATATTCATAAATACAATAGTAGTATATAAATAAAACAAAAAACACTGATGAACGAGAATGACATGGAAACCTAGGACAGATGTCAAAATTATCACTGAACAACTATAATAATGACAATTTAAAATTTTGGCCAAACTCTCTCTTTAAACTTGAAGGGTAAAAGAGAATAACCTCAGGTGTAAGTCTTGACAGGAGGCCTTGGCTGTTCCATTCACTCTCCCACTCCTGCGCGGCACTAAGTTCAGAGATGTGGTTCTCCAGGAGGGATGCTGGCACTGAGGCATGTTGGGAAGGCTGGGAGGTCACAGGCATCAAATAATTCCTCCAGTATTCTTGCACCTCTGAGATAATTCACAAAGAATCATCAAAGACAATGTTAGCTAAATGAATCATGAGAGCTAAAATCGTTTTTTGTCAAATTCCTCAACGGTGTAGTCACACTTCAGGGGCAAGTGGCAACAAGGGCAATACCACAATGTATAAGACACATCACACCAAACCTAAGGGGGCTTGCTGGTTTAAGTAAGTGAAAATGAGCATGCCTTTCGGCTGTTTCCTGGAAGAGACCTTCACTGAATATGGGAGGCTCAGAGGCTGGGCGTGGAAACTGTGACACGGGCCGGAACTCTGAAATTACATTCACACACATTTGTCAGTTAGCTACGTAGCATGGAAGCAGTTTCACCTCTGCAACTGTACATAGTGTATCATGACAATATTTCTAATTTAACCATTACAATAAGCATTAGTGTTGCGCCTATACATTTACATTACTTACATTATTGTTCCAAAGTATGGGCTTTTTTTAATGAAAACATTTTTATTCAACAAGGATGCATTAAATTGACCAAAAGTTACAGTAAAGACATTTATAATGTTATAAAAGATTTCTACTTCAAAATAAATGCTGTTCTTTTGAACTTTCTATTTGTCAAAGAATCCTGAATAAAACAGTTTTCAACATTGATAATAAAATTAAATGTTTCTTGAGAAGAAAATCATATTTGAATGATTTCTGAAGGATCATGTGACAGTAGCCGCATTTCCATTACAGATTTACGCAAAACTTTTGCAATATTTTCTAAATGTCGATAAAAAACTATTGCGAAATGAGGGCGTTTCCATTAACCGATGTTAAGCGACTAAAACAATTTTTTTTCCTCTCGCGATGAGTCATTCCAAAAATTATGCCACGTATGTTGGTAGGTTTATGTATATCCCATCCACCGCACTAGCCATTATTTTTAATGGAAGGAGATGTAGGCGTGTTATCCAAGCATTAATGGCAAGGAAAGCACCTTACTTGAGGTGTTTCTGGGTGTTTCTCCCTCATATCTGCTTCAAGGTCTTCATGATCATTTGTGGCATTTTTTTGTTGTCTAGAATCCAGTATTCCTGTAATTCTATTGTCTTTTATGAGTTTAATAAAGAACTTGTCTCGTCTTCTGTCCAAACATACCACGTCTGTAAAGAATGATCAACTTTTACGTACGCCAGGTGACCTGTAAATGCCAAAAAATTTCCATTGCAGTTTTGCCAAAATGTTCTTTTTTCGAATTGCCTGAAAAAGCACCTCGTGCGAGCGTAATTTTTTTTTTTATATATATGAGTTTTCGCGAAATTGACGCGTTTCCATTGGGCGTATTTTCAATTCGCAATTTCAATTTGCGCAATTTAAAGGGTAATGGATACTGTAAACTAGAGTAATGCTAAAAATTCAGCTTTGCCATTACATGAATGAATAACATTTTAAAACATATTAAAATAGAAAACAGTTCTTTTAAACTGTATTGTTTTTTACTGTATTTTTTAACAAATAATGCAGTCTTGGTAAGCATAACACCGTGTCTACACCGTACACGACCGTTATTGCTCGCGTCGAAACAGCTTAAGGCTGTCTACACTGGATGTGACAAAGCGCCCTTTGCAAAGCATTTGTCCTTCGTGTCAGTACATCATAAATAGAATGAGACAACAGTTTACTGTCAGAGATCTGTCGCTCGCTACGTGCCGCATCCAGTGTAGACAACATCACGGATTATAATGAATTCTATTGTCTTTTGTCGCATTGCGCTGCTCGCATCCGGTGTAGACACAGTGGAAGACACTTCTTTCAAAAACAATAAAAAAAATCGTACTGACCCCAAACTTTTGAACGCTAGTGTATAAATTCTTCAACCATATATGATAGTTCTGTTTATTATAAAAGCGTGTGCTGCAGTTACGCTGTCTGGCCCTTTAAATCCTAAAACTCTTTGGTTTTTATCATACATGGGCTGGAACAAATTGTTGTGAAACTGATTTCAACGATTTTGTTTCTCTTTGCCGTTATTGTTATAGTTGTGGTGTGGACTATTCTTTTACATTTAGAACTATATAATTGTTATCGTTATAGTTATCATCCCTAATGGCCTTTAATGCATTTAAAATCTAGAGTGCTTCATAAGCCTTAGCCCTGGATTTCAAGGTGTAGGAATTTACGGTACCTGTGTTTTACGATGAATGGGGAGTCTACAGGACGGAGGGAGCCAAGGCACTGACAACTGCTCTCTAATTTGAGCAGCAATTGCTCTTTGCAACAGCGCAGACTTCCCTAAGAGAGGAGATATAAATGTAGACAACAATCTGACTATTTTGAGAAACTAGCCTCATCAATCATTCATTTAATACAATAATCAGGAGCAACATGTGATGCCACAAAGGCAAGCAAACTGAGAAAAAAAAAAAAAAATGTTTGCGATAGTGAGTCTGAACCAGTCTGCATGGATTCCCACTGAGTTCATGATTAAGTTAACAAGCTATTAACTGAAGTTGACTTTGGATTCTTTCCAGGATAATAAAACATTTTAATGCAATTTTTATGCAATCAAGGGTGT
Source organism: Rhinogobio ventralis (assembly GCA_039654625.1). Taxonomy (NCBI): domain Eukaryota; kingdom Metazoa; phylum Chordata; class Actinopteri; order Cypriniformes; family Gobionidae; genus Rhinogobio; species Rhinogobio ventralis. Next base: position 23,956,083 of record CM077211.1, read on the forward strand.
TAAATGAATGAATGTAGGAGAACTGAGGGAGAAAAAATATATATATTTCTAGTTTATTGAAGAAAGCTGGGCATAATCAACACTTTAAGCTGTTAGATTAACACCATAGCCTAGTTAATCACGTTACCCTTTGATCCCAGCATGAAGAACACAGCCCAACCACACCACTTCATTATTTTTACACAGCCAGAAACTCATCTCTGGTGTTGAAAAATCTACAATGGAAACTTTGAGTCATACCAGATTTAATATGAGGTGAATCATTGCAAATCACTATTACGTCAGTCATTATTGTGAGGGAAAGATAATGAATGCAGATTGAAAAATACTCAGGCAAGTTTTGTTCCTTCTGGTTGGTAATTATGAAGGTGTGTGTTATAGAATTTAAAATTGCACAACATTAACTTCAGAAAGTCAGAATTGTGAGATAAAAGTCGCAATTACCTTTTTTTTTATTCTGTGGAGAATACGGGCTTCCATACTTACAGATAAAGTATTTTAGAACTAGGATTTCAGTTTTACCATCTGTACTGCAACTAGTAAATCATAGCGTTAAAAAAGTAGTGACAGATAATTTATTCCGCATTGTGATGTACATCTAAGTGAAACTTGGTTAAAATGCAATTATCGAAAAAGAAAAAAAAATTGGGACGGGGACTTGGCTCTATTTGTTGGTTGGATGGAGGCAGATCTGAATGCAAGCTTAAAGGAAGGGTGGCGATTTGTTCCAAAAACATTTTTTGTTATGCTGGTTGAAAGTCACTTCACATCCTTCTAGCAATCACTAAGTTAAGTGGTCTAAATGTATTTATATGTTTATATAGTCTGTGGAAGGAGTAGGACCATAAAATGTTCGTCCAGTCTTTGCATTCGGTCCGCACCCAGCTCATGCAGATATCACACGTCATCAGCGTATTTCATGCTATGCAGAGATAGACAGACATCAGTCTGCTGTTCACGCCATAACTACTGTAATTTGGAAGAGATGGAAACATGTGACATTATACTCAAAGCAGTTTGTGACTAGAATGTATGCGTTTCAACATCAACACAATCAACGCCGAAATGATCTGCAGCAGTCAGGTAGTACAGGTCAGTGCTCTAAGTTTGTTATGTTCATTATTATTTTAATGTTATGTGTTTTGAGACATGAGGTAGTTTAATGCTGTCTCTTGTGACGCTTTGCAAACTCTGCTGTGTACGTTCATGTGTTTTGAAGGAGGCGTGGCTTTGGAGATGCTCTGAAGGGAGGGTGGGATCTCATGCTTTCAAAGCTAGCTTGCTATTGCTAGCCGCTCTGAAAATTGCCTACCCTACCTTTAAGGCTGAATTTAAGAAAGGGGCAGGGTTTAAGTGGACTAAATAATTGGAGAAGTCAGGCAAAAGTCACCAGATAGAAGTTGGTTGTTTCACCGGAAGATAAACTTAAAAAGATTTAAAATGATGAGCGCAAAAAAAAGAAACATATGAATGGATGAATCATTCAAAATAAGATCAATACGATGCATTTAGAAAATAAATAGGGTGAATATTCATTTTATGCAGAGTATAATATCAAAATGCATATGCCAAATGCATACATGTAAAAATCAGTAGTCAAAAGTACCTGCAGGCTGGTCAGAAGCCTCTGCACTCTCTCTGGGCAGCTTCTCAACCAGAAACATAAACAGAGAGCGAATCTCTGGTTCATTGCTGTAGAGAAATGTCTGGTAGCCAATTTCCCCTTTAAAGCCCACATCCTAAACATATATAACAAAGCAAAAATTGGAGTCATCAAAGACTTGGAGTCATTGCTCTTCTGTGTAAAGTTAGTAGTTATAGAGTGGTACTAACTACTTGTGAGACAAAACTGTGAAAAAAGGTTAATTACTGATGATATTACTATAACAAATTATATTTTCTTGTGTAACATTTAAAGGGTTAATTCTCCCAAAAATAAAACTTCTGTCATCAATTACTCACCCTCATGTCAGTCCAAACCGACAAAGACCTTCGTTCATCTTCGGAACACAAATGAAAATAATTTTAATTAAATCTGAGAGCTTTCTGACCCCTGATAGACTGCAACGTTATTACCACTTTCAAGGCTCAGAAAGGTAGTAAAGACATCGTTAAAATAGTCCATGTGACTACAGTGGTTCAACCTTAAATGTTATGATGCGATGAGAATACTTTGTGCGCAAAAACCAAACAAAAATAACAACTTTATTCAACAATTTCTTCTCTTCCATGTCAGTCTCCAGTGCAGTGCTTCCGGGTTCTACGTAAGAACGCTAGCTCAACATTGGCTGATGCGGTTTATGTGAGCACAACGATGCATGCGTGTGATGTTGACGCAGGAGCTGGCCAATAATGAGGTGGCGTTCTGCCATAGAACCCGGAAGCATTGCACTGTATTTACTATGTGAACAGCACAGGTGAAGAGAAGAAATTGTTGAATTAAGTCGTTATTTTTGTTTAGTTTTTTTGTGCACAAAAAGTATTCTTGTCACTTCATAACATTAAGGTTGAACCACTGTGGTCACGTGGACTATTTTAACGATGTCTTTACTACCTTTCTGGGCCTTAAAATTGGTAATAACGTTGCTGTCTATAGGGGGGGTCAGAAAGCTCTCAGATTTCATCAAAAATATCTTAATTTGTGTTCCGAAGATGAAGATTTGTTACGGGTTTGGAACGACATGAGGGTGAGTAATTAATGACAGAATTTTCATTTTTGGGTGAACTAAGCCTTTAAAGGTTATCTAAATTACATCACAACAGATTAATGCAATCTTGGAAGATCAACTGCAGAGAAAGGTCTGCAGTATCTATTGTCTGCAGTAAATTGACCCATTTATTTTTCATGTTAATTGTCCAAACTGTAACACATTTATTCAAACTTAAAAAACGAAAGTGCTTATTCATCACCAGTAATGCATTTTCACGGGTTATCATCAGCTGACTCGATCAGTTGTGAGGGGTCAAGTTAACTTAAGCACACAGAAGGACGCCCAGGCACGGTGTCTCTCACCTGACAGGCCTGTGCCAGGCTCATGCCCAGTCTGAAGCGGGCAGACATGCCAGGGGGGAGCGAGTGGGACAATCCATTGCCCAGTGCAGGGTCGATCACACGCAGGCATCTCACCACCGCCTCCACGATCAGCTCACTGGTGAACTGCTTCACACTCTGAACATCCTCATCAATGTCTCTGTAAGATGACGAGGTGATTACAACCACACAGACATGGACATTAAATAAGTTTGGCTTATCCCAAGATGCAATCACTCTAAAGAGGGAAATGACTTGTCACAACTGAAGAGACCTGTTAGATTTTGGATACTTACGTGCCCGCTTGTCTCAGAGAGTGAATTAAAATCCTATCGACTTCTTCCATCACGGAACGAGATCAGATATAGCTTTTCGACTGTCTTCCGTAACAATATTAAAGGCAAATGAATATCATAAGGCTTCAGCTAACCCTCAGCATCGCCTTCACTACAGCCTGTGCAAGGCTGCTAACCAGGACGACCGTTCGGTTGCCATGGTTACATTTCAAAACGCAGCTTCAAATGAATAGTAAAGTGCTTTTTACCACATCCTCCAACAAAACAGCGTGTCAAAATAACAGTTTTTTTTCACCCAGTCTCTTCAAAATCTGCTTTTTCTGGAGAGGAAGTCATTACCTAGGAGTGTCCGATGCAGTGTAACATGGGACATGAAGTTTTAGATATCTGACACATCCATACTGAACTACTCATATAAAACTCAAGTTCCCGACATTCACAGCGCGTTCAGGTCTCGTGACGAGACCGACGCGTAAGCACGTGCGCTGTCCACCAGGAGCGAATAGAAATGTTTTAGATGTTTTTGTAGGTCTGATAGAAAATCCGATGATTATAACTATAGTATTATTAGCAGATTATATTGATCTGAATGCATCTATCGTCAATATTATTACTAACGTTACTGAATTTCGATACTAGAATAAATATTACTTAAACTCGACAAGAATAAATGGGTATCATGATTTATAGCCAACAGTTAATCCTTAGAGATCTAAGCATTTTGTTGTTGTTTTTTTCCTTCCTTGAATACAACAGGTTATTAAAATCTATGATATATATTAGGCTACATCAGAAATAATTTACAGTAGCCTATTTTATCCATTTCCTTTTAGCATATACTGAATTGTCTCCATTCATCAGCATGGCCCATCTTTTTGACCTAAAGAGGAAAAAGTAAGGCTGCTATTTGATTTGCATTACCTCTTCAAGAAATACTTTTGTCACACTGATCAGTAACAGAAAACACACACACACACACACACACACACACACACACACACAAACAAAGACAATGAAGAAAGTTTTACATTATTGCTTCCCACTATCTAAATGTAAGTATTTTTATTCACTTTAAATCTTGCCTATAGGTCACAGTCCTCAAATTTCATTTGCATGCATATTGAAACATGATGTATGGTGATTAGTCATGTGACATAAGAACCCATGCAAATTTCACACACTGCATTCACATAACATTTTTGAAAATGTGCATATGCAAATGCAATTTGAGAGTTACTGTTTCAGCAAATAACATCTAAAGTTTTGTTGTATTGTCTTAATAGTCAGATTGCCTTTTATGATGTTTTATGGTACTTTTTTGCCTCAGAAATTCTGCTAAACTTTTCCTTTTGTGTTCCCAGGAAGAAAGAAAGTCATATAGATTTGGAACTAGTAAATAGTGGCAAAATGGGATGAACTGTACATTTAGTAAGACAAGGGAGAGAAGAAAAAGAGTGTGTGAGAAGAAAAAGAGTAAGATATAGAGTAAGTAAAGAGAAGACAATCGTTCACTTACAATTTTATCAAACCTAACTTTATTTACTGGTCTTATTTTAAGTTTTGTCTTTTCCAGCTCAAAATATGGAGCTTTTTGTGAAGATGACATTCCGTCAATGTGCTGAATAAGAGACAAACAGATGTGAAAGCGTGAAAGAGCCACTGACTGAATGGAATGCTGTTGCCTGCATTAACAGAGTTTAACAGTGACTTTAGTTGTTTGTGACATCACAAGTAACTTGAGACTGCATTGAGAAGCTCCCTCCCTTTCAGGGTTTTTTCCTCCATGTGCTTCCCACCCTTTGCCTCCTGCCTTACTCCCTTCAGTGGAACCACACTGTCCTCTCTCTCTCTCTTTCTCTCTTGGGCTCTACTTAAACCTTTTAACAACTGGGATAAAAAGCAACACCTCAACCAAGAAAAGCTCTCAGAGAATGCTTTACCAGCACTGCCTTTGATAAAACATCATCTGCCATTTAAAAGGGTGAGGGAGTCTTTTTTCTTCTGAGTATCTGTTGTATTGCATGAGCACATGTGCTAGAAAATCAGACTGCAGTTGACAGGAAAGGCTTAATGGCTTAGGAGAGTTTTGTTAACATAATTATATCTTTCATTCAGTTTTACCGTTATACAATTTGCTATTTGATTGGAATTAATTGCACTTTCAAGGGGCTTTTTATAACCATTAAAAAAATGTTTGGGTTAGATAGTTTTATGATTTGTTGTTCCCCTCAATCACCCTACAGTGTGGTAAAGAATATGGCTAAATATGACTTAAGATAATAGCGTGTGTGAGTTGCAAAGGAAAATCTTTTATACGCACACTGTACATGACGTTATGCAGGTATCGTATATCCGATCGCAGCTCTAGAATTAACTCAAGCCAGATATAAAAGGCTGCTAGTTGATTTGGACTTGCACGTACTAGACATAAATGCTTGGAAATATAGGGCATATCAACATATTCATAAAATGTGTTTTAAAAAACAAACAGATCAATCTTTCTTTGTGAGGTTTTGTTTAGATTAGATTAAATGCATGAAATGGTTATTTTAAGCCAAATGCAATGTAAGAAAATCATCTTGATAAACAGGTAAATGTCAGTAAATCATGCGTTGTTCACATTTTCTCAGTTCTTCGATATGTTCCACAAGATATTGCTAGGTGAAAGTGATTATATACTGCAATTCACTGATACGGTTAAAGTCTTCTCAGACTAAATTGGGACTATGAAGACCTCAAAATATCCAAACATCCAAAAATTGTTGCGCAATGTGTAAGGGTACACCCCAATGCATTGTGAGGAGTATTTTAAAAGGATTTATTTAGGAAAGGCATTTATAGAACAACTAGGTCATGTATTTGGGAAAAGAGACATTAAACTTCATAATGTCAGTTTGGTTATTCACTAGCTTGGAGTATATTTGCAACAAAGTCAAATGGAAAAGCAGAAATTTGTTAAAAAAAAAAAAAAAAAACATTTTTGCCAATAGCACCATTCATCAGAATACTCTTTGCTTTCCTTCTATATATTATGCGAAAACCAGTATGTCAAATGACTAAGTTTTTCCAATAGTATTCATGAAACAGTGTAGTTACACAATACCTGGATGTTCACCTGCTGGGACTCTGAATTTTGCATCCAGCGGACACTTTGCTATCCCAAATGAAGCCATGGGAACAGTAACTGTAAGCCACTCTTTTCAAATGCAATTGCTACATATACCAAATTCAGATTCGTCCTGGTTAAATTATACTTGTTAACTCCCAAATGCATTATTTTTGTGGTTATTATTGTTAGTATGTAGCAGTCAAAGTACAATGGCAACATTTTAGATGTAGTATGCTTGGTAATGTTTTTATACTACACAACTGCCTATAAAGAAGTGCTTTATTAATGATTGAGAAGTGTATTCATCAGCGAATTCAGCACATACTCCAAAAGTATGTGATTTTAGGCACAGCAACTTTTTTAAGTTTCACTGTACTTTTCTTATCCATCATTTGTCAGCCAAGTAGATAGTCCCGCTCACGCCATTGGTTGTGCTAATGTTGGGTTGGTCAGGATGTTCAAACAGAGCAATGTATTGATAGCATGTCAGTGGTTACACTTTTCTTCAAATGGCTTTTTTATAGTTTCTGCAGATAAGAGAAAGTATTTTAATATGTTAACTTTAACCTAAATGTTGTTTAATGCTAAAATGTAATTGATTTTTATTTTTTTTTGTTAATGAAATTTACCAGAAAGAACAACAGTTTAATTTTGTGAAGTTTGTGCTGCTGAGATCATGACATTTTGTTTAGCAATTTTAGCTGTTGTATTTTAATCTTTGAAGCACAAGTTCTTTGGCTACTGTGTGAAAAGACACTTCACAGATGAATAATCCCACAATAGACATGCCACTGTTATCTGAAAGGAAAAGTAGAGGAAATCATTATCAGGTGGAAAATGAAAAGGAATGTGTATACTTTTTTTAGGTTTTAAAGGCACAATGTACACACTGATGTTGTGACCCACACAATTGATAAACCTCAAGTGGTTTCCGTAGCTCTTTTAAACGGATGTCCTGGACATATTGAATATACATGGAACACAGGCTTGGAAATGAGCATGCAGAGAGATCAGCGAGTGCATTGTGTGGCCTGCAACAATGACCAGACCTGGTCTTTGACTTCCACTGTTTGAGTCTTTGGGGTTTGAAAGTAAATTCACTGATGTGGAAAACATGTTCTGTTAGTGCTATTTTATTAGTAAAACTTACTACGAATTCACTCGAGCCTTAATTTTGGCACACAGATGTATGCTGCCTCTGAGCTGAAGGGATCATATTATCTCATGGGAAATACTCTGGAAATTCAAGTATGGGCAAGTAGGCTACACTGATGTGTCTGCCATAAAAAGAGCATTTGAGCACTGTAATACACCTCTAGCCAAGGCCTTAAAATGGATAGCAATAGTGTGAGATGTTGACATATAGAGAGAGAGTCTATAGAGAATGAGAGTGGAATGACAGGAAATGCATGAAGGAATGCGAGTGGAATGGGTGGAGAGATGATTGTTAAGCTCTGATAGTAAGTGGCTAAAGATATATGTATAGAGGTTGGAATATGCTAACCTGCCAAATCTTGTCCACAAACTGTTGTTGCAACATTATGAATGTGATTTAAATGTATTTGGTCACACTTTTATTAAAAGCTTCTCAGTTGATTTTGCTTCCGATCCAGATTATAGTTATAACATAGTACCACATCATACTAAAGTAAAGTAAAAAAAAAAAAAAAAAAAAAAAAAAAAAAAATATATATATATATATATATATATATATATATATATATTAAAAAAAATAATAATATTATAAAATGTAATATTTACATTTCTGTTTACAATATTTTCAAATAAAATACCGTTCAAAAGTTTGTTGGTCAGTTTTTTTAAGAAGTCATTTATACACTCACCACAGCTGTATTTATTGTGTTTACAATAAAACAGTAATATTGTAAAATATTATTACAATTTAAAATAGCTGTTTGAATATATTTTAAAATGCTATTTATTTGATGGCAAATAAATCTTTCATTGTATCATTAACTGCATATGCCAAGCAATATTCAAAATTATTACAATTATATCTTCTAAATTAAATGTTTGATGACCAACATTTCAGTTCACAAAGCACACCCGCTATAGGTTGTTTATTCAAAGCAATAACAAAGGCGTAGCTTGATGAGAATCTTCACCTCCACAGCCGATGGAAAGCAATCAGATGGGAAAAAATCGTGTTCATGGATGAGCTCCTTTATTAAAGTTTTATTAACGTTACTGGGGTGTGAAGCAGGGTGGTGCTTGCTGTTTTTATGATGCTAATATGCCACAGTCAGCCGCTGTCGCTCATTTCGTTTTGTTGTTTATGCATATTTTACGATTAATGTTATGATTAAAGTTATTTTAACATTTGCTTCCTTCCCTGAACCTGAAATTTGTTACAGTTAGGTTTGATCACTTATATTCACATTATTTTAAGTGCTGAATTACTACTTACACAGGTTTCACTTAGTCAAATCAATCATACTTAAAATAAATTTTAATGTGTTCAAAGTTATGTTATAACACCACTCTGTGCGTTAGCTCGGTGGCTGGTGTGAGACACTTGTTACACATTGCAGTAAACTTATTCGATATTCGATATTAGAATATCATATTAATGAACGCTGAATGACTTGTGTTGCTAAATGGCATAAAAAAATGATATGGTGGAGAAAATAAAGCTCTTTCTGATTATGTTATGTTAACCACTTGACAAAATAGTGTAGTCTGATTTGCTTTTTAGGTACAAACGTTACTAGCGGTGAATCAAGAAAACAAGAGATTCAAAACAAGACTAACCATGTTGAGCTATATAACAAGGCAGAGGCTATTTGCACTAAGTTTGCAATAGATTCTATTTACACCATGTAATAAAAGCACTATTTTTTTTTAAATAAGTGTAAATAGTAGTTAGATGTTTATACAAAGCATTCTGCTGCGCGCCTTACCCCTAAACTATTGCTACTGTTGACGATTCAGCGCTAACCATAATTTGTCTGGCCCAACCTGACGTCAGTGGGTGGAGTTAGTGTAAATAGCCTCTGCCAACAAGGCTGATATAACAATGATTAGTTTTCTATTGATAAAGGTATCCACACAGTTGCTCACCTGTCTAATAAAACATAATATATTAAAGCATAATGACACTGGCTGTTACACTGGTTAAAATAGCTGATTTCTCTGGATAATGTAAGTACACAAGTCAACAAAATATATTGTTCTAGTGTTTTTGGATATTTAATCCAAAGTGTGCCTTTAATGCAGTATGCATAGTATTTTCTTTACCTTGTTCTTTTACCATGGTTTCTGAGGATGAGGGTATATGTCGCACAACCTGTCATGTACACCAACAACGTAGGCATCTGCCTAATTTGGTACGCTTTTACTTGGTGACAGTTGAATTTTCACCAAAATACTGCTAATTGGATGAATCAAGTTGATAAGCCATTTGACTGACTAACCTGCTTGTGTATGATTATATGGTTAAATTAAGATTTTTTTGTTTTTCCTTGCAGTGTGAAAGTTGAGAAGCAGTGTTTTATTTTATTATTCATAGGAGTAAAGGGTTAAAAGTTATTAAATGTCACGCAGCACACTTCACCCACTTCTCTTTGCCACCCTCCCCCACCTCTTTCTTTCTTTCTCTTTCTCCCAGCCCCTCGATGTCCCTACTACCCACCCTGCATGTTCTAACTGAGTGCTAAGAAGTTTAAACAAATAACTCAGTGACTCCCTGACAGTTGAGTGGAAAGGTTGTCTGGGCCAAGTAACATTTAGCATTTAAAATTGGATCCAGAGAAGGATTACAAACAGTCATCTAGTGCGGCATTGAGGAAAGCTGCCCCAGGTAACAGTCAATCTGGTCTCACTAGTATTTCACACTTGATCAGGCAGTTATTGGGAGTGGTGCTGGGTATGGACGAGGTGGTCTTGTCGCAGAGAAGTTCTCTTTCTCCTCTTGTCTGTAGACAAGCTGCCTTCAGGGTGAAATTCTTGGCAAATACACGAGTGTGACGTTTTGCAGCTGACAAATGTAATTTATAGGGGATTTTTCCATGAAAAAGTTTTTGGTGTTCATTTATTAAGACTTTGCTCTGTAGAAATATTCAAGTTCGGATTGGTTCCATGTCTTTTAAGTCGTTGATTGTTGCAACCTTTGAGAAGTGATTAGTTGTTTTAAAAGTAAAGCTGAGCACGTACTCTTAAAACAACCCTTGTGGAATGTTGTCCAGTTGGTTTCAACTTATAGTTTACACATGACTCCTGTGACCACCAGCAATGTGACATGACATATTGCTTTTAAAGCTCATGTAAAACTCATTGGTAAAACTGGTTTGTGCTATTGGCAACACTTTACAATATGGTTCTATATGTAAACATTAGTTCATGCAATAGCTTAGATGAAATAACACATTTTTAACCTTCATTAATGTTAATGTTTTACATAGGCTTGTTGTTCATTCTTAGTTCATAATGTATTAATAATGTTAACTACTTGAACCTTAAATTGTTGTTTTAAATCGAATCAGCCATCAATGCTGTGTTCGAATATATTTTGTTATTTTAGTATTAGACTATTAATATTTTGAATTAGCTCTTATTTTTATATTTTCAGTTTCCATTTTATTTTTAGTTTAAGATTTAGTAATTTTTTGTGTGCTTTGGACATTATTATTTTTTTTTATATTTCTATTTAGCTTTAATTAATTGTTATATGTTAAAACGTAATGTAACAATAAGTAATTTCCATTTAATTACTTATTCCATTTATAGCTTTATTTCAATTAATGAAATAGTTTTACTAACAACCCTAATTGTTTATGATGTACATGTACATTTACATTGTACTTTGTTTTTCTGTTAAATGATTAGGATTTGGATTACAGAGAGATTGTTGAAATATAAGTGTGCAGGCTTTTAAACTTGTGTTAAAGTTATTCAGTACTGTACAATTTACTCTTTATTTAAAATCTGTTAATATTTTAGTAGTGAGATTAAGAAATAATGATTATGAGCGTGTGAGAAAATGCTTTCCACAACATGCTTCTACAAGGCTTTATTATTGTTTAATTGTTTGCCTACAGATCTACATGAACATTAAAGATTGTGCAATTCTCCACTCCAGCCTTCAGATACTTATAACAGAATTAGCATTCAGCCTGATGGGTCAGACACTTTAATGACTTTTACCATACAGTGTGGAATTTTGCCAGGAGACAGAACAAAAGGTCAACATCTCAGGCTGGCAACTGAATGCTAAGTCTTGGAAACTATATAGTGAGAATTCATTAGTCAGATGAGGCTAATAAGAGTCACAGGCTTTTAGAAGAGTTGTGTCACTTTTATATTCTCTCAGTTGTATATGCTAATTGCCTTGGTGAAATAATTTTCAGAGTTATAATTTATTAGTACTTAATTTTGAATGATGTAAAGTCATATTTAGTGTTTGTAATATTCATAATATTCTAACTTCATAGAATTCCATAAAAAATCTCCGTTACTCCAGAGTTTCACATAGTAGCATATTATATTTTGAAACTTCAGCACTTTTCATTTCATAATCCTACTTCTGTTTGTGTGTGAGGAAAGACCAAGGCATGAATCACCATGTGGTGGCAGTATGTAATTATTACAACAAATCTTATCAAGTTTTTCGGGTGTACAAGGTTGTGTTCGGAAAGCAGTTCAGGAACTACAGCTGGCAGGGGCTGCTGGAAAACTTCCAAACCTCCGTAGCCTGAGCCACGTATTCAAACTTGTGGGCTAAATGTGACTGTGAATTTCATATCCAACAGCAATTCGCCTGGTTGCTTCTTCCCACAGCATTTCACAGGGTCTCATAAACACACTGATCTCATATTTGTTTACATTTTTCTGATAGATTCACCCTGGCATTGGAGAGAGACTTTTTTTCCATTTACTCTTTCTTACGTGTTTGAGACACTGTGAGATAATTCGCACACACACGGCAAGAAACATTCTTAGTAGAGCTGTTTGAGTCACATACTGTTATGTTTGTGAGTATGCGACCATTATTTCCGCCATATGGAATATATCCCACTGATTTCAACATCTGAACCATCAGTAGTTTGCAAGCCGCTACTGAGTTAATGTATAACATACTAGTGATGTTGACTGATGTCAGTCATAATAATGGAGTGCAGATGTACTTTTCAATCAATACTGTGCACTCTAGAACCACTACACACCCCCATACCTCCATTGGGGTTAGTTAACTATAACTAAAACTAAAACCATAGAATAGCTGAAATAAGTTTGTTGCCAAAGCAACATTTCTCATGTTCATTTAGCTAAACTTGATGTACTAAAATAACTAAAACTAAAATGAATAAAGAAATGAATAAGGAAATACAAAAAAATCAACAATACTAAAATAACGGATCCCCACCCCTTCTTCACAGTTGCTGAAAGACAGAATATCAAGGTAGCGTCTCTCCAGAGGCAGTTTCGGCCACTCTTGTCAGTCAGTAAAGATTGGATGTGTGTCCCCTTTGGGGATGAGTGTCATAAACAAAAAGTGTACTAAATCTTCCAGATTTTCAGTCACTATTATGTGTACACAATGGCTGTAGAGTTATAATGACTTAAAAGAGCACACAAGGTTTTTAAGTCAAACATTAATTTTTTTAATGTTTGACTTTTTTTCATCAATTAATTTACACACATAGAGAACAGCATGTTGTACCAGAACGATAGTTTGCCTAGAAGTGTGGTGTTTGACATGCCCATCACATCAGTTCTTAAAAAATGCTCTCTCCCAGAAGCTGTTCCTTTATAAATGATCATTTACACAGTTGAAAAGGCAAGAATCCAAAATAAACCCAGAATTACAGATTTCCTGGCACTCTGTTGTTCTCTTGGGCTCTTTTTTTCTTTTTGAAACATGAGCCCCGCTAGAGCCAGTCACAATAGAGGTGGTGAGAAATGGACACATGGACCTCATGTTTCCTGGACACTCGGCTACATCTTGACAGCTCTCACGGTTTCTCATCGGATAACTTTCAGGAAAATTATGGATTAAGAGTCTAAACAGAAGACAGGATATAACGACTGGGTCAAAGAGGGCATTCAGCAGTCTTCAGGTGGCTGCTCTAAAGTAGCTCTGTGATTGCTTTAAAGTGGTTGTAAATATTGTGCAATATCGCCTAGTATAGACATCCGTATAACCAAGAGAGTGTTTTGGTTCTGTGTAAATGATGTAGCATTCTTTGTTGTTATCATGACAGAGTACTACTACTGTTCAGTAGTTTTGAGTCAGTAAGATTTTTTTTTTTTGAAAGAAAGGAATTCATACTTTTATTGAGCAAGGATGTATCAAAATGATCAAAAGTGACCGTCAAATAGTTTGCACAAAAATATTAAGCAGCTGTTTTCAGCATTGATGATAATAAGAAATGTTACTTGAGCACCAAATCAGTATGTTAGAATGATTTATGAAGGATCATGTGACACTGAAGCCTGAAGTAATGGCTGCTGAAAATTTAGTGTTGCCACGACAGGAATAAATTATATTTTAAAATGTATTCAAATAGAAAATTGTTATTTTAAATTGTAATAATATTTCACAATATTATTTTATTTTTGATTAAATAAATGCAGCCTTGGTGAGCAGAAACCTTTCTTTAAAAAAAACTTTGAAACACTAGTGTGTTTTATAATTAATAATTTTTGTCATTATTTTATATTTTATTTATAATTTCATAGTCATATTCGTAATTCTGAGCTTTAATATTGATAATTTCATATTTGAAACATTAATGTTATAACATTATTTCTGTGATTGTAATTCCTTTGTAAATGGATTTATGCTACGTTAAACAGTGTAAAAGCACAGTGAGATATACCATACTATATATGCTGCTTTAGACGTCTCATAATATGAAATATTCTTTTGTAGTATTTTAGTCAAACTGCTTTAATGATGTTGGTTTATTGTCTTTTTTTTCTTGCAGTTCTAAATTATAGAGAAAACGCTTCACTCCACACTTCACAACTTTCACTGCTCAAAAGAGAAAAAGAAAGAAAATATACATCATGGAACTTCAGAAACTAACAAACGGCCACCACCAAGACTTTCAACATCTTGAGGAAGGGTACATGTCATTTATTAACAGTGATTTTGCTTTAAAAACAGAATTCTACGCTTCCTGTGTCGCTAAATCTGTCACTGTGTATCTATTTCCTGTTGCCTCGCAGACGCATGCTAAAAGCAAAGCAAACACACTAGTCAGTTGCTTCACCATCTCTAGAACAACAACACAGTCATAAGTTACATTTATTTTAAGTGAATATTTGGGTGAACTTAAAATGAACCTAAATAGAAAATGAGAGCATTGCAACATCACTGAAATATTTTTTTCCTGGGAGTGAGAAACTCATTAGCACACAGAAATAACCTTGGATTTATGGTCACATTAATGCATTCCATACATGTTGAACAAATCAGCTGTGTTAACAGTTAAACAACAATATAATAAATGATATCATCCTTGACACATTTTATTATTACATGTAAACACCATGATAAACTGGGCCTGGGTTGTTTAAATATCAGGCACATCACTTTGTATAATTTTAATGGCTGTCTTGTAAGGCAAAAGGGTTACCTTTAGCATAAAACTTGGATAAAGGTCCTTGCTTTAATTCATTTTATGCACCCGAACCCCATGCAGGCTTCGCTATACATTTACTTATACAGTTAATTCGACTTGTTAATTTTGTAGCATCATAATTGATGACCTGGTAATTGTTGCATTTATAATGTGTTACATTTGTTTTTCAGAGAGTCACCTGAACGAGAGGAGTTTTTACCACACAAGAGTGATGGTGGAAAACCCCCTCAGTTTACAGATGTGAGTGCAGAAATAAAAATCCCATTCCATCCAGCTCATATTAATAAAGCATCCAATTATTCAACTTGTCTCTGTGTCTGTTTTTTATGCTAGTTTGAAGGAAAGACATCATTTGGAATGTCTGTCTTCAACCTTAGCAATGCCATCATGGGCAGTGGGATTCTGGGACTGTCCTACGCCATGTCCAACACTGGTATCGTCCTCTTTTTGTGAGTATCCCAGAATGCACCTCATTTTCACAATTAACCACGTCGTAAAAGCCCTGGAGGTCTACAGACAGAGTATGTAGTTGTATGACATTTCTAACCATTTGAATGACCAGCAATGATCTAATGAACATATACTGTAATACTTTGTTTACTTGCCTCATTTTCAATCTTCAACTATGTAGAGAATTTACACGAGACAAATGCTTTTTTCATGTTCTTGTGTCATGTATTGATATAATGGACATTATCTTGTGTATTTACTTGTTTATGTTTTGTGTTTTCTGCTTGTTTTTTTTATTTTTACAGGGTCTTGTTGACCTGCATTGCTGTCTTATCATCATACTCTGTCCATCTTCTGCTGAGGAGTGCAGGGGTTGTGGGTACGACAAATTCAGGAGATTTTGTGTTCATATTTACATGATTTAAATGCTTCTGTTATAAATTACTTTCTAATTGAATACAGTATTTTTCATTATAAGTCATATTACCTGCACATCAATTTGAGTAAAAATTAGATTATTTTCCAATTCATTTTTTCAATTTTTTAATTCAATTTAATAACAATGATAAATAATTCATTGGATGGAAACTTTCAATGTAAAGCCTTTTGAGGATTCCAGGTTGTAATTAGATTTTAAATGCTGTATTTTCAATGTGGTGTCAGACTTTTGGACTCCACTGCATGTATGATTTGTGTTAGTTTATCAGGCTAAATCATTAATCACTAACCTGTAATATTGTCTGTACAGGTATTCGTGCTTATGAACAACTGGGTAAACGAGCGTTTGGACACCCGGGAAAAATACTGGCAGCTCTTGTCATAACATTACACAACATCGGGGGTAAGTTGGAGTTTTGGCTTGGTTCTGATCTTCAAAAAAACTTGACTTTTTCCCCCGTCTGTTTCTTTCCTTAAGCACTGTAACATGTCCAGTTATACTAATTTTAAGTTATTATCCATTAGATTGAAATAGTATCTCTATATAATTTGTTCTGTTAGTAGGATTGAATAAAAACCATAAAGGCTTTTAAAGTATTATAAAGCTTTTGTATAGTGATGTGAATTAGAAGCAATCCCTGAGTCTCGCGAGGAATAATATGTTGTGCGTAGAATGTTAGCCGCACTATGTTACACAACGTTCCCTCTCAGACTAGTAACAGATATTTTGTCCTGCCAGCAGTATTGTAATACATCTGTGATGCGTTTGGCTCTCTAAAATTGGAAAGAGTCACCTTAGGCTACACGCAACATAGATCCTTGTTTATTTATTACTGATACATCTTCTACAGTAAAAAATGTTGCAGTGCAACACTCCATAAGTTTTTGTAACTCATATTAAAATATGTACATCTGCCATTTAGATGGGTGTCAGTACAACCAAACTGTGTCTGATGTGTCTATCTCTCTTTCTTTCAGCTATGTCTAGCTACCTCTTCATTGTGAAGTCTGAATTACCTCTGGTTATTCAGGCTTTTCTTGGCCTTCACCACAGCAGTGGGTGAGGAACACAATCATCTGTTTCTCCCCATGTTCTCCTAATGAGTCTAATTTAATCTAGCCAAGAATTAGATCAAATATTTGGGTCATCCAAGGTAACTACTGTTGCATTCCAACTTCAGAGCAAACCAAATCCTCCAACTGTTGTTGAAATACATAAACACTTGCAAGGTTCCTTGCAGTAGATGAGTAGGCTGCCTTATTCTCTTTTTTTGGTTTTTGCTTTTAGTGAGTGGTTCCTGAATGGCAACTATCTGATCGTCATTGTGTCCATTTGCGTCATCTTGCCACTTGCCCTGATGAGACAGCTTGGTAAGCCATTCTGCTTTGTGCTGGTTGTGAATTCATCCTCATCTCATCCTTTCTATTTGCTTGTCCCATTGCCAGTTTTCATAATATTGTCCTCCTCTCACTTGTAAATCACCAGCCAATCAGCAGTAAGGGGCGTATACACTCATTAGGGGTGAGGTGCCTGTGTTGCATAGCTTGTTTGTGAGTTTGGGGATGGAGCCATCAAGTTAGGTGTGTGATCATTTTGGGTAGGGGCGTGTTTGTTGTGGTGATTTCAAATATCATCAGCGTTTCTCAGAAATCGCTTACTGCACCTTTAATTTGTATGGCTCTTTTCACAATACACATTGCTTCAAAATCATGATGTTAATGTTTAAATATATCTTCGTAACTTCAAGCTTTATAGTAGTATTTAGCAGGTAATATAATTGACATTTTGTATAATAATATCTGTTGTTTGTTGCAGGGTACCTGGGATACACCAGTGGCTTCTCTCTGACATGTATGGTTTTCTTCCTGATCTCAGTAAGTGTTGATGACTTAATGCTTTGGTCTGTGTGTGGTCTTTTGAGAAAAGATCAAAAGGTAACACGGTCACACTTTAGATTAGGGTCCAATTCCCACTATTAACTAATTATTAACTATGACTTTTGCCTCAATAAACTCCTAATTAATCTTATTAATCATTTTCTATAATGATTATAAATGTATAAATGTCTTTGTTCTGCTGGACACACAAAAAAAGATATTTTTAAGAAAATTTGTAACCAGGCCACTTTGGGACTTCCATAGTAGGAAAAAAATACTATGGAAGTCAGTGGTGCCCCAGAACTGTTCAGTTTCCCACATTCTTCAAAATATATTCATTTTTGTTCAACAGAGCAAAGACATGTATACAGGTTTGGAACAACCTGAGGGTGAGTAAATGATGACAGAATTTTCATTTTTGGGTGAACTTAAGTTTTGGTATTGGGTAGGATTAAGGGATGTAGAATATGGTCATGCAGAATAAGGCATTAATATGTGCTTTATAAGTACTAATAAACAGCCAATGTCCTAGTAATATGCATGCTAATAAGCAACAAGTTAATAGTGAGAATTGGACCCTTAACTAAAGTGTTACCAGCAACTCAAAACCTCTCTGGTTTAACTCTAGTTTTTTTTTAAACTATTTTATAACTTTTTTATGTTTATGTTTGTGTTTTCTAGGTCATCTATAAAAAGTTTAATATCCCTTGTCCTTTCGATGGTTTCACCAACCACACTGCTGAAAACATATCTATTGATGGTGAATGTGAAGCTAAATACTTTACCATCAACCAGCAGGTTAGGAACGGTCTTCATCATTGCAAGAATCTATTCAAGAAGTTTGTTTCTTAGTATCATTTTTGCACCCCAGGTCAACAAGCTATTGTCATTATAGCTCTTAACACAGGAAATGCTCAGTATGTAGATGGAAATACTGTTACCAAGCAACTAGTCCTTTCTGTATGATGACATAGGTGTGAGGCTGCCTCACTGCATGAGATCATACAAGGCTTTGTGTAATTTTTGTGTAATTTTTTATTTACTTTGTTTGTCTTGCAGACAGCCTACACGGTTCCCATCTTAGCCTTCGCTTTTGTATGCCACCCTGAGGTGCTGCCGATCTACACTGAGCTGCGCAAGTACGTTAAGAATGCACATTCTCTCTGTGAAAATATTCATGACCACTAATAATTATGGTGGTTACTATTAAAAACAAAACATTTATTTCTTCTGAGAGATACTTATATATCTATTATAATATACACTACCGTTCAAAAGTTTTTTTGTTTTTTAAAGAAAGTAGTACTTTATTCAGCAGGGATGCATTAAATTGATCTAAAGTGACAGTAAAGACAATTACAATGTTACAAAAGATTTATATTTTAAATAAATGCTGCTCATTTTATTAATCAAAGAATATATATATATATATATATATACACATTAATTATAATTATAATATGTCTGTATTTCTTTGTTGCAAGAAGGGAAACATGAGTCAAAAATAAACTCCTTTATTATTGTTGTTTTGACACTTTTAGTCCCACAAAGAGACGCATGCAGGCCATTGCCAACGTGTCCATCCTGGGGATGTTTGTCATGTATCTGCTCACTGCCATCTTTGGCTACCTCACCTTTTATTGTAAGCACTTTGGATTTTGAAATAAAAATTATGTTCAATGCTGCATGTCAGCCATCAAATTTACCATATGTCCCTTTACAGTTGCTATCTATACAATACTACCACAAAGACAACAATTTCCTTTATTAAAAGAAAAAGAAATGTAATAGTTGGAAAATATTGTATTGTAACAACATAGAAGCAAAGCATCACTGATTACAGGCTGGTTACAGGCTAGACTGTCATATATTTTTTTTTACCATACTTGTTTTAAAATAATTTGTTGTTTAGCTTGTATAATAGAATGTGTGAATGATTTAAGAACAGTCTGGAAATAGTAGTTCATCTCAATATGTATTATTCTCTCTCAGTAAACACAGAGGCGGAACTTCTACACACCTACAGCAAGGTGGATCCTCTGGATACGCTCATCCTGTGTGTGCGACTGGCCGTGCTGGTGGCTGTGACTCTGACTGTTCCCGTTGTGCTCTTCCCGGTAATGAGAGCCTTTATTGAGAGTGTCATATGGTGATATCTGACTAGCTTTCCTGCTTTTATATTTCTCCACCCAAGAATAAAAATTCTCTCATCATTCACCTTCATGCTGTCTCAGATATACTGTATATGATTTTCTTTCTTCAGATGAACAGAAACAGATTTTAGAAAAGCAATCCATCTCTCTGAGTCCATATAATGGAAGTGTACGGGACCTTCCCGCAAGCGATAATCCATACTACTCCAGTTGATGATAAGTGTGTGTGAGACAAATACTAATATTTTAAACTTTTATCTAGCCTATACACCACTGCTTATGGCCAACTGTAATTCGTGGATGCATGAGAGTGATGTGAAGTGTAACATCAGCACACTGTAAACTCATTCTGAAGCTCAAATGAGAAGTGACGCAGAAGCACAGAGAACAATAACTTCTTGTGTGAGTTTCGCAATGCACTTACATCACGTTTCACAACATTAACTCATGAACCTGCATATGACAATTGGCTGTAAGCTATGGTTCCACTCGTTTCTCTTGAGAAGACAGATTCATTAACTGGGGTCTTAGGGATTACGTCATTTTCACTTTGTGTGGTTTTTGAAGCATCAACTTTGGGGTCCTATGCACTTCCATTATATGGACAGTGTCCCTGTTGTTGAAATTTTTTTTTAATAAATTATTATTTTTTTTTTTTTTAGATTCGCAGAGCCCTTCTTCAGCTTCTGTTCCCTGATAAGCCCTTCCATTGGGTGCGTCACGTCTCTATTGCATTGTGTCTCCTTTTTGTTGTCAATCTGCTCGTCATTTCTGTGCCCAACATTCGTGACATTTTCGGCATCATCGGTGAGTAAATAAAGAAAATTGTAGATGTGCACTTGAAGAAAAATACTAGTGCAATGCAGCAAAAGAACATTATTGTAGCTTTAGTTTAGTTGCATGATAATCTCATCTAAGCATACAAATACATATCACTCACAAATATTGGGTAGAATAATCCATTTGTAATTTTAAAAAATCTGTTAATTAATGTTTATTTATAATATTTATCCCACTGTTTATTTGCATAAAGCTGAGCTCTGCTCATTAGCGGTTATGAATTGTTAGACAAGACATCACAATTCAGCATTCAGATATTACAGTGATGTCATCAGGGTTACAATGATGTCATCACTGCTGTATTTTGAATGCTGGGGATTCTATCATTGTATGTCAATGGGAAATTGTATTAAAGGTGCGATCACATTTACTGTTGGTCGATTAATTTTTATGGGCAAAATCCAGTCATTTCAATAGGAATCCACGTGATTTGGAATTTCAAAAGAAAGATTATTCCGTGCAGATTTCGCAACGGGTTTAGACTGGTCACGCAGATTCGCCGCCATGACCAACAGAAAGCTACATGGTTTGAAAGTGACTTCTGTGTGAGCTGGGCTTCATACATTGCTACACTATTGACTATAGACTTTTTTGGTCAAAGTTTCGCTAATGTGACCACACCTTAAACTTCCTGTAGAAGTTTCATTTATTTTTTGTTAATTTCATAGGTGCAACCTCTGCTCCAAGCTTGATCTTCATCCTCCCGGGTCTTTTTTACATCCGAATCGTTTCCACCGAGCAAGAGCCAATGAACTCAAGACCAAAAATTCAGGCAAGTCTCTATTTTGAATCACAAGAGAATTTGATTTAATCTACACATTACGGTTGGCGTAGAGTCAGATGTTCATTAAAAGTATCTTCTCCTGCTCTTGTGTTTCAGGCTGCCTGCTTCACTGCTCTAGGCTTCATCTTTATGAGCATGAGCTTGACGTTCATCACACTGGATTGGGTCTACGGAGAGAATCGAAGTGGAGGAGGTCACTGATCTTAAACCACAAATCTGTAAGGGTCCAAAAAGCCTAAGAGGAACATCACCACCCCTTCTCTCTCATGAATGTGAGAGAAACCAAAACATCACTTAGGCTGGACCCAACTCACCTCAGATCTGTTATCCCGCTGAGTAAGGAAAGGACTGATGTCCTGCCATCTTTAAAATTAAAATGGATAAATCCTATGATGTTTCATAGTGGAGGATTTCTGGGGGGCTCAGAAATGTCATGCCATTTTGATGCTGTTTCTACAAACAGCAACAGGCTTCATAAAGGTAAATGATGTTTGTGTTGGAGATGGAAGCCCACTAAATAGCTTTAAAATAACGCAAAAAGATACAGCAGAAGCCAAAATAAATGACTGAAGAGGTTTGTTTTATGGTCTGATGGAGACAATATCATCTGACCTACCATCAGACCTATTATCTGTTCTGTTGTCCCCATCAAATGCAAGCCATAGACCCAGAGTGCAATACTAAGGAAATTGAAACACATTTTCCTTCTTCAGTTTGTTCATCCAAAAATGTTGCTTATGATAAGAAAATTCAACATCATCTCAGTCTTTTTTTTTCTTTCTGAGAATCAAATTGCTGAAATTCAAGTTATGAAATTGATCAGAAAAAATATATACATTTCAGTTGAGATAAAAAAAATAAGTCCTGAAATATTGTGTGATTAAAAACTGCACTACAGTTAAAAGACAATCAGCTTTTTTTTTTCTTCTGTTGGATATCATTTATTTTGTCAAACAAATGTAAGGTACGTAGTTGCAATATTTTGTGGTGCAGTGGGGTGGGATGCCATCTGTTGTTTCAGTTGAGGAACAGTTGGATAACTACAATTAAGGTGCTTACATCACTGTGATGCATCTAATGCAAACTAAACCTAATCTGTGAATTCATTGATTTATGCCATATTCACATCGATTCCCATTGTCCAACCCATCTATAATTATCTTTCATTCAGTTTTCATTTAGAGCAATTGGTGGAAAAGTAAAATATCCCTAGAAAAGTAATTGTATAGGGCTGGGGAAAAAACGGCAATAAATCAATAAACCCTAATAACACAAATTTGAAGAAGATTTATAATTTATCACATTTAAAAAAAAAAAAAAAAATTGTGTAATGGGACCCAAAAGTCCACACAGAAAATCTGGGATTTAAAATCCTGTATTCTGAAAATTCGAATTACTATTTAAAAAAAAAAAAGTTTTACACATGCAAAAGCACCAACAATTGCCCAAAACCTAAAAAAAAACAAAAAGAGCAATGACTTTTCCTTCTGGTCCCCTGTAGACTGTGAGTCAACGCAATACTTAGTGATTTGATGGCAGACCTACTCACAGTGTGCACTCCAGACGATTAAAGGATGGCAATCCCCCTCCTCTCCAAGTTCCCACTGTCCTGCAATGCCTATTTATTTTGTTTTAGGAGAAATGAATACATTGTTTCCATGTTTGTTAGTTAATTAGAAAACAGGTGCAAAAATTGTATGAGGTAAAAGATTGACAGTTCCAATGTGAAACACAAACACACCAAAGAGAGTTGGCAGTTGAAGTGCCTTTTTCTACTGCTTTTACATTTGTTTGTTGGTTTACTGAACTGGCCTTTGACTTTGCCATAACATTTTCAATAAAAAAGTGTTGTCAGTATTAAAATGCAATATGTATGTATTTATTTTTTTGTGCTCCCCTGTGTAATTTGTTTGAGTATATCATTTATAATGTCTATTTAATGAATCCCTTATTACATATGAAATCACTCTTTAATGAAATCCCATTCTTAATCCGTAGGGTTTAATATGGAGTTGGCCCACCCGTTGCAGCTGTAACAGCTTCAAGTCTTCTGGGAAGGCTTTCCACAAGGTTTAGGAGTGTGTTTATGGGAATTTTTGACCATTCTTCTAGAAGCGCATTTGTGAGGTCAGGCACTGATGTTGGACGAGAAGGCCTGGCCCGCAGTCTCCGCTCTAATTCATCCCAAAGGTGTTATATCGGGTTGAGGTCAGGACTCTGTGCAGGCCAGTCAAGTTCCTCCACACCAAACTCGCTCATCCATGTCTTTATGGACCTTGCTTTGTGCATTGTTGCGCAGTCATGTTGGAACAGGAAGGGGCCATCCCCAAACTGTTCCCATAAAGTTGGGAGCATGAAATTGTCCAAAAGGTCTTGGTATGCTGAAGCATTAAGAGTTCCTTTCACTGGAACTAAGGGACCAAGCCCAACCCCTGAAAAACAACCCCACACCATAATCCCCCCTCCACAAAACTTTACACTTGGCACAATGCAGTCAGGCAAGTAGCGTTCTCCTGGCAACCGCCAAACCCAGACTCATCCATCAGATTGCCAGACAGAGAAGCGTGATTCGTCATTCCAGCGAACACGTCTCCACTGCTCTAGAGTCCAGTGGTGGCGTGCTTTACACCACTGCATCTGACGCTTTGCATTGCACTTGGTGATGTAAGACTTGGATGCAGCTGCTCGGTCTTTGAAACCCATTCCATGAAACTCTCTACGCACTGTTCTTGAGCTAATTTGAAGGCCTCACGAAGTTTGGAGGTCTGTAGCTATTGACTCTGCAGAAAGTTGGCAACTTCTGCACACTGTGCGCCTCAGCATGCGCTGACCCCGCTCTGTGATTTTATGTGGCCTACCACTTAGTGGCTGAGTTGCTGTTGTTTCAATTGCTTCCACTTGGTTATAATACCATTAACAGTTGACCGTGGAATATTTAGTAGTGAGGAAATTTCACGAATGCACTTATTGCACAGGTGGCAACTTATCACGGTACCACGCATGAATTCACTGAGCTCCTGAGATCGCGACCCATTCTTTCACAAATGTTGAAAAAAGAAGTATTCAGATTTCATATTATTTTGTGGTTGGCCATTCATAAATATAATGCATTATAAATATTCAACATGTTACGTTTTACATTAGTGTATTGTTTATTTACTATCAGGTTGTTATTTTATTATTATTTTAAATTATATACAGTTCTGGGCAGATTTACATGCAAATTGTAGTCTGTTTCCGATTACAAAGAACATGATGATTCTGATGATTCTGTTTTTTTTTTTTTAGATTGCTCATTTTCGGTAATGTATTCTGACTACTTTTTGAGTAGGATTATTGTAATTGTGATTATTATATAAGCAGCATAACCGTTTTCAACATTGACAATAATATAATAATAAGAAATGTTTATTGAGCACCAAATCAGCATACTAGAATAATTTCTGAAGGATCATGTTACACTGAAGACTGGAGTAATGATGCTGAAAATTCAGCTTTGCCATAACAGGAATAAATTACATTTTAAAATATATTCAAATAGAAAACAGTTATTTTAATTTGTAACAATATTTCACAATATCACTGTTTTTACTGTATTTTTAATCAAATAATGCAGCCTTGGTGAGCAGAAGAGACAAAAAATTGTAATGTGTCCAAACTTTTCACAGGTACTGTTTGTGTATATATGTTGCTCCTCCTCCTTAATATGAGCGAAGGAACACGTGCCTGTCGATGGCATTCTGAGAGCAGATCTGCGCAGTGGTTTTGTTCTTCCTGTTCTCTTTTGCTGTGCTGCATTTACATCAGATTAGAACACGGAAGCAACGGTTCCTCCGAATCATTTGCCTGTCCCAAAAAGTACTCATACAGGTACTGTGGGCCAAGTAGGGCCCTCAGGCATCGAGTCCCAGGATCTGAGTGTCCATTTCATCAAGGAGAGATGAGTAAAGGAAAAACCAAAGGGCAGGAGAACATGCCCAGTTCTCTCCTCAGCAGCCAGGAGAATGAACGCCTGCTGGAGCTGCTGGGAAGGAGATGTGTGGTGAGTGAAGTAACTTTGATTAGAAGGCCAATCACAGATGGGCATTCTGTCCCACAAAGGATTTTGGGGATAGAAATCAATCAGGTGTAAAACAGAAAGTCCTGATAGGAGAGACATGAAGCAGAGGTCACAGATGAGATTAGAGCTGCTACCGTTGGTGCCAGTTAAAGGTCAAAGTGACTCTCAGCCTTTTAAGTTCTTTTGTTGCCTGTGTGCGAAATGAAAAAGATGAAGAGATTGCATACAAAACATGTTAATGACAGAATTTGCTGTAACAGAATTAGCTACACTATTTAATCCAATGTGTTTTGATTTTGCAATTATTTCCACCCAGGAAAACTTCTAATATCATAAAAGCCTAATTATTATTTTTTTTCTAAATGTACATTTCACAACATTGTTAACCTGTTTGAATTGACGATCGATGTTTGCGACTGAAAAGTTTAACTGGAGATTGACAGGAAATGCTGTATGAGGCCACTTCCTGTTGTTGTAGAGGATGCTGATGTCTTTGCTCGAGCTTTCATTGTTATGCTTCACTGATTAATCTTTTATCAATGTACATTTATGTAAGTTTATTGTATTTGTTTATGTGTAAACGCAGAGCTTGGCCACAGCAGTTGTTCAGTTGTACATGGCTCTTCCCCACAGTCCGGCCCAATGGAGTCTCCAACATACAGGAGTCGTGTGCTTCATTAAGGACAATCCTAAACGTTCATATTACATCCGGCTCTATGACATAAAGGTTAGAAATTCAGATTTTTATCTGTAGTGTAAAAAAAACAAAAAAACATGCCCAGAATTGCACCTATGCAGATAGAGATGCTCTCTATGCATTTCTGACATTATATGATGATAAATTGATTTATGCTGACTTCTGTTAGCATGACCAAAGATGACCTGTGACCAAACAGGATGAAATTAAATAAAGATACACTTCTGCTTTGAGTTCTGAGTCACAGCAGCTCAACTTAACTCAGTTCATGAAGACACACTGGTAGCACCATTTAGACCTTGATAAGTATGTATGTGTGTTTTCATTTAATTTATATATTTTTGTCAGGAAGGTAAAATGGTCTGGGAGCAGGAGATGTATAATCAGATGACATATTCCTGTCCAATGAGGTTCTTCCACAGCTTTGCTGCTGATGTGGGTACAGACTCCTTTTAAACTCTTGAAATCAAGCCAAAACTCAACATTTTTAGACACTGTCTAAATAACTATTTGAGTTAAGCCAGAAATGTCTACTTTAAGTTTTTAATTGATTTTAAAACTTTGTCAGATTTTTTTTTCACTGCAAATCTAATATATATTTAAATGCACTTTAATTGTGTCTCAGGACTGTCAAGTAGGTTTGAACTTTGCCAGTGAGGCAGAAGCTGAAGTGTTCGGAAACGTCACTAAAGAGAAAATTTATCAGAGATTCAACCGCCAGGGTCAGTTACTGGCATTCTTATTCATATTTTACATATACTGTATGTATTTTGCTAGGATATTTTATCAGTATCTCCTTGTGCCTTTTTATACATGCATATTTAGAAAAAAGACAGCATGCTCCATCTGAAGGTATGTGTCTTAAATTTAAACATACACTTGCTATTATATTTATTTATAAATTAGAATTTTAAGAATTTTTTTTTATTATTAACAGAAAAAACGGCACTACAACAAATCCCTCCAACAAATGGTGAGTCACTTTTAAAAGATTTAAAGACTTCATGAAAAAATTTTCTTTATTATTTTATTTATTCACCATAACGTTGTTCCTTACGATGTACTTTTTTTTTGTGGAACACAAAGAAGATATTTTAAAAAATGTCACAGTGTTTTTATATAATATACACAGTTGTGCTCAAAAGTTTACATACCCCTTGCAGAATCTGCAAAAATGTTAATAATTTTAACAAAATAAGAGGGATCATAAAAAATGAGTTATTTTTTACTCAGTACTGTCCTGAATAAGATATTTTACATAAACAATGTTTCCATATAGTCCACAAGACAAAAAAAATAGCTGAATTTATACTGAATTAATACTGTGTAGTTACCTGGATGATCCATGACTGTTGTTTGTTTGTTGTTTTGTGATGGTTGTTCTTGAGTCCCTTGTTTGTCCTGAGCAGTTAAACTGCCCAATGTTCTTCAGGTCCTGCAAATTCTTCAGTTTTCCAGCATCATTTGCATATTTGTACCCTTTCCAGCAGTGACTGTATGATTTTGAGATCCATGTTTTCATTCTGAGGATAATTGAGGGACGCAAAACTATTAAAAATGGTTCAAACATTCACTGATGCTCCAGAAGGAAACACTATTGAACAAGATGAAGATGTCAACATTTTTCTTATTTTGTTTAAATATATATATATAAAAATTCATTTAATACTGCCTTTCAGAAGCAACAGAACATACTTACATGTATCCCGGAATACAAACCAAGTACAATTTACATTTATCTTCAAATTCAAAAAGTTTCAAGATATTTTCAGCAAAAGAAAGAAAGTCAAACAGATTTGGAACAACAATAGGGTCAATAAACAATGACATAATTTTCATTTTTGGATGAACTATCCCTTTAATTCATCCTGCAGGGTTCACGAGGTCTGAATTCATTAATAAATACAAGTGTTTAATCAACTATGTATGTTAATCAGGTCCAGTTTCACAGCCAAGTGTAATGACCACGGTGGACATCCAGAACCCAGATATTGTTGCATCGAGGTACCGCTCTCCTCCAGTGCCGACCCCCGCACCAGCTTCAATCTCCATAAGTAAAAAAGACAAAAAGAAAAAGAAGAAAGGCCCAAAGCTCACTAAGGCAGATATTGGAGCTCCTAGTGGATTCAAGTAAGAAGGTTTTACTATAAATTGGACACTCACCTTGCGTTTTTGTTCCATCTGTTTGACGTGATGCTGTCTGTGCCACTCCTTCCTTTATAGACACGTCACTCATATTGGATGGGATCCAAACTCTGGGTTTGATGTAAGAATTGTCTTTTTTCCTTAATGTATAAAACAAATTTAGTCACATAAACTGATCTTCGGTGCTTATTCTGATATAGCAAATAGCATTTTTAAAGTTAAAAAAGTAGTATTTATATGAACACTGACTTTGGCCCCTCCAGACCAACAATCTCGACCCTGACCTGAAGAAACTGTTCAACAGTGCTGGTATCAGTGATGCCCAGCTGGCAGATAAAGAAACGTCTAAGCTAATCTATGACTTCATCGAGCAATCTGGAGGGCTGGATGCAGTAAAAGAGGAAATGAGGAAACAGGGTAAGCTCTTTTAGAATGTAAAAATTTGCTTACTATTTAAAGGGGTGATGAATTGAGAAATCAACTTTCCCTTGAGCTTTGATATATAAAAGGTCATGTTAATATAAGAATATCCTGTAAGTTTCAGAGCTGAAAACTTCCTTGTTAGTCAAAGAAAAGCTTTTATAGACACCAGGCCCAGCAAATGACAGGTTTTTCAAAGTGGGAATCTATGACGTCAAAGGGAGGCAAGCACCGCCTCAGCAGAAGAAGATCAATGCCTACTTATCACTGCCTGTTTAGCCCCGCCCACCGCTTCGCGCATGTTACATAGGCCTAGTGTTAAATCATCGAGCTACAAAGCAATAAACATGCCATTGAGGATTACAAAATATTGTGCAGTGACTGGGTTCAACAGTAATGCAACATGTAAGTAACATTCTAATGCCTGATCTGAAATGTGATGATTCATGTAGTCAGATGTTCTTTGTCTGTGTCAGTAAATCAGACCAGTGACTAAACATCAACTTGCGTTGTTTCTAGGATGAAAATAATCTGTTATTTAACAGTGATTAAATTCTATAAAGAAAGCGATCAAAGAAAGCTCCCTTTGCAATCGTTTGAGCAGCATGTGCTGAAGCTGTCAATCAAACAGAGAGTTTATCAGTGACGCGTTTATCAGTGACTCCCGTTTTATTCAACGAATCTCTTAACTATATCACGTTTGCACTGTTAGTGAAGATGAAAGCATTCGTTAGTGTACAGAAACTGAGTTGCAATGACGAGATCACTGCTTTCATGCGCTCAGCATGTGTGTGATCGGCTACAATGATCATCACTGCAACCTTTCATGCCACAATCTTAATATAATGCCATAGATCTAAATGTAATGCCATAGATCTAAATGTAATGCAACACTTTTCACGATTAGTTAACCATGAGAGCTGTAATTGTAAAAACGAGCTAAAAGAGGGAGTAATACTATTTCAAATGCAAAGACGTTAGCCAATCACAGCAGTAGGTGTTTACACTGAAGTCTCCCAGCGGACACGCCCCTTAAAACGGAGCATTCAGAGCAGAAGGCTAAAATCAGGGTAGGAAAAATGCCATTTATTTATAAATTATGAAAATTTTTGATGTAAAAAGCATTCTAACATTATAAGTGCACCCCAGGAAACATCAGAAAACAATTTAAAAAACGCAGTTCATGATCCCTTTAACTCTGAGTGGAATATTTGGAAGTTTGATTTGGAATTTATTTTGAAGCTTGTAATTTCTTTATGAAAATGTTAAAACTTGTCCCAGGAGGTCCTCATTCTGCCCCTGCACCTCCTCCACCCCGTGGTGGGCTTCCCCCAGTCCCAGGCCCACCCGGACGCCCTGCACCACCTACGCGCAGTCCTGGACCTCCGCATCGCGGTCCACCACCACCTGGAGGGCGCTCTGGGGCTCCACCCCCAATGCCATCCTCTCTTCCGCCACCACCACCCAGCCACAATCACAAACCACCTCCTCCACCTATGGGTGGAGGTGCACCGCCTCCACCTCCACCACCTCCTCCTCCTCCACCCCCACCGTCTTCAGCTGCTAACTTCCCCAGTAGCCCTTCCAGCTCAGCTCCACCTCCTCCTCCATCTAGTGGTGGAGGACGCGGAACTTTATTGGAGGAAATTCGTCGTGGACGTGCGCTAAAGAATGTATGTGAGCTATTTTCATGAGATAATAGTTAAAGGAACTTTTTGGGACTTTAGTTTATTCAATGTATCCCCCAGAGTTAGATAAGTCTATACATATCATTTTTATCTTCGTGCATGCCATAACTCTGTCTGATGCACCCACCGCTAGCCTAGCTTAGCACAAAGGCTGGAGGTAAACTGCTCCAGCTAGCCTACTGCTCAGTAAGTGACAAAATAACGGCAACATTTTCCTATTTACATGTTGTAATGTGTATAGTTACATCGTGTACTAAGACTGACGGAGATTTTCTAGACTGATATGGCTAGGGACTATGCTCTCATTCCTGCGTAATAATCCAGGAATTTTGCTGCCGTACCATGGGTGCAGCAGGCGCAATGATATTACGCAGCGCCTGAAAATAGTCCCCAGCATGCTCTCTGTGCAAGCAGGTTGTCACGTTGGTTATGTTGACGGAAGTTAGCCAATTTTCAGGCGCTGTGTAATATCATTTCATGTACGCCAGCAAAGTTCCTGGATTATTACGCAGGAATGAGAGTATAGTACCTAGCCATATCGGTCTAGAAAATTGCAACTTTTAATTTTCCGTCGTCTTAGTACACGATGTAACTATACACATCAGAACATATATATAGGAAAATGTTGGTGTTATTTTGTCACTTATTGAGCAGTAGGCTAGCTGGAGCCGTTTACCTCCAGTCTTTGTGCTAAGCTAGGCTAGCGGTGGGTGCGTCAGACAGAGTTATGGCACGCACAGAGATAAAAATGGTATGTATGGACTTATCTAACTCTGGGGGATACGGTGAATAAGCTAAAGTCCCAAAAAGTCGGCGAGTTCCTTTAATATAAGCATTAAACTTTGCTTTGTTGTGAATAATCAATATGGTGTTTATCTCAGGTGTCTGAATCCCCGGACTCCAATCCTCCAGCTCAAGATGAGTCTTCAGAGGGAATTGTGGGAGCTCTGATGATGGTGATGCAGAAAAGGAGTAAAGTTATACATTCCTCAGGTAACTCATTTAATAAATCTAAGGGGCTTTTCACACTTTTACAAATTTGAACTATAAAAGATAACCTGTTGAATGACTTGTGGTTAGCAATTAATGAATAAGCCTCAGGCTGAAGGAAATGCAAATTCACGCCGGTACAGTAGAGGGCGCACCTCAAACAAACCTTTCAGCTGTGCTGCCATTCTGGATTGCAGAAGAAAAGGACACATGAGAAGAAAGTTCAACATTCGTATTTAAAGGTGCACTGTGTAATATTTAGGAGGATCTATTGACAGAAATTCAATATAATATACATAACTATGTTTTCAGTGGTGCATAAAACCCTTACATAATGAACCGTTATGTTTTTATTACCTTAGAATGAGCCATTTCTATCTACATACACCCCGGGTCCCCTTACAGTGAAATCGCCATTTTGCGCAGCCATGTTTCTACAGTAGCCCTAAAAGGACAAACTGCTCTACAGAGCGCTAGCTACTCTGCTGTCTCAGACGACGACATCTTTGTCCTGTGTTGGCCACCGTAGCTTCTCTATGTGCTTCGAAAGGGAGGGGTGAGCGGTCGACGGTTGCAATTCACAACCTTGCCGCTAGATGCCGCTAACATTTACACAGTGCACCTTTAAGCAATAAAAAAAATGAAACACAAATGTGATGTTTATCTAAAGTAATTTTTGCTTAGTATGATTGAATTGGATCATCGAAGGTCAGCAGTGTTTTATAATAAATATATTTTCTAATAAAGATTAAATAAATAAAGTATATTTGTATTATTTAACAATTTTAACTATTGCCATTTGTGTAATATTCTGAGTTTGCATTTGACTGTTTTAATTCATTTTGAGAAATACAGAATCTGTTTTTGTTCAAGTGAGTTGAGTAAATGCCTGCTAATATTTAGTCTATACAATGAGATATAGATATAGAACTACAATAAGCATCATGTTTACACAGCGCATGCCTCAGCATGTAGCCTACTCCCAATATCTCTCAACATAGGTACAGGAGAGGTGCCAGTCAATACATGGAAAAACTTGCATTAGGCTACTTATTTAATGTCTTTATTTATTAAAGTCGTATTTAAAATCAGATATTTAGTTGTAAATATATAAGTGCGTTACTTTACTAGTTACTTGAAAAAAGTAATCTGATTACATAACTCTGTAATACGTTGTAATACGTTACCCCCAACACTATTTTTATGTGCTAGTGATTCACTGGTTCTTTTTTTGATGTATTTTATATTTCTTTGCTTTCTTCAGATGATGAAGAAGATGATGGGGGTGATGAAGAGGAAGAGGACGAATGGGACGACTAATGCTTCTCTCTGCTCTTGGTTCACACACTTCTGCCATCTGAATCAGCACAAAGAGCTTGTAAAGATGCTGAGGTTCAATGGAAATCATTTTCTCAATAGGCATGAAATCTTTTATTCCAGATTAAAGTCGCACTGAATGATCTGGTGATCTACTAGAAATCCAATAAAGCAATATAAACCTAACTCTGATAATGACTAGATTTCAAGCCTGTTTTTCAGTTTGTCTCAATCTTGTTTCAAAGACTGGTCTGTCTTTGTAGAGTAGTGGTTCAATGTGAGTTCATTCAGGAAGAAGGAACTTCAGTTGCGCCAAACCAGGAGTGGTGTTAGATTTCATCCAAACAGTAGGGCCGCCAAGCTTAACCACAGCTTTATGTTGGATATTTCTTTCTGTTTGTGCATACTTTTAACTCAACAACTGTCTTTTTCCAAATCTCTCTCTCTTAACCACAAACCCAGTAATGTTATTCTTGTCAAGGTAAGATATATCAAGTTTTGTAAAGCCGTGTTTGTGTATTCGTGGGCTGCATAGGAACTCCCTCTATAGGACTAATGTGGAAGTGCAAGTAACAACAGTATAAAAGTATTCTTGTACTCTTTGTAACAGTACAGTGAAATATACAGTATTGTATATAATATACATAATATAATTTAAGCCTGGTTTCACATACAGGGTTTAGGATTAGGTCTTAGTTAAATTTAAGTAGCTTTTTTTTAAACGTGCCTTATAAAAAAAACATTACTGGTGTGCAATCTGTGCACATTGAGACAAAACAATGGAACTGATATATTTTAAGATAAGTCAGTGCAAGTTGCTTTCAGTTAAAATGGCTCAAATTTTAGTCTGGGACTAGGCCTAAGCCTAGTTTGTATAACTGGGGGTTAATGTATTATATTGATATAAAATGTCAGGTGTTCAGACAGAAAAAAAACGGGATAAAAACGAAAACAGCAGTTTATTGTTATTGCTTTAAAAAACACCTATTATGACTCCCAAACCCCAGAATACCATGATAATAAAATAATATTTATCACAAACAATCACATTAACATGAACCTACACAAACATCTGTAAATACAAAGAGGAAATATTCAGGAAGCAACCATATTTAGGAAGTTTCTTTTTAGTTCAACAGCCAACACCAAAGAAAAGACACGACAGGACAAAGAAAGTCTATGTGGCATTAAAGTTCCTCAGAGACATTCTGCACAATAACATCTCTGTGGAGAGGAAAGAAATGTGGTTTGGACTTCAGAGTTTGTTCTCCACCCTTAAAGTCCAGATAACATGTCTGGGGTTAAAACCACCGAGCGCTACACAGTCATTATAAATACGCCTCCAACATCAAATGAAGAGAAAGAGTCTCTTATCCTTTAAAACATAATGACATTAGTGGGTCAGACAAAGTAGACGTTTCCAGAAGAAAATTACACAACACATTTTCTTTGCCTTTATCCTTTAGTTTGGTGCTAAGTGATATTCCATAGAAAGTGCTCAAAGAGGTAGACATTTCTGGCTTAAAACACTCTGCAAATATGAATTGTGTTGTGTGCCTCGCAAAGAATTAGTAACATATTCAGAACAATTATCAGCTCACATTTCATGCCAACTTTACCCATATTTTTTTCTTGAGAACCCCAAGATGAATTTAAATGTGTTTCAGTGTTAAAATACTGATTAACTAATTACATTTGCTCCAAAAACATCTACCTCTTTCTCCTCAGCATCTCTCCATGTGTCCTGGTCCGGTTAATAAACAATACACAAAATGACAATTTCCATCAAAACCAGCCCTGTCCCACCACCAAAGAGCACAACTCACATGAATATGTACACTCTCACAATAAATATGTTGTATGGTGCGGGTGAGAGAAAGAGAGAGAAAGAGGGTCACGGGAGAGATGAGGAAAGAGAGGAGGTTAGTTTTTAATCCTGACCAGTGACTAGTCGAATACATACATTTTCTATGTACATGTGTCATTGTCACACAACACAAAGCACAGATACTGTGTTTATACACGAGCAAAAAACATGACCACATATCACCATTGACAAACCGTGGAATACAACATGTTTTGATTATGGATTGTGAATGAGAATGTTTTTAGTGGTCCGACTATCATCAGAGTCCAGAGTCACAGATAGAAGAGACCAGACTGAAAAACTGTATCTATATACAGCAGTTCAAATCAGGGAAGCTCCGTTTTCTGGGAGACGAACAATACAAGACAAAACAAGAGGATAACTGACTCGTATTTTGGTTGCTTTCACATTCAAAGATGAACAATTGTGTAGTACGTATTGAGGATTTTCACACTACAGCTATATCTGATTTCATTCATTACAAGGGAGAAATTCTGATGCATAATACCTATAAACATTTTTATTCTTGCAAATCCCATTACTTTCATTTTGGTCCACAGTTTTGTCCTAATAAAACACTAACATCTTCAGGGCAATGATCCAATCATGTTACAAATTAGAGCAGCTTGTTCCACTACAAAAAGAAGACAAAATATATAACATTTTTAGTATTAGATAAATATTTTGTAATGTAAAAACATTTTTACATTTATTTTTTAATCTAATGACCAATGTTGTTATTTTCAATCATTTTAAATTCATAATCAATCTGAAGTTGTATCTGAAACAACACGTTTAACTATGCAAAGAATACAGAAATATCACTTTTGGTGGAAGTTGCTTTCAATTTCTGTCACGGATCAAGAGTAAAATCAAAAGCTCAAATGTATGGAGGACACCTAGAAGCAACACTTAAAGATAAAGTGACAGAAATAAGTTACACATTTATAACAAAAAATGGAATTAATCACTTTCCATTTTTATGTTTGAAATATTATATTATTATATATATATTTATTCATTTTATTTTTAATTGTCACTCCTAGTCTTCCATTCAAATGTATCTGTTCTTCAAAAGACTTTCCAATAGAAAACTCTAAAAATGCCAAGAAAAGAAAAAACTTCAGTGGTCAAAATGATGGCAAGATATATTGCGCTATAATTATAGTCTTGCAGATACGTACTTCCAAGCATTTTCAGATATACTAGAACATTTCTTCCAATGCTGCGTTTACTATTCTTGGTGTTTAGAGATGCCCGACTGAATCTGCGATCTTTAAATTTACCCCCAATCACCTTTTAATGCCTCTATAATGCAAAGCAAAAACATATTTTCGAATGTTTCTGATAGTATTTACACTGCAGTCATATGTGTACTGAATCTTAAAAGGGAATAGCTTATATTTTACATAATATGGCAGTAGTTTTGCTGGTGTGGCTGAATGTTTTAAGGGATTTATTTATAAAACAGTGTAGTTTAACAGTAACTATGGAAGTGAACACATCAAAGCCAGATTTATATTAGTTAGGGGAGCTAAGTGCATCAAACTGTACCTCAAAATGAAAATCAATTTAGGCTGATACATCTAATGAATCAATCTAAACTAATGAATCATTTTATTAAAGGGACTGAATAGGAGTTTGCCTGGAGGAAGTACATAATGATGGGGCACATGGACGGGACATGGTCAACAGGGTCCCAGATGCTGTTCCATTCACTGCTCCTGTAACTCCTCCTCTTCCTGTTCTCCTGTGTGCCTGCGGTTGTTGCGTTTGGCTTTCTGTGGTGGGCTTTGTATCTGCTGCCTGTAGGACTGGCAGTACTGGTTGATGAGACGCACTTCAGGCTGCGGGTGGAGCTGGAGAGGAGGTGGGTGGGACTGAGGGGGAGGGGGCGGGGGTGGAGGGTGGTGATGGGAATGGTGGCGGCGGTGCTCAGGTTCTAAAGGGACGTCCGACTCAGTCAGCGCCTCCACAATCTCCCGGTCCAGGATCCGTAGGGAGATGCGCGCCACGGTGTGTTTGAAGTTGTTTTCGGTTGCCAGGCAGTGGTAAAGGCCGGCATCCGATTGGGCGAGAGATTTCAGCAGGATGCCATGCCCGGTTTTCAAGACCTCTTTGTCTCGACTGAGCTGAAAAAGAAAAGGAGTCTTTTATGTCCTCTAAATGAATGAGGCGAAACACAAAGGAGATATTTTAAAGAATTTCTCAATGAAAGTCAATGGGTTCCAAAACAACATTGGAGCCCATTCACTTTCATTGCATTTCAATTTCATTGTTTTTGGAAGTGAAAAAGAATGTCATCGTATAATTTACAGTGGAAAACACGTTTCTCTGTGTGACACTTCACATTTGATGGTTTTTCATTGAAATACCTTGTTTCTTTTTTTTTTTTCTTATCAGTTATATACATTAGGGTTTATGCATTGTAAAGTTACTTTTAAAAGTAATGCATTACAATATTACTTTATTCCCTTACAAAGTTAATAATTGCGTTACTTTTTATGGAAAGTAATGCATTAGGTTACCTTTGCATTAATGTATATTGCATTATTTTTATTTTGTGTCATACCATGATGGTGTTTTGTGTTTGTGTGCATGACACTGTGTGCACCTTCTATTTATTAGTATTTACCTCAGCTTCTGGAAAAGTCTCTTGTGATGAGCTTTAATTCTACACATGGCAACCTGTGGTGGTTTGCTTTTGGTAAAGTTCATTTACAGCTGCCAGTTTTTTACCATAAATTATACAGAATTTTTGTACAGTGTGAGTAAACGATGTCAGAATTAGCATTTTCGGGTGAGCCATCTCTTTAAAAAGTGCTAATGGTAACATGAGCGTCTTACTGCTTTTCGCTTGCCGTCCTTCTGGTAGAGCCATTTGACGGTGGCCTGTGGGGACCGCGGCTGGCACTCCAGGAACGTGCTGCTCCCCTCAACCCCAAACTGCACCGTCTCCCTCAGACGCTTCTCTACTGAGAGCATCAGAGAAGGGCCACATTCAAGTTTCTGAAGATCTCTGGCATTGTTATTCAGTATAATATAAAAGGCTGTTTACAAACCTTTAGCGTTGAATCCTCTGCACTGCCTTAAAGGGTCTCCGTGTTTGATATCTTGCCTTCTGCTTCTCCTAAGGATTCATTCACAGATTGTTATGGTTAAAAGCTTATGGACTA
The DNA here is from genome assembly GCA_039654625.1 of Rhinogobio ventralis. Taxonomy (NCBI): domain Eukaryota; kingdom Metazoa; phylum Chordata; class Actinopteri; order Cypriniformes; family Gobionidae; genus Rhinogobio; species Rhinogobio ventralis. The sequence goes on from CM077211.1 coordinate 23,994,028, forward strand.
TTTTTACTGTGAAGTGAACTTCTGTTTATTTTGTAATGGTTAAGTAGTTCTGTTGAAGACCAATATGTAAAGGTTGGCATTGTATGTTAATTGACAGTGTGATCAGTATAAAAATGGGCACCTAATGAATTCTAGATGTCCATTTGCACATACAGAGTTAATATCATGGGGCACCTGTCATGGTAAATAAAAGAATGTGCTCTGACCTCTTGGTAGCTGGGGTGAAAGCAGAGCAATGTTCTCCATCCCAGGCACAGTAAGGGTCTCGGGCCAGACAGCAGTCCGAACAGGCCTTGCCATAAACGGCACACCTGTGCAGGGACACCTGGGTAAGACCCCTTTCTGAGGACACGTACAACTGTTGCTGTAAACCGCAAGAGAGAACCACAAAAGGTTTAGAAACAGCACAGATTTTTTTTTTTTACAGATCAGGTACTGATTTCTATGTGTCACAGCTTGAACATTAAATACATGAAACATATGAAAAAAAACTTACTTTAGCTAGTTGCAACACTTATTTTCACTTAGTTCAATTTAAAAGTACTAAAATAAATAAAAATAAAAAATGACAAAAATACAACTAAATTACCAAAACTTTTACAAATTAGCATGAAAACAGAAAATATAAAATAAAGTCTAATTCAAAATATGAACAAAAACTATAATAGTATATCAATAATACTAAAACAACACTGGTTTTATGCATGTAGGATTATTAAAACTGTCATTTTTACCCGTTTAGAAGAAATCTTTAGGGTTTTGACAGCTGCTGGAGTCTGAAAAAAATTTTGAAGGAAAAATTTACATCATTTAAAATCATGCATTATGCTATTTTTAGGGTCATTTCCACCCAACAGGTTATGTAACAGCAAAAAGTCAAGAAAAATCTGTATTTTTGTACCTTAAAAACCTCAACCTCTTCCAAAACGAGCTCTTCTGTTGTGCTAATGTCTTTTGGTAAGACAATCACCTTCTGGACGGTTCCACGGTCTAAAGTTCAAGGAGAATCAGAAGTAAAGCTATGAGACTAGCCATGTTTTTTATAAATTGTGCAAATTAGGCGGTTCATGTTGCAACAGTGCACCTTTACATGCTCGTCCTGCATGTAACTAAATAGGAAGAATCTGACAATGGTCAAAAATGTCTAACCTGTGCCCAAGAAAAGCACCTCGTATCTTCCATCCACAGCATCCACCAGGTCCACAGCAATGGTGGTGAAACGGTAATCAACTCCAGTCCTGACCACCAGGGGGCGCTTGTGTATCGGATATATAGGTTGATACATCAGTGGATGGGCACGTACAAAGTTTACAGCCTCGTCAGAGAAAGCTTTAGTGGTGTGGAGATCAGGGGTGAAGGTTCCTCCAGGACACTAAACAATAAAGCAAAAGCAGAAAGAGCAAAAAAGAATGAGATAACAACAAAGAATCAACAATGAGATATAAAACTGGTTTTCATAAGCAATACTTACAGTCCCCGGGCGAGGGTAAGGGATTTTGCCAGTGTAGGGTGTCCACTGATAGTTGTGACCATGTTTGTGAGAGAAGGGACCATTGAAGACATTTCTGATGTCAGCCATTGAGTACACACACACAGCAGAGCCTTTAAACACAGAGCTGGAGAGGAACAAAGAGAAACAGCATTGGCATCATAGCTAATTTAACAAAAGATAATCAATATAAACATTGATTTGAAAGAATATAACATTTTTTTTCAAATAATATTTTAACTTTCTAATTCATATATAAAAGCCTGAATATGCCTTGCCCATTTACTTGGTTAACTGTATTTATTGTACTTCCTGTAGTGATATTTACAATATGTATTGCTTTACAATCAAATAACATATTGTCAAAGGCACACAACTTTTCCACACAACAAAATAAACTGGTGAATGTCATGCTCTAAAAACATAGAAAAGTACCAGAGAAGTAATTTTATTTGCTTTGTGCACTATAAGTTGATAGCTGTGTCAAAAGGAGAAATTAAATATTTATTGTAAAAAAAAGAAAAGAAAAGGAAGAAAAAAGCTAAATATCTCCTTTGTGTTCCTTGTGTTCCATAAGAGTTGTGAGCGTGTGAGACTGTGAGTAAATGACTAAAGGAATTTTTATTTTGGGGTCAACTATCAATTTAAATCTATAATTAAAACATGTTTAGACTACACAATTCTCCTGTGTACTTGCACTAACGTTCAAAAAGTTAAAAGGTCGAGAAGATTTTTTTATTTGGTTTTGGAAAAAAAGTTCTCTTATGCTCACCAAGGCTACATATATTTGATCAAGAACAGTAAAAACAGTAATATTGTGAAATATATTTTAATATATTTTCAGCAGCCATTACTCCAGTCTTCAGTGCATGATCCTTCAGAAATCATTCTAATATGCTGATTTGCTGCTCAGGAAATATTTCTTCTTCTTCTTATTATTATTATTATTATTATTAATAATAAAAACAGTTGTTCTGCTTAATATTTTTGTGGAAACTGAGTTTTTGATGAATGATTTGTAACACTGTAATAATTTTTACTGTCACTTTTTGATCAATTTAATAAAAGTATTAATTTCTCCCCCCACCCCCCCCAAAAAACACAACACATAATGACTCCAAACCTTTGAACAGTAGTGTAAGTATTTTATATGTTTGCATGAGAGATTATCTCACCCAGCTGTGGAGAACACAGCATACACGATAGGGTTCCGTTCATCATGGGTCCTCTGGATGAAAACGTCCCCTTTAAGACAAACAGATATCAGGCATCAGAGACAGACAGAGAGCTGATCATGGACATGTTGTGATCACGGAGGAAAGGAAAAACATATGCCATACTCAGTTCATCAAAGTAAGTCTCAACACCGTCTGCACCAATCACAGAACAGACCAGTCGTGCTTTGAGGAACGTCGTCCACTTATTCACCAATGACCTTTGACCTCCATCATCATTCTGAAGGGAAAGCACACAAACAGATAAAAGATTAGACTTTAATTAAACCATGGCTTCATCTGATTTGCATACCGATTTGCATGACAAAAATCATCATGATTAAAAGTTGATTATTAAGTCAGAGTGTGGCTTAAATAGACAAGTCTTGTGTCTAGCATCTGGATTTTCTCACCAGACAAACTCTGCCTACTCTCGCGAGGACGCTTGGAGCGCTGCCCCCCGAAGCATCTAAACTCTTCTCCCGAAAGAAGAAGTAAAGCTTATCATCATTCTTCTCCGCACTGTCTGGAATCTTCTGTATTTTTATAAACACTGGCTCTGATGAAGAGATAAAAATATTTGTAAAGCGATAAAGGGATAATATTTGTCACTGGTCTGTATTAATCACTTCACTCCTTTGCTCATTTCGTACCGTTCAGCCATCGGGAGTCGTACTGCTCAGTTCTGACAGCGGGACGGTCTCCCAAGGTTCTGAAGATGGCTGGATCTGTACCCATAAAATCCACATGTACCCCAGCATACAGGTTCCCATCTGAAGACAGTAGAATGAGAGTAATGTGGAGAGAGAGAGAGAGAGAGAGAGAGAGAGAGAGAGAAATCATGATGGATGAAGACTGCCTCAATTTATACTATATACTGGCCCATTTCTACTGCTTAACGGAATAGTTCCCACACTTTTGACAAATGAATTTCCATGACTGCGGTCAGTCAAGAATACTGGATAAGTACTTTTAACTCTTTCCCCGCCATTGATGGAATTTTCCGTCTTTCCGTGTTTTCACTGTTATACGGTAGGGAGTGTGATTACAAATCTTCTGAAAGAGTACACAATCTCTGGATCAAAACACAGGTGAAAAAGCAGCAAAAACAAGCAATAGCATATGTAAGCAGATGCATATGTAAAATAACAATCATCAACAGCATATAAACCAAAACTGCCTAATGTTACAAAGTGAAATGTCGACCCAGGACGAGCTATATGACTGTGCAAGCTTTGGGGGTGTTGATGGACTCCATCTACTCTATGTTTTGATCATCATTTTGAATCTGATCCAGATGTAGTCTTTGACAAAAACACAATTTTCTCAGGTTTTTGCTCAAAATGTTGCTTTTTTATGAAACCCACATTCAAGTGTTGATAAAAAAAAGAACAAAACTATTCATACAACAAAATATTCTGGTGGCCATGAAACTTTTGTGAAAATTATCAAAAATGCAAGTGCTGGCTGGCAATTTTTTTTTTTAAACGCTGGCAGGGAAAGAGTTCAAAATAATAACTTCATAAACATTTCTGGAGTAAATTACTATTTGTATGTCAGGTACCAAAACTTTTGTATTTATAGATTTAAACAATTATACAATTTTTACTCTACAAAGAGCAACATCTTGACAGTAAAATGCACTACCATTCAAAAGTTTGGGGTCGGTAATTTTTTTTTTGTTGTTGAAAGAAATAAATACTTTTATTCAGCAAGGACGCATTCAATTAATCACAAACACAGTAATGACATTTATAATGTTACAAGAATAAATTACATTTTAAGATATATTAAAATAGAAAAGAGTTACGCTGAAATAATATTTCACAATTTTATAGATTTTACTGTATTTATATTTAATAAATGCAGCCCTGATGAGCATAAGAGACTTCTTTCAAAAAACTTTTAAAATAAAATAAAATCTTATGAACAAACTTTTGAACAGTAATGTATTTTAGAGTAAAATTCAAAATCACATTTGTGTTTTTTGGAGCTTGATTACATGCTTTTGTTTTGAGAGACAGAGGAAGCGCAGGAGAAAGAGATAGAGATCTCACTGATCAGAGCTGCTGCGTTCTCCTGCCGGGGATCATAAGGAGACTTTCCTTTTCCAGAGTCCACATAACCAGGAACAAGCCGGAAGAGGTATTCCTACACACAATCAAACACACATATACCATATGAGTAATGAGAGTGACTGTACTGCAGAGTTCATTTTCATAATTTTTTTGTTTTAGTCATAGGTCTTATCTTTTGACAAAAATGTCCTTTGGTTCTTTGAATTGGTAAATAATTCTAGTCTACGAAAATAACATAAGTGGATGATAATGTGAAAAATGTCAACTGTAAAAGGCCACACACTAACTATTGAAAAATGATTAAAAACATTAAAAAACATTATAAAAAGTGTTATCGTTTTGATCATATTCATGATCAACACAGTGCTACTGCTGATGAAATACAAAAACCATTTGTTAACATTTTATTATTTCGTTCACAAAATGAACATTGCTGTACTGTAAATGGTGTGTCTTTGTATGTGTGTGTACCTCAGCTCTCCAGCCTCTGTTGATGAAGGTGCAGATGGGTTTATAAGCTCCTGTGCCGCAGGTGTACAGGTGAGTCCTGTTCCACGGCTCAATTAGACGCACAAAGTTAGCACACTCTCCCTGAGAACACACAAATGAAAAAAAACAAGGTGTTTTAGCAAAGATTGTATTTCTTTGTCAAAATGATTCAATAATGAAATCAAAACAGCCTGTACCTGTCCACCTTTGCCAGTTAATTTACACTCCCCTTTTCTTTGTGCTGTTGCTGGCCAGTGAATCTGAAAACACACAAACCTTTTTAAATACTTCACTAAAAAAGTAGCAAAAGTAACATAAAACTACCATACAATTGAAAGGGTTAAGGTTAAGTTACAGTAAATTAACTAAACTCAGTATTTATTTCTTACAATAAGAGAAAATAATTCCATAATACAATAATTCTATAGTGTCTTACGATAAGGGGTTCTTTATTGACATTTTGCATGTCTAGAGAGACCAAATATTCACGGCTGCCCAGGTAGAGCCGGCCTTGGTCTTGGTCCATGTGCAGAATTCGGTAGTCACTGGTGTTGAAGGAGAAACTGAACGGCCGTATGGTTTTTGTCTCCAGTAACTCTGAAAGATAGAAAAGTCAAAACAGTTAACATCAACTATGTCTTCTCTACATGTTCCAGTGCTAGTTCATATGGAAGCTTGTTTCTGCCACAGAATAAAAAAATAAAAAAGGTAATTGTGACTTTTTATCTCACAATTCTGACTTTTGTGTCTCAGAATTGCATGATATAAAGTCACAATTGCGAGTTTATATTTCGTAATTCTGACTTTTTTTCTCACAATTGCGAGTTTATATCTTAATTCTGACTTCATAACAAGCAATTGCTAGATATAAAGTCAGAATTGTGAGATATAAACTCGCAATTCTGAGAAAAAAGTCAGTCTTTTCTCCCTCATAATTGGACTTTATATCTCACAATTCTGAGAAAAGTAGTCAGAGTTTCAAGTTATAAAGTCAGAATTGCAAGAAAAAAGTCAGAATTGCGAGTTTAAATCTCAGAGTTCTGACTTTATATCTCGCAATTGCAAGTTTACATCTCAAAATTCTGAGATGTCAGAATTGCGAGATGTAAACTCACAATTGTGAGTTAAGTCGCAATTATCTTTCTATCTTTCCTTTCTTTCTATCTGATCTTATCCATCTATGTTTGATTGTGTGGCGGAAACAAGCTTCCATAAGTTCATGTATGGATGCTTTAGTTCTAACTTTCTTTTAGTTCTAACCCTTCTTGTGGTTAGAGACTAGGACGATTTATTTTTCTTTTAAATGTAATAAAATATTACTTCATAAATTAATAAAAAAATTATTTAATAATAATAATAATAATAAACCCAGGCTTCTTATTCAATTAATTTTTTTGTTGTTGTATATATTATGTTTATTTTATTTTATTTATCAACTTCAAGGCTTCTTGTCATATTCTTCACACAGCAGGTGCTGGTAGTTTCCATCTCTCTCTTTTTCTTTCTCTCTGAGGGAGGACACAAGGGAGAACAGAGCAGGTGCAGAGATGAGAGACGGCTTCAGCTGTCTAAGCACGCCGTGCTCCAGTGTACTAAGTGTCTGTTCCCCGTCTCTATCATATTCAGCCACTAATTTCCCCAGACACATCACCAATTAAAGCAATGCATTTACACCAAATATTTAGTGTTTTCATCTATGTTCAGAAAGCTTTAAATGACAAAAACATAATTACATACATCACACAATAACAGTATGAAGGTTGGGCCAGGATATGAGAAGAAGCTGGTTGACTTTAAACATAAATCTGAGGTTATGAGGACGTGCTGACATCGTTGCCCTCTGAGAGTATAAGAGTAAGTGCGTGAGTTTAGCGGAGTGGAACGACGCAACTGACACAGACCGAACTATAAATTACTCCATGTTAGCGTCATACCACACGCCACTTTGATCTCAGAGGTATTACTGTCCTCTCGTCCAAACGCCTGTCCAGCGTTACACGTTGGATAAACAGAAATAGAACTGGGCCGGTGACAGGAAGGTCACAGCGAAGTACGTGGAAAGAGTTTTAGATAATGTATTAAATAAAGACACTGATTAACCTCTTGTATACATGTTTGAAAGGAAACAATGGTCTGACTGAAGGTCTGACCTAAACAATATTTAGTCATTCAGACAGTAAATGTGAACACACGTACTGCACATGAGATGACATGAGAACGGGTGAGATGCCACATATTCTCTTATTGTGTGTGTCTGCACATGTGTGTTAGGTGTTCTCCTCAGGGCTCTAACTAGGTGGCGAAGTGTGCTGGTGTGTGTGTGTGTATGTGTGGTTCTGGCAGCTGTGTGGGTGATCCTCCAGTCATGTACAGAATCTCCCTGGCCCGATCCACAGGGGCAGGCTGGGATTCCAGACCGCTCGCTGCGCACTGGGGCCACGGATCTATTCTCAGCATGCTCTCTCATCCCCGTCCAACAGGCTTCATCCACAAAATCCACGATCTTTTTGGCAAGGGAGGACAGCTCGCTTTATTCAGTAAGGAGGCACCTGACAGCCTGCGAACGTCAGGTCAGACCTTGACTTTTACCACTTTACCACAAGCGTTCTAAAGCACTCACACCTGAAAGAAGGGAAGTGATATCCCTTGAGTGAGGAAGCCAGGAAGGGATGTCATTTAAAAAGGAATTGACACAAAGTGATGTTTGATTTTTCTTAAAAAACAACAACAACAACAACAACAACAATAACAATAACAACAACAACAACAACAACAACTTAGAAATAATAAAGTTTTATAATAAAAGTTAATCTATATTTTTATTATAAAAACAACTAAAATATCAAAACCATATTATTATTATTATTAAAAACAATAAACATTATATGCATTAATAATAATATTATTATTATTAATGTTTAAAAAACAAAAATAAATTTCAAATACATTTACTATTGTTATTATTATTATTATTAGAAAATAATATCAAGTACATTTATAATAATAATACTAATTAAATGTATTTTATATTTTATTGTTTTTATAATAAAATATAAAATATGTATAATTTAATTTATACAATTAAATATGTTAATATACAGTATAACATATTTTATAAACTTTTTTTATTTAAAACAACAATAAATAAATATCAAATACATAATAATAAAAATAAAAATAACCAAGATCTGAACCAAATGACATAATGCAGGGAAAGGAAAATAGGAAAATTCGGACAGCATTTGAGCCCCTTAAAAGAAACAGAAAATGACTTAACACAACGCAACCTTAACTGAACTATGACTATGGTAAAACCTCTCTATAATACATTATGCACTATTATAGTTGTTTATCTCTGTATCAAATATTACAGCACGTGTATGTAATAATAACACTTTGTATGTGTATGTTTGAAGAGATCTGCCTCTAGTATGTTGTCCAACTGGCTGGTACAGTTGTGACTCTCATGTGAGAGTGTGTATGTGTGTTTGCCAGCTTGTGCCATGAGTCAAAATCAAATTTAATAACATTTACAATTGCAAAAGCAGTCAGATTTTCCACTCACAATGTCCCAATTGCAAACATTTTATGTTTGCCAAACCTAACTACAGTGATGGTGCCAACGACAGACAGAACAGGTCGAAAAACAGTTTCAGCTTAGTTTTTACAATGTGTTTAATGATAAAATATGGCATATTTTTTCAATTAATTACATGAATTTATAATCTTTTGCACATGGACATACGTCAGAACTATTATAACACAACTATTATAACTATTATATGCAAAAGAGAAACAACAGTGTGTCATCTGTTTTGTGAGTCATAAAAACTGTCATGAAGATGTTAATTTCAAAGGTTAAAATGTAAAATATCTCCTAAAAGGTACAACAAACTAGACAGATGGGATCACTGTGTACTATTCTAGTCTTTATGCTCAACTATGGCTGGAAATACTGAATAGCACACAGTATTTTCACAAATCTGATTATCTCAATACATGTTTGAGAGGTTGTGTTTAATTTAGTGGGTCATTATGACTCATTAGGGACCCAGAGATATAAAGAAGAGGAGCACTTGAGAGTTCTCAAGACAGTTTCGCCGGGAGACTCTGTGGTTGTAACAATCTCTGGCCTAATACACAAAGACAAGCTGATAACTGTGGAACATGCTGAACAATGAGTTGGGGAAAACTGCCCGATTATTAACAGCCCCTCTGTTCCCTGTTAAAAAAAAAACATTATGCTGTGGGGAGGAATAAGACGCCAGACCCCTCAATTAATGTGCAGTGGAAAACTGGAAGTCTCCCTTAAGAGACACACATTTCAAAACTTCTTGTGTATGTTGTAGCAAAACTAAGATTACAATGTCTAAAAGGAGTGTCATGATTTCACTGAGACACATCTAAAAAATGCTGGAGGCAGGTGGACAGCATTTACTGTCTCTGTGAAAAAGGACATCTCATTAAAAAAGTTAGTCTGGAAGAGACTGAGATGTTAGGAGCTGCGTCAGCAGTTCAGTTCAGTCTGCTCAGAAAATAGACATACTGTATAAAAAGTATAGCGAACTATCCACGTCTGTATATTTCTTTTGGACGTCTCTAGTTTGAGCCTCGTCTAAACTCCTGCTGCGACTCGGCCCTGACAACTTCTTTCCAAAAGCTGCCGCTGCTCAACCTCACTGATTTTATCACCATATGGCCAAAGACTTTTTTAGGAAATCAAAATATTTAGGTCATGACCTAAATGCACAAGGTTTCCATAAAGAAATATGTTTTCATTGCATTTCTAGTCATTTATAGGGGTGTAACGATACCCTCATGTCATACTGAACTCACAATATTATTGCGATACTCCAAGACATATGGTAAAAGGTAACCTATTTTTTTTTACTGTTGATTAAAATGCTAAATTTGGTATTACATTGGGGGTGGAAATGAATAGGCTTGGGCTTGGTGCTGGTAACCCAATGCACAGGACAATGGTGACACCACAATAAAAATATTAGATTCTGAAGCTGAAAATAAAGAATGATTTATTATACGAATATGCTTGCACTCGGTCACTGACTAGATATATTTAAAATAATGTAGGCCAATTTTTACTGGTAACATTTGGCATTATCAGGATCCACAAATATCCCCCCATTGCATTATTATACATTATATTCAACATTATATAGTAGTTTAATGTAGTACTGACACTAAAACCCTGTAAACTTGAATTTTTTCCTCACACAGAAATTTTCATTTTGGGTGAATAATACATAATACAGATTTTCACTATCCACGATATTGTTGTATTTTTGTGTTGCGATATATTGTGACACAATATATTGTTACACCCCTAGTCATTTATGAAGCTCTTTTAGTAAAAATGGCTTACAATAGCATTAAATTGGTTAAATTAATGTTCTAGGTTCAATACAAGTTAAAGGGATAGTTCACAAAAATGAATATTCTGTCATTATTTGCTCACCCTCATCATGTCATTCCAAAACTGTATGACTTTCTGTCTTCTGTGGAATAAAAAAATATATATATTTTGAAAAATATTTCATTTCCAGGTCCATACAGTAAAAATCATTGAATTCCATTGCTGACATTGTTCAAAATATCTCCTCTTCTGGACATAAAATGATGACAGAACTTTCATTTTTTGAGTAAACTATTCCTTTAAGATCTATGCTCAATGGTGCAATGATGGATTCAGAATCTCACTCTAGTTTTAGATTAAGCTGAACCGTTGTCCTTTATTTAAACAGTCTGAAATCTTAACTGTTATGCTGCACCAAACATATTTCTCTGTATAGCTCTATTCTAATCCAACATATAACAAGGGAGAGGGATCAGATCACATTATTGTTCACAGGCATCTGTCACAACCATATGCTAATTTAACAAACTAATCCCTAGACTTTTTGTCCACTGTGAAGGACTATGAATATATTTGGCCCACTATGTGTCACTTTCACATTATTCTATCAAATATAGTTTTAAAAACAGAAGCATTTAATCACTGTACTCAACAAAACTGCCACACTAAGCTAACAATTTCTAAACCACAATTTGTATATGAGTGGACAGTGACTATTTGTTCCAATCTGTATTAATTTCTTTCTTCTGCTAAACACAAAATAATATATTTTGAAGAATATGGGTAACCAAACAGTTGGGCCCCAATCACTTCCATACTATGAAAATAATAATAATATGGAAGTCATTGGGGACCATCAACTTCATACAGGTTTGGAACATATGATTGAGTAAATGATGAATTTTCATTTTTGGGTGAACTATCCCTTTAATGCTAGCTCGTCTTCCAACACAAGTTTTTAAACATTATTTTGCGTTTAATTTGTGGCTGCAAGCCAAAAACTCTGCAGGCTTAATGCCAGACGACTGGAAAAAAGGGTAAAGAGTATCATGAGAATCCTCAAAGATCCAGCTTTTAATAATGTTGTTAAATCGATTCCTATGTGCCACTCTGCCTTTTTTTTTAAAGGCCAAGATCATTACTTGGACATGGGAGGCAAGCTCAAGGCCAGCATGGTAGAAAAAACCCAGACCATTTTTCACAGGAAAGGACGTCAAGCTAAAGTGTCTCATTGGTGAGGAATTCCTCAGAGTTTCTCCAGGGAAGGAAATGTTGATTGTAGATGAAATGCAAAACTCTACATGACCTCATTATAAATGCATCTGCCAACAAACACTTTGCACAAGAAACTTGGATGGTCATATATGAAAGAAAAATCCATTTGTATTAATTTGCAAGGCTTTGATCCAACAGCAAAATAAGCTTAAACAATACAATGGTATCACTACAAATTAGACAGATGTTTTCAAGAAATACCCTATTTATTGCACAAGGCGCCCATGCTGTAAACCCACCAGTATAAGGCGCCGATCAGACAGAAAGCGTTTTTTGCAGTGAGAGGTGCCTTTTTAAAATTGTTTTCTATTGGCAGTGAGCTTTTTGCGCGCTGTTCATGCGCCCTCGCCTGCTGCGCCTCACGTTTTTGTAGGGGTGCTCTGAGAAATAAAATCAACTCTGAGCCAAGCGGCAACCTCCCCCAGTTTCTCTTGAAGCCAATACGGAAGTGACTTAAACTGCAATTCATTGACTGGCCACTAGGGACAGGCTCCAGAAGGGAGCAGAATCTCATTGAGCCCCATGTTAAAATGCCCAACTTTACAGTAGAAAAAAACATGTTTACAGCCTGGTACAAATTGTGGTTTTGGTTTATACAACTAATTTTGCCCTTCATGACAACTGTGAGGGGGGTGAATTTTTTTATAATTCATTCGATTACATTATATAAAACCTTAAAGTTCTGCATAATTAAGGGCGTGGCCATTCTGAGTGACAGGTGGACAGCCATTTATCTGCTGTCTGTTAGTCATCGCGTCACCTCAGCTCCACCCACGCGCTACCTCTTTGCCCATTTTCTGTTATCCGGCGAGTGACGCGCGATGACGCACTGCCAAGATGGCAACGGCCAGCTCACCCCTACTTCAAAACTGCTCTTCAGAATCCTATGGGTGACGTCACGGACACCATTTCCATATTTTTTTACAGTCTATGCTCTGAGCAGAAAAGCTCCTGACGTCATTTGCGTTTTTTCCCCATTGTCCAATCGAATGAATTGAGAGGCGGGCCTTCTGTTGTGGTGACGGGTGACGGTTACCTTGATTAGACTGACAGGACAGCTGATTCGGGGGTTGCCTAGCAACATAAAAAGCACTGCTCTCTTTTTTAAATTAAAAAACGTCAACCAAAAAAGGTAGTGTTGTGCGCCTCGCGTTTTCAAATCTAAAAACACGCGTTCTGTCTGATCGGGGCCTTAGATGTCACTCTGTTTTGATATGAACAATAATGCCTTCATCCTTATTGCCATCAACACCACAAAGTCTGACTAAAATAGAACTTATACGTAGGAGCTAAAGTAACATCAGCTTCTGTTTTGAAACTAGTTTGTTACTACATGTTTAATTTGTTTTTATGGGTGGGCAATAAACCAGTAGACATGATTAACTGGTAGAAATTTGTGACGTATCTGACGTTGCTATGCTGTGTAGTCATGAAAGTTTATCATTTGCATGTGTTTTTAAGGATTACGGTTAAAAAAAAGGGATTTTAAGCCACTGAAGTGCAATAAGCAGTGAATGAGAACTCATTTTGGAATATACGCGCGAAGAGAGATGGTTTCTGAAAACTGTCTGAGAGACGTGCGCACATGAAGCTGCTGCTCATACACAGGGTTGCCAACTTTTAAGTTTAGATTGGAGTGAGATGGTTTTTTTTTTTTTTGGATGGGATTGGCGCAAATATTGATTTCGATCTTGATTCAGTATCAGTTTATATGTATATAGCCTACTGTATACATAAGGAAAAATAAGTTTGACTTTAGCACTATTTTAAACTTTTCTTGTATTATTTGCTTGCATTCATTAATATTCACTTGTGCGTGCTTATATAGCTAAGTATCATAAAAAATACTAGGATAAAAATTTCACATTTAAAAAAAAATCTATTGTTTGATCATGTATAGATACATTTAAATTTAAAGTAAGCACTTATGATCTGCAATACTTTTTTGAGCAACTAGACTAGATACATGTATATTTATTAAAGAGCCATACAGGCACCTAGTGGGTAAACCATGGCACTACAAATGAAATAAAATAAAAAATTTCCAGCCACAAAATGACTCTAATTTTCCTCTTTGCATTGGAATTTTCTATTTTAACCTTAAATACTACATAATATAAATAATAAAAATATTAGAAGAAAAGTATTTTAAGTGGTCCTTAATGGACCATAATTATTGCACAAATAGTAGGATCTCCTCAAAATATTCAATAAATATTATTGAACTAAAATATAGAACATTTATTTACTTAAAAAATAGTTAAGGTGTATGGTCACAATTGACCACCAATGAGTGTGACCAATTAGTAAGGAATACCTGAGGGTTAAATTAAATTAAATACAAGAAAAACATTAACATCAATGTTAACAATGTTGCCTCTCCATCACTCTCCATAATAAAATGACGTAATAATCAATGCACACTATGCTGTACTGTTTACCAAAAAAATCCCATCTTTGCAAGTATCCTCGAAAACACAGTTGTTTATGTCTGAAATGTGAATCAGTATATTTGATCCGTGCATTTGCTCTTAAAGTAACAGCAGCCTAATATACCTGCTGCCATCTATTATTAATGTTAATCAAACAACAAAAGAGAGAAAATCTCTCACTGCTCTTGACTGAATCACTTTAATGAGAATAAATGTATATTTAATTTTGCATAGTGATGACTAAGCAGTGTTTTTTATACATTTGATTACTTTATACAAATCAAGCGTACATCGTCACTTCTGGCAGGTCACGTTAGTCAAGCTCGCATCAGCTGACTGTCAGCTCCTTCAGTACTATCAGCAGCTATCGCGTTCTCCAGAGCTCATTTCCAGATACTAAATTCATGAATTATTTTGTGCATTTAAATATTGACATTAATGATATCTGCAATACATTATGTTGGTTCTGTTCTGTTTACCCTAGGGGGGTTATCGCTGCTCTCCCTGCTCTTATCCAATCTAGGCTGCATGGATGCGGAGTTCTTGCCCAGAACAGAACCATACCGCCAATCCAAACTGTATGCTAACTGTCAATCATCTTGACGATAGTGGTCCTGACAGAATTGATGTAGTATTTTTTATGAAGTTTTTAGGTTGGTCTATTACATTTGTTTGTTTTCCTATATGCTTGTAATTATGTTATTAATTTTATCACTCTAAAAGTCACAAGTTTTTTTTTTTTTTTTTTCGCATAGGCTAGTATTAGTTTTTTGTAATATTGAAATTGGTGACAAGAATTGTGAAATTTCAATGGAATAAAATTTTTTGATATCATAAAAACCTTATTTAAAGCAATAACTAAATTGTGATGTAACATTGTGATGACTCATATCGTGATAAAAGATTTTGGTCTTATCGCCTACCCCTATTTGTTTGTTTAGCATGTTTCTACAATAATATCCAGGCCAAGTTAAAATCTGCTGGCTTTTTTCCTGTCTTATTTTATGTGCCTAGTTTGGGGGCAAATGTGCAAAATTCAGCACCCTGTGGTGAAAATCAAGTTTTTAATGTTGTTTATGTCTATGTGGTGTTTTTAATATGCTTAAAGACAAACCATGTGCACAAGTCAACTCCATCGCTGAGTATTTTCTGCTTAAAACTGCAGTGAACCCAAGACAGTCTCAAAAACGCAGTTTAAAATCGACAGCATTTCTTACATCACAAACTACATTGTAACCAATCACATCAATGTGTGGGCAGGCTTTAGCATATCATCATTAACCATGCTGTGAAGCAGGGGAGTCTCAAGAGAAGCCAGGTCATCCCGGTATTTTTTTCTTGATAAATCGGGTATTTTTAGCAATATAGCGGGAGAATTATGTATATGATGTACATTACAATGTTATGAAGAACTATAGGCCTTTCTCCCACTCACTGACGTTCTATGATTTTGGAAGGATGTTGATCGTGCAGACTAAGATGGTGAATGGGAACATTGTTTGTGTAATATTAGCAACGCATAATTAGCTGTTTGATAACGTAGTCAAACAAAAGGCTAATCATATGAATTACTGTATGTGTCCGACGTTGTAAAGAGTGATACCATTGTGTGGCATTTACTACAGTAACTTGAGTAAAGTTGAGCCTTAAATTCGCAAAAAGTGTTAAATGTAGCGCAAGCAAAATCAATTAGCCAAAATATTGAACAAACAAACACTCAAGGGCATTTGGATGTGTTGAGCTTTATGAATTATGGGTGTTTCAGGGCTCTGGAAGTCTGCAGATTCCTGTGTAATTCTGAAGGTGGATCTCATTCCCATAGACATTCAGAAGAAAAGCCACATTAGACAGACCAGAGGAGAGAAATCATTTCCCATAGCTCTGTTTCTGATCTTCTAACTCGTAATTCACGTTTATAGAATTCATTTATATACATACCCTTTCCAAAAACATTTCCCACATTTATAAGCAGGCATTGCTGTCAGTTTTTAAGTGGCACTCTGGGAAAGTGGCCTGGTTCCAGAGAATTTGAGTGTTACTCTCTTAATGCACTTAAGCCACTCATCTTTGTCTTGAGAAGCAATGGGAGTAGCAGTGAATAAATGGACAAACAAACAATGATTTCAAGAGCGTAGCAGAATTATTTAGATTCAGATCCCCTGAATGGGAGCCCCAAATCTTTAAACCCAACCCTGACCCTAACTCAAACTTCATACCTGATAAAGCCAGTGGCCCTGCTGTGGGGTGAAGATGGATTCAGGCTGGATGACACTGCTAAAGCCCCAAACATTCCTGTTGTCTCTGTGGCATTTTGGAGCAGGTTGCTGGCAGTGAGCCTTGCCATGCTTTGGGGGGGCTTCCCTTTGCTTTGGCCGAGGTAAACACAGCAACCACACAAGCTAATAATAAACCTCAAACGCCACAAGCCAATCCTGTTTCTCAGAACAGGGATCTATCCCACTGTCACCTACGCACATAATAACCCCAGTCAACCCGGGGTCATAATCACCTTCGCAAACACTCGGGTGCACAGACATTCATACTTACACACACAGACACTCACACATACTATATTTCAAAGACTAACATAAACCATAACCATAAACCTTATAAACCATTGTTTATAATTTACAACCTAACAGACATCTTATGTTGGTTGATATTATTTTGATCTTATTTTGGTTGAAATAACTATATTTTAGTACAAAGAAATGTAATATATAATTATAATAAGCAACAATCATTAATTGCATAAGTAAATAAATAAATTATTTTGATTACTGATTGTGGAAATTGAGAAACATTTGAAATTACCACATCTCTACACAACACTGCAATATGCAAATTATTTTATTAAAAATGTTGAACAATATATGTATTTATAATATATATAGACAGTGCTGAGTAGATTACTTACAAATTGTAGTCAGTTACTGATTCTAAATTACATGAAAAAGATTGACGTTAGTAATGTAATCTAGATTACTCATTTTAGGTAATGTATTCTGACTCATTTATCACATTGATTTTAATAGCCATATTGATATAAAAAAGAGAAAGAGAAAGAAAATATATTCCATTTTCATGAAGTGAATTAAATATTACATTATGAGTTTAATGAAAAGCTATAAAGTAATTAAATCATAAAAAATTAAATAAATCATTTTACATAATGTAATGATATCCATACATTTTAAGTGTCTAAATAGTTTTTGGTCATGCTGTTTGTATATTAAACATAAAACTGACTGTGGGAGTTCAGAACCATTTGAAATTATGATAAATCCCTCAAGTTCCACAAGGAAAGTCATGAAAAGTATGTCGATTTGCTGTTTGTTGTGTTTTCAATTTCAGTGTGGGCTGAAAAATTGTTGCATTGCTAATTGCAAATTGTTGCATTGGTCGGGACACTGATAGGAAAGCCCAGCATCCTGACAGTAGGGTGTCATGAGGAACCATGCCTCAGCTTGCTCAACTGGCACAGGATGGCACACGCCACCAGGTTGTGTACTAAATATACCTTGTGGAGGAGACTGTAAGTGTGTGTGTGAGTTTATGTGTTTCTATTTGTGTGTGAATACTTTCTGATGGATTATACAAAGTAATGGGGCTCCACTGCAGAGACACCTGCTAGGTTTTGTGTGTGACAGTTTCTGAGAACTGAGAGCGAATTCATGTCAGACTTTGACCTGTTGTGCCGCTGCGCTTCTGTCAGACGGGTGGGCAAAATAGTATTATAAATGTGTCTGCATGCAGCTGTGCCTAGTGACTTTCATTATATAAAACAATATCTCTTCAACAATGCCACTGTATCTTTTCAAGCCCGTTATTTGACCGCCGTTTTCGAGCTGAATGGGGGAAAAATGCTAATGCTTTTGTGTTTGAGAGATTTGACTTTTAAACTTCAAACATCTGCCTCGCTCTGCTTGCATCTCTTTGTGCCCCGCCGTGACACATCCCCCTGCAGAGGGGATGATGGGTAGTCCCCTCTCTGGGGCATTAATTGGGAGATGAGGCATGCTGGTGCCAGATTCAAAACATACACAGGAAGACAGGAAGTGAGAAAGTGAGAGAGAGAGAGAGAGGGAGAGAGAGAGAGAGAGAGAGAGAGAGAGTGTGACATGAGGAACAGTAAGAAAAGAGAGGAATTAAAAAGCCACTCAGAAGCTTCACAAAGCATGAAGACTACATTCCACAGACTTTCTAGAAAACTCAAAATTAAATAAAAAAATTAAACACCAGAAAAATCATCCAGGAGAAGGAACTCAAGGGGCTCCTTTGAGAAGATATTGTATTTTCTTAATTCATCCCAAAAAAAAAGTAAGTAACACTTTAGGGTCCGATTCTCACTTTTGTCTCAATATAAAATATATACTAGTTGCTTATTAGCATGGATATTACTAGGATTTTGGCTGTTTGTTAGTTCTTATAAAGCACATATTAATGCCTTATTCTGCACAGCCATATTCTTCATCCTTAATCCTACCCGATACCTAAACTTAACAACTATCTTACTAATTAATAATAAGCAATAGTTAGGACCCTAAACTAAAGTGTGACCTAAAATGTACTTATTATTTACTCATGTCGTTCATGTCGCACCATTGACTTCTATTATATGAACGTTTAAACATTCTTCAAAATATCTTCTTTTGTGCTCCATAGAAGAAAGAAAATCATACAAGTTAAAAAAAATGACACTTAAAATTCCCTGACATATCCAGGATAAAAACCTCTCTAATCTCTGAAGACATTCGCTAAATGTTTCACGTTTCTGCCTGAATGGTTGTATCTTTTAAGTGAGATGTCAATGTGATAATGCGATTGTGATCACCTCTGTGCTGCATTTTATTATCAACAATGTTGAAATTGATGTTAAATACAGCTAGTTTTGTTTTTATCACACCAGTAATTTTTTGTTTACTCGGAAACGAATGAATAAATAAAAATGTGTGCATGCATGTTTGAAAAAAAATGGGGGGGGGGGGGGGGAGGGGTGCCACATTTCTCACCTTTATATGACAGGTGCACTCGGGGTGTTGTGCGGGTGTTGCCATGACAACCACAGACACACAAGCTCAGGATGAGAAGCAGGGTTTGCATCATGTTCATGATACTGGCAGCAGTTTACCCACCGAGATCTGCAAGTGTGTGAGAGACAGAAACAGTTCATGCGTTACACATTGTGAAACATTAGAAAGTTGAATTGTTTGCTGACAGCAGTTATTTACATTTCAGGATAAGTTTCAATTTGTGTGTGGCTCATAAAAAGCGATTTCACCAATGCTCTTGTCTTGTTAGCATAGAAGCTCCCACCCTGAAAAGCCCTGCCTTGAATTGAGGCCTGAAAAATCTAAGAGAAGTCCCACCCGTCAGTAAAGAAGCCCAGAAGAGAGAAGAAAACAAAGCACTAAAGGTGTCTGGTTGGCTTTCATATTAGACTGAAATGTTTCCAAACAATAGCACAGGGTGGTAAGTAAGTCTTTTCTCTGAGCATTTACAGCCATCCACAGTGAGGACTATATACAGGCCAGTTAAATCACAATGTTTAGGTATGTAAACACAGCAGCTCAAATTATCCGAAGGTACACAGCCTTGTTTTGTTTTTAGCTTTATATATGGGGAAAAAAGACAAATATCTGAACTCAACTGGCCTTTTCCATGAAAACAGTGTTAGATTGTGTGGGAGAGGGCAGCAAGTCTTTCTGCAGTGGGGACATGCGCCCAAAAGAGATTAGAAAACTATGCAGTCAGAGAGCAATGGTTTCTTAAGTATGTCTGCCAAATCCTTCCAGCTACGGCAAATCCATGTCACACTGCCTTGCTTTAAATCTTAAACTCTCACTCCTGGCCGGCAGGGAACGGCAAACCTACTGTGAGCCTTCGTATCTGCAGAAAATCACCCCGTTCTGAGGTGCTAAACATGGCGAGCACGTATCTATGCAAGCTGTGTACACAGATTTACATGCTTAATGAGGGATAACTGTAACAGGAATGCAAACACTTGCACGCATGTTTTATAATGAAAATGCTCAAAGACGCTGAGCTCAGAACAATGCTGATTTATATACGCAATATGTCAATGTCTTTAACTCAATTTAAAGTGGAGTTTACAGTGAGCAAAAACATATTTGTTTTAATATTTTGCCTTCAATACAAGTTAAGATCAATCTACAGCAGTTGTATCATGATAACCACAAAAAAGGTTATAGTAAAACACTTACAATGATTTTTGGAGGATTTAAAAGCAAACATGTGACGCTTAATATTTGAAATTAGCACTTACACTACAGTTCAAAAGTTTGGGGTCAGTAAGATTTTTTTTTTTAATACATTAATTTTATTCAGCAAGGATGCATTCAATTGATAGCAAAGAAAAATGCTTTTCAAAAAAATATTGCGCACAACTGCTTCTGTTCAATACTGATCATAAGAAGTGTTTCTTGAGTACTATCAGCATATTAAAATGATTTCTGAAAACTCAGCTTTGCAATTACTGAAATAAATTACAATTTAAAAAAATATTAATATTGAAAATAATATTTCACAACATTCCTGTTTTTACTGTCTTTTTGACCAAATACAGCCTTGATGAGCATAGTTAAAAAAAAATGAAATGTATTATTCGAGCTGTAAAGTTGTTCTTGTGATTTTTACGTTATTTTAGGGTTTTCAGCATTACATTATCATGGCAATGAAGTTGATATCTTTAAACAGAAAAGGTTAAAGGGATTATTTCACACTAAATTCATGTTAACCTCCTATATTACTTACATCTTGATATTTTTGTTTTCTCACTGTATCCTTGGACTGAACCCAGAATAATCCTTTAAAATAATTAGTGTCACCACAAAAGTACACTACGCATACTTTGCTGTTATTTAACAGGTTTGTTGTGGTTCTACCACTAACGCCCTCTTTGCTGAGGTATATTTGTAGCACGCTATGAAGTGCTGTACTTTGGCCCTCTTCCAGGGTAAATGACACTTTTCCAGTGATGAAAAATGACAGAGGAACAATAGCCAACAGACAGTGCTTTTTGTCTATGATGAATGTACTAAAGTATCATGAATTTGCTCTGGAGAAGAGAAATGCATCAACAAAAATACATTTTAGGATATGAAGCAGACCAATTGGCCCATTTTTTAGATATTTCAGTAAGCGTTCGGGTTCGGCACAAATGATGTGTGAGATTCATAAAACAATAGCACTGCTGAATTCTCCACTGTCTGCTACCCTTGAAAGGCACCAGAGGGAATGACCAGTCTGTGAAGATTAAAACCTGGCACAAACACATTATTGTCATCATGTCAAATTTATCTCAGCAATCCAGACAGACAGAAAAAGCAGAGCGCTCCCACAGTATGTCGGATTTGCTTCATTTTGGTTGACTTGTTTTTTATACATATAAATATACTGTAGGCCAACCCAAAACATTACAAAAGAAGAGCATTCATGAATACTGAAATATAACAACATCATTAGCTGCTGTGTGAGGGAAGCAATTTTGAAACTATAGCTTGCCAAGCTACATGTAGTTAGCTACACTACAAACTACTAATACAAAGAGTCAGATCATATATACATAAATCTATATAAGGATGAAGGCACTGATAAACATTTCAGTTTACACTATACCACCAATAAACAGTCAAAAACAAATGAAAAGATAAATGTTTTAACATTTTCAAATGTCACCATGAAATGAAAATTGATCATTCTTATTTTAAGGAATATCACAGTATTTATAATAAATTGTTTATCCGTGCACATCATTATTTTTTAAAATGTGACCCGTGCTGGCAAAATGAGTCACAACAAGTGTGTTATTTTCAACATTCTCTATTAAAAAAACCTTCAAAATGATGTATGGTTTGTAGGAATTAGACAAAAAATTACTGAGTCAGCAAAGTGAATTTGGAGAAATATCTAGTTAAAGTTTTCTGATCACCTAGCAACGATACCTAAAACAATCCCTGGTAATAACACCAAATTTGGCACACACCAAGTCAAAACCCATATCTATAGGAAAAATATGATACCACAATTGTTTGATTCACATAAATGAGACAGACAACCTATATATTAATACCTACTGTAATGCACGGATCTAATATAATGTTACAGATTTTTTCCCCACCAATTAACCAAATGTTCACTTAAGACATAACAGACAATGTTTGCATAAATACTCGCCAAGACTTATTTTGAAATACTGTAATTCTGTGTATGTGTGAATATCGGGATTGCACGCTGTCTGCGAGGTGTCTTTGCACAAGCTTCGGCTCTGTCATTCAGCGCGAATAAGTTTGTTTTGAATTGTGCTGAGGGGAAGGCCCAGTCGTCGAGAAGGGAGCAGAGAAAAACTGCATTTTTTCATGCTTTATTAAAACAAAGGAAAAATGTAAGGTACACATCTCAGAAAACATACAAATAAAGATAACTTAAGATGTTTAATTACTATTTGGAGCATTGGTATCGCTAGACGAGGTCTAAATGAACACATTTTTGTGAAAACCTCAAATTCGACCAAAATTGACATTTTTCACGTTTTGCCTGTAGCTCGTAATTAGCGTATGTGCATTCCGACTCATTTTGCCTGTACGGGTCCTCGTAAGCTTTAATCAAAATAATGCCTCCTCCCTCGTGCAGCAACCTTTTTCTCTTTTCTAATGACGTGTTTACTGGCATGAGGGCGGGACAACCTGTCACTCACAGGAGATCACAGCAATAGCCAACCACAACGATTCAATAAAATCCTGATAGACAAAATAATTTTTACTTGTTGAGAAGCTGTTTCACTCAGATATACACTCACCTAAAGGATTATTAGGAACACCATACTAATACTGTGTTTGACACCCTTTCGCCTTCAGAACTGCCTTAATTCTACGTGGAATTGATTCAACAAGGTGCTGAAAGCATTCTTTAGAAATATTGGCCCATATTGATAGGATAGCATCTTGCAGTTGATGGAGATTTGTGGGATGCACATCCAGGGCACGAAGCTCCCGTTCCACCACATCCCAAAGATGCTCTATTGGGTTGAGATCTGGTGACTGTGGGGGCCATTTTAGTACAGTGAACTCATTGTCATGTTCAAGAAACCAATTTGAAATGATTCGAGCTTTGTGACATGGTGCATTATCCTGCTGGAAGTAGCCATCAGAGGATGGGTACATGGTGGTCATAAAGGGATGGACATGGTCAGAAACAATGCTCAGGTAGGCCGTGGCATTTAAACGATGCCCAATTGGCACTAAGGGGCCTAAAGTGTGCCAAGAAAACATCCCCCACACCATTACACCACCACCAGCAGCCTGCACAGTGGTAACAAGGCATGATGGATCCATGTTCTCATTCTGTTTACGCCAAATTCTGACTCTACCATCTGAATGTCTCAACAGAAATCGAGACTCATCAGACCAGGCAACATTTTTCCAGTCTTCAACTGTCCAATTTTGGTGAGCTCGTGCAAATTGTAGCCTCTTTTTCCTATTTGTAGTGGAGATGAGTGGTACCCGGTGGGGTCTTCTGCTGTTGTAGCCCATCTGCCTCAAGGTTGTGTGTGTTGTGGCTTCACAAATGCTTTGCTGCATACCTCGGTTGTAACGAGTGGTTATTTCAGTCAAAGTTGCTCTTCTATCAGCTTGAATCAGTCGGCCCATTCTCCTCTGACCTCTAGCATCAACAAGGCATTTTCGCCCACAGGACTGCCGCATACTGGATGTTTTTCCCTTTTCACACCATTCTTTGTAAACTCTAGAAATGGTTGTGCGTGAAAATCCCAGTAACTGAGCAGATTGTGAAATACTCAGACCGGCCCGTCTGGCACCAACAACCATGCCACACTCAAAATTGCTTAAATCACCTTTCTTTCCCATTCTGACATTCAGTTTGGAGTTCAGGAGATTGTCTTGACCAGGACCACACCCCTAAATGCATTGAAGCAACTGCGATGTGATTGGTTGATTAGATAATTGCATTAATGAGAAATTGAACAGGTGTTCCTAATAATCCTTTAGGTGAGTGTATGTCACAATTGGAAAGAAAAGACTATTGCAACTTCCGTTTCATGCAGACTTTAATTGTTTTTTTAAATGAACCAAGTGAATCGACTCACTAATTGAATCAGACTTCCCAAATGCTTCAAGAGAGTCAACATTTTGTTCATGTAAGAATAAGTAAATTTACGTGTACAGTACAATATCATACAATATTATAAAAATACAGTTTTGGTTACTTGAACAGCGACACTATTTTGAAAACAGACGCTACTGAAAATAGTAGTTAAATTAGTGGAGTAGTAGCGCCACTACTTTTAGTAACCCAACACTGATTATCTGTAATGATACACCACTTTAACTTCTCTGTTTGTTACAGTACATATGGCAGTACAATTCCAAACAATCTGCATCATGCTTTTATTTCGGAACCTAAGGGAGTGCATCTTTTATTTTGAGATGCACTGTAAATGTGAGGGTGCAGTCACGGGTGAGCCCTGTAGCCTAGAGAATACCTATCGTTAAGAGTCAGCACATGTCTGCTCTCTAATTATATGCCTCAAGTGGCTACAGGGGCGTCATTATCACTGTGTGTGTGTGTGTGTGTGTGTGTGTCTGCATAAGTGGGCCACACCTGCACATGGAGCAACAGAATGATGAGGTTCTTATAAAACGGACACAAAGCTGAGTAAATCTGAGAATAAGCAGAGGTCAAGGACAAGGGTGAGGCAATAAAATGAGCAGTAGAGGAGGATGAATTACAGATAAAAGGCAAACGATGATGTCTGAAAAAGGGAAAAGGAAATGTAATCACATTATACACAGACATTCATTTAAAGTTAATTTAAAGGTATTAAGCATGCTTGTTCACAATATTACTGAACAAACAAGGAATCTTACAAGTGATAGGTAATTAACTAAATAAATTATAATTCATGTCATTGTTTACACACCCTGATGTTGTTTTTTCTGTGAAACTAAAATGAAACAAAAGCACTATAAAGAAAAAACAAAAAGAAATACAACTGAAATTAAAATGAATATAAAAAAATAGTTGCATGGTTAAAAGACGTAGTAATTTTTATAAATTTTTTAAAATAGTATTTTGGTATAGTATGCTCTTTTTTTGGAGTGATATTGAGAAAAGTGTGTGAGGATTCTTTAAAATTTGGCATTTTGGATCCACTTTGGGATCTATTTAATTTGATCTAAATAGTTATATTTTCAAAATGAATTTATTCAGATCGGCATAAATCTGTTCAGTGTAAAAACAATTACATTTAATCAGTATGAACACAGTTTAAACATGGTCAGTTGTGAAACAAGCAAGATTGAATTTGTTCAAATTAATGAGAAATTTGATTTATTGATGATAAACATATAAATCTGGCTACTGTGTGTTTAAAACATATTCAGTGTATTAGTACTTTACAACAATCTCATTCTTTTTTTCATTTATGCATGACTGACAAATATGCATCACATTAAATGTATTAGTTTGTTTATGTTAAAAATGTGTAAATCTAAATAGATGGAAATTTTATATGCAATTAAAATATACAGTTTAAAAAAAACAATACAAAGTTTAAGCCTTAAACTTTTCCTTTAATAAAAATACTATAGAACAGCAAATAGAGAATAAAACTATAATTTGGCAAAGACTCTCTCACTCTCTCTCTCTCTCTCCCACTCTCTCTCTCTCTCTCTCTGCACTCGTTTCTGTCCCACTCTCTAACTCTCTATATTTTTCTCTCTCCAGCTGAGCTCCTCTTCAAGTGGAAATTAGTTTCCATGCAGCAGTCATGAATACAGAAAACCAATAGCGCAGTGCATTTACCATTAAGGAGCCTGGGTATGTGGAAACAGTAGGTCATGGGGCGACCTGACACAAAGGATTCTGGGAGACTTTCCCTCAATGATTCAACTGCAGTGGCTCCCTCCTGCTGAACCGATGTCTGCATTTTCACTCACAGGACCCTTTAGAGCAGCTCTAATTGACAAATAAGAAAGCATGATTTACAAATCTCATGCTTTTGTCAGGAGACAATATTTAGAGGTCATTTTGAATCTTAACTTAAAATGAAAGAGTTTGTAAGTCCATAAATTAATTTTAAAGATACACAGACCTCTTCAATGGGCCTCCAACAAAGAAAGACTTTTAGCAAGGGGAGCCCCAATGAATAAAGACAAGGCAAGATTGATCACATGACCAACACCCTGCATGTCCCCCATTATTAAAAAGAGTGTTAAATCTCTGTGAATTGGTTGTTTTTAATCAAACTATACAGCTAGGAATTTCAAGGGTGCATTTCTAACAGCTCATCTAGTCAGTAAAAATGATCTGAGACAATTCAAAACCAAGTAGAAGGCCATGTCTGAGCTCTGAGGGATTGTCTAGAGCTGATAACACTGTGCCACACATTCTTCCACAGAAGACGGGCCATTTCTCAATTCTAAGGCCTGTTGGTCCTCATCAGTCTTCACAGTGACAGAAGACTCGTCCTTACACGTCTGTCCAGTCTCCTCTTTGACATCTTTGTCCTTTGATGTAATCTTTTTAGTGCTCTTGAAGCTTGTGTACCAAAAAATGTTTGGTTTAGGTTTATCACGTACATTCATTGCATTCTTTCTTTCTTGGTTCTCAAAGTATCAAATACAAAATAAGGAAACCTGATAATCTTCATTTGTTTTGTTACATCTCTCATGTTGATTTACTTGATTTGATACCCAAAAATGATTGAAGGTTCTAATGGCTGACTCCATCTTAAATTTTTGGATTGATGATACCAGGAAAACCATCTCTGCTTCTGTGGGTTGGATTACTGTGGGATTCGCATGTGATGAAGAGGCCTAAAAGCCAATAACTCACTACAAACTCACACTGTGCTTTTAAACCACAGCGGCCAGCAACCTTTAACCAAAGACACACAAAACACAATGACAGCATCGCTAAAGATGGATGATCAGGCTAAATCATGCATGCCAAGAAAACCAGAAACATGAGCTGCTCAGAAATCAAGGGATGAGCTTTCATTTGATTTCACTTCATTTGCTCTATTTTTCAAAGATGTGGTTAATTTTCCATTAGTCACTCTTTTTCATCCATAAAACTTGTTTTCTACTTGATATTAGATGCTTTATTTCTGGTAAATGATGCAACAAAATGGGTGGAAAACTGCATGAAGTCTATCAAAACTGTTTGGGCTATCAGTTGTGGGCAGTGACAGATTGCATATGTTTATCTGGGCCACCTGATCTCCGGAGGCACATTGAGAACGACCCATGGGGAGAATTCAGAGGGGTACAATCAGAGACTATTGTCGTACTGTTGCATTTTAGCCTGGAGCTGTTAGTGTCTATCAATGAGTTACATCTGCAAAGAATAATAATTTTTTGAGTATATGCAATAATTTTGTGACTCTTCGCTCTAGTCATTAAATAAATAGGCCTATATGACAAAACAAGACAAAAGTATATAAACAAATCCATATGACATAAAACTACTGTATAAAGTGACCTGTTTATGTGATTAACTCAACCCAGGCTCAATTGAAAAAATTTGTTTAATTTTCACCGGAAGAGATAAACGTGAATCTGGTTGCTGTATGTATCACAGCAGTTTGGAAATCACATCTGTAACTCGCACTTTTAATAAAATGTAAATTTTTCATTGGGCAAGTGTGTTCACAGAGGTTTTCATGGGACAGTGTATATAAATTCAGATTTAAAATCAAAGAGACAAGATGGTCTATACATGACCTTACGTTCCCATGACAATCGGTCACTCGCATGTAACGCCCATGCTCACATCCGTGCTTTATCCAACATTCAGAGAGAGGTCAAGATGAGTTCAAAGCAGCAAAAAACCTTCAGTTTTTTTTTTTTAAACGATTTAGGTCAAGTTGCCAAGGCATGTGGTTTCCAAATTGTGTTGCATTGATAAATATTTTATTTTTAAACTGCCTATTTCTCTTGATGAATAATTGGCCTGCTTTGCAATAAAAATATTAGCTACCTCCACAAACGTGCAATTATTTTCAGTGTATTTGCATAACCCTTTTGTACTGTGTTTTATTGTCGCAGATATATTATCAAAGCCCTTCTTAGAATGAAGATGGTGATTGTTGATTTGCATGCATTAACAGTCTGGATAAGGCAGAGTTGTAACCTGCATGCTTTAACAACGTTTTATATTCCTATTATATCATGAGGAAATCATGTTTAACCCTGCCTTTTTACATTATAATTCAACAGAAAAAGCAGAGATCTGAAATAAAATTATCCACAGTATCATGGATATGTAGCATTTAAAATTAAAAAGTGGTATGCATTTATGTTCTTATATAGGTCTTAATTTATAGGGTTCTCTTTCATTATTGCTCAAATGTAACTTTTTTATGCATTGTCAATAGATTGAACAAGAAACAGGCAGTCTAGAGTTGTAAAGACAGGAGAGAAAACATGATTACGTACAACAAACAATAGAAATATCACAGGAGAGTGATAAATTGGCTATTAAAAATACCTGCTATAACATTTTTTACATTGTATAAATAATAATAATGTTGCATTGTGCAAGGAGCCTCACAAAAATAAGTCTTTATTAATCAGTGTTGGTATTTTACTGCCACTAGTGTTTATTGCAGATGGAAACAGCAGTGAATTGTATGTATAGGTACGTTTTGGAGTTTTGAGGCATGTTTTTGAGCCTGTGTTGGATTAATTTGTAAATACATGAGCTAATCATTATAATTTGTTAAAAAATGGTAATACCAATAAAAATCTGACTATTATAGAGTAAAACAACATAACAGATCTAAAGTAATGCATGCATGTAGATAAACCATTACTCCACCCAAGATATATGGCTACATGACAAGCTGAACTAGAAACTTAAAATCTCTGAAATCCCCTCCAAATCCTCAGGCTACATTTCATTCTCTTGTAAAGAAAGTGAGAATCAAAAGCATATTCTACAGCCCAAACCTTGTATTACCTCAAGGCCTCTGAAGATTTTGTAACCACTTTTCAGTTAGCACATCTGCGCAAACAACAGATAGACAGAAAAGAAGGAGAGAAAAGTAACAAGAGAGCAGTAGCCTGAGCAATTAAACCACTGAGGTGGAGAAGCAAAGGTGAAGCAGTCAACCCTATCACCTCTCAGAACGCAGGCTGGGTGGGGCTAATGCGGTTTGCTGTCAATGTTAGCGCTCATTAGCGTGACGCATTAGCTCAGCAATAGAGCTGCCACTGACTTGGAAAACAGCCCCTAGGGGCTAACAAGTGTACAAAGGGGTCAAGAGGGTCATGTTTCAACATCCACAACAGAAGAAATACAATAATCATTTACCAGGAACTCAGATTTTACTGTTAAGTTTTACTTTCAACTAGAAAGTAAAATTCTACCTTCCCTGCTGAAAAATAAACAGCTTGAACTAGCCTAAGCTGGTTTGCTGGTTTGTGCTGGTTTAGCTGATCAGCCAACTGGTCTCCCAGTCGGACAAGAGCCTAAACCAGGCCAGCAAGCCAGCTTATGGCTTGGTTTGTGCTACATTTTTTCCAGCAGAGTTGCTACCAAAGTTAAAGCTAATCCACATAAAGGCTTGTTGTCTAACATACTTTGAGGTATAAGAGCAAATTAACAGTTCAACATAAAAAAAAAAAAGAAGAAAATATTATTTCACTGTTTCTAGTTAGTCACATTTACTTCAACGTCTTACTTCCTGTTTCTTTGCAATTATTTGTGCTCAAATACATATGTAAAATTCGAATGGAAATGCTAAAGAAATATTTACTTTGTGTTTTGTCATCTAAATTAATTGATGCAAAAATACTGGCAAATTCAAGTTACATTTAATTCATCTTGCTTTTTATTCGATTACCAAACTCTCTTTGTATGGCTGTTAAGACAGATCGTAAAAACATTTATTTACAGCCACAGCTTTTTACAGAAAATGTACTGGTAATATTCTGCCAGGACATTATCCCTCAAGTTTACAGGCATTCCTTTAATCCTAAAACACAACTCAATGCAATGCGTAATTTGAAATACAGGCAAAACCCCTGCAAAATAAATACGAAAAATTCCTTTGTATCAACACAGTACATTGGGCCCTATTTTTACAGATTTTTCATATAGTGTAGATAAACATTTAATGCTGTATTTTTGCTTTTTCATACACTGACATTGTAGCCTTTGATGCATGTTTCTTTGACCTGTCGTGCAAAAATGGCCAACAGCCAGACATAAAGTATACTGGCAAGTGACATATAACAGATTGGCTTTCTCAGGGCCAGGTCTAAAGTAAGTTCATGTTGTGCGCTTAGCAAGCAAGGGAAGGTTTTCACGAACACATATGCTCTCTAGTGTCAAGGAGCTAAGTGCATGCCACTGTTGAGGGAATTGTGGCGCTTCTCCAGCTCTAATGTTGGCTGCCCCCTACACGAAGGTTCGGCACTGTGCATTTAAACCGGGTGGAGCAGACAGCTTTGGAGTCATTGGGCAAGCTTCACCACCCTTAAGAACCGGATTCGGCTCCTGTCTTCAAAGGCCGCTAAGCTCTGAACATCTTATCTGCGTGTCTTTGAAGTGACCGCTACACACAAACCACAGCGACATTTTCACCTTCACACATCAGCAGTGTTGTGCAGTCACCAAGCAACACGCAACAACCGTTTCCTCACACAATGAGAAAGAGCAGCAGGGTACATATTATAGGTTATCTCCAATGGGGAAATAATGAGGCACTAATTCAGAAATAACAAAAAAAGCACTTTTACATCATGCAATATTAATGCACTCCATCATTCTCGAGCCATGCGCACACACATAAATATGCACATATGAACTCTGCCTGTCTCTCTTTTTAATCCCCACCACAATGCTCCCCTCCCCTCTGGCAAAACCAGATCCCTGAAAGTGGTGCTTGTGTGTTGTAATGTTACAAATTGAGAGCAGGAGCATTAGAGAGACTTTACGCATAGCGGGGCGAACAGCACATGGCCCTCCCGGTGCATACCAACACCTGTTTTGATGGCCTCTCTTCTTTTATTTACATGATAAACACTGAATTCCTCTACAATTACCCCACCAGCATGGCCCCTGCTATTCATAGCTGACAGCTGTTTTCCAGCATCAGGGTACATCATGATAGGATGCAATGTTGTTATGCACTGCATCAAAAGAATAAAGGAGGTCTAATCCATTAGTGGTTGGTTTCAATTGCACTTTGATTTGTTTAGAATTGACGTTGCTTAAGGACCCAGATCTTAAAATAATAATAGTAACAATCATAGAGCATGAACCGCTGACACTACTGGGCCGTTTACACGACACTGTTTTCAACTAAAAACTGAAGACCTTTTATGCGTTTTGGCGCCGTTTTGGTGGCCTGAAAACGCAAACTTTAAAAAAAGTATTTGAAAACAATACCGTACAAAAATGCAAATCTGTGAAAACGGTGACAGTATGCACATGCATATCACATGCTTAGTCTATAGGCATGCGCATTTGCAACAAGTGATCTATAGTAAAATAATGCATATTTGCGCAGGTGCGTAGTCTTTTTTTACAAAGTGACATTGCCAACTACTTGTCTGGCATGCATAATACAATGTTTTAGTAGCTTTCACGGATCCGTGTGAACAGGGATCATTTTGATAATGTTGTCATCTGTACAAAGAAAAAACGTTTCCATTTTTAGTACATTGTTGTCGTGTAAACGTACCCTAAAAATGACTGGATTTAGCAGGCATTAATTGTGTTCAGTATCAAAACTCTGGTCTGAATATTAGCCTAAATATTATAGAATTTTAATATCTGCTATTTTTCTGCATATACACAGCCAATTAAAGCAATACAATAAGCTGAAAACAGCAGATAGAACAAAACACAAAAATTACAATAATTTAAAAGTGAATTAGTGCATCAACTTTATAATATGCAGTATAAAAATGTGTATTCATTTTATTAATTTTTATAGTATTTGCTAAAGATTCAATTTAACAGTATTATTACATTTTTAGTCTTAGATTTATTTTAATTGAGTGTAAGATGATGGCAAAGGTATTTCAATACCTGATATGAAACCAATATATTATGCAATAATTCTGAGACCCCATTTAGATCTGCAACTACCTTTTGAGAAACACATATTATGACCAATAGTCAAAGAAAAGAACGGGTTAAATTCTCTAGGTAACAAGTTTCCGTTTGCTATTTTTGGCATCTCTCATTAAACACTTGACTCAACATTTATTTTTATTCTTTTGTCATACCATCACATTTTCCAGATAGTCTGAGAACAACCAGACACTACAGTGTGACATTAGTGTAGCATCACTGGACCAGATGAACGGCTAACGAAAACCCTGCATCTTTTTTTCCCCCCAAGCCTTTTCATGCCCTTCTGATGTGATGACTTCATTTTCTTTCTCCAGCCAGAGAATAGATAGTTTGGTTATCAGCGGACTCTCGCAGCAACTACTGTTGGTCTTGATTGGCAAAGACCCAAGAATCTTCAGAATGGAGGCTTAATTCTCCTAGGGCTGACAGCTGCAGGGATTAGGCACTCTTGCTCACTGTTATTGACGCCCCTGCATTGTGCCTTTCTCCATAAATGTGGCACCAGAACTGGGATGGGGTTGCTGAGGGGGGCTGTATGGGGGGTGGGGGGTCAGCATTCTGAAGTCATGTTAGGTGCTTCTGCTTTGAAGCTTGAACGGCTGCATTAAAGAACACTGAGCATATAGGATATGAAAAATATATGAAGACCTAAAAATTGGGGAATCAGTAAAAAGGCTTGACAAACCATGCACAAGTGAACGATTATCTCAAAGCAATACAGATATAATTTACAATCTGCATTAGGAATACTCTCATTCATAAGGTGGATGCCTCCCATTTTCAACATGACATCACTAAATTATCACTTGTGCCCCGTATTCCCCCTTCCACCAAACCCTAGAGTCCAGTCTGACCCCACTCTGACCCCCCAGCACCGCTAACGCTGTCATGACAACCGTCTCAAGAGGCTTGTTGTATTTGTAGAGAGTGAGAAGTGTATACATGAGTGCATCTCTCTCTATGTTTGTGTGTGTGTGTGTGTGGGAGAGAGAGAGAGAGAGAGAGAGAGAGGCACTTGTGACAAATGGGAATTTAAGTGTGTCATTTACAGAGTGAACAAAAAAAGCTAAATGAATGTTGAAATGCGCAAAAAACAACATGACGTAAAGATCATTTCCCTGAATTAAGACAAAACTGGAAGAGGCATAAAAGCCTTAATATTTCAAAGTTAAGAGAAGCAGTTATAATATCCATTATACTAATTTTACTAGAAAGATTTTGGGATTTTTAAACTAGTAAAAAAAAGTTGTGTTGGCAAATGAATTAAAAACAAAGGATATTTTAAAAATTAAAGAAGGGCAGTCATCCAAACATTGACAAGGACTGATGTTCAATAAATTGTTTGCGAATTATAGCTGATGAAAGGATTACTTCTGTTCTCATGACAAATGTTCCCCATTATGCTCAAAACATTATGTCAACAGGTTTGTACGGGTATTAATTATCCATATCTGGGCTCTTTAAAATATGCCTGGAAAAGTATCCGTGTACATATTTATATCCCTTTAAGGGGCTGTTTATATAAAAAAGATTCCCTTCTTAACGTTCAAAGTGTGTTAATCAGCTCTGAGTTCTTTCATACTCTCTTCCCAAACATGACCTCATAATGTCTTAAAGGAATGCTTAAAATAGAACAAAGTGACCAATTTAGAATGCTTACTTCAGCCTTTTAACATTATTATCATCTTCATCCTCATGACAAGGAAAAGGAAAAACAGATTAAGAAAGAATAAACTTAGATGCGAAACATCTTGAAGACTTGACAGTACCAGAAATATAGCAGCCATTGAATTAAATAAACTAAGTGGAATTTATTTTAGAGAACATTTAGAAAGGTTTTAATTCATAAAACAATACATATAATGTTTAAAATTGAGACAAAAAGTATTTGGACACTTTTGTACTTCTAAAATGTTAGTGGAACATAGTTAAAATTATGAACTGCATCTGTGGTTACTCTGTTTAAGGCTTGCTCACACTTCGAATCAGATTTTCAAAATGTGAGACCACAAACATGACGATAAAAAAAATCATAGATTTAACAGTTGTGTTCCTATAGTGTGTGGAGTGCCACAATGTGACCAAGACAGCACACCACACACTAACAGATTCACAAACAACCAAATGTGAACATGGGAAATCTCTTGAGGTCAAACTTGACTTTAGAGTACACAAACATGGCGAACGACAGGCAAGAATAAATGGCATTAATAGTCTTTGGACTGCTTTTTACAGAAAATTTTACGGAAAAGGGTTCGGATGAAGTGTTATGCTTTTGTCAGCTCACTTTCTGTTGTTTCGTGTTTGCTATTTCAAAAGTTCCATCACTTCTGTCTCCTTGTAGACTTGTCTCTTATTGGCTATTGTGAAAGTACTGATGTAATCAGTCAGTTAAAATTCTTAATATCAAACATGTTTGATATTGTCAGGGCGGCCCCAATGTGTCCACGAGCAGATCAGGAGGTTTAAGTTTTGATCTGTAAATGTCACTCATTACCCGATAATCTGGGCTGAACATCAGAACCGACCAATGCCCTGGACACGATTTTTTCTACGAATGACGGGAAGGGTAAATCTGGCATAAATCGTCCTGAAACTCCTGTAGTCTGAGCCCAGCATAAGACACCTGTGTAAACTTGAGGAGAACTGACTTCATACATTAACAAAAAAATCACTTTGAGACCACTTGGTTTAGTAAATCGCATCATTTTTTGCAATGCCATGTGGTATCTCTAAGTGTCCAAATAAGTTTTGCGGCCACTGTATTTCTCTATAGTGAACATAAATGTACTTATGTAAAACCTCACAATTACACAATTCTATCAATGAATAAAACCCTTGAATTAACATGGTTTAACTGTTAAAAAATAAAAACGCCTGTATAAATATGGTGCAAGAAAGGGATTTTAGTATGGACTGCACAGCTTCTAGTTAACTCAGTGTATAGCTACTATGATTGGCAAGATTAATATTTCACTAAGGCCTGTCAACAATACCAAAATAAAGGCAGATCCAGTGAACCCCTTAAGGCAAGATACTTCTCAATCGATTTCAGACCTTCTTTCCTCGTCTGCCTCAATAACTGTTCCATAATTGATGAGACACAATCCACATGGATCCCAGAATTCCACTGTAAAGTCTTTCAAGTGGCAGGTTGGTTTTGGGTTGGTGAAAATTCTACACCACTAAAACAGACCATCTTTATATCAGGGTCATTTGGTTTTAGAGCATGATATAAAATTTTTTAAATAAAAACATTTGCATGCAAATACACCAGAGAAACAACATGGGAGAGACATTAAGTACAAGGGCCAAGGTAACGAACAGAGAGTTGCATAAACAGCTTCATGTGGTGCATTAAATGATTCGAACTTTATTGCACCCATGAGAACATAAACTGAGTTCCTAATCAATTCCTTATTAATCATCTCTTTCTTGGCATAAAAAAATTATTACGTTTCCAAAGCAAGGACGCAAATGAAATACTTTTTTTATACATGGAGATTTCAACTGCTGCAAGCAAAAGACATGAATTTCAAAACAGCTTTAAAAATTATAACCACTAAGAGCTTTTTCATGTTTTGCGCAGGATTTCAAGCACTGATGTTTGAAACCAATGTTCCAGAAACTACCAAATGTTGTACAGCCAGGGCACTATTTCAGATAAAGTTCACAGACACTTTACAAATCAATCAAAGAACTTATTAAAGGTCCAAATAAACCACAGATTCAATCGTTTCAGCCCTTTTTATAATGACTGACCTGTTTTGAACGGTGTACCAAAAGCAATAAAAAAAGCTAAATAAGTGCAACTAGCTATTTGAAATAGTAAATGAAAAAAAATTCCATCTGCTATTCTATGCAAAACTTAGTATTAGAACCCTGCAAATTATAGGGACTTATATTATTTCAGATCTGTTATGCTTTTAACTTAAGATCCATAATGCATTGCTTTTTCAGTTAGGGCTGCGAATGAATAATAAATTGACCCGGTGAACATATAATGTGCATTTCGAAATGTCACCTCGTGGTTCTCAAAAGTTGCCACCTGAGTTTTTTTTTTAACAGAAAACTGACAATTCCTGTGCAACTTTGGCGTATGGGTGTAAAGTGGACAATGAAGGCTGATGTGGGAATCTCATGGCATCTTGAAGACGAAGGACCCTGTGGACCACTGAGCCTGAGACAATGGCAGTAAGCTGCTCACCGACATACTGTAAGACTTAGTGAAAATTAAATATAAAAATTAAAGATACTTAAGCAACTTAAATAATGATGGATCCGATTTTGAAAAATAACCTTTTTCAAGGGGTTCCTATAGTTCTTTAGAGTTTCATCACTATATCTATCTGTGGAACCTAAAATATCTCTCCTTCTTACAGCATGGGCGCTCTCCGTGTCAGCCGCATTTTTACGCGTGATGCCCAAAGTGATGTCCTGTTAGCCACATCACTGTTTGAGACACATAGGTGACATAACGTAGCCTGAACAAAGAAATCTAATATGAGGAAATTAACAAACCGTAGCAACAGTCAAACAAACACTGCTCAATGTTTCAACCGTGTTTCTTTCTTTAAAGAGCCACTTACTTCTTGTCCAGGTAACTTAAGATGGAAGATGTTACATTCCGTGGCACACTGTCCGACGCAAACAAAACAGTCACAAAATACACATAAACGCGCCAGTGTCCATTTGTATGTAGTCTTTTGGGTTCTTTCTTCGTTCTTTCTCAGTTGCCAAAGTTTCCAGTCGCCGCAGTTAAAGTCCTAGCTAGCGTTGATACCGGTTACCCTTTGAGAATTACGCGGCGCTCAAAAAAACTTTCCCATTTCAAGTCGTACTGTCATTTTTACAATATCATGAGGGGCAAATCCGTTAGTATTCCAGATTCAGACGTGCTCTCTCTCTGTACGAGTCCAGTCAAGTGTTTGCAGGTGTCGGCTGTGCTGTGTGCTGTACCTCGCCCTCTCTCCACTACCTCTCTATTAAAACCAGCCAGCCGTGTCAGTGTTAACCAGCTCCCTGCCAGCACTCAACTGCACGGAGCCCCCGCTGCCTGATTGAGGCGCTGAATGAGGGATTGTCATCCAGCTAATAAACCAGGCCTCTTAGTTAATCTTACAAAGAAGGAATCATTAATTATAAGCTAGTACACGAAGTTCCCAATACCGAGTCCTATTAACTTAGAATTACCCTTGGTGTCAGGTTGCATGGGTTATAATAACCTCCTAGTCGGGTGAGGCCTCATATTTAATTCTCTCTGATGTGAAACAGAGCGGGTTTCTGTCAGCGGCTCTGACATACTGGTGATAATAGTCTTATCTTCTAACGGCAGATATGTTGAAATAAATAGAACTCGGAAAAGATTAACATTTACACAGTCATTTGGGTCTAAAAAATATCCTATGTCAAGACACTATACTAGTGCACTGGAGTATTTTAAAAGCGTAACCTGACAGAATAAACTGCATTATTGGTGGTTTTACCTCTGACTGTGGAAGTAATTATATGTTGGTGTTTAATGTAGCTTTACATGAGCCAGCCTTATGGGCTGAACAGCAGAAGAAAAAAAATTCACCCTAAACAGCAGATGTTTATCTCACAGTGTAGCTGTGCTCATTTCTGGTGTGATTCAAGCAATTCGTCTGTCAACAATGAATGTGAAATTGCTGTGTGATGTACAATTTCAACTGATCAAGAGATTTTTTATGTTTAATGTAGGCTACATGCTGAGGTGATTTCAGACAATGGAATAGCCAGCGCAACTCTGCAGGAATAGAAACCAACTAAATGTGTTGTGGTTGCAGATTATCACTTCATGATGTCACATCTGGTGTAAATTGTATCAGATGCAATCAGGTGGGGTTTTGCTCTTGAAATGCTTAACTTCTAATTGTATTAGTTACCATGATATCAAAATTGACGATTCTTCCCTTCCCTCTTCAAACAACATTTCTTCTCATGACGTGTTTACTGGCACAAGGGCAAGACAACCTGTCACTCACATGATCACAGTTGTAGCAAATCACAACGATCCAATCAATTCCCGATGGACAGAATCAAGTCCCACCTTACATTTTTTCCTTGTCCGAGAAGCCGTTTCACTTGGATATACATCACAAATAGGGGAAAAAAGATGATTACAACTTCTGTTTCATGCTGACTTTAAAGGTAGAAAAATGTATTGAATCTAGCTCTTGTATTAAACATTTTAGTCAATCTAACACTTGTATTCAGTGTTATTTTAGTATTATTTATATACTAATATTTATTAATATTTTAAATCAGCTTTTGTTTTTATATTTTCAGTTTCAATTTTAGTTTAAGATTTAGTCATTTTGTTAAGATGTTAAGGGCCTTAAAATAGCCTACCTGCCACCAGGAAAATACCTGTATATTGAGCAGGACTCATCCTCCTCAGTATTCCAACTAGTGGTCGATTAATGTTTGTTTTTTTCTCTCTAAAATGTTTATCTTTGGTCTCCATCATTATTGAATATTGGGTTACATTCTTACCTGCACATGTGAACCCCTTGACTCTGTAAGCACTGTCCCTCCAGATCAATGATTGTGCTACTACTTGTATGTTGTTACAATATCCAACCACAATAGCTAACAGGTTTTTGGCACATCACAGTTGAGGGGTAAGAGAGCGGAAAGAGGTGGCAGAGAGAAAGAGAAAGACACTGAGGGGGATCTGACCCTGTACACAGACGGGGCAGTGTTGTCATTGTGCCCGGTGTCTTCATGCAGAAATAGGGTAAAAAGCGCTCTGGGAATTCCTGAGATTCCTGAGAATCCAGCCTTACTGGCCCACAACGAAAGGAGCAGGGTGACCAGGAAAAGGATTAAAGACAGCATTCACATCATGGCATTCTCAAATTCCTCTCCTACGTGCATATGTGTGTGTCCATGTGTGTGTGTCTGCCTTGTATGCTCCCAAAACAAACCCAATGTCTCTGTTTGGTCTTTTGTGTGGGGGTCACCCTGTTCTCCAATGGAGCCCAAGACCCTTCACCTCCCCAAGTCAGTCATAAGCCTACACGTCTCACACAGCCTATTCAATCCCTCACGCCTGTAGATGCTCACGATTTTACTGACAGTCCTGCTGCAGGGCTCCTCTACCTGCTGGGAGGATGAATCGATCACTCTTGTTTGCTTTCACAAGGAAAAAATTATTTGGGATGGCCTAGCTAGGTATGTAGCTATCTGGGTGAAAGGGTTCAGAGAATGCAGGCAGTTGTATGGAAATTAACTGGGAGGTCATTTCACGAGTTTGTGTGCCCATATAATCTTAGTGAAAGTGGTAAACAGATTTGGGTTGCTGTCTGCTATAGAGGGGCTCGGAGAGGATATTATACCCGAGCTCCGATTGCCCCCCTATAACAGGAATAAATTGTACAAAAAGGAGGAGCAGGGATGCTGCAAGAACTATCAACGGGAAGAGGTA
This sequence comes from Rhinogobio ventralis, assembly GCA_039654625.1. Taxonomy (NCBI): domain Eukaryota; kingdom Metazoa; phylum Chordata; class Actinopteri; order Cypriniformes; family Gobionidae; genus Rhinogobio; species Rhinogobio ventralis. The sequence continues at coordinate 24,033,958 of CM077211.1, forward strand.
AGCTGCTGGTTTTATACCTTGGTATTAATTGGAAGATTAGATGGGCGTACTCCTCCCAAAATTACGTTTAATAACTTCACATCGACAATGACGCTCATCACTAGTTGTTTTGAAGTCTTTTCGACAGGAAAATAAGGTTGTAAATGTGCAGCAAATCTCAAAATAGTTTTTTACAATTGGTCATTTGTTTTAAGCCTTCAGACCAAATTGCTTTTGCATATTTGTTGCACTTTTAAAAGGATTCTTAATTAACATTTCAGTTACCTCTAATTTTGGAACTGTGAAAGTTCTTTGTGAGAGTGAGATGTGTAGCCTTTGATTTAAGACTACTTATACATTAATTAACCATGACTTGTATTACCTTACCTAGCCCTATATTATTACCATACCATCCTTTTGACAGAGGATGGGCTCTCGCTGATAATGAGTTCAGAGCCTCTCAAGTTTTTTCTCCAATACCTCATCACTGATTTTTTTGTTGCAGAAAAAGTCACTTCTGGCTGCTTGAATGTAATATTTGAAATATGCATTTTCTGTAAAGCTGCTTTGAAAACATTTTTATTGTGAAAAGTGCTATACAAATAGCCTAAATGTGAATTAAATTGAATTGAATAGATATACATCATAAGGTTGACTTTTATGCCAAAAATTACATACACTATATTGCCAAAAGTATTGGGACAGGTGTATAAAATCAAGCACCTAGGTATGCAGACTGCTTCTACAAACATTTGTGAAAGAATGGGTCGCTCTCAGGAGCTCAGTGAATTCAAGCATGGTACTCTGATAGGTTGCCACCTGTGCAATAAGTGCATTCGTGAAATTTCTTCACTACTCAATATTCCACGGTCAACTGTTAATGATATTATAACCAAGTGGAATCAATTGGGAACAACAGCCACTCAGCCACGAAGTGGTAGGCCACATAAAAAAGTTGGTGGAGGGGCAATTATGGTGTGGGGTTGTTTTTCAGGGGTGGGGCTTGGCCCGTTAGTTCCAGTGAAAGGAACTCTTAATGCTTCAGCATACCAAGACATTTTGGACAATTTCATGCTCCCAACTTTGTGGGAACAGTTTGGGGATGGCCCCTTCCTCCTCCAACATGACTGCGCACCAGTGCACAAAGCAAGGTCCACAAACACATGGATGAGCGAGTTTGATGTGGAGGAACTTGACTGGCCTACAGAGTCCTGACCTCAACCCGGTAGAACACCTTTGGGATGAATTAGAGCGGAGACTGCGAGCCAGGACTTCTCGTCCAACATCAGTGCCTGACCTCACAAATGCGCTTCTAGAAGAATGGTCAAAAATTCCCATAAACATACTCCTAAACTTTGTGGAAAGCCTTCCCAGAAGAGCTGAAGCTGCAAAGGGTGGGCCAACTCCATATTAAACCCTATGGATTAAGAACGGGATGTCATTAAAGTTCATGTGCATGTAAAGGCAGGTGTCCTGAAACTTTTGGCAATATAGTGTATATGTATTAGTTCAAGCAATTGGAGTTACAAGCTTAGATGAGCAAATAAAAAAAAAAGTTTGGCCTCATTCACTTAAAATATTTAAATATTTGTGTATGTGGGCAGAAAAGGTTTTCAAACATCATTTTTTAACAGGTGCGTACACATGTAAATCGTTCTAATGATGAATCCAAATTATTCTTAATTTAGGGATTGTGTGTCCGCAGCTATAGTAATTTGCATAAAACATACCCAAATCATGTCCCTATAAGAATTTCTAGAACCTCATCTTTCTCTTTCTTTCTCTCTCCTGCTCATTCAAGCTCTCTCACTTGTTGTGCACACTCTTGCCTGAGAGCATGCGCAGAAAGATCTTTAAAGAAAATAATGTAATTCTCAAAACCAGTTAAAATGCTACAAGTAGTTTTTAAATAGGTCTACACTATAC